>CM035629.1:52487205-53737205 GCA_020496765.1 Gossypium stocksii | reverse complement strand
GAAGTTATTACAGTTGTGTAAAATGATATTGCTTGGTGCTTTCTTGGAAAAAGGGGAACAATTATCAGTTGAAAGTTACAGATGCAAACAAGTCAGAAACATCAATCAGAGTTTGATAATCCGGGTTTCTCAGTTATGTTTCGACAGATGATTATTGAGAATTTCTCGGTAGTTATATTACTAATGATAAAGTGATGACAGGAGAACATTAGAGCTACAAAGTTAAGTTCAGCTTGTACCAGGTAAGAAAGTTTGAGGACGAAATTTTTGTAAGGGGAAGAATTGTAACAGCTCGTTTTTTAGTGGTGTTAGAAACAGTGGTGTAACGCCCCAAAAATTGGGATTTTTAATTTTTGTGTTGTGATTTGAAATGCATGATTAACACTGTTGGGTTAATGATTTTGAAGTGTTAGAGGGTCTCTATGAAGTTCTAGGGTCCAGCTTTAGTATAGGGAAAAATTTTGGATTTTAGCCTTAAGGGAGCCTTGACTCCAGATAAGAAGTATTTTAAATAAATGGAGTTGAAAAACAACACAAATAGCTAAGTGGTTTAGTGGCAGAGTGGCGCCACATGAGAGGTAAGGAGGTGGCGTTGCAGGGGGTAAGGAGGTCCAGGGTTCGAGGGTTGGCGTGGAGTTGGGTTGAGGATTTATTTTGCACCTTTGGACAGCCAATAGTTGAGTAGGAATTGAACTCTGGAGGAGGGAGTTTGAATTGGTCAAATGAGGAAATCATGGAGTGGATTATGGAGCAAATCGTGGAGAAAATTAAGGAGATTTGGTTTGTTAAGGAGTTAGAGCTGAAAATGGACTTTGGGTAGCTCAAGAATTCGACTAAGGGGGAGAAAATGGTCCATTTTCAGCATTTAAGGGAGTTTTATCTTGGGTACAGCCGAATTCTGCTAGAAGGGTTCTTGGTTTTCTTTTCATTTCTTGATTTTGGTCAATTTAGTGTCACCAACTAGGCATTTTTCTTCTTTCTTTTTTCTTTATTCTGCCTATTGTTCCCCTTTGTGCCGTTTCCTCTCTACACAACTTGCCCACCTCTATACTGATACCTCCTTTTTGGTTTTTGGGATGTTGAATACTTCAACCTTTCTCTCAAGCTGATTGTACTCTTTACTCTCCCTTTAGTTTCCTTTCTCTACTTTCTCTCTAAAAGCTGAATACTATCTCTTGCCTTCCTCAAGCGGTTCTCCCTATTTCTTCAAGGGATTGGCCGATTACTTCATCACCTTGGCCAACTCTTCCTTTTCTTTTTTTTTTCACTCTATCGACTGGCATAGTCTCAGTAGCCAAATATCCCAACTCTCTTTTTGCCGAATCTATTTCTCATTTCTTCTCTTCTCCTCTTTTGCCTAGATCGGGTGTGAGTGATATGGTTGCGGGTTCGCTCGAGGTGTAAGTAGAGGACAAAAGGTTTAGTAGACAACTTCCCACTCCAACTTTTCGATCAAGGTAAGTGATCATTTGGTTTGGTTATTCATGTCGGGTTTGTTAGCAAGGTAAGGATGGATCAACTGAGGATGTGAAGTACACTAAGCGCCTAAGCCGAGATAAAGAAAGTGTTAGAAATAAAAGAGATGCAGAACCTTTCGGTGCTGTGCAGAGGCCTAAGAAAAGGGCAGAGTGGATGGGCCAATCAGAGCTGGGCCCCCTGTTGCTACTGTTGGAGTGCCGCCTTGTGCTATTGTGGGAAAGGCCATACAGGAGAATGCTGGAGGAGGACAGGAGCCTGTCTGAGTTATGGTTCCATGGAGCATCGTATTAGGGAGTGTCCCAAAAGGCCAGATCAGATGCAAACCAGGGGTAGGGGTAATGTACAACCGCCGAGAGGTGGTCAACAGCTGCCAAGGGGCCGTGGTCAGGCTAGGGGCGATAATGGTTTGGGACGCGGTCGTGGAGCACTGGGCAGAGGTGCAGGAGATGTTGAGGTATGGCATCTAGCCTTGGTCTAAGCTGCTCGTCACTGAGAAGATGGAGATGCCACAGATGTAATAACGGGTACATTCTTTATTCATGAGCTATCTTACACTGTATTGATTGACATGGGGTCAACACATTCATACATTGCATGCAACATGACTAAGACTTTGGGTGATGTGTTTGAGACTACTGCAAATGAGGTCACAGTGTTGAGTCCTTTAGGCCAGTCTGTAAAAGTGAACAAGTTGTTTAGGGATGTACACTTAGTAGTCCAAGGGGTTACCTTTTTAGTAGACTTGATGGAGTTGCCTTTTGGCAATTCAATTTAATCTTGGGCATGGATTGGTTGGTGAAACACCGAGGAACGCTAGATTGTACTGCAAAAAATATGGTAATAAGAACTGCAAAGGATGAGGACGTGGTGGTAATTGGGGAACATCGGGATTATTTGTCGAATATAATTTCTGCGTTAAGGGCCGAGAAGTTGGTTCACAAGGGTTGTGAGGCGTTTTTGGCCTACATTAGTGATACGAATTCTAAAAGTCCTACTGTCAAGGATCTGAGGATGGTAAATGAATTTCTTGATGTGTTTCTCGATGAGCTACCTAGATTACCTCTCCATCGGGAAGTTGAATTTGGAATCAAGCTTCTACCTGGTACAGCTCCGGTGTCTATCGCTCCGTATAGAATGGCACCGAAGGAGCTGGTGGAACTTAAAGCGCATATTCAAGAATTATTAGATCGAGGGTTTATTCGACCGAGTGTGTCTCTATGAGGAGTATCGATGTTGGTCATGAAAAAGAAGGATAGGTCCTTACGAATGTGGTAGCCGACGTATTGAATCGTAAGTTTATGTCTGACCTAAGGGCTATGTTCGCTCGGTTGAGCTTGTTTGATGATGACAGTTTGCTAGCTGAAGTAAAGCCGTTGTGGATTGAGCAGATAATAGATAAGCAGTTGTTAGATGAGACTCTGGGTCCTCGATTCAGTCAGGTTGAGAATGAGGAAATGTTAGATTTTCGGTTGAATGGTAAAGGGCTACTATGTTTTCGTGGTAGAATTTGAGTACCAGAGGATATTGATCTAAGGTAGTTTATACTGCAGGAAGCGCATAGTAGTCCTTATGCCATGCACCCCCGTGGGAATAAGATGTATCGAGACTTCCGCGAGTTATATTGGTGGCCAGGACTTAAGCGTGAGGTAACTGAGTTCGTAATTAAATGTTTGACATGTCAGCAAGTGAAGGCGGAGCATCAGTTACTTCATGATTACTTCAGCCAGTGGAGATTCCACTTTGGAAGTGGGAGAGGGTAACTATGGACTTTGTTAGTGGGCTACCCCTGATATTCGCGATATGAAGTAATAAAATTTATAAAATATGATCGTACCCAAACTAACTATTATCACGATTTAAGGCAAGCACACCTATCGAACAGTAGTATAGCTTAGTGGCAAGACAGGAATGTCGAACCCAAAGGAACTAAAAGTACTAGTACTAACTTTTTTTCTATTATTTAACTTAAGAATAAAATGGGATTTTATTAAACTAAACTATTATTAGACTAAGCTAGGAATGCACAAAAAGTGAGTTGGAGAAAAATTCTTAGGAAAACTGATTGACTTGGACAATACTCAAGGGAGAATCCACCTATATTTCACTTGTTATCAACTCTGAACTAAACAATTTATTTACTTGACTTGATTCGTAGGAATCCCTAACTTATGTTAATATCTCTCTTGAGACTAAGAACAACTAACCCTAGGTTGATTAATTGAAATCTCTTTTTAATTAAAACCCATAGTGTTGCATTAACTTGATCTATGGATTCCCTTATTAGGTTTGACCCTAATCCGGCAGATTTATGTCACCCTATGTCTAGGGGTGCAATCAACTCCGCTTAATTATGCTAAATCTACTCTTAAACAGGGACTTTTGCTCCACTGAATAAGCACATCAATACTTGAATCAATATCCTGAAATATTAAATCAAGAATTAAGAGCATATAATTAAGAACAAATCAAGTATTTATCATATACTTCAAGGGAAAATAATAACAAGATTCGTCTTAGGTTTCTCCCCCTCAAGCACTTTGGGGAATTTAGTTCATAATTATAAAAGAAAACATCTCAGAAGAATAATGATAACAAAACATAAAGAACCTAAAAACCTATAAGAATTTGAAGGGAGATCTTCAGTCTTTGAAGGAGAATTCGGCTTCTGAAATGGATCAATCGGCTTTCTTTGGAGTAATTCCTTGTTTCTACTCTCTGTGTGTTGGTGGGAAAATAGCACCCTTAGTAGGGAATTAAGCACACCCTTGTAGTTGCCTTTTAGGGTCTTTGTATAGAGTTTTGGAATGCCTTTCTTAGCCTCTAAGTAGCCTTTTCTGAGTGAAATAGAACTTCCTCACGACAGGGACACGCTCGTGTGGATCAAGGCCCAGGCCGTGCTCAAGCCTGTTAAGGTGGCACGGCCGTGTGGTTTGGCCGTGCGAGTCAGGATTAGGCCGTGTTCGAGCTTAAGGTGACATGGTCGTGTGACACGACTGTGTGGCGAATCTCCAAGCCGTGTTGTTTTCTTTCTTTGGCCCATTTTCTTCATTTTCGACCCGTTTCTCGTTCTTTTCACTTCCCTAAGCTCACCTGAGTATAAAACATGAAATTAAAGGTTTAAGAGCATCAATTTACACAAATCAAGGGGTAATTCATCTAGAAATTGGGCTAAACATGGGGTAAAAATATGTATAATTTATCGCTTATCAAATACCCCCACACTTAAACCATTGCTTATTCTCAAGCAAAATCTCAACCTACAATTAAGAATCATTCTTCTCAACTTATAATCCTTATCAATAATGTTTCAAACTAATCCACAAGTAATCATACAATGAGAATTCAACCAGAAGAATATTAACGTTTCAAACACTCTAAGTTGAGAATTTTATCACAAAAACATAGGTTTTCTCCCTTTTTCGAAGTAATTACCTTTCAATCGAAATCAACAAGAATTGATTTCCTCACTAAAGATTCACTCTATCCACTCAAAGTGTTTAGGGTTCAAAAATTAAGCATTCTTTAGTCAATCTGAAAAGTTATTACCATAGGCTTGCAAGAAAATCAAATCTCCACCACTATAGATTGATATGACACATCAATCAAAAGGTATTTCAATGGTTGTAATGGGGCTTTGGTTAGGGGTGTTGTCACAAGCTGAAAAAGAGGGTTAGAATCAAGATTGAATTGAAAAATCGCCTAACTAGAAAAATCTCTATCATTAAAACATATTCCTCGAGCTAAGCCTTATGATGACATCGTTCTGGATTCGATAGCTTATAGTAGAAATATGCAAAAAATATTAAACTATAACTGAAATATGAATTTCAACTGAATTAACTGTATATACCATTTTTTTTAAATCAAGAATTAAATACAATACTTTGAATGTTTACAAACTTTATAAACTGAACAAGAGAACAAAGCTAGATAATAATTTCAACTCAAATCTTGACAAAAATAGGGGTCGAAATAATTGAATGGAATTCAACAAAAATTGGGTTATAGGTTAATATATTAAAGGTAAGTCAAAGGAATGGGTTGTTAGGCTCAAGGGGGTTCACTAGGGGTTAATTTATGGGGGTAGGCTTTTATGGAGTAAGTGGGTTACACCTAGGTGCCTTTATCATCTCAATATATCAAATCAATGATGTGGTCTCGACATGTATAATCGAAGTAAGTTCTAGAATAACAAATCAGTATTGACTCACTCAGAGCAACAATAAAAGTTAGCACGAAAGGATGTATGCTCAAAAGGTTCAAACATCTCACCAGAATTATGGCTTTTGATGTCAATCCTGCGAATTTCAAATCTCAAGATAACACTTAAAATTAGGGAAAATAACCTAGAAAAAATTTAAATTCTCAAAAATTTCAACTTATTATGCTTAATTCCTTAATGTCTTAAAGTTTGAATAATCAAAGCATAAGTACCTATGTCTTAATTTTCAACATATCAATAAAAATCATAAATCAATCAGAATTAATTCCTAATAGGAGATTGAAGATAATGCAGAGAATGACAGTGAAAACTCGAAATTTTGAGAACAATGCAAAATGTTAGTTGTAAAAATTTTTCAGGGGTTTGAAAAGAATGCAATGACTGAAAGTGATTTCCCCCCACACTTAAGATGTACATTGCCCTCAATGTACAAAGATAACATTAGTAGTAATAGACGCATAATACCATAGGATAGGGGGAAGTGAAAACTCCTTAGATTGGATGGATTCCTTGAGGTGGAGGCGGCTATAGAGTGTCTGGGACAAAGGAAGGTGCGGAGGTAGATACTCCGGTGGTGGTAGTAGTTGTTGTCCACAGTTACTCTGCTGGAAGAGTGAGATTTGGATTTGAGCTGTAAAGCTCCTTTGAAACTGTGATAGCACTTAAGGGATTTTAGATATTTGAAGATTAGAACAATTACTCGTTAGGAAATGGCCGATAAAATAATAAAATTGAAAACTAAATTAAAATATTCAATAAACATAAAGATCGAAATAAAGATAAAGAAAAATCTAAAGATTCTAAAGAAACATAAAGTTCAAGAGAAGGTAAAAATAAAGATCAAGGAAGCAAATAAAAAAAAGAAGATAAGAGGAATAGAAAGTTCTAATCCTTAGATGGTCTGCGAGGTGGGGGCGGTGATGAAATGTTAAGATGCTGGCATATCTGCTGAGGAGTAGCGTCGATGTGATCAAAGCGTTGAAAGCACTGCTGCTCAAATCGTGTGAGGCGCTCGGATATGTCGGCATATCAAGCTGCCGCATGAATTGGGTGGCGAGGGGGTGGTGGCTTGGTCGGTGCCTCCTCCGGTGGTGGGATATCATCAGTAATGTCCTCAGGGTCCTCCTACTCAGCATCCCGGAGTAGACGGTATTGTGGGGGATCGGTCCCACGTTAGCGCTGAATCATCCTCATATGCAGCATAGTTTGGATGCCCTGTGGGGACATCTGGCCAATGAGAGTGTAAGACGATGTCTGGGCCGCAATGTTAAATAGGCCGAAGTGACGGGCCAATCGCGTGATGTATGGGCCCATAGAGATTACGCCCCTACGGTGTCGCTCCGTCTGATGCTGGATGGCATGGGTGATAAAGTATGCAAGATCGATCACATGTACGTACACCATGCTCCATAGAAAGTAGGCGTCATGGGTGTTGACGATGCCGGTGCTCTCTCATCTGCCCGTCAATGTGTATGCGAGTAAGGCGTAAAGGTACCGTAGAGATGGGGCGAGATCTGTCGCCTTGGAGCGACTGGGGTCGTATGTGGCTGATGTAGGGACTAGGGCCTCCCAACACTTAGATGGTGATAGATGGATGTGGCGGTAGAGCTCAGAGAGGTCTTCTTCCTCCACAAACTGCTCAGTGTAGAGGCCTAGTGCTGTACCGAACTCTGGTACACTGAGTTGACGAATGAAGCCTCCTAGCAGAAATTGTATCGTTCCTGGATCGTCGTGTTGGCTCATCACTGTCTGGAGGTGAACTGTGGAGCAGAACTCGAGGGTGAGTTTGAGATAGGTGGGCTCCATAATTTGGAAGAACTGCTCCCACGGCTTCATTGTTAATAAGGCTCGGCCCTTGTCAGCTAGCTGGATCTGCTCTAGTGCGGTCCAGTCAATGCATCTTCCGACTCCGAGAGGTCGTGCTCGTAATGTCTGAAATAACTCCTCTTAGGAGTTTTGTGGGAATTGGAGAAATGGGTGTCTGACTTCAGTAGTGGGTCTAGACGAGGAACCATCGGGCCCTTTACGCTTTTTAGAGGTAGGGACGGCAGCTCTCTTTCCGCAAGAAGACAACATGATTCCTAAAAACTTAAACAAAGCGGAAAAGAATAAAAATGGGAGTGTGTTGTCATGATAATTAACGATAATCAAGATTCAATTATTCAATTATTCGATCAAGAGCTAATACCTATTTCAATGCATAAGATGATTTGGAGAAGGTAATTTGTTATGTAATTTATCTAAATATAGAGTGGAACAAAATGTGGGTATTAAATAGCAATTGGGATTTAAAACTAATGGCCTAAGATAACTAAAGATGGCAGCACAAGGGTGATTCTAAGTGGCATGTTGAACATTCTAGATTAATCATGCTAAATGGATTAAAATTATGCAAATAACAATGCAAATAACTAAATAAATGAAATTATTAACGATAAATAAATAAATAGATAAAATGCATTAAAAATTAAGAGAAAATATGAGAAAGAGGAACTGAATGGGTGGTTATGGGGGCGGAGCACGGTCATGGCGCGGGTTGCACGGGCGTGGTATTGCTGTTAAAGTCGGCAGCTGTGTTTGGGAGGGCTGGTATGGGTTTTGGGTAGAAGATTTTTAGGGTTTTTGATGAAGAAGAAGATGAATAGTGAGGGTTTAAATAGGATTTTGGGTCACAGGGACATGTGACACGCCCGTGTGAGTCTGGTTTTGCCCGTGTGGTTCGAAATTTGGGGATTTTAGCATGCTTGGTTCGAGACATATGCCCGTGTTCCTAGGGCGTGTTGGGGCACACGACCGTGTCGCACGGCCGTGTCCTTTAATGTTCGCTTCTCCCACGGCAGTGTCGGAGGTCACATGCCCATGTTTGAAATGGTAGGTTCGACCACAGCCTTGAGGCACGGGCGTGTCACACACCCGTGTTGAATTAATAGGTTTGCCACGGGGTAAAGGCACGGCCATGTTCGATCGCACATGCCCGTGTATATTTGATGCCATACCCGTGCAGTGCTAGGCAGGTTTGCCCACGGACACCTCGCACGTTCGTGGGAAGTTAACGCATCTTGTGTTTGGGAAAATTTTTTTGACCCTGTTTTCACACGGCCGTTACGCACGGCTGTGTTTTATCTCGTATTTGTCCAACGGCCGTGTGTCTAGCCGTGTGGTTTTGAAAAGCCTGTATTAAAAATGAATTAGTTAGTCATTAAGTAAGCAGAATTAAAATATAAAAGAAATAAAAATTTGTTAGTGCTCGGGTTGCCTCCCGAGAAGCGCTTATTTAGAGTTTAAGCTTGACTCTGCTTGTATGTATCATGACGAGGGCTCGTGGAGCTGAAGCTCCTCTCTATTAATCTTAAACTCCTCACTTTTATAATGTTTAAGCCGATGACCGTTTACCTTGAAAGTGCCGTGGTTTGGATGAGTTACCTCGACTGTGCTATTATAGGCTAATTTTGGGCCCTTTTTACGATTTAAACCCAATTATTACAACCCATTTACATTAAACCCACCCAAAATTAAACCCCAACTAAACTTACCCCAAATACCCGTTCAGCCTAACATCATGACCCAATACAAACTACCCAAATTAACTAACCCAAAACCTATAACTAAACCACAACCCAAACACCTCTGACCCAAACCCAATTACTAAACCTACTGTGACAGCCTTAAATCGACCCTAGTCGGAATATGGTTTTAGGACCACAAAATCGAGGCACAAAAATAATTTAATAATTATTTTGATGCCTATTGCATGTGCCAATTCATGCGTGACATCTTAGGTGCTTTAATTTAGTATTAAAATTATGAATTGCACCAAAAAGGGCTAAATTGTGAACTTTGGAAATATGCTTGACAAAGGTGTGATGACTAATAAGTACATGCATGCAAAGTAGGGGAGTTGCATGTCAAATTTCCCCTTTTAATGCTAGTGGAAGGTAATGATGACTTTGTTTGTCATTTTGTGCTTTGTTTGTTTGTTTAATAATGATAATAATATTTGTTATATTAAAGAAAGTGGTTTCATAAAATAGAAATAATAAAGAATTAATAAATTAGAAATGGGTGTGAAAAACAAAGAAAGCTTCATATTTCTTTGTTCATAGCCGAAACTAAAAGAAAAGTTTTAAAGAAGGAGAGCTTTGGGCATTCGGTCACTTGAAAGGCAAAAATTCAAGGTAAATCTTTGATATTTTGTGCTGAATTTGAAGATGTGAGTTCCTTGTCTTGTATCCTTTTTTAAACCCAAGTTAAATTTTGATTTTTGGTAGAGTTATGAGCATACGGTCTTGGTCTAATTTGTAAGAAATGGTTGTTATTTCATGCATTTAGAAGTAATGGTGGATAAGAGAAATGGAACTAAACAAATGCACTTATATGTGGAGTAAATTGCTAGAGAGGATTCGGCTTGCATGCTTGGGTTGTACGATTTCTAAATGTTGCTTTTAATTTGAATTGTGAGTAAAGAGTGGTGTATAAAAAAAATGTAAATTTGGTTGTATGAATGCTTGTGAGATTATAATAATTGTAGAAGTTATGAATGGGAAGTTAAGTTTAGTTTTGCTTAATGGCCGAATGAGCTCAATGTTATGCATAAGTTGAATTAATGGAATTTTAGATTGAAGTAAGGCATTCGGTCATTTTTGGCTTGATAAGAGTGTGTATTTGGTAAAATTTTGTAACATGGAATTGTTAAAATTCTATTATAAATGGCGAATTAAGATTATTAGGTTCGGATTTGGTCGAAAAGCATAAAAAAATATGTTTTGTGTGGTTTAAGTAATCAAGAAAGAGGTGATATGCGGCTTTAGTGTGATTTAATTGCTAAATGCCGAATGTGATTTTAGCTAATAGAAGCACAAATTGTTAAATTGAGCTTTGGGGTGGATGAATTTATGTGTTTGGGACTAAGCATGAATATTTGGCTATGAGCTAATGTATTTGAATTTTTTTTAATGTTTCAAATTGAACTTGGATGTAGATGGGCCATGAGACTTGTCAAGTAATGAAATGATCATAAGTTTAATGCTCAAGTAGCATTCGGCCTTGGAGTAGATTAAATTGGCTAAAATGAGTTTACAAGATAGCAAATTATGTGTTAAGTAGAATTGGAAGCTTAACAAATAGGTTAAAGATGAAAGCTATACCTATGTGAGTTATGGCTTTGTACATTAGGTGTAATATCAAAAATGTTTTGATGCTATTAAAATGAAACTAATAATTGAATGAGTCCTAGATTTGTTGAATTTGGTAAATTAGGAGTTCAAAAGGGCAAGTGAGTATTCGGCCATCGTAGAACAATGTGAAACTTTGATAGATTTGAAAAGCTTAAATTACATGCTATGTTGAAACAAGAATGAATTGATTAAAGTAATGAATGTTTTAGTAATGAGATGAACAAATTAAACTCTTATGAAAGTGACTTAAATGAGTGTTTGAATTTGGCTAAATGAGTTTTTATAAGCTTAATGAATTATTAAGTTTTATGTATGCATTTATAGAAGTATACATTCGGCCAACTTAGACCTTTATGATGTGAAAATGATGGTTAACCATGCTCAGGACCAAGAATGTATTCGATTAAGAATATTAATAAGTATTTAGGTGAACATGTTTGATTGATACTTATTAAGATGATTGATATGTGAGTATTCAGTCTTAAGGGTGTGTACAAAGGAAAATGATTGAATGTTTGTATTAGAGACCGAATGTACTAATGTTAAAGAATGAGCTAGTTAAGTGCATTGAGATGAAATTACTGAATATGTGAAGGTGATTTAATGATTTAGTTGTGAAAGATATATATATGCCTAATGTATGTGTCTTATGTTATAGGGACATTCAGCTACATGGTTAAATTCATGCATAAGATAGATGGATGAGATACGTGAATCCTTGCTTGTGAATGTGAATTAGATATAGATTAAATAAGCATGAAATCGAGTCATGGCATGTTTTATTAAATATGATACATATTGAAAATGTTATGTGATTGCCAAATGTGATTGTTAAGTGAATAATATTAGTTAAGTACCTAAGCAAATCTATTGTTTCACTTAAGCTTAAGAGCAAAGAGGATCAAAGTCGGATAAGGGAAAAGAGAAAGTAAACGAATAGCCGTGGATATCTAGTCGTCGACCACTTCCGAGGTAAGTTTTAAGTGATTAAACGTTGAGTAAATTCAATCATAATAGAACATATTGAGTTGATTTAATAAGATATGATGTGGCCATGATATGTTCTAAACTCAAATGGTAAGTTCTTAAGTGTTTGAACTTGGAAATTTAAGTGCAAATTTGAAATAATCTGCTTAGGACAGCAGCAGTAACGTGATTTTAGAAAATCACCATAAATTGATGGAGTTGAATTAGAGGCTGAATAAAATATGAAATTAAAGCTTAACGAGTCTAGTTTCTTATAAAAGAAACCGTGTAAGCAAAGGAATTGCCAATAATGAGATATTTAAAGTTGTATGAGACAGTGTCAGAATGACTCTGAAATCCTCTGTTCTGTTTTTAGAAAATCATTATAAATTATACAAAAATTGTTAAAAGAGAAAATTTATATTCTTAAACTCCTTAATGAGTCTAGTTTCAAATGAAATAAACAAGAACATATTTTGAATTTTGTACAATGAGAAATTTGATTCGTAGTGAAGAGTGGTCAGAATAGTCAAATAGTGAAACAGGGGAAACTTTAAGAAAAATCTGGTATTGAATGACCAAACCAAAAATTCTTAAAATTTTATGGATAAAATATATATGAGTCTATTTTCAGGGAAAATTAACAGGACATCATTTGGAGTTTCGTAGCTCCATTTACGAATAATTTAATGACTGTTGCTCAGGAAAAACAGCTTGTGCTGAATCTGTGATTATGTTGTAAACCTTGATAAAACTATTTGAGTTTCTTAAGCTATCGATTAAATATTGGTAATCAAAGTACCAAATCTGTATTAAAGTGAAGCTATAAGCCGTAAATGACTAGTATACCTAGCCAATTTCGTTATGATGAAATGTGTATGAGATATGTATACGTGGTAAAGCCGAATGGCTAATGTGAAATGTGTATGAGATATGTATATGTGGTAAAGCCGAAAGGCTAATGCAAAATGTGTACGAGATATGTATATGTGGTAAAGCCGAATGGCCAATACTAAATGTGTATGAGATATGTATATGTGGTAAAGCCGAATGGCTAATGCGAAATGTGTATGAGATATGTATATGTGGTAAAGCCGAATGGCTAATGTAAAATATGTATGAGATAGGCATATGTGGTAAAGCCAAATGGCTAATGTCAAATATGTATGAGATGTGTATATATATATATTGTGGCCGAATGACAAATTGTGAAAGGTGTGTATTATTAGATATTTGATGAGGCAAATGAATTACAAATGTGATGATGATCTATGTGAAATGTTGTACCATGTAATTAGTTATATATGAAACTTGAGATTATATCCGGGCTTATAGACCCACTGACTATGTGTGGAGATTATATCCGGGCTTAAAGACCCGATAGCTATATGCGGAGATTATGTCCGGGTTAAGACCCGCTTATATGTTGTAAGACTGAATGGCCAATGTGATGAATGTGAAAGTGCGTATATGTGATAAGGCCGAATGGCCAATGTGATGAATGTAAAAGTGTGCACATGTGATAAGGTCGAATGGCCAATGTGATGAGTGTGAAAGTGTATATATGTTGGGGGGATCGATCATTTTTCATCAAGGGATTAGCTTTGAAATACAAAAACAGTCTCAAAATACGATAAGCAGAGAACTAGGCACTAAAACAATTAGAAAAGCAAGCAAGGAAAACCAAGGTTTCTATTTTCCATATTTTCATATTCAAACCAGTATTCGTCTGTTTTACTTTCACTTTGTATTCTCATGTGAAATTTGCATAATATATATACCTATACATATATATTTTGAAAATAAAGGAAAAATAAATAAATAAAATTTAAGTTTTTTACCTTTTCCGGCCACCGTGTACGATAGCCGGCGACGGCGCCGACGGAGGTCTGGTGACCGAACGATGGCCGGAGGCTGGTCGGACCGACCACCGGAAATAGGCCTCGGTCCTCTCTCCCCTCTCTCTCCAGTTTTTTTTCTTTCACCCGGTTAAAATGAATTTTTTTTTCAAAGTTTAGGCTTATTTATAGTCCCCCGAAACGACGTCATTTTGGGGGCTGCATTTTAACCCCAAAATGACGTCGTTTTGCTACCCGATCTGAGGCCCGACCCGCTCTGACTAGGGTTCGCATGTTTTTTAAACAGAAGGGCTAATTGCGCATTCAGCCGTTCCGCTTTTTCTATGTTTTGCAATCAGGTTTTTTTTAATTTTAATTTGACCTCGAATTAGACATGCTTTGCGATTTGATCCCCTGTACTGCGCTGCGTTTTGAGGGAAAGGGGTAATTGCTGCTTCGACCCCTCCAGGTTTCGCGCGCGCGCAAATTGACCCTTCCTTTTCGCTTTCATTTTTAATTTGCCTCAAAACTTTGATTTTTGATTCAATTTCGTCCTTTTTCTTTTCTTTCACCCTTTTTTATTATTATCTTTTAATTTTAATATTAATCATTATTATTATTGTTATTATTAACATATTATATTTATTTTACTCATTATTTTATTATTATCATGTTATTATTATTTACCTATATATATATAAAAGTGTTTTTATGTGCTTATGATGTATATATTCTTAATATTTATTGTTTTTATGATGTATATATTCTCAATATTTATTGTTTTTTTAACATATATATACTATATTTTTATATATACATTGATTTTAATGTTATAGTTATATATTATTTTATACTATCTTAGGTACATTGTAATTTTCTTCGTATTACTATTAATATATTAATCGTTTTCATTTGTGATTTTCATTATTATGTTATCAATATATTCCTATTATTATTACTATTATATTACTTATTGCTATTAATATTATTCTTGCTTACTACAACTAATATTATTATTATATTTACATTCTTATATTTTCCATCATAACTAATATTATATTACTATTTTTCTTATCATTATTATTATCATTTTCTATTTTATTATATTATTATTATTATTATTCTTATATACATATATTATTATCTTATTTTATTTAAGGCCATTTTAATATTATCTTAAGTATTATATAACTACCTTTTTAACCTTATTTCATTATTATATTTTACTACTAACCTATTTTCATATACCTATTATGATTTCTATTATTAACCTATTATTCCTATTATGTTACTAACATATCATTTTCATTTTTAATATTATTATTATTATCACTATTATTATTTTAAATACATTTATTACGAACTATGCTACTCTACGCCAAAATAATCCTTTTATAAAGGCAATGTTTTGGTGTTTAGAAATTAGGGAAAATCGTGCCCTAACGTATTGGGTTGCTATTTTTCGTTTAAATCTAAATAACCGAATATCCTTTTAAAACAAAGGCATGATTTTTCTCTACAAAAACTTATTCTCGAGAATTCGAGATGTCGCGTCCTAACACATTGGATGTGATATTTTGTTATCTCGAGATGAGATTTTCTAAACCAAAGTAATGTTCGGTACTTAGGAATTTGAGAAATTGTGCCCTAACGAATTGGGTTTCGATTTCCCTCGTTTCCCCTAAGTATTCGAATATTCTTTCAAAACAAATACCTGAATTCCAAATAAAAGGCAAGTTTAGCCTCAAAGGTCGAAATATCGTGTCCTAACGCATTGGATGTGATGTTTTGCCTTAAGGCAAACCAGCCTTTGATTTACATTTCCAACCTATCCGAATGTTTTAAAGCAAATGAGGATCGTATGTTAAAATTCTTTCAAGTTCTCGAATCATCGACTTTAAAGACACCAATTAATCAACAAGGTACCAATTTTAGGTGTATCGAGGGTGCTAATCCTTCCTCGTGCATAACTCACTCCCGAACCCATTTTTCTAATATTCGCAGACCCAAAATTGTTGTTTTAGTAAATCAAATCGTTTATTTAAAATAACCCCTTTTGAGGTGACGAATCACACCCAAACAAAAAGATTGGTGGCGACTCCCGTTCTTATATTCATTTTTAAAATCCCAACTCAACATCCATTTTCATAAAAAATGGTCTCGACAGCTTGGCGACTCTACTGGGGACAGAGAGTGGAGCCACGAGTTGATTAATTTTTATCTTTCCGTCGAAATTTAGAAATCAACATACGATCCTTTCATTACATTTTATCCATTTTGCGATATGATCTTCATTATTTTACTTCGTATTTACTGCAAGCTTTTTATATTTTTGCACATTCCCTTTGCATGACCGTCGGGGTTGCACCCTTTAAGTGGGAGTGAGAAACTATGCCTTCGTGAGGTTTTCACCTTCGCATGGGCTAGTGGACTGCTTCCGGGATGCATCCGTACCTATGTCTTCGTGAGGTCTTCACCTCTGCATGGCCATAGGGAAATGTATTCCCCTGAATCGAACTCGATCCATATGAGCCTATAATGGGTGAGGATTGAGGAATCTGTTGGTTCAGGTACCTTTTACTCTAGAGCCGAACCTCATATAGCAAACCTTAGGAGCCCACCCTAGGTAGAGCTTCGCCAAACCCTAGTGGTCACCCAATTAGGTGTTTTATTTTGTTATTTATTTCTCCTACGCTAACGTGTTTTCTTTCGTTTTAATTGCATTGCATTGCATCATCATACAAAAGAGGTGTTGATTCATATTTGATTGCTAAATAGGGGAGTTTCTCATAAGAAAATGAATTTCTTGATAAAGTGGGTTATAATATGGTCGTCTGAATACGGTCTGAGTAAATACAACGTGTAAAGGCTAATAGCCTGTGGAAGAATATACAACTTTGCTTCGTTGCCAGAGGATTTAAGTGGATATTGATTTATTCAAAGAGCCGTCATGTCTCGACTTTCTTAAAGAAGCCAACGAGTATTGCGAGGATAAGAGAGCAATGAGTTGCGGCCCAGATCAAGCAAAAAGGAGCCAATAGAGACATCTTTGGAGTCGACCATGGCATCCGGATATGAAAAAGAAGATTGATGTCCTCGCTTGGTCTATGAGGGCAAGACCGCATAGGTGATCCATTTTATGTAAAGAATTTTGTTTTCTAGACAAGTTCTCTTAATGTAATTGAATATAAAGGTCGACACCTCTCTTTCTTGCATTCATTTCATACATTTGCATTGCATCATTTGCATTACATTATTGGCATTGCATCACTTACATTAGATTTGCACAAAGGGACCCTAATTTAGTAAAATTATTTCAGTTACCCTGGAAACCACCAAAAACCAACCAGCCAAACACCGTTACGATACCCGTACTAAGTCAAGAAATATGGATCAAAGGATGGAAAGGTTAGAGTAGCTCCAGAAGGAGACACAGGATCAAATACAAGAGCAGCTGGTTAAGATCCAACAGGACATGATGGACCGAATGTTGGAATCACAAAGAAATATGATGGATCAGCTGACTCAGTTGTTGGCCAAGGGACTAGATAAAGGGAAAAGACCTGCACAGAGCTTTGACACTACGGAGCCATAGCTAAGAGTCAATCACGATTAGGATCCACTTTATCCCCTAGGATTCACTCCTCCACACGTCACGCAACACAAAGAGGGTACACGCAAGGGGAATCCACTGGCCCAAAGTAGCGACACATTCTATCTGCCCATCTAGGGCAAGGAATATTTGTGTCAAATCCTGGGGCCACTTCTGCCAATCCTACGGTTCTAGATTTGAATGATCCAGCAGAGATAGCGAGGTTGAAAATAGATGATCATGAGGCTCAAGAGAAATATAGGAGTTTGGAGGAAAGACTCAAAGCAATAGAAGGCACTGAGGTCTTCTCGGCATTAAGCGCCAAAGAGCTTAGCCTGGTGCCTGATTTGGTCCTGCCGCCAAAGTTTAAGGTACCTGATTTTGAAAAGTACGATGGGACGAGATACCCAAAGGTGCATCTTGTAATGTTTTGCCAGAAGATGACCGGCTATGTGAACGAAGACAAGCTGCTCATACACTGCTTTCAAGACAGCCTGGTTGGATCGGCTCTTAGATGGTACAATCATCTTAGTAGAGAAAAGATCTGATCGTGGAAGGACCTGGCATCAGCGTTTTGTGAACAATATAAACATGTGTCTGATATGGTGCCCGACCGGATGACTTTGCAAATGATGGAGAAAAAGTTATCAGAAACTTTTAGATAGTATGCGCAGAGATGGAGGGACATCTCGGCTCAAGTGGAGCCCCCACTAACAAAAATCGAGATAATTGTCCTCTTTATCAACACCTTAAAGGCACCTTTTATGACAAACTAGTGGGAAGTGCCACGAAGGACTTTACGGATATCGTAATATCCGACAAGCTCATAGAAAATGCTGTAAAGAGCGGGAGAATGGAAGGTCAAGAAAGTTCAAAAAGGGCAGCGCCCATGAAAAAGAAAGAACCAGAAGCCTATATGGTGGGAACTAGCAGCCGTTATACCCCTAGTCCGTATCCAAACCAACCCCGACCTTGAAATTATCGACCTCCAAATGTCTATTATCCTCCTCAATCCCCTTACTACCAAACACCACCTTCTACCCTTCCTACCCCATTTACGCCACAAGTCATCAAAGACTGGTCGCCATATTTCCACAAAATAACACACCCGCCCATGGCCAACCCCAAAACGAACAAAGGCTAGTAAGACCTAATCCCGAGAAACCACAATTTACTCCTATCCCTATGTCGTATGGGGAACTGTATCCAAAACTTTTAGAGAAACAGTTGATATCCCCACACTATATATCACCCTTAAAGCTTCCGTACCCGAAGTGGTACGACCCAAATGCTAGTTGCGTATACCATGCTGGGAATCAAGGGCATTCCACAGAAAACTGCCTCGCTTTTAAGAGGAGGGTTCAAGGACTCATTGATGCGGGCATCCTGCGATTTGATGGTGGTAGCAATACGGCTGGAACCCATTCCCTAACCACACTGAAGGGAATATAAATGTCATTGACAAAGGAGATGATGCAATCAAAGATGTTTCAATGATACGCCCTTGTCCCCTTGGATTCGTTTTGAACAATTGGACTGCTGTGGACCTTCCTGTAGTTTCTAAGTTTTCTCCAGAGTAATGCTCAATATTAACACTTTTTTTTTTGTGTGTCCTTAAGGAATAGTGGGATTCTTTTGTAAGAGCTTATGTTTACTCTTTATCTTTTAAATGAAAGTAATAGAGATGCATTTTGTCATGGTTTTTTCATTCTCATTAACTCCGTAATATTTCTCTCATTTTACAGCCTGTCCTTACATTTACCTCATATCATGCCATAACATTATGCTTGTTGGTTCCAATACTTTGATGCTCCTCTATAGTTTTCTTTTCATTCAACTTTCAGGTGCTCAGATATCAACGACATGAACAAACCCATTACAAGTCTTGAAATCGATTTCGAGAAAGCTATTTGTTTAGGAGAGTTCGAAGCTGAGGAAAATGTTGAAGACTATGTCTCGTCTCCTGACTTACTAAGAATGGTAGAACAAGAAGATAAACAAATTCTACCACATCAAGAAGCTGTTGAGACAGTAAACTTGGGAAATGAAGAGAAGAAGTAAGAAGTGAAGATTGGGACCTTTATTTCAGATGACACCAGACATGATTTGGTCACTTTGCTCCGTGAGTACAAAGATGTATTTGCATAGTCGTATCAGGACATGCCAGGGTTGGATGAGGATGTAATGGTCTATAGACTTCCACTGAAACCAGAATGCAAACCCATTCAACAAAAGCTAAGACGGATGAGACCTGAAATGCTGTTGAAGATAAAAGAAGAGGTCAAGAAGCAATTTGATGCAGGCTTCCTACAAGCCTCCAAGTACCCAGAATGGGTGGCTAACATAGTCCCGGTACCGAAGAAAGATGGCAAAGTACGAATGTGTGTAGATTATCATGACCTGAATCGAGCGAGTCCCAAAGATAATTTTCCTTTACCGCACATTGATACATTGGTGGATAACACAGCTAAACATTCATTATTTTCCTTCATGGACGGATTCTCAGGGTATAACCAGATCAAGATGGCTCCTGAAGATATGAAGAAAAACACCTTCATAACTATGTGGGGGACATTCTGCTACAAGGTGATACTGTTCGGATTAAAGAATGCTGGGGCAACATATCAGAGGGCCATGGTGACGTTGTTTTATGACATGATGCATAAAGAAATAGAAGTCTACGTTGATGATATGATTGCTAAATCTCGAGGGAAAAGAGAACATATTGAGAACCTCAGAAAGTTGTTCAATAGACTAAGAAAGTTCTAGCTGAAGCTTAATCCAGCAAAGTGTACGTTTGGGGCTACCTCAGGAAAATTGTTAGGCTTCATTGTCAGCAAGAGAGGTATCGAGGTTGACCCAGATAAGATAAAAGCCATACAGGAATTGCCGCCCCCGTGCACGCAAAAAGAGGTCAAAGGATTTTTAGGGAGATTAAACTACATCGCTCGATTCATTGCTCAGCTTACCAACCAGTGTGACCCAATTTTTCGACTCATTCGAAAACATAATCCGGGAGAATGGAACGAGGAGTGCCAAGTGGCTTTTGACAAGATAAAACAGTATTTGTCCAGTCCCCTAGTGTTAGTGCTACCAATTCCAGGGAAACCATTAATACTATATATGACTGTGTTCGAAAGATCAATGGGTTGCGTACTGGTGCAACATGATGAGCCAGGTAAAAGAGAAAATGCAATTTACTACCTCAGCAAAAAGTTCACAGAATGCGAGACAAAGTATTCATCAATTGAAAAATTATGTTGCACTTTAGTTTGGGTAGCTCGGAGACTCAAGCAATATATGTTGTATCATACGACATGGTTAATTTCAAAGCTGGACCCAATAAAGTACATGATGGAATCACCAGCACTCTCAGGAAGAATGGCACGATGGCAGATCCTACTATCGGAATACGACATCGTCTATGTGAGCCAAAAGTTGATAAAAGGAAGTGCAATAGCTGACTTCTTAGCAGCTTGAACAACGGAGGAATACGAGCCATTGAAATTTGATTTCCCGGATGAAGATTTGATGTACATTACAAAAGAAGAATGTGAGTCATCAAAAGCAAAGTCATGGAAGATGTACTTTGATGGTGCGTCAAATGCGTTAGGGCGTGGGATCGGAGCAGTCTTGATATCACTAGAAGGGAGCCATTATCCGTTCACCGCCAGATTAAACTTCTTCTGTACTAATAACATAGCGGAATATGAGGCTTGCATCATGGGACTTCGTGCAACAATTGAACGAAACATCAAAATCTTAGAGGTGTACAGAGACTCAGCGTTGGTAATTTACCAAATTCGTGGAGATTGGGAAGTGAGAGATCCGAAATTGGTTAAATACAATGATCTAGTGGCAGATCTAATTAAAGAATTTGAAGAAGTAGCTTTTAATTACCATTCGTGAGAAGAAAACCAATTGGCAGATGCCTTAGCCACTTTGGCTTCAATGTTCAAAGCAAATAGAGAGACAGAAATGATGCCCCTCAAAATAAGCATATATGAGGCCCCCGCACATTGTTGTAGCATTGAGAAAGAGACAGACAGACGGCCATGGTTCCATGATATCTTAGAATATGTTAAGAATCAAAGGTATCCCGAACAAGCAAATGAGAATGACAAAAGAACAATCAGAAGAATGGCAGTGGGATTCGTTCTTGATGGGGACATCCTGTACAAAAGAGGAAAAGATCAAATGCTTCTGAGATGCGTGGATACTATTGAAGCCAGAAAAATACTTGAAAATGTCCATGAAGGAATTTGTGGGACGCATGCCAATGGTTTCACTATGGCCAGGAAGATTATGAGACTTGGTTATTACTGGACGACGATGGAAAGCGACTGCATCAGTTATGCAAGAAAGTGCCATAAATGTCAAATTTACGGCGATAAGATTCATGTAACCCCTTTGCCCCTTCATGTCATGACTTCCCCGTGGCCTTTTTCTATGTAGGGCATGGATGTTATAGGGTCGATTTCCCCAAAAGCTTCTAATGGACACCGGTTTATCTTTGTGGTCATAGACTACTTTACCAAATGGATAGAAGTCGCCTCGTTCGCCAATGTGACAAAGACTGCAGTTTGCAGATTCTTGAAAAAAGAAATCATTTGTCAATATGGTTTGCCTGAGAGAATCATTTTAGATAACGCCTTGAATCTGAATAATAAGATGATGAAGGAAGTGTGTGAGCAATTTCAGATAAAGCATCATAACTTCTCACCCTATCGCCCGAAGATGAACGGAGTTGTTGAAGCGGCTAATAAGAATATCAAGAAGATTATCGGGAAAATGACTGAGACATATAAAGACTGGCACGAAAAGCTACCATTCGCTTTGTATGTATACCACACATCTGTAAGGACATCTACAGGAGCAACTCCTTTCTCTCTGGTCTATAGAATGGAGGCTGTGTTGCCCATCGAGGTGGAGATCCCCTCTTTACGAGTCTTAATAGAGTCAAAATTAGAGGAAGCAGAATGGGTTCGAGCTCGATACGACCAATTGAACCTTATCGAAGAAAAAAGTTTGAAGGCAATTTGCCATGGACAGATGTACCAAAAGAGAATGATCGCAGCCCATGACAAGAAAGTGCGGCCAAGAGAATTCCATGAAGGAGAACTTGTGCTGAGAAAGATTCTCCAAATACAGAAAGACTTCCAAGGAAAATGGGCACTAAATTGGGAAGGACCATATGTTGTAAAGAAGGCTTTTTCAGGTGGAGCTTTGATTCTCACTAAGATGGATGGGAAAGAGTTACCTAATCCAGTGAACTCAGATGCTGTGAAAAAATATTACACCTAAAAAAAAAGGGGGATCAAGATGAAAACCCAAAAGGGCGTCTTGGTAAACAAAAAAGATTAGTTTGAAAACCCGAAAGGGCATATTAATGAAGCAGATTTGAACTCAAAGGGCAAGATGATTTGAATAGGGAGTCAAGTGGCAAGACTATGAAAGCTCGAAATCTTCTACGCAAGAAGCCATGCTCGAAAAGATTCTTGATTAAGAAATGTGGAAGAGTTCATGCATTGAATATCTAGAGCATTTGTATCCACTGAATATAATTCCCTTTCTCTTCATGACAGTTTTAACTATTTTTCGTCAACTTTCTTTGTTTGTTACCTTTGAAATAAACAAATGTGAAGTTTCTCTTTGATGCCTACCAAGCCATTTTCATGCATCCCATTGTATGGTTTATTTAACTGCTAAATAGTAAAATGACATACTCTGAACAAAAGAAATGTTAAGCATTACCTGGATGAAAAATGTATAAGTACAAAAGCCTCAAAGCAAGGACAAAAGTTCAACCAGGGGCAAAAGAGTGATATCAGAGAAATGCAGATTGCTCATAAGGCTTGAGGACGAGTACAAGGCCCGAAGAGAATCAAGAGTCGGAACAATAAACACAGATCTTCAAAAATCACAATGAAAGGGAACATATGACAAACATGCCTAGGGCGCATAGCATAATCATATAGGCATAAAGGCATTTAGGGCCAACATGTGCATATCATGATAACATCATGCATAACATATGCAGGTACTTTAGTAGAGCAAGAGGTTTTGATGATAACCACTGAATCAAAGGAAAAGACACCCGAGTCTCACCAGATGTCATGTTTTGGTATTCTGATATTTTATTTCTTGTTTCAAAAATCAACTCATATTGCGAGACGTGAATTGAGCCTCAGGACACGCTAAGCTATTTTTTAATTTCTGTTTTTCAATTATTTTCAAAAATCAACTTATATTGCGAGAGGTGAGTCGAGCCTCAAGACACGCTGAGGTATTTTTCAATTTTTGTTTTTCAAATTATTTTTCAAAAAAAATCAACTCATATTGCGAGAGATGAGTTGAGCCTCGGGTCACACGTCGAGGTGTTTTTAATTTCTTTTTTTCAAAAAATTCAACTCATATGGCGAGAAGTGAGTTGAGCCTTGGTTTACATGCCGAGGTATTTTTAAATTCTGTTTTGCAATTTCTGTTTTCCAAAAATCAACTCATATCGCGAGAGGTGAGTCGAGCCTCAGCTCACACGCCGAGGTATTTTCATTTTATGTTTCAAAAATCAACTCATATTGCGAGAGGTGAGTCGAGCTTTTCAATTTATGTTTCAAAAATCAACTCATATTGCGCGAGGTGAGTTGAGCCTTTAATTTTTGTTTTTCAATTTTTGTTTTCCAGAAAAGTCAACTCATATTGCGAGAAGTAAGTTAAGCCTTGGTTCACATGCCGAGGTATTTTCAAATTCTGTTTTTTAATTTTGATTTTGGAAAAATCAACTCATATTGCGAGAGTTGAGTTGAGCCTTGGTTCACATGCCAAGGTATTTTCAATTTCTGTTTTTTAATTTCTGTTTTCTAAAAATCAACTCATATTGCGAGAGGTGAGTTGAGCATTTTCAATTCATGTTTTTCAAAAATCAACTCATATTGCGAGAGGTGAGTTGAGCCTTTTAATTTCTATTTTTCAATTTCTGTTTTCTAAAAATCAACTCATATCGCGAGAGGTGAGTCGAGCCTCAGCTCACACGCCGAGGATAAAGGTTACAACTAATCGAAGATGCAGATTTTGTCTTTCTGAAATTGTAGAGAAGCAGATTAAAGTTACAAGTTTCACCTACCTGAAGTTGTGGAAGAGCGGATCGAAGATACCAGATCTCATCCTTGAAGTTGCAGAAGAGCAGAACACGACGAATTTTATATCTTTGAAGAGATGATAGATCGAGGCTACAAGTCCTAGTTCTGAAGTCACGATGGATTGAGCCAAAGCTGCAAGATGTGGTGGACTGGAATGAAGCTACCTAAAGAAGAGAAGTGCCAAAGAAGTCAATACTCAGCAAGACCAGGCAAAATTTGCCTTTCTTTATGTCTCTACTCTAGTCCCGTCACACGACAATGAGCAAAGAGGGGCAGCTGTTATAGGCCAATTTTGGGCCCTTTTTACAATTTAAACCCAATTATTACAACCCATTTACATTAAACCCACCCAAAATTAAACCCCAAGTAAACTTACCCCAAATACCCGTTCAGCCCAACATCATGACCCAATACAAACTACCCAAATTTATTAACCCAAAAACTATAACTAAACCACAACCCAAACACCCCTGACCTAAACCCAATTACTAAACCTACCCACAACAGACCCAAACTCGAATGAAGCCTAATTCCCCTAATCAGCCCTAACCCGGTCACCCTAAATTGCTGCCCACTGGTGCCTCTGACACCTCCTGCTGCCACCGCCCATGGTCACATCCACCGCCCTTCGCCTGCAAACAATAAATAAGAGCAGACAGAAAGCAATAGAAAAAAACAATTTTGTAGAGGCTATAGAGCCGGATCAAAAACATTGTTGGGGGGATCGGTCATTTTTCATCAAGGGATTAGCTTTGAAATACAAAAATAGTCTCAAAATACGATAAGCAGAGATCTAGGCACTAAAACAATTGGAAAAGCAAGCAAGGAAAACCAAGGTTTCTATTTTCCATATTTTCATATTCGAACCAGTATTCGTCTGTTTTACTTTCACTTTGTATTCTCATGTGAAATTTGCATAATATATATACCTATACATATATATACCTAATGAGGTCCGGTGACCGGATGGTGGCCGGAGGCTGGTCGGACTGACCACCGGAAATCTCCCCCGGTCCTCTCTCCCCTCTCTCTCCAGTTTTTTTTCTTTCACCCGGTTAAAATGATTTTTTTTCAAAGTTTAGGCCTATTTATAGCCCCCCGAAACGACGTCATTTTGGGGGCTGCGTTTTAACCCCAAAACGACGTCGTTTTGCTGATCCGATCCGAGACCCGACCCGCTCCGACTTGGTACGCGTGTTTTTTAAACGGAAGGGCTAATTGCGCATTCAGCCCTTCCGCTTTTTCTATGTTTTGCAATCAGGTTTTTTTAATTTTAATTTGACCTCGAATTAGACACGCTTTGCGATTTGATCCCATGTGCTACGCTGCGTTTTGAGGGAAAGGGGTAATTGCTGCTTCAGCCCCTCCAGGTTTTGCGCGCGCGCAAATTGACCCTTCCTTTTCGCTTTCATTTTTAATTCGCCTCAAAACTTTGATTTTTGATTCAATTTCGTCCTTTTTCTTTTCTTTCACCCTTTTTTATTATTATCTTTTAATTTTAATATTAATCATTATTATTATTGTTATTATTAACATATTATATTTATTTTACTCATTATTTTATTATTATCATGTTATTATTATTTACCTATATATATATATAAATGTTTTTATGTGCTTATGATGTATATATTCTCAATATTTATTGTTTTTTAACATATATATACTATATTTATATATATACATAGATTTTAATGTTATAGTTCTATATTATTTTATACTATCTTAGGTACATTGTAATTTTCTTCGTATTACTATTAATATATTAATCGTTTTCATTTGTGATTTTCATTATTATGTTATCAATATATTCCTATTATTATTACTATTATATTACTTATTACTATTAATATTATTCTTGCTTACTACAACTAATATTATTATTATATTTACATTCTTATATTTTCTATCATAACTAATATTATATTACTATTTTTCTTATCATTATTATTATCATTTTCTATTTTATTATATGATTATTATTATTATTATTCTTATATACATATATTATTATCTTATTTTATTTAAGGCCATTTTAATATTATCTTAAGTATTATATCACTACCTTTTTAACCTTATTTCATTATTATATTTTACTACTAACCTATTTTCATATACCTATTATGATTTCTATTATTAACCTATTATTCCTATTATGTTACTAACATATCATTTTCATTTTTAATATTATTATTATTATCACTATTATTGTTTTAAATACATTTATTACGAACTATGCTCCTTTTATAAAGGCAATGTTTCGGTGTTTAGAAATTCAGAAAAATCGTGCCCTAACGTATTGGGTTGCAATTTTTCTTTTAAATCTAAATAACCGAATATCCTTTTAAAACAAAGGCATGATTTTTCTCTACAAAAACTTATTCTCGAGAATTCGAGATGTCGCGTCCTAACGCATTGGATGTGATATTTTGTTATCTCGAGATGAGATTTTCTAAACCAAAGCAATGTTCGGTACTTAGGAATTCGAGAAATTGTGCCCTAACGAATTGGGTTTCG
Organism: Gossypium stocksii; assembly: GCA_020496765.1. Classification (NCBI taxonomy): domain Eukaryota; kingdom Viridiplantae; phylum Streptophyta; class Magnoliopsida; order Malvales; family Malvaceae; genus Gossypium; species Gossypium stocksii. The sequence goes on along the minus strand of CM035629.1, from coordinate 53,710,278 downwards.
ATTTCCCTCGTTTCCTCTAAGTATTCGAATTTTCTTTCAAAACAAATACCTGAATTCCAAATAAAAGGCAAGTTTAGCCTCAAAGGTCGAAATATCGTGTCCTAACACATTGGATGTGATGTTTTGCCTTAAGGCGAACTAGCCTTTGATTCACATTTCCAACCTATCCGAATGTTGTAAAGCAAATGAGGATCGTATGTTAAAATTCTTTCAAGTTCTCGAATCATCGACTTTAAAGACACCAATTAATCAACAAGGTACCAATTTTGGGCGTATCGAGGCTGCTAATCCTTCCTCGTGCGTAACTCACTCCCGAACCCATTTTTCTAATATTCGCAGACCCAAAATCGTTGTTGTAATAAATCAAATCATTTATTTAAAACAACCCCTTTTGAGGTGACCAATCACACCCAAACAAAAAGATTGGTGGCGACTCCCGTTCTTGTATTCATTTTTAAAATCCCAAGTTGACATCCGTTTTCATAAAAAATGGTCTCGACATGTGCCGTATGGGAAGACAGTTTGAACAGTGAATGGGCTTGACCATATTAATTTAAGTTTTCCAGGTAATAATTTAAGCCTTGAGTTGTATAGCAAGACAAGATCGCTAGTTTTTGTAACGCCCCCACGCCCAAGACCATCGCCGGAGTCGAGCTTGAGGTGTTACTGAACATAATTTTCCATTTTAAGAACTTTGAAACATTTAATTCTACATTCACAGCATACTGTCTACCTACATTACAGTTACAAAAAAAATCATATCTCGAGTTACGAAACTCAAAATCAAGATCCGTAAATTTTCCCTGAAACTAGACTCATATATATATACTAATTTTTTTCTAGAATTTTTGGTCAGGCCAATTAGTACAGTTTATTAGTTAAAGTTACCCCTGTTTCAGGACTTGACTGCACTGACCTCTACTTACTACGAACCACTTTTATCCATGTAAAAAATTCATATAACTATACCGTTTATTTATATTAAAATTAGATTCAATAAGGATTCTGAGCATATAAATTACACCTCCTAATTATTTTTTTACAATTTATAGTGAATTTTCAAAGTTGGAACAGGGGATCCAGAAATCGCTCTGGCCCTGTTTCACTAAAACTCAAATATCTTATAACATATAACTCCTTTGCCTATTTAGCTTCCTCCATTTGAAAGTAGATACAATAAGATTCAATTTCATAGTTAATTCTTCACCTAATTCGTTTTCTACTATTTTTGGTGATTTTTCAAACTCACGTCGTTGTTGCTGTAGTGTTCTGTTTTATGGCAAGTTTCATCTTTTTATGAATTCTCATGAACTATATAACATATTAAACTCACAAGGCATCCAACATTATCTAGGCTAGCCATACCAATGACTAATCATTATCAAGCATTTTCTCAACCAAACCACAACCATATCACAAGATTATTTACACAAAACAAGTATATTGCTATACATGCCATACATCAAAACATACAAACCAATATACCAATTCTTCCTCGGATAGTGTGAGCGTTTCTTCGACCTTCCCGATATCCAAGTTGGCTCGCTAAAAAATACAATGAATTTAAAGGAGGGAGTAAGCATAAATGCTTAGTAAGTTCTCATGCAAATAACGAGTAACATAACAAAGCAATTATATCAACAACAATAGCATGATATCACCAAGATACAAACCACATTTCTAGCTATCGTGTATCATCTTACCACCTTATTTCTGTTTTATCAAGTTTCAACCCGAGGGTTAAGTACATACCTGTCCAAATTGTCCATTTCACAACACTTACCAAAATATCATTTTCATCTTGAGTATTCTTCCATTCCGCTAGAATTTTACCCGTTGAACACATCGGAATATAACTCGGATACACGAATCATTTGCACATAAGTGCCACATATGTAATCAATCAATCATGTAACCCGCCCATAAGCGAACTCGGACTCAACTCAACGAGCTCGGGCGTTCGCATCCATAGGTGAACTCGGACTCAACTCAACGAGCTCGGATGCCTAGTTACATCTCACGAACTCGGACTCAACTCAACGAGTTCGGACATTTGCATCCATAAGTGAACTCGGACTCAACTCAACGAGTTCGGATGCCCAACCATCCTAGTGACATGTCACTTGTATCCTAATCTATTCCCAAGGTTCAAACGGGATTTTCCTCAGTCACACATTTCCTAGTCGTTCTCCTCGGAATATTGGAACCAATACGTTGCTTGCATCTCATACTTATCAATTTAATCACATACTTTTCATACCAATACATAATATTTCACAAAGCATAATATTCATAATAACAAGTATCATATCGTATAAATAGCATTAAATCACTTAAAATAGCAATCATGTTACATTATTTACACATGAACTTACCTCGGTACAAAATATAGCAATTTTGTGATTTAGTCCAAAATCTTTTCTTTTCCTCGATCAAGGTTGATTCCACGTCTTTCTTGATCTAAAATAACACATTTAGCTTATTTAATACTCACATTATCAAAATAGTCCTAAATTCAAATTTTGGCAAAATTACAATTTTGCCCCTAAACTTTTACATATTTACACTTTTTCCCCAAAGTTCAGAAATTAAATTTTATCACAAATTCTTATGTTTTAGGACATGCTGATCATTTATTTACCATTAGCAAGCTCAAATTCCCACTAAAACACATACTTATGCATAATATGTACTTTTACTGATTAAGCCGTTTTACTCGTTTTTACTTAAAACCGAGTAGCACAAGTTGTCTAACATAATTTAAAACCTCATATTCTATCATAAAACATCAAAATACACAAATTTCACCTATGCGTATTTTTCCAAATATGAACCCTAACTTAAATTATTGCTAACATAAGCTTTATCGAGTTACCGGGATTACGAAAACGTAAAGAACATTAAAAACGGGGCTTGGAATCACTTACTATGAAGCTTGGAAGCTTGAAAAAAACCCTAGCTATGGAGAACCCTTGAAATTTCGTGGTAATGAAGAAGATGACCAATTTTGTGTTATTTTTCCCTTTTTATTTCATGTTAATATCCAAATGACCAAAATGCCCCTCCTTACTAAACTTTCAAAAATTCCATCCATGTCCAAATTTTTTCCATGAACTTAAAATTGGTCAAATTGCTATTTAAGACCTCCTAATTAATATTCCAAAGCAATTTCATACTAGAAACTTCTAGAATGCAAGTTTTGCAACTTATTCGATTTAGTCCCTAATTTCAAATTGAGCATTTTACGCTTAGAATTTCTTCACGAAATTTTCACACCATCATAAAATCATATCATAAACATCAAAATAATTATAAAATAATTATTTCTACCTCGAATTTGTGGTCACAAAACCACTATTCTGATTAGGCCCTAATTCGGGATATTACAGTTTTAAACTGCTTGGGTTGTCTTAAACGATTGTCGTGGCGTCGCTTTGTGGCTTCCTTGTATAATCGTGAATTTTCATATGCATTGTAGTGCCATTCATCCAGCTCATTGAATTGCATTAGACGTTTCTCACCTGTAATTTTAAAGTCAAGATTTAGGAATTTGATAGCCCAAAATGCTTTATGTTCAAGTTCAAATGGTAGATGGCAACTTTTTCCGTAAACAAGTCTATAAGGAGATGTTCCTATGGGAGTTTTGAATGCAGTTCTATAGGCCCATAAAGCGTCATCTACTCTTCTTGACCAATCTTTCCTGTTTGTCTCTACCGTTTTCTCTAGTATGCGTTTTAATCTCTATTTGTTACTTCAACTTGTCCACTGGTTTGTGGATGATAAGGGGTAGTTGTCCTATGGTGCACTCCATATCTTTTTAACACTTTATCAAATTGAGCATTACAAAAATGAGTACCCCTATCACTAATAATTATACTAGGTGTTCCAAATCAGGAGAAAAGTTTTTTTAGAAAACGTACCACCATTCTAGCATCATTAGTAGGTAAAGCTTGGGCTTCCACCCATTTTGACATGTAATCTACTGCTACTAATATGTATTTATTCCCAAATGAAGTAGGGAAGGGACCTATGAAATCAATACCCCATACATCAAATATTTCACATGAGAGTATATACTTTTGAGGCATTTCATTATGCTGAGAGATATTACCTGTCCTCTGGCATTTATCACAAGAGGTCACATACCTGTTGGCATCTTTGAAAAGGGTGGGCCAATAAAAACCTAATTCGAGTACTTTGTGAGCAGTTCTATTTCCACTATACTGTCCTCCTGTTGGTCCAGAATGGCAGTCATCCAGAATTTTATATGCTTCCGTTTTAGTAACGCATCTTCGAATGACTTAATTTGCGCAAATACGAAAAAGGAAAGGATCCTCCCAAAAGTAATTTTTCATATCAGCGAAGAATCGTTTCTTTTGCTGATGGGTCAACCCTTTTGGGGTTATGTTAACTGCTAATAATTTGCGAAATTGGTAAACCAAGGCTCTTCAGTTTCTGTTACGACTAGGAATTGTTCTTTAGGAAATGAGTCATTTATTTCAGCTTTGTCGAAGTCCTTGAGGTGTGGATTTTCCAATCTTGAAAGGTGATCTGCTACCAAATTTTCAGCTCCTCTCTTGTCTTGTATCTCTAAGTCGAATTCCTGTAATAATAGAATTCATCTTATTAATCGAGGTTTTGCATCAGTTTTAGTTAAAAGGTAACGAAGAGCAGAATGGTCAGTATAAATGATGACTTTAGATAATATCAGATATGATCTAAATTTGTCAAACGTAAAAATCACAGCTAGCAATTCTTTTTCCGTGGTGGTATAGTTCTCTTGCACGGCCGTCAAAGTTTTGCTAGCATAATAAATAGGTTGAAAGTGCTTGTCTTTTCATTGTCCTAGAACTGCACCTACTGCAAAATCACTCGCATCACACATTAGTTCAAAAGGTAAATTCCAATCAGGTGCAATTATAATTAGGGCATTAACTAATTTTTCTTTGAGAGTGTTAAAAGCCTCTAAACATTCTTGATCAAAATTGAAAAGCATATCTTTTTCTAGTAATTTTGTTAAAGGCTTGGCTATTTTAGAAAAGTCTTTAATAAATCTTCGATAAAAGCCAGCATGTCCTAAAAAGCTTCTTATAGCCTTAACCGAATTAGGGGGAGGTAATTTTTCAATAGTTTCAATTTTTGCTTTATCAACCTCTATCCCTTTACTAGAAACTTTATGTCCTGATACAATACCTTCTTGAACCATAAAGTGACATTTTTCCCAATTAAGCACAAGATTCGTTTCCTCACATCTTATTAGAACACATTTTAAATTATTAAGGCAAAGTTGGAAGGAGTTACCAAAAACCGAAAAGTCATCCATAAATACCTCCATGATGTCCTCCACGAGTTCGTCAAAAATAGCTAACATGCATAACTGAAAAGTAGCGGGGGCATTACATAATCCAAAAGGCATTCTACGATAAGCAAATGTACCGTATGGGCATATGAACGTTGTCTTTTCTTGATCTTCTGGAGCTATCGGGATTTGGAAGTATCCAGAGAGGCCATCCAAGAAGTAGTAATACATATGTTCTGATAGTCTTTCCAACATTTGATCAATAAAAGGTAAGGGAAAATGGTCTTTTCTGGTTGCATCATTCAGCTTTCTATAATCAATACAAACTCTCCATCCTGTGATTGTTCTTGTAGGAATTAATTCCTTTTTTTCATTCGACACCACAGTCATACCTTTATTTTTAGGAACAACCTGTATAGGACTTACCTAAGGGTTGTCAGAAATAGGATAAATAACTGCAGCATCTACAAGTTTAATTACCTCAGCTTTTACAACTTCCTTCATGTTAGGGTTCAGTCATCTCTGAGCTTGCACACATGACTTATATTCATCTTCTATTAAAATTTTGTGGGTGCAAAAAGAAGGGCTAATTCCTTTAATGTCAGAAATCTTCCAAGCTATAGCCTTTTTGTGTTCCCTTAATACTTGGAGTAATTCCTCTTTCCCTTTAGCTCTCAAATCTGATGCGATAATTACTGGTAATGTAGAATCATCTCCCAAAAATGCATATTCCAAGTGCTCAGGCAATTGTTTTAGTTCCATTTTAAGAGGTTCATCAATCGAGGGTTTTTGTCTCAGTTCGTCATTTATCTTAATATCCTCATAACTTATATGTCTTGGAGCAGGTTCATTATAGTCTAAATCTTTTATCACTTTCTTTACTTTAGTGGTGGCTTCATCTTCCTCCCCACATTGGACAAGACACAGTTCCAACGTGTCTTCAAGAGTGATTTCCTGAAAGGAGTCTTGAACAGAATAATCAATAGAATCAATAAAATAATAGGAATCATCTTGTTCTCTAGAGAATTGCATAGCATTATAAATTTTAAAAATAATTTCTTCATCACCAACCCTAAGTACTAGTTTACCATCCCCTACGTCAACAACAGCTCTAGCAGTAGCTAAGAATGGGCGTCCTAAAATTAAAGGTACCTCAACATCCTCATCCATGTCAAGCACAACAAAATCAACAGGGAATAAAAATTTATCAACTTTTACTAATACATCTTCAATGATTCCCCTAGGATATTTAACAGATCTATCAGCTAATTATATACTCATTCTAGTGGGTTTTGGTTCCCCTAGACCTAGTTGCTTGAACATTTTATAAGGCATTAGGTTAATGCTGACGCCTAAATCAGCTAAGGCTTTTTCAATGTTTAAACTGCCAGTTAAGTAAGGAATAGTAAAACTTCCTGGATCTTTCAGTTTAGTAGGCAGTTTATTTTGGAGGATAGCTGAACATTCTTCGTTGAGTTCCACTGTGGACAGTTCTTCCAACTTCCTTTTGTTTGTGAGAAGTTCCTTTAAAAAATTTGCGTACTTCAGCATCTGCAAAATTGCTTCAACAAAAGGTAAGTTAATATGTAATTGTTTAAAAAGTTCGAGAAATTTACCAAATTGAGCATCCATGCGGTCTTTCTTTAACTTTGCTGGATATGGTATGGGTGGTTTATACTCTTTAAGTGCTGGTGGAGCACTTTCTTTAGGTTCTGCTTCCTCTACCTTTTTCTTTTCAGATTCTTGAACAGGTTTCTTTTCAGGTTCAGCAAGTACTTTTCCATCCCTTAAGGTAACTGCTTTCACATGTTCCCTAGGATTAGGTTTAGTATTACTCGACAAACTACCTTGTGGTCTATCAGATATCATCTTTGCGAGTTGGCCAATTTGATTTTTGAGCCCTTGAATAGAAACTAGTTGGTTCTTAAGTGTTGTTTCGGTGTTTTGAAAATGAGTTTCGAAAATCGATATGAACTTTTCTAACATCTCCTCAAGGTTCGATTTCTTTTCTTGCCGGTACGGTGGTTGTTGAAATCCCGGAAGGGGTGGTGGTGGTCTTTGATTTCCTTGACCGCCCCATGAGAAATTAGGGTGATTCCTCCAACCTGCATTGTAAGTATTGCTGTAAGGATTATTTTGAGGTCGAGAATTATTACCCATATAATTTATTTGTTCGTTTTCTGTGCCATGTCCATAGGGATGGTACTCTGGGTTGCTCACTCCTCCTAGGTTTGAGTCACACTGCATGACTGGATGTACCTGCGTAGAACCAATAAAACCTTCAGCGTAGAACCAATAAAACCATCAATCTTTTTATTTAGAAGTTCTATCTGAGTGGAAAGCATTGTGACTGCATCAATATTAAAAACTCCTGCAGCTTTTGTCGGCTTTGTCCTCATGACTTGCCACTGATAGTTATTCAATGCCATCTCTTCTATAAATGCATAAGCCTCCTCAAGTGTTTTATTATTTAACATTCCACCGGCAGCTGCATCGATCATTTGCCTTGTTGATGGGTTCAAACCGTTGTGAAAGGTTTGAACTTGTAGCTACAAAGGTAACCCATGGTAAGGGCACCTTCTCAAGAGGTCTTTATATCTCTCCTAAGAATCGTAAAGTGTTTCTAAGTCCATCTGTACAAAAAAAGAGATATCATTCTGCAATTTAGCTGTTTTAGCTGGAGGAAAATACTTAAGTAAAAATTTTTCGGTCATTTGTTCCTATGTAGTGATAGACCCTCGTGGTAAAGAATTTAACCACTGTTTAGCCTTGTTCTCAAGGAGAATGGGAATAGCCTAAGACGAATGGCATCATCAGAAATGCCATTTATTTTGAATGTATCGCATAATTCCAAAAAGTTAGCTAGATGCGAGTTAGGATCCTCATCCTGCAAACCATCAAACTAAACAAATTGCTGTATCATTTGAATAGTGTTAGGTTTCAGTTCAAAATTATTTGCAACAATAGTAGGCCTAACAATGCTAGATTCAGTGCCTGCTAAATTAGGTCTAGCATAATCATACATAGTACGCAGAGCAGGATTTTGCTCAACAGGATTTGCGGCTACTACAGGAGGTAGCTGATTATCCTGATTTGCTTCCATCTCTTCGGTAGGTTCTGGTTCTTCTTCTTGTCCTTGTTCTGGAGATTGCAAGCTTTTTCTTATCTCTTGGCGAGTTTGACGAACTGTCGCTTCTAAATCGTCGTCAAAAAGAAGTAGTCCTCCTGGATTTCTTCTAGTCATAAACTAGAGATATCTAGAAGGGAAAAGGCAAAGAAAATTTTAGTAAATAAAAAAAATAGAGGCTAAAAATAGTAATGGCTAAAGTAATAGAAATCGAGTGTTCCTAATATCTTAGTTCCCCGGCAACAGCTCCAAGAACTTGATATTCGCGATATGAAGTAATAAAATTTATAAAATATGATCGTACCCAAACTAACTATTATCACGATTTAAGGCAAGCACATGTATCGAACAGTAGTATAGCTTAGTGGCATGACCGGAATGTCGAACCCAAAGGAACTAAAAGTACTAGTAGTAACTTTCTTTCTATTATTTATCCTAAGAATAAAAGGGGATTTTATTAAACTAAACTATTATTAGACTAAGTTAGGAATACACAAAAAGTGAGTTGGGGAAAATTTCTTAGGAAAACTGATTGACTTGGACAATACTCAAGGGAGAATCCACCTAGATTACACTTGTTATCAACTCTGAACTAAACGATTTATTTACTTGACTTGATTCGTAGGAATCCCTAACTTATGTTAATATCTCTCTCGAAACTAAGAACAACTAACCCTAGGTTGATTAATTGAGATCTCTTTCTAATTAAAACCCCTAGTGTTGCATTAACTCGATCTATAGATTCCCTTATTAGGTTTGACCCTAATCCGGCAGATTTATGTCACCCTATGTCTAGGGGTGCAATCAACTCCGCTTAATTATGCTAAATCTACTCTTAAATAGGGACTTTTGCTCTACTGAATAAGCACATCAATACTTGAATCAATATTTTGAAATATTAAATCAAGAATTAAGAGCACATAATTAAGAACAAATCAAGTATTTATCATATAATTCAAGGGAAAATAATAACAAGATTCGTCTTTAGGTTTCATCCCCCTCAAATTTTGGGGAATTTAGTTCATAATTATAAAAGAAAACATCTCAGAAGAATAATGATAACAAAACATAAAGAACCCAAAAACCCCTGTAGGAATTTGAAGGGAGATCTTCAGTCTGTGAAGGAGAATTCAGCTTCTAAGATGGATCAATCTGCTTTCTTTGGAGTAATTCCTTGTTTCTACTCTCTGTGTGTTGGTGGGAAAATAGCACCCTCAGTGAGGAATCAAACACACCCTTGTAGTTGCCTCCTAGGGTATTTATATAGAGTTTTAGAATGCCTTTCTTAGCCCCGAAGTAGCCTTTTTCGAGTGAAATTGAACTTCCTCACGACAGGGACATGCCCGTGTGCCACGCCCGTGTGGATCAAAGCCCAAGCGTGCTGGGGCCTATTAAGGTGGCATGGCCGTGTGGTTTGGCCGTGCGAGTCGAGGTTGGGCCGTGTTTGAGCTCAAGGTGGCATGGCCGTGTGACACGACCGTGTGGCGAATCTCTAAGCCGTGTTGTTTTCATTCTTTGGCCCATTTTCTCTGTTTTCGGCCCATTTCTCATTCTTTTCACTTCCCTAAGCTCACCTGAGTATAAAACTTGAAATTAAAGGTTTAAGAGCATCAATTTACACAAATCAAGGGGTAATTCATCCAGAAATTGGGCTAAACATAGGGAAAAATATGTATAATTTATCGCTTATCAACCCCTGACACCTACTAAGAAAGATTTGATATGGGCTATCATGGATCGGTTCACTAAGTCTGCCCATTTTGTACCGGTTCGAACTAATTACTCTCTACAGAAGTTGGCTAAGTTGTATGTGGCCGAGATTGTAAGACTGCATAGGGTGCCGATCTCCATAAAATTTGATAGAGATCCTCATTTCACATCACAATTTTAGAAGAGGTTACACAAGGCATTGGGTACCAGATTGGATTTCAGTACGGCATTCCACACTAAAAGAGATGGTCAGTCGGAGAGGGTAATTCAAGTGTTGGAGGACATGTTGAAGGGCTGCATAATTGAGTTCTGAGGCAGTTGGGAAGACTATTTTCCTTTAACCAAATTTGCGTATACCAATAGGTATTAGGCAAGTATAGGGATGGCACCGTATGAAGTGTTATATGGTCGTAGATGTCGAAATCCTACTTGTTAGACCGAGCTGGGTGAGCGGCTAGTTTTGGGACTAGAATTAGTAACTGATACGGAGGATAGGGTGAAATTGATTCGGGACAAGTTGAAAGAAGCATCTGATAGGCAAAAATCATATGCCAATCTTAAGCGCTGAGAGATTGAGTATGTAGTGGGGGATTTAGTTTTTCTTAAGGTCTCCCCATGGAAGAAGGTACTAAGGTTTGGACGGAAGGGTAAGTTAAGCCCTGGATTTATCGAGCCATACCATGTAATGAAGCGTATAGGGCCAGTTGCCTATCAACTAAAGTTACCACCAGAGTTGAATCATATCCACGATGTGTTTCATGTTTCCATGCTGAAGTGTTATCACTCGGATCCTTCACATATCGTGCCAATCGAGGATATTGAGGTTAGGCCTGATTTAACTTTCGAGGAGGATCTGGTGCAGATATTGGACCGTGAGGTAAAGGTGCTTAGAAGGAAATCTGTTCAGTTGGTTAAAGTGCTGTGGCGTAACAACGATGTTGAGGAGGCCACGTGGAAACCGGAGGAGGCAATGCAACGACAATACCCTCATCTATTTTAACTAGGTAAATTTCGAGGCCGAAATTTCTTTTAGGGGGTAGAGTTGTAACGCCTCAAAAATTAGGATTTTTAATTTTTGTGTTGTGATTTGAAATGCTTGATTACCACTGTTGGGTTAATGTTGAAGTGTTAGAGGGTCTCTATAAAGTTCTAGAGTCCAAATTTGGTATAGGGAAAATTTTGGGTTTTAGCCTTCAGGGAGCCTTGACTCTAGGTAGGAAGTGTTTTCAATAAATAGAGTTGAAAAACAACACAAATAGCCAAGTGGTCTAGTGGTAGAGTGGCGCCACATGAGAGGCAAGGAGGTGGCGTCATAGGGGGCAAGAAGGTCCAGGGTTTGAGGGTTGGCATGGAGTTAGGTTGAGGATTTATTTTGCACCTTTAGACAGCCAGTGGTTGAGTTGGAATCAAACTCCGGAGGAGGGAGTTTGAATTGGTCAAGTGAGGAAATGTTAGAGTGGATCATGGAGCAAATCATGGAGAAAATTAGGGAGATTTGGTTTGTTGAGGAGTTAGAGCCGAATGAGGACTTTGGGTAGCTCAAGAATTCGGCTAAGGGGGAGGAAATTGTCCATTTTCGGCATTTAGGGGAGTTTTGTCTTGGGTACAGCCGAATTATGCTAAAAAGGTTCTCAGTTTTCTTTTCATTTCCTGATTTTGGTCAATTTGGTGTTACCAACTAGGCATTTTTCTTCTTTCTTTTTTCTCTATTTTGCCTATTGTTCCCCTTTGTGCCGATTCCTCTCTACACAACTTGCCCACCTCCATCCTGATACCTCCTTTTTAGTTTTTAGGGTGTTGAATACTTCAACCTTTCTCTCAAGTCGATTGTACTCCTTTCTTTCCCTTTAGTTTCCTTTCTCTACTTTTTCTCTAAAAGCTGAATACTATCTCTTGCCTTCCTCAAGCGGTTCTTTCCATTTCTTTAAGGGATTTGCCAATTACTTCTATCACCTTGGCCAACTCTTCCTTTTCTTTTTTTTTTTTCACTCTATCGACTGGCATAGTCTCAGTAGCCGAATATCCCAACTCTCTTTTTGTCGAATCTATTTCTCATTTCTTCTCTTCTCCTCTTTTGCCTAGATTGGGTGTGAGTGATACGATTGCGGGTTCACTCGAGGTGTAAGTAGAGGGTAAGGGTTTAGTAGACAACTTCCCACTCCAAGTTTTCGATCAAGGTAAGTGATCATTTGGTTTGGTTATTCATGTCGGGTTTGTTAGCAAGGTAAGGATGGATCGACTGTGGTTATGCATCACTTTGCCTTACCTTGTGTTTCAATAAATTCTTAAGTGTGGATTTAACCGCATATTTTGCAATCTCATAAATTAAGTGTTGGAAACACAGATCTAATCAAGGGGAGCGATCATCGCTAATAGATTGGAAAGGATCTAGCAAGCTAGATCGTTTAAGGTAAGTACTAATGTGGTTTCGGCTTTTGCTTGGAAAAGGAGGATAAGGGTATTGATCAAGTGATTAATTGTTGATCTTGAATAATGTAGGAGCTGTGCTAGGGATTCGTAGCGAGACTTCGTGGATCAGGTGTGTACCCACACCATTCTAGCATTATATCGGCAAAAGCCGAAACTCCGAAAAGCTGAAAAGCCGAAAGGTCGGTGACAGCAACCCCACAAGTGTGTGAACACTCGCGTAGGAAAGATCGATGTGACAACAGAGGCCCCATGAGCGATCTCATGGACTTAGGCTACTTTTTGGCTGAATGGGCCGAAATGGGCCATATGGGCCTAAAGGGCCATGGGCCCGATGTGAACAAAATTCATGGTTGGTTAGGAAATAACGAGCCGGTTATGTTGATCACATGGTCAAGGGTAGATTTTGGCTCAGTGGGCCACACGTGAGTGTGGGCCCCATTTGGGCCACACATTGTGCTTTTGGGCCCTAGGGTATTTTTGATTACTAAAGGTGACATAAGTCGCACTGAATGACTGTGGACTTAGTAATGGGCCGATTGTGTACTTAGGGCCATACTGACAAATGACCATTATGCCCCTGAAGGGAAAAATGACTAAAATGCCCTACATGTTATATGATTGATTCTGTAAGCCATATATGATATGTTACGTTGCATTCATGTATTGTTATGTTGCATGAGAGGTGGGATTATGTGTGAAGGAAGAATATGATATGTGAGGGTCGCATGGTCGCTTGACGACTGTGGATCCATCGATGGCTTTTAAGCCTAATATATGTTTGACAACTCTGCTGTACTATTAAGTAGTGCCGCAACCGGTGCTACATTAGGAGTGCCGGGATAGGTGGGTTGATTAAATCCTCATAGGAGTGTAAGGTTGGAAGGGATACGGAGTGCCGGGTTGGATGGGCTAATTGGGCATTTGCATATGTGTAACACCCCAAACCTGACCCAGAGGTTACGGCTAAGTCCGGTGTGTCACATCACCTACAACTAACCATGTTACCTAGTTACTAATATTAGGGTAAGCTTTGCAACACTGATATTAGAGTCTTAAGAAAAATTCCCGGTTTATTAGGTGAACATCCTATCCACTACCAGTTATTAGGAGATTTATTATAAAAATTTACCTTGTTACTCAATTGTATCGTGTGACTGGTTTTGAAAACGTTTGATTAATTTTAAGAAAAACTCGCACAGCTATATTCAAAATAATTAAAGTAACGTAAGAATAAATAATTTAAAAACCCAAAATAAAAATAATTACAATTAAAATAATTAATTAAATAATTAATTTAATTAAACCGGAAACGTTGTCCACGGAACACAAATTAGGTTTAAGTCTATTTAAAATATTTATTCCCTTTGAAAACGTTTACATTGCGGAAGCTTTGCTCCGTTATCGTGATATTTTAAAAACAAGTAACTTTTATAAAAGTGTACCCTAGAGCTAACCGATTTCAAAAGGATTTAAGCAATATCATACCTAAGCTAAAAACAAATTAAAATAATTAGAGCGGCCTTATTACAAACCCAAAACCAAATAAAGTAAATTAATTAAAAATAATTTAATGCTTAAAATAGACAGTCCGTTTGCAGTCCACATGGCCACTCTGAATCCCTCCAGCTCCAAGTCCACTAGTTTAGGGCTCACTTGCAAGGATGAAAGGAAGGGGTGAGTTTGGAAAACTCAGTGTGTAAAGAAAGCCCATCCAGAGCCCCAAATCAGCTCAAGCTTACTGGGCCTAAGCCCTTATCCAATTTCAGTATCAAAGGGGCCAAAGCCCGATTCAGTATCCAGTTACTGGGCCGTAGCCCTATTCAGTACGGTTTATCTAGGCCTTAGCCCCTTTTCAGATATTAATACGGCCTATAGGCTCAATTCAATAGCAGAACAATAATATTGATGCATGAATGCAAAACCCATATCAGTATCTGGGGAAGCTACTCAACCCACCCAACCGCTACTCTCTACCCGTACCAGCCAAACTCTCAATGTGGGGAAAACTACTCAACCCACCCAACCGCTACTCTCCACGGTGGCAGCATAGCTGCATAATCAGATAGTGTGGCCAAGCCACCAGAACGGTAAACTAGGGCAAAGCCCCTTACACTTCCTCCATCAATAATACCTAATCCCCATGCATCAGATAATCATGTCATGGCATACAATGTACAGAAATAGTAAATCATGCATTTTAGACAAATTTAGCCCTAGGGGTATAACGGTCATTTTGCACCTAGGGGTAAAATAGTAATTTCACACCCTAAGGGATATTTCAATAATTATATCAATTTTGGAGTTTCATGCTCATCACAGTTAATAACACTTTACCAGAAAATACTTATCGCTTATTTTTATCAAAATGGGCCCGAAGCCCATTGGCCCAAATTCAGCCCATCGAGGCCCAAAGTCGCCAACGTATACGAAAACGCGCAATCAAGAGTCTTACCATTCGCGTTTATCAGAATTACCAATATAACTGGCCCACGAGCGTTCGCACACTCGCAAGCCCTCGAAATGCTAGAATTCTAGCATTTCAGCTTTTCGGCTTTTGCCGATTTAGATTACTAGAGGGTGTTCGTTTACACACATGTTTTCTGATTCTACCGGTGAGATCTCCTATCCGATATCTCCTATAATCAACCATTTAACCGATTAGATTACGAATCCATGAAACCAATGTAGAATTTACTTACCATATTCGGCCACTATGAAACTTTATTAACAACTTACCTTGCCAATCTTAACTATCAGATCTAGATCTAGATCTAAATCTAATTCACTTCCACGACTTTAGCCTTTTTTGCTCCTTGCCAAATTCCCTTCTTGTGACTAAAACACATAAAAACCACACAAAGCAAAACTAGCATTACTCTTTACAAAGATCGACAGCCTCCCTAAAACTTAGGGATTTTTGGCTTTTTTTAGATCCCAAAATAACAAATGGAAAAGGAGTTTCGATAACTTACCATCAACGATGTACTTGTTAGAAGCATTTCTAACACCTTTCCAATCTCAGATCCACAGTGAATCTAACTTAAACGCGAGTAGAGAATAGATCTAAAAATTAATTCCCAAATCACTAAAAAAATATAGAGGTTTGGCTTTGAAAGAAGAGATGAAAGAAAAAGAAGAAATTGTGTAAGAAAAGTGAAGATGTTTGGCAAAGGAGAGGCTTGAGGTTTTGGTTTCGCAAGGGTGAAAACAAGAAGAACAAAAAGAATGGGAATTGATTCAAAAATAGCAATAGATGGATAGAAGAGAAAAGAGGAACAAGAAGATGAGCAAAAATAATACAACAACAAAACCACAAACCGATTGAGAGAAAGAAGGAAAGATCAATTCGGCTATCACTATGTAAAATCCCCTAATCGACAAAAAGATATTAATCCATCCAAGTCTAAAATTTTAAGTGCAAATCGGCACTTAATGCCTATAGCCGAAGGAGTCTTTAATTCGGCACAAAAGTCCTTTTCAAAATAAAATTCCTTGATTTTACACCTTAATTTCAGCCACCACCAATTTGGATTTCACCCAAATTCCTTCCCACCGTATAGCAACAGCCTTATCCACTGCTTGCACCGTATGATTCCCGCACAGCACGCTGCTACGAGTCCTCCAATCCCACACGGCTCCTTCCACGCGCGCACAGCAAAAAGGCCATCCTCCTGTGCGCAACTCAACTCGAACACGGGACCTCCAGGTAACCTAGCACGCCGCTGGCCACTGCGCCGCGGCTTCTTCATTAACCTATTATTGTCACATTTAATCTTAAACCTTACCTGCTGTAGCCTCGTCCGTTTAAAAATAAACTAAAATTTACCTGAGCCTGGACTCGAACCCGCGTCCCCTTGGAGTGCCTAACGCGCTGCTGCCACTGCGCCACAGGCGCTCTTGTACTAAATTATAATCGCAACCTCTTTTAACCCTTATTTAACGCACCCAGCTTATTTAAAAAAAAAAACAAACCTCTTGCACGCGCCGTGCCTCGAACCCCGTATCTCCCTCATCAGCCTAACGCCTCAAGCTACTGGACCAAATGCTCCTTTCTGGCATATTCCATTCGCAACAATATTTAGCCCCTATTTTAGTACGACTAGACTACTCCTAAAAAAAACAAACACTTTGCGTATGCTGGGAATTGAACCCCAGCGCTCTTCCTACTACCTAGCGTGCTTAGCCACTGGGCCAGGCACTTCCTTATGCCTAATCCTAGCCCAACTTAAATATAAGCCCTATTTCCCAGATTCGCCTAAGAAGCAAAAATTAATTTTTTTTTTTTTTGCTAGAGTCTTGGATTGAACCCAAGACTTTTCCCGCACTATAAATCATTCATAATTTATTTAATTACTAAACTAAACACCAATTTTAATAACAATAATATTTTATTAATGATTTTTTTTATAACAATAATATTTAAAACTTCTCAATTACTCAGGTTTTCTTTTATCCGAACCCAAACTCAATGCCCAATACTTCTAGGCCCAAATTTAGGGTGTTACAATATGTGCTATTGATTGTGAAATGGGCTCAGGCCCAACTGAGGCTATTATGGGCTAAGGTCCAAATGCCACCGTTATTGTAATGGGCTTAATTGATTGATGCATGTTACATGATCGTGAGGGTTGTGCACACTAAGTTTTCGAAAACTCACCCCCTCTTTTTAATTTTTCAGGTAATCCTCAGTAGGCGGTTCGATGTATAGGAGAATTCGGAGGTGGCCACACTACAAACAGTATCAAACTCTAGCATTTTAAATTTCACATTATTTTTAATTATTTTCTATTGGGTTATGTTGTAATAAGGCCATTATCCTCTGGTTTGATTTGGTTTTGGGATTTTATTACGTTGATTGCTCAAATTCTAAAATTTAAGACTGGTTTCTTAAAGCAAAAATAACATATTTTGTTAACCAATTGTTTTCCATCAAAAGCTTCCGCTAACTGAAACCTGAGAATTTAATAAAGAAGATAAAAACTAAGGTTTCCAAATAAAAATAACAACTCAAGGTTTTATTTAAACTTACAATTAACCAAGCTTTCCATGGTTTATCATTTTAAACTAGAGTACACATACAAAAGGGCTTGATTGGAAAATAAGAAACCCATTTTGAAGATATTGTTTTAAACTACGAACAATAAAATGTTTTCAAGGTTTTCCAACAACTTTGATTTGTACGAATCACCCTTCAATGTGACACTGTCAGATTCGGCCATAACATTTGGGCCGGGTTTGGGGTGTTACAAAGTGGTTTTGGGACCACCAAATCTGACGAGTAAGTTTGTAAATATTATTATTTAATATTTACGAGTCAAATGTGATTTTTAAAAAGTTTTTTATTTGATAATTTATGTTATATAAGTGATTTATTAAGTTCAAGTGGTTTTATAAAATCCTTGTTTTTATAAACTGAGCCGTAAATATTTTTATAAATATTTACGAAGTGTCATTAAGGTGGTATTAAAGTTTCGTTAAGAAATTTTAACATTTCAATGGTTAATTAATTAAAAAGGATCAAATTAAAAAAATGTATTCCCAGGACTCTGTTCCCGTAAATTAGACTCGTAAATATTTTTAATAAAAATTTATGAAGTTAACTGTGTACTTAATTAGGTTTCGATTAAATGAATTTGCTTGAATTAAAAGTAATTAGGTATAAGGACTAAATTGCATATAGAATGAAAGTTGAATTATAGATTAAAGAAAAATTTAAGGGACTAAAGAAGCAATTATGCCATTGCTCATAAATGAGGCAGCATAAGTGTTTCTTATTAAAAAAATTAAAGTTAAAATATATATATTATAATATTATAATATTATATCTTGATGTTTAAGTATATATATTATATATATTCTATTCTATTACATTATATAACAATAAAACAAAGAAAAAAAAAGAAAAAGAAACAAAAGAATACAAACAGAGAAGCAAAATGAAAGAAAAGAAAAAGGAAAAGAAAGGAGAAAAAGTTAGGGTTCAAGGGTTCAAAGCTTAATTGGTAAGTCAATTTAGTCCCCTTTTCTTGTACTTTTTATGTTTTTGGAATCCCGGTATTAAATACTACCCGACCCATGTCAAAATTTTAGAAATTATTAAGTTTTTAAATGTTGTTAATGTTGAACAATTTTAGTATTAGGGATTAAATTGATAGATTTTTAAGTTAGAAGTGAAAAAGGATTGAATTGTAGAATAAATTGTAAATTTTGAGTAACAATGACTAAATTGTGAATATTTTGAAATTTAGGGATTTAAGTGAAATTAGAGATTTAAATCTAGTTTAAAGTGGAAATTGAATGAAAATATCGAATTGATTGTGAAGAAATAAAATTAGTCTCGGTTTGGGGACTAAATTGGAATTTAGACAAATGTTGAGTAAAAATTGAAATACGCAATATGAAATTGAATTGTTTTTTATTGATGAATTTTAATTGTTTTAATTTCATAGCTAACGTCGTACCGGAATCCTTGACTAAAAGGGGGAAAGATAAAGTTGACGAAGAATAGCTTGGAATTTCTGGTTTGTATTTTTATAATTCGAATTTAGTTGTTAATTGTTATAATTCAATTTAATGTATATGGTAAGTTTTAAAGTGAGAATTATTATGTTTTGTAATTGAAATGGATTGAATTCGTATGTGATGAATTTATTGAAATTATATTAATTGAATTGTTATATATTTATATATTGAATATATATTGATTATTTGAATTGAATTGGATATTGATTATATCTGAAATGTGAATTGAAACCTATTAACTGTATCGGGTTGAGCCGGATATAGATGGCAAGCCATAGGATTGGAAGAGTTCAAGGATTTCTTCGACTTCGAGTCGATGAGACACTGGGTGTCAAATTATTACTTCGGATTAATTCGATTAGGCACTGGGTGCCAATTTACTTCGGTTTAGCCAACGAGACACTAGGTGTCAAATTATTACTTTGAATTATCCGATGAGGCACTAGGTGCCAAACTGGTGTGTTTTGGTTGGATCCCTGTATCCGTCCGAGTCTGAGTTGTGTTAATAGTGGTAATTAAATGAAATGACACTATGACCGATGTTGGATGATATTATATGTGAAATGAAAATGGGACTATGAATTGAAATATGGATTGAGACATATGAATTGTGTATTCATGAATTTGACATGGAATGAACATTATTGTTGTATAAGTGAAATGTGGATTATATTGTGAGAAGTTATTTTATGGCAAATAATGAGAATTGAGTATGGTATAAAATGACATATTTATGATTTGAGTATTGAATGGTTAATGCTATTGTATAAATAAATGTGAACTTTAAATATTCAATTGTGCTTAATATTTAATTGTTCCTATTATATTATTTTGTCTTAAATATTTGGATTATAGAAATACTACTGAGTTTTACTCAACGTACGGTTTTGTTTCATGTGCGCAGGTTAGGTACTTAACTTTTGATCACCGATTCAGCATCCAACAACGGTCCTGAACTCAAATGTGGTGATGTTTATCCTTTGTGTCAGCATGTACCTAGGGTGTCTAAATAATAGTTTTTTTGTGGTTTGATTATAAATGTGGTTATAAGTTTAATTTTGGTTGGATTTATACATATAAATATGTGTTTGTTTTTGAAACTATATTATGGCATGGTAAATTGAACTAAATCTAGATAGGTGTATTTGAATTTAATTCTATGTTTAAGTGCTCGTGAACTATGAAAAATTGATTTGGATTTGATATGTTTATAATTTGGATTAAAATGATGCTTTGATGATATGTTTTGATGATATATACATTGGTTAGGCACATAGGATGATTGTTTTGACATATTTTGGATGTGTTTGATTGTGTTTTGAATTGTTTAAATGAATGATTTTTGAGTTGCTTATTGTTCAAGTTTACAGGGAATGGTAAACTTGTTGTTAAAGGTACATTTTGAGTCCACACAACTAGACACACAAGCGTGTGACTGGATTGTGTGAGACACATGGCCTGACCACACGGGTGTGTGAACCATGCAACTTTGAAAATTTTTAATATTTTACAAAAAATTCTCTAAGTCTCCTAATTAGTCCTGATTTGTTTCTAACAAGTATTTTGGGCCTCGAGGGCTCAAATAAGGGATATTATGTATGAATTTAATTGGTTTTTGGCCTTAATATTATGTGATATCAATGTATAAATTTCTATCTGTTCGATCTAAAAACTCCAGTAATGCTCCGTAACCCCCATCAAATTTTCTCCCATTCATAATCTTTGCAATAGATTCAGAGAGTTTTTCTTGACCCTCACCCTATAATTCAACAGGTAAATTATCTCTTTGTTCCTTCTATTTCCTAAAATTAAAACTACCTGCACCATTCTCGTTGTTATCATACTGTGAGACACCTATTTTGGAAAAAATAGTAAATCAAGATTCGAAAAGATTGTTTCCTTTTCCACTCTCTTGTCCATCATCGATCCTCCTATTTGGTCTACGATTCTGGCAATCCACAATCATCCACTCACCAAACCTTTCATTTTCAATCTATTCTTGAATTAATCTAGTGTTTTCATATTGGTCCAATCTAACAGGATCCTCATCTTCACCAGATCCTTTCTCTTTATTATCCATTGTCTTTGATTGAGAACAGTCTCCTTTCAAGTGCCCAAATGTGCCATAACTAAAACAAACTGTTGGAAAAGATTCATACTCCATCCTGCTAGCGATTCTTATCTTGGAAAATAGCGGCTTCCTTAAGTCAATTTAAATTGCAAATCTGGCAAACTGACCCCTTGCTCCTTTATCCATCATTAATTCAATTTTGATTACATTCCCCACCATTTCACCGATAGCCTTGAGAATACTTCTCTTGTATAATGATCCTGAAAAACTCGGTATATACACCCATGCAACAACACTATGGGGAAACGATTGTAATGGAGAAAACAAAACTCGATATATTTTTTAGAATACTTTGTACTAATTTTGAATTAGTAAATTTCATGAAATTAAGAGTTGTTAAGGTACATGGACTAAATCACGTATTAGTTAAAAGTTAAATTATAGATTGAAATAAATTAAAGGGACTAAAGAAGCAATTATGCTTTTATTTTATTTAAGTGGACGGTCATAATGAACATTTATGACATGTATATATATTAATGATACGGCCACGAGCCGAGATCCTCCTAGAGTTGGCATGGAACCCTGGGAAATGCCATTGGGGTTTATCAACAGTTCATGGAAAAGCAAGCCAAGCAACCCTTGCAACCTGATTCGAGCTCATTTAGCTCATTCCTAGCTCATTGAGCTCATTTCAAGACATTTTAGTTTATGCATAGTTTGTTGGAAATAAACATTTAATTAGGTTTTAGTTAAATTAGTTTATTTAGCTAAAATAATTAATGTTGGGATTAAATATGTCAAAATATGGACATTTTAATTAAGGTTTAATGTGTCTTAGTTTAATGTCTTAGCCAAATTAACTAGTTGAATTTATTTGTTTCAGGTACATGTATGGATAGCTTAAATGTGGTGTGCTGCTGATTTCTCTTCTCTAAGCAACCCTTCGTGAACACCAAGAGCCAAAGGAGAGCTGTTGTTCTCTCTTCTCCAAGCTGCCACTTCATGGGCACCAACAGCCCAAAAGCTTTCACATTGCAAGAAATTCTTTTCACATTAGTTGTCCATTCAGTTTGGGGCATTCCCACACAAAGGCTACTCAATTCCATTTTTTCACACTCAAAAACCGTTGAAGAACCCCCAAGCTGACTTTAATAAGCTTAAAACCATTCAGCTGATCAAAGCAGGATATTAAAGCAAGTGCATACCCCGTGGCCAAACCTAAGCAAGTCCATTCAGCTCAACATTTATTTCAACCAGCTTGGAAGCTTCAAAGGGCGTTCTAGGAAGCTTCGTGGAAGTTTCAGCTCCATTAAGCTGATACATGCTATCCATTCAGCTCTCCAAAGTGCCCATTCGGCTAGCCTTGTACCTTAGCTATAAATATGAAGCTCTTAAGTTGTATTTCATACTTTTGGATACTTTTGTTACTTTTATGAATTTTCATAACTTTGTAAGTTTATTCAACTCTCAATTTTCGTTTAAGACTCAAGTAGACTTATCTAGCTTGCTAATGACGTCTTTCTTTTTTCTTTGAACTTATCACTCATAACCGAGTGTGGCGTTCACCCCTTGATACCTTTGGTTCCAATCTCTTCACAGATCGCAGGGCAAGGTCCTTTTACTATCTTCCATCCATCTTAAGAGTCTTATAAGATTTGGGTCAATACTTTAATATAGTATTGGTTCTTTCTTGATTCTTAAGCCTCTTCCATCTATCCGATTTATCCTTTCCAAAGTTAACTTATTTTCTTACATAACCTTTATAAAAACTCTTTAAAACCTTTTTGTTTAAACCTACACTTAGCCAAATTCAACAAAACTCCGAATTGAATGAAACTTCTCAATTTTACGATCAAGCACATCAACGACTCGAATCAAGTCACGAGACGAGTTCGTATCATATTATATATATTATGCTAACCTAATATGTATATATGTTATAATAAATAAATAGTATAAAATGTATGTATATTATATAATAAGAAATAATAATAGTTATAATAATAAAAATAAAAGAAAGAGAAGATTCCATTATCTGTTACATGGAGATTAAAAAAGAAATAAAAAGAAAATAAATAAATAAATAAATAAATTAGAGAATGGGGCACACGACTAAGGGACCTAAGGGTTCAAATCCAAATTGGTTAGTGCAATTTAGTCATTTTCTTGTAATTTTTATGTTTTTAAAACCCCGGTACCTAGGGCTACCCAACCCATGTTGTAACTTTTAGTATTATTCAAGATTTTAGAGGTTGATATTGTTGAATAGTTTAAGTATTAGGGATTAAATAGATAGATTTTTAAGTTAGAAATGGAAAAGAACTAAGTTGTGGAATAAATTGTTGATTTTGTGCAATAGGGACTAAATTGAGAAAAATCCAAAATTAAGGGGTCAAATTGGAAAAGAGGGAGCTAAATTTAGTTTAAAGTGATATTTGTATAAAAATATAAAGTTAAATGTGAAGGTTAAAACTAGTCTAGGTTTAGGGACTAAATTGAAGAATTAGAAAAATTTAGTGTGAAAATTGAAATGTAATGTGAAATTGAATTGTGTAATATAAATGTATTTTAATTGTTTTATTCCGTAGCTAGCGTCGTACCGGAATCCTCAAGTAAAAACGGGAAGGATAAAATTAACATCGAATAGCTCAGAATTCACGGTTTTTGTTTCTATAATCCGAACTCCAGTAAATTGTTGCATTTTGAACTATTGTGCGTAGTACAACATGAGGTGAGAAATTTTGAACATTGCGGTGAAATAAATCAAATGATGATTAAAATGACTCGGTTATAAATATCATAAAATGGGGTATTTTATGATTGTTGAATTGAATATATATGTATTGAGAAAATGTGGTTATCATCAAATTGAATATATGCTTATATGTGATGATATACAGTCATGAAATTGAGACATTAGTTGTATTAAAAGTAAAGTGAAACCTTATAAATTGTTTTGGGCTAAGTCAGATATAGATGGCATGGCATAGTATAGGAAGAGTTCAGGGATTTCTTCGACCTCGAGTCGATGGGCATGGGTGCTAATTTGCTTTGGTTTAACCGATGAGACACTGTGTGTCAATTTATATAGCACTAGGTGCAGTCATTACTTCAGATTTATCTGATGAGGCACTAGGTGCAAAGCTTAGTGTCTTGGTTGGATCAGTGTATCCATCCGAGTCATTTTAATATGGGAAAATAGAATAATAATTTATATGATTGATATTGAAATGGAAAAGATGAGAAATGAATATGAGATGAGAAAATATTGAAATGGCAAAGATGAGAAATGAAGTATGAAATGATGAAATGAGATGTGAAACTTGAAATGAACTCAAGTATTGATCAAATAAATGAATCATGCTATTGCATGAGTTGAAGTATTTAAATGTTATATGAAATGTCATTGATATATACTGTAACACCCCAGACCCGGCCCAGACGTTATGGCCATGTCCGGTGTGCTACATCACCTAGACTATGCTACGCCGTCCTATATACTAAGTCTGATGTTTGAGATTTTTGAAAAGTAATACTTGTTTTTCTTGAAATTCCCGATTTAATTATTATTCAACCTAATTTCTATCTCATTTGTTAATCGTTTCATTTTAGTCTTATTGTCCTCCTTAGTCTTCAGTAAAGTCAGGTCGGTTAATGAAATGTTTGTTTAATTTTGAAAACGGTGTAGGTTTGTGTTTGAAATAAAACGGTAGAGAAATCCCGAATAACAGTTATAGCGGCCTTATTACAACCCATGTCAAAATAAAACCAATAAAAGGTAATTAAATAATAAAAAAAAACCAACTATGATGACAGTTCAGTCCTCGTGGCCACTTTGAATCCCTCCCAGCGTCCAAGTCACGATCTAGGGCTCACCTGCAAGGATGGAAAGAAAGGGTGAGTTTGGGAAAACTCAGTGTGTGCAGAACCCATCCAAAGCCCAAATTGGCTCAAGCCCACTGGGCCTAAACCCTAACCAGTCTCAGTCAGATACTGGGCCGAAGCCCTATTCAGGAAACAGTAATCTGGGCCATGGCCCTATAACAGATACTGGGCTGAAGCCCTATTCAGATAACAGATTGGCCCATAGGCCCAGAACAGTACAGTACAGTAATACAGTGTAAATGCAAACCCAATTGGGGAGACTACTCAACCCACCAACCGCTACACACCACCCGTACCAGCCAACACGCCATGTGGGGAATAACTCGACCCACCCAGCCCACACACCACAGTCGCAGCATGGCTGCTCAGTTAAACAGTATACGAGGCAAAGCCCCTTTCAGAAACAGTACGAGGCATAGCCCCTTTTCAGTAACGTGGCTGTGCCACTCACACTTCCTCCATTATCAAACCCAACCCATGCAATAGATACATATCATGGCATGCAATAACAGTAACAGTCATGTCAAACAGTACAGTCAATTTTAGCCCTAGGGGTATAACGGTAATTTTCTACCTAGGGGCAAAACAGTAATTTCCTACCGTAAGGGTATTTCAGTAATTTTGCTCTCATGTTACAGATTTTATGCTTATTACAGTATTTATTAATCACATAGTTGTCACAGAAGTCCCGTTAACTCAGTTTTTCAGTCTTAGCATTCAAGCCCTAAAACCCCTAATGAGCCCTATTACGTCGATTGGCCCATTAGGCCCATTTAGTCCCAATTTCATAATCAGTTATCTTGTTTTAACTGTTTTCACGCCTACAGTTCATAATATTACCTTTAAACCCATTTTTACTCACATGGACCCAAATCGCCCATTGGGCCCATATTTGGCCCACCGAGGCCCAACTTACCATAATGTCTAAAATTTAGCGGTCAACACGCCTAACAGTGCCGATTCCAAAACTAACCTTCTCCTACTAACTTGAGAACGTTCGCACGCTCACAAGCTCTCGAAATACCGAAACTTCGGCATTTCGGCTTTTCGGCTTTTGCCGATTTGCGCATTGAAGGGCATTCGAAACACACACCTGTTTTGCAGTTTCACCGACGAGATCTCCTATGCGACAGTTCCTACAACCCAATATCTAATTGATTAATCAATAGATCTACGAAAAACCAAAGCCACAATCCCTTACCACATTCGGCCACACCCTTAATGGCCATGAAAACTTACCTCTGACGATTTAGGTGCACTAGATCTAGATCTGGTGATACCGATGCCTTCAACTCCTGTCTTGATCACCTTCCTCGCTAACTATCACTCAAAAAGAATAAAAATACCACTTTGAATTACTAAAAGTCCAAATCGACAATCTCCCTAACTTTAGGGACTTTCGGCTTTTCCAAAACATGAAATAATGTACAGATCTGAGGTATTAAGCACTTACCAACGATTTCTCTTCGATTCCTATGCAGATCTGATGTAAATCTGACCCTTAAACGTTAGTAGAACCCTTATCTATGAGATCTGCAAATTCGGCTATCTCCCTAAAACTATGGTGATTTCGGCTTTTCAACTAGAGAAGAAGATGGCGATTTGGGCTATGATTTTGAGTGATGGTGTCGACAATGATGTGGCTCAGGGGGATGTAGTAATCGGCCACAACAGGTGAAAGGAACAGGGATAATTTGGCTTAGAAAGATTCGGCAAAAGAAAGCAGTTTTCGGGACTTCTGGCACTTTGAGCAATTGGCTATGGTTGATTTTGAGAGGGGTGGAAGCAAAAGAAAGAGTGAATCTGAGTAAGGAGGGTATTCGGCTAGGGAAGAGATCGAAGAGGAAAAAGAAAAGTGAAAAAAAATAATGGTAGAGGTGAAGAAGAAGAAATCGGCTAGAAGCTTTCTAGGGAGGCAAGTTTCGGCTTTTCTGACAGTAAAAGAGAAGATTAATTCCTAAGGTGGCTAACCCTAATTCTTATGACAGAAAATAGAAAAAGATATAACCCTAATATCACACTTGAGTAATCGGCCCAAGTTCATAAAAGCCCTTGCCGAAATTCCTACTTAAAATAGTCACATGCCCGGCACATGCTTAAAAATTAAAAAGAACTCTACGCTTACCTTGCAACTCGAACCCTTATCCTTGAATACCCACTTAGGCGCCATTTTTTTAGGAGCTTAGTGGTGCCACCTTGCCACTCTACCAAGGCTCCCTTTGTGACATATTTTACACGGTTTTTCTTAAAGGCCCACTTAACCAAGTCCCCTTTCACTTGAAAATCCAACTTAATATTTTACCGGGTTTTAACTTAAACTTGGGCCTTCTAAAGGCCCACTAACACACTTAAACATAATTTCAACAATCAGAACACCAAAATTCCAAGATTTCACCAAAGGCACAAAAACCCGAAAAAAATCCCGAAAATCCTATAATTCATTCATAATTTATTTAATTACTAAACTAAACACCAATTGTAATAATGCCATTTATATTTTTATAATAAAAAATAATAATAATAGTAATAACAATAATAATTTTATAAATATGTTTTTATCTAATGATAATAATTTTTAAATACAGTAATATTTTTTTCTAATAACCATAATTATAATTTTCATAAAATTTTAAAACATCAGTAATAATAAATACAGAAATATTTTCTAAGGATAATTTAATTCAAAATTTTTTTCTTAAACGATAATATTTAAAACTTCTCAATTATTCTGATTTTCTTCTATCCGAACCTAGACTCAAAGCCCAATTCTTCTAGGCCCAAATTCAGGGTGTTACAACTCTACCCTCCTTAAAGAAATTTCGTCCTCGAAATTTTCAAAACTAAAATAATAGTGCATCGCTATGCTACTACGCTTCCGCTGCGCACTCTTATCTAAATAATTTCAGTACGACCCAGAACATCTAATTACCGAAGTAAATAAACATTATCACTTGCGCATACAATTCGTTTCCAACCATCACACACCTAACTAGAATAAGCTTGGCAAACTTTGCGTACCCTCAGAACCCATATCAATATTCTACATTACCAATACACATATCAAATAACTACCGAGTTCTCAAAATTTTATTATTCTTATGTCTTATGCAGAGATAGTATTTTAAAGTTTTTGTTTTTATAGAGTCATAGCTTAGCTATGGTCTCAATTCATTTTTTTTTTTAGTTCCCCTACAGTCTCAGTCTCTATAGTCTTCAGTACTAACCTAGCTACAGTATCATAGTAAAGTCTCAGTGCTATCTACAGTATTATTTCAGTACAGTACGGTATTTAAGGCAGAAATACTTACAGACTTGGTGCCCGGGGATTCAGTGTGCCACATCTCAATTTATCAGATTTCCAAGAAATTCAAAAGATTTAGGCATTTTAAAATCAAGTTCTCAAGACATATTTTAAAGAAGACAAGTTTAAAAAGGTCACTTTAAAACAAAAAGTCTTCCAGAAAATTCGATTTTCCAAAAATACCCTTTTGGACTCTAAAATTTTTTTTGAAAACCCTTTTTAGACCCGATCCACAGCCGAGTTGTTGCAATTTAGCTCTGATACCACTAAATGTAACACCCCAGACCCGGCCCAGACATTATGGCCATGTCCGGTGTGCTACATCACCTAGACTATGCTACGCCGTCCTATATACTAAGTCTAATGTTTGAGATTTTTGAAAAGTAATACTTGTTTTTCTTGAAATTCCCGATTTAATTATTATTCAACCTAATTTCTATCTCATTTGTTAATCGTTTCATTTTAGTCTTATTGTCCTCCTTAGTCTTCAGTAAAGTCAGGTCGGTTAATGAAATGTTTGTTTAATTTTGAAAACGGTGTAGGTTTGTGTTTGAAATAAAACGGTAGAGAAATCCCGAATAACAGTTATAGCGGCCTTATTACAACCCATGTCAAAATAAAACCAATAAAAGGTAATTAAATAATAAAAAAAAAACCAACTATGATGACAGTTCAGTCCTCGTGGCCACTCTGAATCCCTCCCAGCGTCCAAGTCACGATCTAGGGCTCACCTGCAAGGATGGAAAGAAAGGGTGAGTTTGGGAAAACTCAGTGTGTGCAGAACCCATCCAAAGCCCAAATTGGCTCAAGCCCACTGGGCCTAAACCCTAACCAGTCTCAGTCAGATACTGGGCCGAAGCCCTATTCAGGAAACAGTAATCTGGGCCATGGCCCTATAACAGATACTGGGCTGAAGCCCTATTCAGATAACAGATTGGCCCATAGGCCCAGAACAGTACAGTACAGTAATACAGTGTAAATGCAAACCCAATTGGGGAGACTACTCAACCCACCAACCGCTACACACCACCCGTACCAGCCAACACGCCATGTGGGGAATAACTCGACCCACCCAGCCCACACACCACAGTCGCAGCATGGCTGCTCAGTTAAACAGTATACGAGGCAAAGCCCCTTTCAGAAACAGTACGAGGCATAGCCCCTTTTCAGTAACGTGGCTGTGCCACTCACACTTCCTCCATTATCAAACCCAACCCATGCAATAGATACATATCATGGCATGCAATAACAGTAACAGTCATGTCAAACAGTACAGTCAATTTTAGCCCTAGGGGTATAACGGTAATTTTCTACCTAGGGGCAAAACAGTAATTTCCTACCGTAAGGGTATTTCAGTAATTTTGCTCTCATGTTACAGATTTTATGCTTATTACAGTATTTATTAATCACATAGTTGTCACAGAAGTCCCGTTAACTCAGTTTTCAGTCTTAGCATTCAAGCCCTAAAACCCCTAATGAGCCCTATTACGTCGATTGGCCCATTAGGCCCATTTAGTCCCAATTTCATAATCAGTTATCTTGTTTTAACTGTTTTCACGCCTACAATTCATAATATTACCTTTAAACCCATTTTTACTCACATGGACCCAAATCACCCATTGGGCCCATATTTGGCCCACCGAGGCCCAACTTACCATAATGTCCAAAATTTAGCGGTCAACACGCCTAACAGTGCCGATTCCAAAACTAACCTTCTCCTACTAACTTGAGAACGTTCGCACGCTCACAAGCTCTCGAAATACCGAAACTTCGGCATTTCGGCTTTTCGGCTTTTGCCGATTTGCGCATTGAAGGGCATTTGAAACACACACCTGTTTTGCAGTTTCACCGACGAGATCTCCTATGCGACAGTTCCTACAACCCAATATCTAATTGATTAATCAATAGATCTACGAAAAACCAAAGCCACAATCCCTTACCACATTCGGCCACACCCTTAATGGCCATGAAAACTTACCTCTGACGATTTAGGTGCACTAGATCTAGATCTGGTGATACCGATGCCTTCAACTCCTGTCTTGATCACCTTCCTCGCTAACTATCACTCAAAAAGAATAAAAATACCACTTTGAATTACTAAAAGTCCAAATCGACAATCTCCCTAACTTTAGGGACTTTCGGCTTTTCCAAAACATGAAATAATGTACAGATCTGAGGTATTAAGCACTTACCAACGATTTCTCTTCGATTCCTATGCAGATCTGATGTAAATCTGACCCTTAAACGTTAGTAGAACCCTTATCTATGAGATCTGCAAATTCGGCTATCTCCCTAAAACTATGGTGATTTCGGCTTTTCAACTAGAGAAGAAGATGGCGATTTGGGCTATGATTTTGAGTGATGGTGTCGACAATGATGTGGCTCAGGGGGATGTAGTAATCGGCCACAACAGGTGAAAGGAACAGGGATAATTTGGCTTAGAAAGATTCGGCAAAAGAAAGCAGTTTTCGGGACTTCTGGCACTTTGAGCAATTGGCTATGGTTGATTTTGAGAGGGGTGGAAGCAAAAGAAAGAGTGAATCTGAGTAAGGAGGGTATTCGGCTAGGGAAGAGATCGAAGAGGAAAAAGAAAAGTGAAAAAAAATAATGGTAGAGGTGAAGAAGAAGAAATCGGCTAGAAGCTTTCTAAGGAGGCAAGTTTCAGCTTTTCTGACAGTAAAAGAGAAGATTAATTCCTAAGGTGGCTAACCCTAATTCTTATGACAGAAAATAGAAAAAGATATAACCCTAATATCACACTTGAGTAATCGGCCCAAGTTCATAAAAGCCCTTGCCGAAATTCCTACTTAAAATAGTCACATGCCCGGCACATGCTTAAAAATTAAAAAGAACTCTACGCTTACCTTGCAACTCGAACCCTTATCCTTGAATACCCACTTAGGCGCCATTTTTTTAGGAGCTTAGTGGTGCCACCTTGCCACTCTACCAAGGCTCCCTTTGTGACATATTTTACACGGTTTTTCTTAAAGGCCCACTTAACCAAGTCCCCTTTCACTTGAAAATCCAACTTAATATTTTACCGGGTTTTAACTTAAACTTGGGCCTTCTAAAGGCCCACTAACACACTTAAACATAATTTCAACAATCAGAACACCAAAATTCCAAGATTTCACCAAAGGTACAAAAACCCGAAAAAAATCCCGAAAATCCTATAATTCATTCATAATTTATTTAATTACTAAATAAACACCAATTGTAATAATGCCATTTATATTTTTATAATAAAAAATAATAATAATAGTAATAACAATAATAATTTTATAAATATGTTTTTATCTAATGATAATAATTTTTAAATACAGTAATATTTTTTTCTAATAACCATAATTATAATTTTCATAAAATTTTAAAACATCAGTAATAATAAATACAGAAATATTTTCTAAGGATAATTTAATTCAAAATTTTTTTCTTAAACGATAATATTTAAAACTTCTCAATTATTCTGATTTTCTTCTATCCGAACCTAGACTCAAAGCCCAATTCTTCTAGGCCCAAATTCAGGGTGTTACATATACGTACTTGAACATGTGGAATTTAGTGGATGTTATAAAGAATGAGAAAATTTGTATTATTGATTTGAAACATAAGTGCATAACATTTCTTGTTACATTCTCACATTTTGATTACTCATAGAAGTTATATTGTTCAGTTTATAGAAATACCACTGAGTTTTACTGAGCGTGTGATTTTGTTTTTCGTGCACAGGCTAGGTACTTTCTAACTTATCACCGACTCAGCATCTGACAATGAATTCCGAGATCAAGTGTGGTGATGTTATATTTTGTAATGGCATGTACCTAGGAGGTCTTTTGGTTGATACTGTGATGATATTTTGGATTTCAAGTGAATTGATGTTTATATGTATATATATATGGTTGTGGTTGAAGTTAGGTTTTGGTATGTGTTTTTTATTTTAAATCTCGATATCCTAAGTAGCTAGATGTTAGTTAAATATTGGCAAATTTTGGTATGGATGAAAGTCTTGAATGGTTTATGCATTGTTGAAATGTTTGAACGTATAAAATGTGATACCAATGAGGGTACATAGGTTAGGCATATTAGGTGATGGATTTGGTATATTTTGAGCTTCTTTAATCATGTTTTGAGTAGGTTAAACGATTGGTAATTGAGTTGCTTAGTGCCCAAGTAAGTAGGAAATGGTAAACTTGAGTTTTAAGATACATTTTGGTACACATGGTCTTCCATACGATTGTGTGCCACACGCATGTAATACACATGGGCATGTGCCTTGGGGATGTTGGAAAATAGCATAGGTGTAGTTTCCACATGGCCTGGGTGGAAACATGAAAATATACAGTCTTTTTATGCCCTTTTTAACTCAAATTCATGCAGTTTCGGTAAAATTCTTGTTGAAAAATATATAATTATTATAAAATAATTAAATTACACTCAAATTATGAACACGTTGAATTTTAATTCATTTTATATAAAATTTTGATTAATTTTGATTATTTTCGACAGATTTGCACAAAGAGCGAAAAATGGCTCGGCAGACACTACTAGAAGCGTAAAACTGAGAAGTAATTTTTGAAGCATCAAGGTAAATTAATTTTTCAGTCCAAGAAGGTCCAAATTATGTGTGTTAATTCATAATATAATTAATTCTAATTTTAATCCAATCTAATTTGGGTTAAATAAATTATTTTTAATTAATTATGAAAAGGGGCCCAGTTGAGCTAAATCGAGAAAACCAATCCAACTGAACACTAGGCAGCCCAAAATTGTCCCACATGTTGACCCAATCAGCTTTCTTGGCTGATTACTTAGCTTGCAAAATGGCCCTTGAAGACTCCTTCAAATTACATTCAAACCCCTCCACTATTTATGCCTTTCTAGATTTGCCCCTACCTTAAAATAACGTGTTTGAAATCTTCTAACATGCCACATGTGTGGCCGGCCATGGGGGGAGTGTTTGGCTACTGATTTTGGCTATTTTTAGCAGCCTTCTCAACCTATAAATACCCCCTTGGCCTCTCACTTCAAACACATCTCAACTCTTCTCATCTCTTCACTTCTCTCTCACTTTTCTCTCTTCATTCCTTTCCATTGTTCTTCATTTTCTTTCCCCATTCCTTCTCTGATTTTACCTCTTGAAAAAGATATATTAGACCACCATTTGGATCAGCATTCAAGTATTTGTAGAAGCCTCGGTTCAACAAGAACAAGCAGAGAAGGAGGAGCGGAGTAAACTAGTCAAGCCACGGAGAAACACCGAATTTGATTCTTGTTCCTTATCCTTTTAATTTTGTTGTTGTTATGATGAACATGTCTATGAATATTTATGATGTTGATATGTTTAATTTAATTAATATGGTTTAAATTTAATTTGTGTCAGGTTGATTGCATTTTGTCTACTTAATTTATTAAAATTGTGTTTGTGTTGTTATAGGCCTCGGTAAGATGTTTGATTAAGTAAAACCATGACTAAGTTATTCTTGCTTTACAATTGTAAGGTAACTAATGAATTAATTATTTAAATGGATTGAAATTGTAATTAATTGACATGATACTTAATCAGTGCATGTTTAATCATCTAAGGTAGTTGAGGGTTAAATTAGCAACGATATCTAACGATACATTAGCCTTGCATAACTTGCAAGATTATTGTGATTAAATTGTTTCAAGGTAGAAATACATTGTTACCTCACGTAATCTTTTATGTGCTTATGAGATTGAATTAATTGTTTGAATTGGCATAGAGATATGTACAAGAGATTATTTTAATTTCATAGGTATATATGTGCATTAACCCATTTGCTTATTAAAATTTGTTTAATCGGTTGAATTGACATGGAGATATAGTCAAGAGATAAATGGATTTTGATAGGTAAGTATGTCCATAAGTTAGCAAATTATCGAGTTACTGTGAATTTATTGGTAACAACATGAACATGAGTTTAATAATTCTAAGTTAAGAAATGTAATTAATCTAATACAATTATGTCATCTTGATTAAAATCATCTTCTGAAGTCGTGCATTGGAACTTTTATTTTCTATTTTTTTATTTTACTTAATTAAAAATCTTAGTTTTTAACCATCTCCTCAAATCAGAATATTTTTCTTCACCAAAGTGTTTTAAATTGCATTCATAAATAATTCTTTTCATAGTCCCTATGGGTACGATAACTCAACATTTACTTGTCACTTTATTACTTGTTGCAATTGTGTACACTTGCACAATTTTGTCGTTCTATTGGGACACGATCGTGTGAACCAAGTCAGTAAGTTACATGGGTAGAGACACGGGCTGGGACACGATCGTGTATCTCAAGTCAATAAGTTACATGGGCTGGGACACGGCCGTGTGTCCTAACTTTAAGAGCCACACGGCTTGGGGCATTCCAGACGGCCATGTGTCTCCTATTTTTAGGAATTTTTGAAAATGGCCCTAAACTTCCAAAGCTATTCCAAATTAATCCCTACCTATTTTTAAACTATTCTTAAGGTCCCGTAGACTTGAAATAGGGGTTGTAAGAATAACTTTTACTCTGAATTGGAATGATTTAGCAAACCTAAATTAAATGCATTCTACTAACATCATCAAAGATAAAAAAAAAATAAATGGTCAGAGTATGGACCAATACTCTGATGCTAATAATTGGAATAATCTTATTATGTAACCAACTTCTAGCATTCAATAATGGATAAATAGTGATAAAAGTGTAGATAGTGGAAGACCAAGTTAGCATTGCATAGCATGATTTAGTATTCGATTGTATAATATTCTAGTATGAAAGTATTAGATTATCGTGACCTACCCCTATATATTATATTGTTACTGGCTAGCTTACATGTTTAATTTTGATTTATTATTTGTTTTGATTTGTTAGTAAGGCCCGTGGCCTTAATTCAACGACAAAGAGGGGTTAAGGGTGTTAGAAAGGTTGAACTATCAGATACTATCCGTAAATCACCCATGGACCATTTGAAAGAACATTACTATAACCCACAAAAGATTCAAACTCAGCTAGAAAATAATCATTTTCAATATCCATGAAATCAATATTTTCCTCTTCCAACTTGTTATTCAAGGGATTATTGAACGAATTCAAATTCATCATCGCATCTCTAAATGAGAAAGGTTTAGAACCCATTGGTTCCATTTTCTCACTACCTCCTCTATCGTCGGAAGGGTCCTCTTCTCTCCGCCTTACATTTTTTATTGCTCGACTAGGAAGACCCCTTGTATCCTCACCTATACCGCTCCTAAACCTAATTGCTTTAAACATAAAAAACAAAACCTGAATTTAAAACGAAGCTAAACTCAAAATGACCTAAACTTTTTTTAAGTAATATTTTTTTTTTCAATTTTAAGAGTGATTAAATTCCGTTTAAAGTTATCATAACTTTAACAAAATTAGAATTGAATTGAGTGTAACACCCCAAACCCGGCCTAGAAGTCTAGACCGAATCCAGAATGCTACATTGATCACCAAGGTGATCGTAGGAAAAATTTACAACATTTTATCTCAGTGAAACAAAAAGTATTTGAAGACATTTAATAACCAACCAGTAAATATTTACAATAAAACTCATTTGAAATACTCAAATAAAAACATAAAACGAAAACTGTACCACAGCAGTATAAAACTTTACGGTTCAACTTAAATAGATTAACAAATAAAAAAACTGATATAAAACTTATAGTTCAGTTCCTCCAAGCCTTTTCGAGACATCTACGTACTGAGTCCAGCATCTAAAAACCAGAACTGTACTTGAAAGGGGAAATAGAAGAGGGGGCGAGCTACTTGAGCTCGTGTGAGATCAAAACAGGTATTCTACAAAAGGGAAACCTGAAAACTAGAAGCAGTTCAGAAATAGAACAAACTTATAGGCCGACTAAAACAAATACAGACCATATGTAACTTTACAGTCATATGGCTCTATCAGTCACAGTAACGATAATTCTTAGTAGTCACAAACTGGGCCTAAGCCCCTTTTCAGAATCAGTATCAGTCTCAGTTGGGGCCTTAGCCCCTCGTAGTAACTATCCAATCAGATAGTAGTAGTCATATCAATAGAACCTCTTAGGCACAGGTGCCTTTCAATCAATCAGTCGTTTGCGAATAGTCAATCAGATTCAATCAAATGCATATGAGTGCAGATGAGTTACAAAATGCACCCACCCATCTAGCTAACACACCTCTTCGTCTAACCCTGCACCTACTGTGGGGATTTAATCAACCCACCCATCTCTACACTTACAACTAGCACCGGCTGCGGCACTAAATAGAAATTCACAGCTGAGCTACCAGAATATTAGGTTTAAGAGCCTTTCAGTACAGATCCTTATATATATCACCCCGGGTTGCCCAACAATGATGATTATCAATAATGTCCATGGCCCTCAGGGTATTGGGATTATCAGTGTGTAGATAAACAGCCAATCTCGTATATTACGCAGTAATGCTAATGTATAAGTTGTACGGTGCAATGCAGAATAACGCAGTATAGACATGCGGTATGAACTACCAGATCAGATATTAGTACGTACCATAGCTGACGTACGTACGGTACAGTGCAATGCGATAATCTGCTATACCATCTATACGATGTCATCTTGGGTTGCCCGGCAACAATGATAATCTATGCAGTTGAACTGCCATATCAAATCAGTCTTCCTTCTCTTCAACATCCCAACCCAAAATGGTTTATGCAGATGAATGTATGCAAATGTTATGAATGCAAATGCACCAACTCAGTACACAATTACAAACAGTCATTCAGAAACAGTCATCTAGAAATAGTCATTCAGAAGCAGTCATTCAGTTTCAAAAATGTGCACACTTGTGCACTCAGTTTCGGTACCTATCATTTCACACAACCAATTGCCAGCAGAGAAGAAATCAAAGTAAGTACAGAGTCGTGTTCACCCTCAGTAACCTTAGTCAATGGGTTGGAACATATAGACTCAAAAGGCATTCGATTTGCTCCAAAATTAGATTTTGCCTAGTTAAGGCCACACACCCGTATGCTCCGGCTGTGTGGAGCAATACAAGCCATGTGGGGATCCAAAAGCTCGTGTAAAGGGTAGCATATAGTCGTTTGACAGAGGCATACGACTGTATGGTGCAGGGGCACGGCGGTGTAAACAGGCCATCTAACTCACTATCTAATTTCACTAATTTAAGGTGCAGGGCAGACACGGTCGTGTGAGGGTGTCACACGCCCGTCAGACATGGTTGTGTGTCCCTTAACACATGCCCATGTGGAATCCATAGGGCCCAAATTAGTCACAAGGCCGTGTGCCCCGAGCACACGTCCGTGTGGGAACCTTAATTTCCTAAATCTATCATACGGCCGTGTGGCCAGGTCGTGTGACTCCAAATCCCTAATTCCCAAACTCACAGGCCCGTGTGCCCATGGGACACAAGCGTGCAGATTTCGACAAAAATCCCTAATCGGCCACACACCTATGTGGCCAGGCCATGTGGCACCCAAAATTGGCCAAAAACTCTAATTCACAAATCCACACGACCGTGTGCCTCGGCACACGCCCCTATGGCCGTCAGGGTAGCCTCAAACCCTATTCAAAATAGCCCCGAAAACACTATTTGAGCCACCGTAATAGTCCCTAATCTTCACCCTATCATCATATGTCAGAAAGTGGCGATTTCTCATCACTTCCATTGACTAGGAATTCCAATTCTCAGTTTAACAATCACTCAAGATAACCCGAATCAAAAGTTATAAAAACCACAATCGTATAGAATAAAAGTTAAAGTCCCACACCTATTATACATTGACAGAGAAGATGACAGAGGAGTGACTTCTCGAATTCACGAGCCGAAATCGTTCAAAAATAAAAGTGAAAGAACCGAGCGAGGAACAAGAACGAGGAAAGAAAAACATGAAAAAGATAACAGGAATAAAAAATAAAACCCAAAAAATAACAATTAACAAATACAAATAAAATTCAAAATAAAAATATAATAAATAAACATTTATAATTAATACTAAGACAGAACAAAATAAAAGACTCTCCAAAATTGCGCAACTAGCTAAACAAACCCAGAACCTTGATTTACACTAACGCACATCTAACCACCAGACCAGCAGGCCTATTTTGTCACTTAAAGACGCGACTTAACTTTTATGCGCAACCTCCTTACTGTCCCTATGCTTAAGACCCAATATTTCTAGGCCCAAAATTCGAGGCGTTACATTGAGAATTAAATTTAGTTAATTTAATTAACTGAATAAATAATATTTATTTTAGGAAAAATAAAATATGTATTAGGTTGTTTTAAATCATAAGGTGATGGGTCAAAAGTCCAAGAAGTAGATACAATTGGACCCAATACATGAGAGGCCCAATACTACCCCTTGTTTACATGAAGGGGCAACAACCCTAGTAATATTTACTATGGTGTGCCACCCACCTCTCTGCAACTTAGACTAGGGGAATGTTTTCTATTTAGATAATATTATTTTATAAAGGCTTGTTCAACAATGATTCTTCTATCTCTTTCTATAAATAAGATGACACCGGTTGATAAAAAATAACAAGTTTCATCAATTGCGATACATCGTTATTCTATCATAAAGCAGTGGGAATTCATTAATTAAGAATAACTTATATTTTCTAGGAACTACAATATTTACTAGTTTCTATTGAGAGTATTAATTTCCTACTGAAAGAAATAATATTGTTTCTCGTTCTATGTTTGGTTCGTATTGCTCGAGGCCACACTCGGTACAATCATCTCACAAAAAACACAGGTATATTATATTAAACAGTTTATTGTTATAAATATCATAAATTGGCTCAGTATTGAAAATTTTTAAATTTCTACTATAAATATGAATTGTTTTCTTAACCAGATTTTTCCAACACATATTATTCCTCCAGCAATGACCCATCCTTACTTACTTTTGACTCCCCATCAGAGGCATGGGAATCGACACTTCTTTAACTCCAACAGCTTTAGAATAATTCTGTAACACCTCTAACCTATATACGTCACCGAAATAGAGTTACGGAGTATTATCATACAAAAGGCACAATAAATCATTCAAAATTATACATCAATGCAAACATAATCTAATTACATTTAAACATGATCATAAAATCCCTTAATTGAGCCCTCAAGACCCTAAAAATACAATAGAAATAATCCGAGACTAATCGAAAACATTTGGAAATTTAAAGAAAAAGTTAGAAAAATTCGACTGCAGGGGCCACACGGCCATGTGGCCAGGCTGTGTGACTCGACAATCGAAATAGGGACAGACGACCAAGTCCTAGCCGATGTCCATACCCATGTAACTCTCTGACTTGGGTCACATGGCCAAGCCACACGCCCGTGTGTGAAGCCATGTAACCTTCGAAATGGCCTCACACATCCGTGTGCCAAACCGTGTGTTAGGTTGTGTAACTTTCAAAATGCATCCTTTAAAACCTACGGGGACACATAGCCATGTCAAATGGTTGTGTGTCACACACGGCTGAGGCACACACCTATGACTCAGGCTGTGTGGACCCAAAATGAACCTTAAATCACAAGTTTACCATTTCAAGCTTGCTTGGACCCTAAGAAATTCAAATACCAACCAAAATACCTATTAAAATGACATTAATCAAGCCAAAAACATACCAAAATCAACCTATTAAGTGCCTAACCAATGTACCCCATTGGTACCGCAAGTATATATAATTATGCTTCAAAATAAACATCAATACAACTTATCAATTCATTCAAGCTAATACATATCTAATTATGTAACATCTTGAATTAGGGCCTAGTCGGAATAGTGGTTTTGATACCATAAATTTGAAGTATAAATATTTTTTTTTATGATTGTTTTGAGGTCCATGACATGTTTGCATGATTGTGTGAAAGTTTCATGAAGAAATTTTGTGAATAAGTGCCCAATTTAACTTTTAGGACTAAATTGAAAAAGCTGTAAAATATGAGATTCTAGAAGCATTGGGGTACTTAATTGAAATTCATGTGTAAATTAGAGGTCCTTATTTAGTAAATAGACCATTTTAAGTCATGATGGACAAAAATGGACATGGCAGGGAAAAATCTCAAGGAAAGGTTAAAAGGGCATTTTGGTCATTTAGTTAATTAATTAATAAAAAGGGAAAAAGAAGTTAAAAATAATGTCCATCTTCTCCAAGTAGTAGCTAAATTTTACAAGCCCTCCATAGGTAGGGTTTTTCAACTTCCAAGCTTCATAGTAAGTACATCCTAGCCCCGTTTTTAATACTTTTTTACATTTTTGAAACCCTCGTAACCCGATTTACCTATTTCTAATCATATTTTGAGCTAGGGTTCATGTTCAAAAATTTTCCCATGTGTGACATGCATGTATTTTGATGTTTAATGAAGGAATATGAGAGTTTGATGTGTAATAAACATCTTTTACTAAATGATTTTTCATGAAAACCCCTAAAAAGGACCTTTTTGTAAAAGTTGTAAAATGAGTAGTAAAAGTTTGATTTGAAGGAAAATGTGGGTTGTTATGAGCATGTGTTAGGTTCAGCTAGGCTTGAGTAACAAAGAAAATGAATACATTTCATTTTACGAGCCAATGGACTAATTTGTAAATATGTGAAAGTTTAGGGCAAAATTGTAATTTTTCCAAAGTATGATTTATGGACTGATTTGAACAATGTGATAAAATAATAAGTGAAATTTGCTATTATAGATCAAGAGAAACGGAGTTCGGACCTAGACGGGGGAAAGAACAAGCTTTTGGACTAAATCAAATAGTTAGTTATATTTTGTTACTAAGGTAAGTTTGTGGGTAAATAATGCAACATTACTTCACTTTGTATTTAATGCTTTAATTTTTGCATGATATGTATAATAGTTTTATAAATTTTGGTTTACAATGACTCGATGACGATGTAATGAGGTTTAAAGTTTCAAAATCCCGGTTGAACCTTAGGAATAGATAGGATACAAATGTCATGACATTAGGGTTATATGTGATCCCATGTAAGACCATGTTTAGGACATGGCATTGGCATCGTTATGAGATTTCGTGTAAGACCATGTCTAGGACATGGCTTCGATATGAGATCTCGTATAAGACCATATCTAGGATATGGCATCAACATCGATTTGTGATCCCATGTAAGACCATGTATTGGACATGGCGTTGGCATCCTACTATGTGTATGAGATTTCCCGAGTATCTTTTAGTATCCAAGTGATTCAATGGGTAATCCAAAGAGTATGCCAAAGAAAAGACAAGGTATGTTCATGTTGAA
This sequence comes from Gossypium stocksii, assembly GCA_020496765.1. Taxonomy (NCBI): domain Eukaryota; kingdom Viridiplantae; phylum Streptophyta; class Magnoliopsida; order Malvales; family Malvaceae; genus Gossypium; species Gossypium stocksii. Next base: position 53,668,659 of record CM035629.1, on the reverse strand, counting down.
AGGGTACAGGTATGTACATGAAGCTCATAACTATTGAGTTTATGTATCGATGAATCTTGGTAAGAAGTGAATGAATAAATCATGACTACGAGTTCTATGGTATATTATGAAATGTACATGAGTAAAGATGTATTCATGATATTTTTAATGATATTTGTGGTAAGTTATAAATATGTTATGTGTATGATATTGCATGATTAATGTTCTTATTTATTTACATGCAAACTTACTTAGCTTTATGCTTACTCCCCTTTCTTTTCCATTTTCTTATAGTATCGCCAAGCTAGCTCAAGAATCGAAGGACGTTGGAGCTCGATTCACACTATCAAACCAATCTTTTGGGTATAGTGAATTCTAGCATTTTGAGTATGGCATGTATAGGGACTTGGTCTTTTTGTTATGTGTCATATTGGTTTAGCCAAATGTGTTGGTTCAAGATGATTCTTGATTCGTTTTATATAAGGCCATTTGAAATTGGCTAATATTGATTTTAAGTAAAATTTCATGATGATGCATTCCATGGACATGGTAATTTGCATGTTTAAGTTGCTAAGTACGTGATGCATAGACTTGTTAGGTATGGTATGTGAATGATGTGTGAATGAATAGGTTTGAGATATTTGATAACTTAAATATGTTATGTTATATGCCTTTGAATTGGTATATGTGTGCTTGTGTTTTAGGGTGGCAAAAGACTTGGTAAATAGCCTTATATTTGTCCACATGGGTAGGCACACAGGCGTGTGTCTAGGCCATGTGTGGCACACGGTCAGCCCCATGGGCATGTTGATAGGTTTTGTGTCCCTTGCACCCTAATTAAGCAAAACAGAATGCCCAGTAGTAAACACACGGGCAGAGACACGACTGTGTGTCTCAGCTGTGTGAAGGACACGGCCTCAGGACTTGGGCGTGTGCCCAGACCGTGTGAAGTCTGCACCTAATTTTAGGAATTTAATTCGCCACACGGCCTAAGGACACGAGCGTGTGCCTTGGCCATGTGACCTTATTTTTGCTAATGACGTCATAAACAGAGAGTTACACGGGTTGAGGACATGGGCGAGTCCTAAGCCACACAAGTGTGTGTAACCACACGGCCTACCCACATGGACGTGTGACTCTCCAAAACATGAAAACTTTCCAAGTTTCCCAAAAGATCCGTAAGTCCTCAGTTCAGTCCTGAACCAACCCCAATGTATGTTTTGGGCCTCATAAGCCCATAATAGGGATGTTATGGCTCAAAAATGTATGTTTATTATATTTAAGACTGGTAACGCCTCGAACCCTATCTCGGCGTTAGATATGGGTAAGAGGTGTTACAAATTACCTATCAAAGGTACCTCAATCACAACATTTCTTAACACATCATTCATGTTAGCATAGAAACTATACCTCATTCTCATATATTATATAAGCTGGCCATTTACACAAAAGATCATCCATAATATTTACATAGTCCAAAACATTAATAATTGCAACACAAAAGCCTATACATGCCATATAATCTGAAATAAACGTTCCAAAAACAACCGAATTAAGCTGGATAGTATGACTTGAGTGCTGGTCTGAACGTCCAACCTTCCTAGTATCTACAAGGACATTAGATAACACAAGTAAGCTCAGTGAAGCTTAGTAAGTTTGATGTATTAAATGATAAATCTTATCGAAGTAAATACAACAATTCAAACAATAACAAATCAACCATGAGAATTTCCTGTCATCACAATTTCAACCGATAAATTCACATATGTTCATATCAATACTCAAATATATAACAAATCCTTCAAATTCATTACAAAGATTACCTTACCGAGATTTCCATTTGAAGAACAAATTACGAATAAGAGTATATTGTCAATCAATCCGTAACACGCCGATGCTCATAAGAGCTAATCCAAACGTAACATGCCAGTGCTCATAAGAGCTAGTCCAACCGTAACACACCAATACTCATAAAAGCTAATCCTACTGTAACACACCAATGCTCATAAGAGCTAATCTAACTAAAATACGTCAATACTCATTAGAGCTAATCTAACCGAAACATGCCAATGCTCATAAGTGCTAATCCAACCGAAACACGCCAAACAAAGAGTATAACACGAGAGTTCGCAACAAATGTTGAACCTCGGTTACCTAGGGAAATAAATATATACATCCCTTCAAACCATCTCTATTCCAATCCCTTACAACATACTATATCACAACTGTACTCTATATCGTGTTCAATCCAATCCAAGCAATCATATTCAATAACATATCTCAAATAATAATTCATTATCAAAAATTGAATATATGTATTTTATATCATGTTATACTATTTCACAATTCATATAAATGTTAAATTTTAATCGTACGAACTTACCTACATTGAATTATAGTAATTACAGAAGTTTAAGGACTATTCCGTTATTTTTCCTTTTCCACGAGTGTCTATGAGATCTTGATCTAAAATCTAAAATTCCTCAATTATTAGCATACATTTCATATTCCAAACCATTTTACAATTAATACCCTTTTATTTTCTAAATTTACACAATTACCCTAACTTTTACAGTTTTTGCAATTTAGTCCATTAACCTCAAATTCATCAAAATAACTATTTTTCTCAAGTCAATATTTCATCCAAAAACACTATGCCCTTAAACAATCCCTAATGAATATTAAATTCACTATCAAACCTTAAAATTTTGACATTTTCACAATTTAATCCTAAAATCAAAATTTATCAAAAATCACTTTACAAAATCATCAAACAACATAATAAAAGTTCCAAATACATGGTCTTCATAAAAAACCATTCAATATTCATCAATGGCAACTTCCAAAACTTTTAACAAAATCAAAAACAAACGTACAGGCTAGCTGGACCTAGTTGTAACGATATCAAAAACATAAAAATTACAAGAAACCGAATCAAAATGGACTCACATGCAAGAGTTTAATATGGTCGAACCTCCAAGTTGAGCTCCTATCGTGTTTTGGCAAGGTGAATTAGAAAGATGAAAGAAGAAATGTCTTTTTCTTCTTTTAATTTTATTTTAATTTCTTAAAATTTACCATTTTGCCATTAAAGTATAAATTGTTTTATAATTTTAATACATAATGCTGTCCAATGTCACTTCTAAAGACTATTTACTACATTGGCTCTTTCTAATTTAAGAATCAAGCCATTAAATCACTAAAATACTATATTTTACACCTTTTTCAATTTAGTCCTTTTTCCTTAATTAACTATCTAAACGTTAAAATTTCCAAACCAAATTTTAATACAACTCTAATGACTTCATAAATATTCTAAAAATAATATTTACAAGTCAATACGATGAAAATCTGTGGTCTCGAACCACTATTCTGTCACCATAAAAAATCGAGCTGTTACAACTCTCCCCCTTACGAAATTCGTCCTCGAAATTGTTACCTGTAAATAGATTCGAATACTATAGTTTTATTGATTCATCGGTTTCCAAGGTAGCTTCTTCTAAACCATGAAGATGCCATAAGACTTTCACTAACGGGATTCATTTATTTTGCAGTTCTTTGACTTCCGAGCTAAAATTCTCACTCTGAATACGTCAAATTTGGCTGTAGTTGAATCTCACTATGAGGAATCACATGCAAAGGATCAAATCTGTACCGTCTCAGCATCGATACATGGAACACATTATGGATTTTCTCGGGTTCAAAGGGCAAGACTAATCTATAAGCTACAATGCCAATTCTTTCAACAATTTCATATAGTCCGGTAAATCTTGGACTCAACTTTCCTTTCTGGTCAAAACGTAACACTTTCTTCCACGGAAAGACTTTCAGGAATACTCAATCGCCAACAGCAAATTCTATTTCTTTTCAGATCAGTGTACGATTTCTGACAATTAGATGCAGCTTTCAAACAATCTCGAATAACTCAAACTTTGTCTTCAGTTTCTCGAATGAAATCAATTCCCACCATTTTGGATTCACTCAATGCAGACCAATACCATGGTGTTTTACACTTTCTACCATAAAGAGCTTCAAATGGTGTCATTTTTATACTAGATTGATAACTATTATTATATGCGAATTAAGCTAACGGTAGGTACTTTTCCTAGTTACCTTCAAATTTGAGTATACAACATCTCAGCATATCTTCTAGAATATAGATCACTTGTTTCGATTGCCCGTCAGTTTGAGGATGAAACGCTGTGCTGAAATTAAGCTTGGTGCCTAAAGCCTCATGATGTTTGCTCCAAAATCTCGATGTAAATCTTGGATCTTCATCTAAAAAATAGATGTTAGAACTCTATGTAATCTCACAATCTCATATACATATAATTCTACTAATCTCTCAAGTGAGAAATCCATCCTGACTGGAACAAAATGTGATAATTTAGTCAATCTGTTAACGATTACCCAGATCGAATCTTTCTTTCTTGGAGTTATAGGTAAACTAGATACAAAATACATCATGACTCGTTCCACTTCTACTCGAGAATCATAATAGGTTATAGTAAACCCGACAATACCTAATGCTCTGCTTTTACTTACCGAGAAATCAAACATAACTACAAATTCATAGATTTCACGTTTCATACCCAGCCACCAATACTTCTGTTTCAAATCACAATACATATTCATGCTACTAGGATGAATCGAGTACGTACTACTGTGAGCTTCAAACAGAGTATCACGTTTTAAATCTAGATCATTCGAAATGTAAATCCTATCACGTTAACATATTGTACCACTATCATCAACACTATACTCAATACTTATATTATTCTGAACCATCTGTCATTTCATCACCAACCTAGAATCATTTTGCAATTCCTGAATTCATTGTAGAAACAGGGGTTTTGTTCTCACTCTACCAGTATAGAACCATCTTCTTTCAGAGTTAAATGAGCGTTCAACGCTCGAAGTGCAAACAATAATGACTTTTGACTGAGTGCATCCGCAACTACATTAGCCTTTCCTAGATGATAATCAATAACCCGATTGTAATCTTTCAATAACTGTAACCAACGTCTTTGTCTCAAATTCAATTCCTTTTGAGTCATTAGATATTTTAAACTTTTGTGATCTATAAACAGGTGACATTTCTCGCTGTATAAATAATGTCTCTAAATCTTCAAACTAAATACAATTATCGCTAGCTCGAGATCATGAGTAGGATAATTCTTTTCATATGGCTTTAACTAACAAGAAGCATAAGCTGTTACTTTCCCTGCCTGCATTAGAACTGTAACAACTCAGTTTAGACACTAATCAGAATAGTGGTTTCGAGACCACATATCTGAGTCTAAAAAAATATTTTAATATTATTTTCTGTGTCTATGATATGTGAATTAACATCTGTCAAATTTCTGTGAATTAATTTGTCTGTTTGGGTGCTTAATTATGAAAAAGGACTAAATCGCAAAAAATACAAAATTTTCCTTCTATTTATTTATGTGTTGAATTGACATGGCTTACTAAATTTAAGGTCCTTATTATGTTAATGGACCATTTGAATAATGCATGGAAAAAATTAGTCGTATGTTAGTGGAATTTCAATGAAAATAAAAAGGTTATTTTAGTAAAAGGCTTATTAATGTTCATAAAATAAAACAAAACATTAATTAAGCCATATTATACTTCATTTTGCCGAAAATACATAGAAAAAGAAAAGAAGAAAGAGTTATTAGGGTTCGGCACTTACTTTGGAAAATTAAGGTATGACATTACTTCGGTTTTTAAAGATTTTTGTGTTTTTGAGATTGTTGCTTCGTATACTACAAAACCCATGTCTCAATTTTTGTTTTTATTGAAAAATTATGAAATGTGCCATTGATGATTTTATGAGTTTTGTGATGAAATTTTATGTATAATGAAAGATATGTGGTTGATTAACATGTTTTGTCTTTGGATTTTTGATGAATTTAGTCAATTTGGCTAAATTGTGAAAATAAGATTTGGGGAGGACTAATTTGTGAAATAAATGTGATATATGGGCTTAATTGAATATCATTGAAATTTGGATAAGCTTAAATGTTGTGAATTTTTGGTGAATTTGATGATTTTGTGAATTAGGGACTAAATTGTCAAAAATGTAAAATTTTAGGGGATAAAGTGTAAAATGCCCTAATTATATGTTTTTGGATTGAATTGAATGAATTTTTGAATAAAATAATTGAATTTGAATTTATATAGATCAAGAAACAAAGAAAACGAATTTAGATCGAGAAAAGTCGAAAGTCGTTGAATAGCCGATTTCATCCGTTTGAATTCGTACGAGGTAAGTCTATATACAAATAAATGTGCTTAATTGATTTATTTATGCTTATATATATAATTGAGTTGTGATGAATGATTATGGGAGATGCATATGTGAAATCCAAGAATGTTTTGAGTATGTGACAACATTTGAAAAGCCCCATCTGAACCTTAGGAATAGTTAAGATACATATCTCATGACATAGGATCCGATATCTGTTTTTGAGAAGACTACGTCTAGGACATTGGTACCGATCTGAGATTTATGTGTAAGACCATGTCTGAGACATCGTCATCGTATTTAACTTCGTGTAAGACCCTGTCTGAAACAGTGGCATGTATATCTAATTACATGTAAGACCACGTCTGGGACGTTGGCATTGTACGATCTTTCTGAGTATTCCACGTACCCTTATTGATTCTGAATGGTTCAACGAGCATTCTGAGAAAATGAATGAGTATACGAATGTGCATCCGATTCCGGCACGTATGAAAAATGTGCCATGTTTAAGATTTAAAGGTAGTATATGTTCAATTATGAACCTATGATATGTTTATATGTGACATGAGTATAATTCTGTTAAATGCAATTGAGATATGTGATTCATTTGAGCTGTATGAGAAATGTAGACTATAATGGTATTTTGCCATGAGTTAATTAAATAAATTGAGATATGAATGTGTTATTTGATTAATTTATTTGTATATGGCTTACTAAGCTCCTAGTAGCTTACTTTATGTGTGTTTGCTTTGTTTTATAGATATCGAAGGTACCGAAAGCTCAAGGATCGTCGAGGATCATCACCACACTATGTAACTTGTTTCGGTACACTTTTGAATGTATAAATGTTGAATTATGGCATGTATAAGTTAGATGTGGTTGTATATGTTTTGTGATGTATATAAGTTACGCCATGTGATATGGCTAACAAATGGTTATGTTTATGCTTGTTTTTGGTATGGTATATGTGAGGCAAAATTGGTAAGTTCTATAGTGCAATTATGGTCTAATGAGAAATAGTTACTTCGATATGAGAATGTCTTGAATTTGGTAAGTTTTGAAGATGAATGGATTATGGTATGGAATGGTTATGTTTCATAAGTTTTGATATGGTTATAAAGCATGTTTTAGAATGGGTATTTGTGGTATGAATGGTATGCATTATTGGTTATGAAATTGGCTGCGAATTAATGGTATTATTACATTTGTTTTGGCTTGTAGGGATGACCCAAAATGGGTGGCAAAATTGGCTTTTCGAATGGCCTATTCTTGTCCACACGGTCAGAGACACGAGTGTGTGTCTCAGCCATGTGCGACACATGGTCATAGTACATGACCATGTGTCTACTAGGGTACTTTAACACCCCTTACCCGGGTTTATCACCTTACCCGAGCATGAGATATTACCGGACAATATCACCATCATTCATGCACAATCGAACCACAAATTTTCAATCCAATTTAAAACTTATTCAAAATATATCATACAACCCTTAAAGTGGGCCCACGAGGCCTCAAACATAGTTTGGGAATGGTCCGAGACCAAACTGAGAACTTAAAAGAAAATTTAGAAAATTTGACCTAATGCAGGGCACAAGCCTGTGTGAGACAGGGGCACGCCTATGTGGGCAGGCCGTGTGGTCACACACGCCAGTGTCTCTTACCCGTGTTGAATTATTGGAAAATTATTTTTCATTTCAAACCTACAGGAGTTTTCACACGGCCTCGACACGCCCGTGTCCTTTGCCCGTGTCCACCATACGGCCTCGACACGCCCATGTGACCTCCCCGTGTGAAAAACTGGGACATTCTGTTTATGATGCCAGCATGCCATTTTGGTCACACGGCCACGGAACATGTCCGTGTGACCAGGCCGTGTGACGTCCCTAAACTTCGAAAAGCCCATGCAAGGTTCAAATGCCCTACACATATGGCCGTGGGGGCTGGCCGTGTGACCCTAAATTAGGCTATTTTCCAAGCCATTCTTTTCCCCAAAACACATATAATCTCTACCACCTTCAACATCACATAATAAACACATTCTTAGGCATCAAAATGACTCCATCTTACTTATCCATCACCCATTTCAAATTTAAACTCACAAACACACTAAGTATTCCATGAAATCTCCTCATAATGATACAAAATATTATTCATCAATGGCTAAATCACTTAGCCTTTGATTACAAAATGACTTATCCCATGACAATTACCATAACATAACCAAACCAACTTAACACCTACAACCTTACTAAATCCCTATACATGTCATAGTCTAAGAGTTTGTTTCACTATACCAAAAGATAATGCTGATAGTGTGGGTGATCCTCCAACTCGATCTGATCCCGAGCTGGCTTGACTGAATCTTTAAAACAAAGGAAAAGAGAAAGGAGTAAGCTTCAAAAGCTTAGTAAGTCTATATGTAAATAATTAACATTAAGATAACATTTAGCCACACCAAGGATATGTCTCATATACCAACTTACCACCCCAAACTTACCAACTTTCCCATACAATTCATACACATTATTTTCACCTATTTAAGTCCACATGCACCCTCACAACCACATGCATTTTTCACAATTTCACTTGTCGAAAGAATACACATGCATACACACATCGAACTACCACACCAAATCTCTTTAGTAAGCATTCCTATTGAACTTTACGGATTAACATTTGATACTCGGTGAGTTTTCCACTCATGATTCCACCAACACATAAGCCAGGCTCTCGGGTACACATGGTGAAGATCAGCTTATCACCCATGTGACCTAGCCATTTAATCTCGTAGCCCTCGTGTGCACGTGGTGAAGGTCACTTTATCACCCATGTGACTTAGCTACATAGAACATTACTCTCATGTACACATGGTGAAGTTCATTTTATCACCCATGTGACATAGCCACTAAGTCCCATAATCCTCATTTGCACATGGTGAATGTCACTTTATCACACATGTGACTTAGCCATTGAACTCCATAGCCCTCAAATCTACATAGTAAAGATCATTTTATCACACATGTGACCAAACCATATTTTATCCGTATCATCCGTTATTCTGAATGTTCAACCGAGAACTCTCATTTCCAACACATCCAACATCATAGAAGATTTTCAATATCAACATTTCATCATATCCATTAGAATTATTAATGTACAAATAAAACGGATACATTACTTACATATAAACTTACCTCAAAAACAAAAAAGCGGTATTTTGCAAGTTAATCCGAGACCTTGCCCTTGCCCCGGTCAAGGTTGATCCCTTGATCTTCTCAATCTATAACGACACATTTAACTCGTTTAATGCACACATTGTTCAATTTAGTCCAAAATCATCCTACGATAATTTTTACCATACCCTAACTTTGTAAATTTTTACAACTAAGTCCTTAGGCTCGTAAATTGAAATGTATCAATTCTCTTGGTTACCCAAGTCTAACTGAATATCCATAGCACTCAAAATAGCCCATATTTCTCATCAATTTATATTTTTACCACTCAATTTATCAACTTTGCAATTTGGTCCTTTTTAGGGACTTTCATGAAAAATCACCTAGTAATCATAGTTCACCATACCCTAAACCTTCATATTCGACCATTAGACATCAAAATACTTGCATGTCATATATGGGTAAAATTTTAAACATCAACCCTAACTTAAAATAAGGGTAGAAATAGTTAGACCTAGCTACGAGGATTCTAAAAATATGAAGAACATTAAAAACGGGGCTAGAAATCACTTACAATCAAGCTTGGAAGTTGAAAAAACCCTAGTTATGGCTTCCTCTCTATGTTCGGCCAAGGAGAGAATTCATGGACAAGATTTTTGCCTTATTTTTCCCTTTTTATTCTTTTATTAACTAAATGACCAAAATGCCCTTCATTAAAAACCTTTAGTATTCCACCCTTCCTTGGATATTTTTGTCCAACTAAGTTAAAAAGGGCCTAATTACCATATAAAGACCTCTAATTTCAAAACCTAATTCAATCAAGTACCCTATGAAATAAAACCCATATTTTCACCTATTGCAATTTAGTCCAACATACAAAATTGGACATGCAACTAATAAAGTTCACACACCAAAATTTCACATATTTATCCAAACACCCAATAAACATCAAAACTAAATCGAAATAATATTTTAAACCTCAGATTCATGGTTTCAAAACCACAACCCAAACCATTGAAAGACGCGTCACTATAAACAACAGATGCTATCCCAAATTCAGGCTAAGTCAACATTAGGGCTTCCGTCAACATGTTCTTTAGCTGATCAAAACTCTATTGGCACTTATCGGACCAAACAAACTCGACATTTTTCTGTAGTAGTCTAGTCCTCGGTGAAGCAATAATCAAAAAGTTTTTAACAAAACGATGATAGTAACCTACTAAACCTAGAAAACTTCACACTTCAAAAACATTCTTCAAAGTTTTCCAGTTCATCATAGCAAAAACTTAACTTGGGTCAACTCGAATCTCGTCCGATGATACTATGTGACCCAAAAATCCAACCTCGTGAAGCCAGAATTCACATTTACTAAACTTTGCATACAACTATCTTTCAGCTGGTGGCATATGATACAGTGATATTGATATCAGTGCAGTTCCAGGAACCAAATCAATCACAAATTCAACTTCACAATCAGGTGGTAAACCCAACAACTTTTTAGGACACACATCAGTAAACTCACAAACAACCGGTAACTAATTTAATTTCGATTATGAATCTCTAGTATAAAAAATGTATGCTAGAAACACTTCATTACATTTATGTATCAATCTCTATGTAGAAATAGCTGAAATAATTCTAACATCATTTAGACTCTCAAACTCAACTAAAATCATCTCTCTTGTCTAACATTTCAAATCAATCCATTTTTGTCTACAGTTTACTACAATATCATGCAACGATAGATAATCCATACTTAGAATAACTTCAAATTCTTGGAAGGGTAATAACATCAAATCAGAAGGGAATTTACAGCCTCTAACTTTCAGTAGACATTTACGACAAACTAAGTTAACTATCACACTCTAACCTAGTGGATTAGTAACTTGAATATCATATTCAGTAGATTCAATAGGTAATTTCTTTTCTGTTACTAATGCAGTGCAAATATAAGAATGAGTTGACCTAGGGTCAATCAATGCATATATAGTAACATCAAAGAGATAGAATATACCAGCAATCACATTAGAGGCAGCAGCTTCTTCTCTGGCTCGAATGGTGTATGTGCGAGCAGGTGCTCTAGCCTTTGACCAAACGACAGTGTCTTTTACTCTCGTACGAGTACTCCCAGTAACACTATTCTGGCTCGGACGTCTACTTTTCTGAGATGTAGACATTTGTTTTTTGTTCTATTCTTCATTTTCTTTTAACTATTTAGGGCAATTCTGGAGAAAGTGATCAGTTGACCCACATCTATAACAGGCTCCCAACATAGTTCTATCATTCAGGCCATCTTCAAACCGGATACACATTTCTTCTTCAATAGGTATAATTTCTCGAGCATATTTACTGAGATATACAAATTCTCTCTCTTACTCAGCTACCGATCTATTTCCCTGACATAACATAAGAAATTATTTCTTTTTTCTTGTCCAAATACCTTTTCTTGACATATTTCTTTTTAAATTCAGCCTAAAAGAATTCCTAGAAAATTTCCTTCTTCAGTACCATAACTACTATCATAGACCACTAACTGTATGCTTTCTCTTTCAATAATAAAACGGAAAATCTAAAAAAATCATCAAGAGGGAAAGCCATTTCTTCAAAAACTCGCAAGATATTCTGAAGCTAGTACTCAGTTTTAATCGGATCATCTTCTGATCGACCCTAAAATTCTTCGACACCATACTTTCTAAGCTTCTCTAATGGAATACATCGACCAGGCTCAATCACATGAGGAGGTGGAGGTGCAATTGGAGCTATAACAAGTGGTATAACAGAGGTGGAGGTCACTGAGCCGAATTATTCATTTGCATAAACTCATAGAACCACTGGTTCATAAATCTAAAGGAAATATGTTTAAGTTCATGCTCTTGTACTAGAGGAATTGAAACATTGCTACTCGTCCCATGTTCAGACATTGGTACATTACTATTAACCTCATCATTGTTAGCACAATCAGATCCATTTGGCATCTTTACAATCTATAAGAAAAACAAAGGTTAGATCGGATCAAACATGTCACACCATCGCAGATTTATATGGCATGTAATTCTAGACATTTCACACGCTACGTTCAGCCCGAGAACCAACTAAATCGTACCTCTGATGCCACTAAATGTAACACCCCTAACCCATATCCGTCGTCAAAATAGGGTTACGGAGTATTACCGTACAAACAAAATAATAAACCATTCAAAATTATACATCAATGAAAGCCTAATCTCAAACACAATCATAACATCCCTTAATCGAGCCCTCGACGCCCTAAAAATACAATAGAAACGATTTGAGACTAAATCAGAAACATTTGGAAATTTTAAAAAAAAGTTAGAAAAATTAGACTGTAGGGGTCACACGACCGTGTGGCCAAGCCATGTGACTCACACAGCTAAGACATATGTCTATGTCTCAAGCCGTCTAACAATTAAAATAGGGACACACGATCGTGTCCCAGCCCGTGTCTGTACCCGTATAACTCTCTGACTTGGGTCACATGGCCAAGCCACACGCCCGTGTGCCAGGCCGTGTAACCTTCGAAATAGCCTCACACGCATATGTGCCAGGCCGTGTAACTTACGAAATGTAACCTTTAAAACCTATAGGGGACACACGATGGTGTCGCATGGCCATGTGTCACACACAGCTGAGGCACACGCCTATGACTCAGGCCGTATAGACCCAAAATGAACCTTAACTCACAAGTTTACCATTTCAAGCTTGCTTGGACCTTAAGAAATGCAAATACCAACCAAAATACCTATTAAAAATGACATTAATCAAGCAAAAAAATACCAAAATAAACCTATTAAGTGCCTAACCAATGTACTCTCATTGGTACCGCAAGTATATATAATTATGCATCAAAATAAACATCAATACAACTTATCAATTTATTCAAGCTAATACTTATCTAATTACCTATCAAAGGTACCTCAGTCACAACATTTCCTTAACACATATCATCATGTTAGCATAGAAACTATACCTCATTCTCATATATTATATAAGTTGGGCATTTACACAAAATATCATCCATAATATTTATATAGTCCAAAATATTAATAATTGCAACACAAAAGCTTATACATGCCATATAATCTGAAATAAACTTTCCAAAAACAATCGAATTGAGCTAGACAGTGTGACTTGAGTACTAACCCGAACATCCAACCTTCCAAGTATCTATAAGGCCATTAAATAACATAAGTAAACTCAATGAAGCTAAGTAAGTTCGACATATTAAACGATAAATATTACCGAAGTAAATACAATAATTCAAACAATGACAAATCAACCATGAGAATTTCATTCATCCCAATTTCAACCGATAAATTCACATATGTTCAGATCAATACTCAAATATATAACAAATCCTTCAAATTCATTAAATAGATTACCTTACCGAGATTTGCATTCGAAGAACGACTTACGGATAAGAGTACACAGTCAATCCATCCATAACACGCCGATGCTCATAAGAGCTAATCCAAACGTAACACGCTAGTGCTCATAAGAGCTATTCCAACTGTAACACACCAATGCTTATAAGAGCTAATCCAACCGTAACACGCCAATGCACATAAGAGCTAATCCAATCGAAACATGCCAAACAAAAAATATAACACGAGAGTTCGCAACAAATGCTGAACCTTGGTTTACTCAGTAAATAAATATATACATCCCTCCAAACCATCTCCACTCCAATCCCTTACAACATACCATATCACGACCATACTTTATCCCGCATTCAATTCAATCTGAGCAATCAAATTCAATAACAAATCTCAAATAATAATTCATTATCAACAATTGAATATATGTATTTTCTATCATGTTATACTATTCCAAAACTCATATAGATGTTAAATTTTAACCGTATGAACTTACCTGGACTGAATTGTGGTAATTGCAGAAGTTCAGTGACTATTCCGCTATTTTTCCTTTTCCACGAGTATCTATGAGATCTTCATCTAAAATATAAAATTCCTCAATTATCAGCATACATTTCATATTCCAAACCATTTTACAATTAATACCCTTTTATTTTCTAAATTTACACAATTACCCCAAACTTTTACAATTTTTGCAATTTAGTCCATTAACCTCAAATTCATCAAATTAACTATTTTTCTCAAGTCAATATTTCATCCAAAAATAGTACGCCCTTAAACAGTCCCTAATGAATATTAAATTCACTATCAAACTATAATAGCCTGATTTTGGGCCTAGTCGAAACAATGGTTTCGGAACCACAAATATGACGAGGAAATTTTTATTTTTATTATATTTTGTGGTCTACAATTTCACAGAATAATTTCACAAAAATCCTGTTTGAAAATTTTGACGTTTGGGCACTCAATTTAGTCAGTGGGACTAAATTGTAAAAAGTGCAAAACTTGAGTTCTAGAAGCTGGAGGTGTTAATTATTATGAAATTTTAAATTGGAGGTCCTTAAATGGTAATTAAACCATTGGATAATTTGTTGGACAAAAATGGACATGAGATAGGTGAAACAGAATTTTTTTGAAGTTAAGGGCAATTTGGTCATTTGGTGATTAAAATGAAGTAAAAACAAAATTAAAAGCCAAATTTTGTCCATATTCAACCCCATGGCCGAATTTCACAAGGGGAAACCATGGCTAGGATTTTTCAACCTTCCAAGCTTGATTGTAAGTCCACCCTAGCCTCGTTTTTAATGATTTTCATGTTTTTGAAATCCTCGTAACAAGATCTATCTATTTCTACCACTAATTTGAGATATGGTTAAAGTCTAGGGTTTTGACCCATGATGAATATGTGTATATTTTTGTGTTTAATGGTAGAAAATGCATGTTTATGGTTAGAGAAATGACTTTTACTAAGTGATTTTCGGTGAAAATGCCTAAAAGGACTAATTTGTAAAAGTTGTAAAATATGTGTAGAAAATGTGATTTGGTGAAAAATGTGGGCTGTTATAAGAGGGAATATGAATTAGCCAAGCTTGGGTATTGAGAAAAATGGATACATTTCATTTTACGACCTAGGGGTAAATTTGTAAATATGTGAAATTTTAGGGGAAAAATGTAATTTTGTCATAATATGATTTTTACACTGATTTGAATAGTATAATAATTTAATAAGTTGAACATGATATTATAGATTAAGAAAAATAAAGTTTGGACTTAGAACAGGGGAAAAACGAGTATTGGACGATTTGGTCATTTTTGCCATTTTAGGTCATGGTAAGTTCGTATATTAATAAATGTTATTGATTTGTGTTAACAATGCAACATTATTATATATTTTATTAAATTGTGAAAATTAAAGTAAATGTTCGAATTGAGTAAAAATGTAGGATCGATCACGATCGTTGCGTAGTAAAATATGAATTGACAGTAAAAGACCATGGCAATGTGCTAAGTGAAATAAGTCCATGGCATCTAAGTGAAATAAGTCCATGGTATTATGCTAAGTGAGATAAGTGATCTGGGTGCTGGTCCGAACGTTCTACCAGTGGATGGGTAGTCCGGCATGTGTTGCGGATTCCTGGCAACTTGTGTGAGCAGCACTGAGTAGCTATGTCTGATCGGCAGCTTGTGTGAGCAGACCCGTAAATATGAATAGCTCAAGAGCAAGCCTATGTGAAACTTTGTGAATAAAATAGCTTTGGCTACAAGTGTGGTACTATGTGAAGGCCACCGTGAATTCGTTATTATTCCGCTGTGTTCAACGGGTAAGTTAGAAATGAGAATGAGTACCAAATGGTAAGTGAAATGATATAAGTAAGTATATGTATTATACGAGCATCAAATCAAAGAAACTTGTGAAAATCATGCCGAGATTATGAATAAATGTGAAAGAATTATGAACCAATAATAGTATTTGATGTTGAATTGGAATAATTTTTTTCCATTGAGGTTTAAGTATATCAACTAACATAGGCAAGATGAAAAATGAAAGTATAACTGAATTAAGCGATACAAGTATGTACAAAATCTATGTGAATGTTGAATGAAAGTTAATACAAAAAAAACGTGAAAGAGTAAATTTAGCAATAAAACAGTTTGGACAGCAGCAGTTTTGTGACTTTGAAAAATCACCAAAAATGGTGGAAATCAAATTATAGGTTTAATAAGATATGAAATTAAATCTTATTGAGTCTACTTTTGCATAAAAGAAATGGTGTAAGTAAAAGAATTTCATATTCTGAGATATTTGAAGTTTTGTGAGACAGGATCAGAATGATTTTGGAATCCCCTGTTCTGATTTTGGAAAATCATTAAAAAGTGTATAAATATAATTATGGGTTAGAGTTTATATTTTTAAAATTCTTAATGAGTCTATTTTCAAGATAAAAAAAAACACTAATATCATCTAAATCTCGTACTATGAGATAATTAATTTTTAGTGAAGAAGGGTCAAAATTATCCGACAGCAGAACATGGGAGACTTTAAAGAATAAACTGTACTTATTGGCTAAATCAAAAATTCTAAAAATTTTGTGGTAAGAATATAGTAAGTGTAGTTTCAGGGAAAATTAGTGGATCTTAGTTTGGAGTTTCGTAGCTCAAGATATAAATAATTTAGCGACTGTGACTCGAGTAGACAGCTTGAGATGAACATGAGTAAATAGTGGAACTATATGCAATTATGATTGTATTATCTTGAGAACATATTGTGAGAATTGGTAAAAGCATGTTAATAAATTGCTTATTATTTACATACCAACTTACTAATCTATATAACTTACTCCGTTTATTTTCTGTGTTTATAATGTCCTCAGGTTAGCTAGGGTTGGAAGTCACCGGAGAACCTATCACACTATCAAACTAACAAATTGGGTATTGATGATTCTTACACTTAAGGTCATGGCATGTATAGGGGACTTGGTTATTTTTGTATGTGTCAAACTTGTTTTGGCCTAAAATGTTGGCTTATGCTATTTGAAAGTTCACTGTTGTGTAAGGCCATTTGATGTTGGTATATTGGCTATATTATAAGTCCATGATGATGCATTTCAAGGATGTGTATGTTTACATATGTGGATGAATGAGTGGTGATAGCTATATGTGACGTAAATTTGATCGAAACGGCAAGTTAGATTAGTGCACGGTCTAGGGACATGGCCATGCGAGCCACACGGCCGTGTCCAAATACCACATGGGAGCGTGCCCCTATTTTTCACGAAATTTTTCAAAGTTTTCTAAAGTTCTCGGTTTGGTCCCGAACCGTTTCTAAAGCATGATTTGGGTTTCGTAGGCCCATATTAGGGACTTTAGGATTAAATGTGAAAAGTTTTAAATTTGAACGCAAATTCATGACCCGGTTTTATACGATTGCATGTGTGTATGTCCAATAATGCATAAGACCCTATTCCGATGTCGAACACGGGTAAGGGGTGTTACACAAACCCTAAAATTTTGACATTTTCACAATTTAATCCTAAAATCAAAATATATCAAAAATCACTTTAAAAAATCATCAAACAACACAATCAAGTTCCAAATACATGGTATTCATCAAAAGAAATTCAATATTCATCAATGGTAACTTCCAAAATTTTTAACAGAATAAAAAACAAGGGTACGGGCTAGCTGGATCTAGTTGCAACTGTAACGCCCCTAACCCGTATCCAACACCAGATTAAAGTTACGGAGCATTACTGGAATTACTGATTTATTTATCAAATATTTTATTTCATCTAACATTTATATTTCGAACCACTTAAAATTAGACATATTTTCCCCCAAACATATTTATTTTTCTCGACATATTTTATTTGGATTTATTATTCGTCTCAACATACTTAATTTCCTTGTATCGACATCTCAAAGGTAATCACATATTTACATGTCATGATAAATGTCATTTTTCTTTCCATATTCCAGTCTCGTATTTGAGTCATCTGGATTTTTACAATAAATTTGGTCATCGATTTCAATTATTCTATATTCTAATACATTCAATTAATGATCTAGGAAAAATTACCATTTTGCCCCTATATCTTTAATTAATGACGATTTTACTCTTAGGCTCAGAAAAATAAATTCTTGCAATTTAATCCTTACTTCCAACCGTTATCATCATACATATTGATAATAGCCCATAAATTCTATAAAATATCAGAATTTTTCATAATTTCAACACTTTTCAATTTAATCCCTAAAACATGTTTTTCTCCGGTCTTGAACTATATTAATAATTTCATACAATTTCATAATTTAAATAATAAAATAATTCATTTCATGCGATTTCGTCATTTTTGACATTTTTACAAAATTGCCCATAAAATTTTACCTTTATTCAATTTAGTCCTTGAGTCTACAACTTACAAATTAGCCATGCTAACTGATTATTCATACATATTTTCCTCCTCCTCCACTCCATTCCACATCCTTAATTTATATAACATGCTTATAAGTAACATTATCAAAACTTTCACTATTTACTTACATGTATTTTCAAAACTGTCCATTTGAGTCATAGTCACTAAATTATTTATATCTTGAGCTACAGAACTCCAAATTAAGATCCGCTAATTTTCCCTGAAACTATACTCACAAATATTCTTAACATAAAATTTTCATAATTTTTGGCTTAGCCAAATAGTACAGTTTATTTATTAAATTCTCCCCTATTTTACTGTTCGACAGTTCTGACCACTCTTTGGTAAAATTTAATTATCTTTTTGTACAAAATTCAAATGATGTTCTAGTTTGTTTCTTATAAAAATAGACTCATTAAATAATCTAACCATATAAAATATGTCCCATAATTATTTTTATAAAATTTTTAATGATTTTTCCAAGTCAGAACAGAGGATCCCCAAATCATTCTAAATCAGTCTCACAAAAATATAGATATCTCAGAATGCAGAATTCATTTTCTTGTTCTGCTTCTTTTATATGAAAATATACTCAACAAGATTTAATTTCATATCTCACTCAACTTCTCATTCAATTTCTACCATTTTTGGTAATTTTTCAAAGTTGACCTACTGCTGTTGTCCAAAATCGTTTTAGTGCAAAATGTTGATTATCAAGTTTATAACACTCTTATTTCCCTTCTCTTTCTCTTATTTTCTCTTCACTAACATATCAAGAACATAGAACCATATATAAGAAAACTCTACATTAACATCATTTCCATGCTTTTTCAATAGTATTAAACTTGAAAATATATGGAAATCTTGATGTTCTTACCTTTTCTCCTTGGTTTCAATCTTTAACTTGATATTCTCTCTCTTCCAGCTTATATTTCTTGAGTCCAACTTGACATTCTAACTCCCCATAGTCTCCTTAACATTTTTCTCCTTTGATAGCTATGGAAATTCTTTTGATTTCTAGGTGAAAATGGTGAATTTTTGGTGGAAGGACTAACTTGTAAAGAATGAAAAGTTTCTTTCTTCTCTTCTCTTCTTCCTAACGTGAATGCATGGGAATTGGATGAGAATTTCCTCATCTTTCTTTCTTTATATATACTAATAAAATAATAATAAAATAATAAAATATCATATAAAAAATCAAATTAAAATATTAATAACTAATAATTAATTAATTAATTAATCTAAAATATCTCCAACATCATCATTACTTTCTAAATTTCTCTCTCTTCCAATTGATTATTTTGCCCTTTGTGATCTTTTAAAATTCCATTGTTGAGTCATCACTTAATTTTGATAAAATTACAATTTAGTCCCTCATAATTCTTCATCTATTCAATTTGGTCCTAATTCATCCTTTTTCCTTAGTTTCTAGATTATTCCACCCATAAAATATTTGCGCTATTGGTCCTTTAACTTTTCATATTTACTCTTTAACCCCTTAAATTTTGAGTATTTACTCTTTGGCAACAAAATTTTTCTCAATTTTACAATTTAGTCATTTCTTGAATTAATTTGTCATAATATACTTCCCAATGACATAACTCAAGTTTTCTCTCCTTGCCACTTTATTTCCTTATTTTACTATATCAAGGATACTATCTTACTGTAAAAATATTCGGGGTGTTACAGCAACGATCTCAAAAATATAAAAATTATATGAAATTGAATCAAAATGGACTCACATGTAAGAGTTTAATATGGTCGAACCTCCAAGTTGAGCTCCTATGGTGTTTTGGCAAGGTGAATTAGAAAAATGAAGAAGAAATGTCTTTTTCTTCTTTTAATTTTGTTTTAATTTATTAAAATTTACCATTTTACCATTAAAGTAAAATGTTTTATAATTTTATTACATAATGCCGTCCAATGTCACTTCTAAGGAATATTTACTACATTGGTCCTTTCTAATTCAATAATCAAGCTAGTAAATTACTAAAATACTATATTTATTATATTTTACACATTTTTCAATTTAGTCTTTTTTCCTTAATTAGTTATCTCAACGTTAAAACTTCCGAACCAAATTTTAATATGACTCTAATGACTTCATAAATATTCTAAAAATAATATTTATGAGTCGACACGATGAAAATTTTTTGTCTCAAACCACTGTTCTACCATCACTGAAAATCAAGCTGTAACAAAATCTCACGAAAGTGGCCATAACAACCACACGCAAAAAAAAATATTAGGAAGTGACTCATATTCCACTTGTTGCGACCATTCATCAACTTTAATCGAATCAATCAACAGTTCATTCAAATTGACAAACACAACCATACGCGTAAATCAGCCACGAGACTAGTGATCCATGTTATAATCAATTTTAACCACCTTACCAATTGAACTTCCAATAGCCTTGAGAATGTTGCGCTTATACAAGGTACCAAGTAAACCAAAAAGATAGAATCCATGAAACAACGTCCTTCGGGAAAGAAAGACTAGGACAGACGGAAGAACTCCATGGTTGGACGGTAAGATAATATCTAAAAATTAGCCATGGGCCTTCCGACAAGGCTTTCATATTGTCGACCATCAACTGGAATTTCACCAAGAAATAATCATTCGTTATATCCATCAAATTAAAGTTTTGAGATGGCTTCAATAAAGACAAAAGTTTATTCATAAGCGCTCTAAAGCCAATCCTCCTCCCTAAAAGTTTCAGTACTATAGTGCTCGCCATACTCTTATCAATCAGAGAACAAACTTGATCCGAGAAATTAATCTACGGAACCCGATTAGAAGAACCCCTTACAATATTAGACTTCAATAAATTAATTTAATCTTCAAACGAATTATTCCCTTTAGAAGAACACCTTAAAAGAAGGTCCTTGTAAACCTTCAGTTGAAAGCTTGTCAAAATCTAAATCATCTTCCCTCATTCAAACCTTCTCAGTAGCTAGATTGGCCACACCCACCATAGGTGGTTGCCCAGTTTTGTCACTACCATCTGAGACAGAAAGTATCTATCCTTAAGGTACCATTTTCAAACTTTTTTTATTAAATAATTTTTTTCTAATTAAGGATAAGAGTAAGATGTGTCAAGGAATTGAATGACGGTAGTTTTTGTTGTACGCTCAAAAAATAAAGCTTAGGAAGAGGTTTAACCAAAGCAATCCATTACAAGTGAATACCAAAATTTCTAACACGGTATTGATATTTTTAAATTTTCAATGCAATACTAAACTTGCAACATACCAATATTTTTAATGCGATACCAAAATTTCTAACCGATACCAAAACTTCTAACTAATTTTTAATGGATACGAAAATTTTTAACAAATATCAATATTTCTAATACGATACAAATATTTTTAATTAATACCAAAATTTTTAATGGATAACAGTATTTCTAACCAAATACCAAAATTTTTAATAGATACTAAAATATCTAACGAGATGCTTTTAAAAATTTTAGTAAAACAAAATATCTAACTATATCCTTTAGTAATTTGGGTAAACTATTGGGTCACATGAGTAGGGAAAAGAAAATTGTTGAGAAGGAAAACGGTTAGCTGGGTAGTTAAAGATTAGTTTTATGTTAGTTTGTTAAATAGCAGAGGTTAGATAGCAAAGGTTATAAATATAGGATGTATTCTCAATTCTTGATATACAAATGAATTCTTGTTCATTTCAACATGGTATCAGCGCTACGGGATTCGTTGTTTCTGGATGGTTCATAGTCGCCGTTCATAGTCATTGTTCATAGTTGTTGACGGTCTTTGATTCTGCAGAACTGACTAGCTCTCAGCTTTTTTCGGTTTCTTTTAGCTTGCCTTAGTATGCTGATTTGGTTTTCGCTCTTTGGTCTTTACAAAGCTAAGCCTGGTTGTAGTTGGGTCTTTTTTGGCCCAAATCCGGATATTGGACATTCTGGTTATTATTCTAAGGCATTTTCCCGATTATTGCTTCCTGGTTTCTGCTCAACCTTTCCTGCAAATTCTAATATTGGGGATTTTGCACCATGGGCACTGAATCCACCATTGATTTCAGTCATCCACTTTATTTACACCCTTCTGATACTCCAGGTACTCTGCTAGTATCTCATCAGTTGACTGGGATCAAAAACTATAACGTTTGGAGCAGAACCATGAAGATTGCGTTGCTGGCTAAAAAAAAGTTGGGTTTAGTCGATGGTTCTTGTTCTAAAGAGTCATTTCCAGAGGAACTAGGATATCAGTAGGAACGATGTAATGCTATTGTTTTATCTTGGATACAGAACACGGTCAGTAAAGAACTCTCAGCGGGAATTGTTTTTGCGTCTAGTGCAGCAGTGGTATGGGGAGATCTTAGTGAAAGATTCCATAAGATTGATGGCTCAAGAATTTTTTTCTTGCATCGAGAAATTGCATCGCAGCTTCAAGGTACGTCTTCTATCTCTACGTATTTCACTAAGTTACGATTGTTTTGGGATGAACATGATGCGCTTGTGCCGTCTTCTTCTTGTGGATGCGTCCAATCCAGGCAAAGTATTGCACATATTTCACAGCAACATTTGTTTCAGTTTCTCATGGGACTAAATGAAACTTCTAATGCGGTGTGGAGTCAAATTTTATTGATGAATCCCTTACCATCCGTCAATCATGCATACTCGATGCTTATGCAAGAATAATCACAAAGACAACATAACTCAAGTCATATTGGGGTTGATCCAATTTCTTTTTCTTCAATTCAAAAGGTGCAGAAGAAACGTTTTACTAGGGCTTATGATTATTGCAATGTGAAGGGGCATAAACGAGGAAATGGCTATAGGTTAATTGGTTATCCTACTGATTTCAAGTTTACTAAGAAAAGGGGAAACAATGGCTCTGGATCCGCGGTTCATAGTGCTTCTGCTAATAATCCTACCCATGATAGTGAACTGACTACCCCTGTTAGTTCTCATCCACAGGCAATAGTGTTTACGCAGGAACAGTATCATCAAATTCTTAGTCTCTTGAACAAGGAACCTACAATCGAGGCTGCAACCAATCTAGCAGGTATGATTGATATTGGTTACCAGTGGATTATAGATACTGGAGCTACTGACCATATACTATCCGATCTTCAATTCTTAGAATTTTCTGTTGCATGTACATCAGGTTCACCTTGTGTCCGACTCCCTAATGGCTCTTCTATTTCAGTTACTCACATTGGCACTTGTACAGTTTTACCCGACCTTCAGCTTACCAAAGTTTCTTATGTTCCTAATTTTCGTTATAATCTTCTTTCTGTTCCAAAGCTCACTACTGACCTTAATTATGTTGTTTCCTTTTACCCTCATTTTTGCCTTATACAGGATCTCTCCAGTGGAAAGATGAGGGGGATTGGTACAGCACGAGGTGGTCTTTACATCCTGGATCCGTCTCAACAAACTAGTGTGGATTTGCCTCCTTCCATTGCAGTTGTTGCTTCCATTGACTCATTTTTTCTTTGGCATACTAGACTTGGCAATGTTTCAACTTCAAGGCTCAATAAGGTCCTTAACCTTCCCTGTACAGTCTCAAAGGTTGATAGCATACATAAATGTCCTGTATGCCCTCTTGCTAAACAAACTAGGCTTCTGTTTCCTATCCATGTATCTCGTGTTCATGAGGCTTTTTCCCTTATTCATATAGACTTATGGGGACCCTATAGAGTTTCTACTCATAGTAGTCATAGATTTTTTTAACAATTGTTGATGATTTTACTAGAATGACATGGGTGTATTTGACGTATGTCTCAAACAATTTTTTGCCTTAGTTAAGACTCAGTTTTCCACTAGCATTAAGATTGTTCGTAGTGATAATGGGTATGAGTTCTTTAAGAATGAATGTACTGATTTTTTTAGCATGTTTGGCGTTATACATCAAAGTTCATGCGTTTACACCCCTCAGCAAAATGGGGTTGCTAAACGAAAACATAGACATCTCATCAAAGTAGCTAGGTCACTAAAATTTCAATCTCATATGCCTAGTAAGTTTTGGGGTGAATGTGTGTTAACGGCTTATTTTTTGATAAATTGTATCCCTACTCCTCTCTTAAATTGGAAATGACCTTTTGAGCTTTTATATAATATGCCTCCTGATTTTTCCCGTCTGAAAGTTTTTGGTTGTTTCGCTTATGCTACAACACCTAACTATCGTGATAAATTCTCTCCTAAAGCAAATTCGTCTGTGTTTATGGGCTATTCTCTTGTACAGAAAGGTTACTTATTGTTCAATCTTGAAACCAAAACCTTTTTTGTTAACCAAGATGTTATTTTTCATGAGACAGTATTTCCTTTTGCTTTTCCAACCAAACATTTTTTATCTTTTCCCATTACTGATACCTCAGATTTTCTTCATATTGAAACCACACCTTCCATTCTTATTCCTTCCTCGTCACCTATTTCACCTACTTCTTCTTCTCCTCATTCGGTACCTTCTACACCAGTCGTTGTCCTTTTTCGCCGCACCACACGGTCTATCAAGACACCAGCTTGGATGAAAGATTACGTCTGTTTCAACCAATCTTCCGCTTCTTGTGCCACAGATTTGTTTCCCATTTCTCATGTTTATTCCTCATCCCATTTGCCAGTTCATACTCAGTTCTTTGCAGCTCATGTTTCTTCTTTGACTGAACCTCACACCTATACTAAGGCCATCTTAGATCCAAGATGGGTCGATACTATGCAACAGGAGATTCAAGCTTTAGAAGCTAATGGTACATGGGAAGTTGTTCCTTTACCTGCTGGTATGGTTCCTATTGGGTGTAAGTGGGTTTATAAAATCAAGTTTAAGGCTGATGGTTCGGTGGAACATTTTAAAGCCCGCTTGGTTAGGAAAGGGTATAATCAACAGGTTGGTATTGATTTTCAGGTGACTTTTTCCTTGGTGGTTAAACATGTCACGATTTGACTGTAGTTAGCTTGGCTACTATTCATGCCTGGCCTCTCTTTCAAATGGATGTGTACTACGCTTTTTTGCAAGGCGACTTGTGTGAAGAAGTTTATATGGAACTTTCGAATGGGTTTCGCAGCCAGGGGAAGTCTCGAGTATGTCATCTGCGTAAATCACTGTATGGTCTGAAACAAGCCTCTCGGCAGTGGAATTTGAAGCTCACTGAGGCCTTAATGCAAGGAGGTTATGTGCAAAGCAAGCATGATTATTCCTTTTTTACAAAAAAGAACGGGGATGACGTAGTCATCTTACTCATATATGTTGATGATTTGTTAGTTACAGGGAGTAGCATTAGTATGATAAATGAGTTGAAACAGATCCTGAACCAAAGTTTTAAGATGAAAGATTTAAGCGTGTTAAAGTATTTCCTTGGGATAGAAGTCATGATATCGAAAGAAGGTATTGTGTTGAATCAACGAAAGTATGCTTTGGAATTGTTAGCTGATTTGGGATTAAGGGAATTGAAATCAGTATGTACACGTCTTGAACAGAACTAGAAACTTACCTCAATTGAATATGATGAATCCGTACAAACGAAGGTTGATGGGGATGAATTAATTGAAGAATTGCAATGTATCAACGACTTTTAGGGAGGTTGCTATATTTGACTAACACGCAACCGGACATTATGTTCGCAGTTCAACACTTGAGTCAGTTCATGCACAAACCAAAAAAAATCGCATTTGGAGGCTGCTTTTTGGGTGGTATGTTACATAAGGAAAAATCCTGGCCAAGGAATCCTATTGTCTGCAGCTAGTAAACCGCAGCTCATTACTTTTTGCGATTCTGATTGGGCTTCATGTCCTATGTCTAAGCAGTCAATAACTGGTTTCTGTACTAAGCTTGGAGAGTCACTTGTTTCATGGAAATCAAAAAAGCAAACCACTGTTTCTCGATCATCCGTAGAAGCTAAGTATAGAAGTATGGCAGCGGCAGTAGCAGAGGTCGTTTGGTTGACTGGATTGTTAAAAGAAATCAGCCTTGGGCAAGTTGATAAGTCTATACTTTTTTCATATAGCAAGTCAGCTCTACAAATTGCAGCCAATCCCGTTTTTCATGAACGAACTAAGCATATAGAAATTGACTGTCATTTTGTACGAGATAAAGTCAGAGAAGGATTAATCCAGATGCAACATGTTGGAACAACTGAGCAACTCGCTGACTTAATGACAAAAGCATTAGGAATTAAGTAGCATGAGTATTTAGTATCCAAGTTGGGGGTTAAAGATATATACCAACCCTCAACTTGAGGGGGAGTGTTGAGAAGGAAAACGGTTAGCTGGGTAGTTAAAGATTAGTTTTATGCTAGTTTGTTAAATAGCAAAGGTTAGATAGAAAAGGTTATAAATATAAGATGTATTCTCAGTTCTTGATATACAAATGAATTCTTGTTCATTTCAACAAAAATTTGAAGATAAATTTGGATGTTTCATTTCAACAAAAATTTGAAGATAAATTTGGATGAAACATGTGCCAAAAAGAAAGAGTGCGTATTGGTGTTGATCCTAACATTAATTTCACCTTATATATTTTGGTATTTGGTTAAAAAATTTGTATACATTTTGATATATAAATGTAGTTTATTATATATTATTTAAATATAATGTATTTTAGAAATTTTATATATCAAAATATATTGTATTGCGGCATACCAAAATATATTTTAATATCACATTATATATTTCAATATCAATTAAATATAACTTATTTTGTTTATTATATATTATCATAAATTTGCTACATCAAATAAAAATTAAATTTTGGTATACCAATATTTGTTAGTATGCATTAAATTTTGATTCATAAATTTTATATCAAAACTTTCAAAAAGATACTAAAATTTCTAAATGGATATTAATTTTTTTTAACTCGTACTAAAATTTATAATGCTATATTTAAATTCTTAATCAATTTCTGAAATTTTTGAGAGCATCTCATTAGATATTTCGATATTTAGAAGTTTTGATATTTGATTTAGAATTTCGGTATACCAAAATATCTAATGAAATGATATTAGAAATTTTATTATTGCATTAGATATTTTTGTATCACTTTAGAAATTTTGATATAAGTAAAAAAAAAATTAATTTTACATTAAAAATTATTAATATCCCATTAGAAATTCTAGTATTTCTTTAGACTTTCACTACAAATTAGCCAAAAGAAAAATGTATTTATTTTCCTTTCACTGGAATAACCTATTACAAATTTTGTTTTATTTTATATGAAAGCTTATGGAATGCAATCCTTAAAAAGCGTTCACCAGAATTTTCTATTGACGATTGAATCACAATCGATATCAACTCATGATTTAGACGTGAAACTTTGGCCACTTTACCACCAATTTAATAAAAAATGGTTAAATTACATTATAGGTCACTCAATTATGGGTCATATTCTTTTCTGTCACTTAACTATGATTTTTTTTAAATTGGTCACCTAATTAAGGGTTGGTTTATTTTTTGGTGACCCAACTAATTTTCTTTTTTAAAATTTGTTACCCAGCTAATCAAGATCGTTTTTTCTTTACCATTTCCGCTAATTACAGTAACGATAGAGTCACCTAAACCCTAAAAAATTGGTAGAATAACAAATCTAGCACTCAACTTTTACATATTACATTGATTTAGTTATAAATTTTAAAAACTAACCTTCAAAAAGTTACAATGATCTCAATTTAATCCTAATTCTAAAAAATAAATAAAAAGACATAAATATTTTCAAAAAGATAAAAATAAAAATAAATTTTATATTAATATTAATATTAAATAGTAATAATAAAAGAACCTCCACCTTGCCCCTCTCCCTCTCTGCTGCTGCTGTAAAAATGGCAGCATGTTAGGAAAGTTTCGTCAATATATCATCACCTGCTTCTAAGCCATTAGCATTTCATTAATATAGATCTTGTATGGTTGAATATCATTTATTTTTCAGGAATGGGTTAACAAAAGCTTCTCTTTAGACAACTAATTAACGGAAAATCAAAATGTACTTTTCATAGACACATTGACTGGAAACATTATTAACCACAACACTGTAGTATAAATGTTAATAGAGTCTATTAAGCTGAGCAATCAGTAATAAAGGGCTATAAATGAGGTTCACAGCAACACCAACAAATTATTAACATGATCCTAGCTCCAAAAGTAATCTCTAGTTGATGGGCTATATCAGCAGAATACTATAAATATTAATATAAAATTTAAATTTTGTAAACAGGAAGTACGGTGGTGGGGGGGAGAGAGAAAAGATGGAGGTTTTTTTTTTTTTTTTTATATTAATTATTAAATTTAAATGTATTATTATATTTTGTTGAAAATATTTATGTATTTTATATATTATTTCTTGTCAACATTTTTTTATATGTTTTTTAAATTTGTTATTATATTTTTTAAATATTTATGTATTTTTATTTATTTCTTTGAATTTTTTAGAATTAAGATTAAATTGAAATTATTTGTAACTTTTGAGGGTTAATTTCTTAAAATCATGACTAAATCATTATAATATATAAAAATTGATGACTAAAATTATTATTTTATCAATTTTTTAGGGTTTAGGTGACCCTTTGTAAGTGCAATGAACAGAAATGGACTTAAAAAGCAATCTTAATTAGTTAGGAAACTAAATTAAAAAATTCATAATTGAAAAATCAAAAGAGAATATGAGTCATAGTTAAGTTACCGTGTAATTTACTCTAAAAAATTTACAGATATATGAAATTAATTTAACAAATTAACTTGTTCTTTTACCATTTCCATACATCATATTAGACCGGAGGAGCCTTCATCTTCTAATGAAATCGGTTTAATTTTCCGTCATTCTTGATGACTAATCTATAAAAGCCATCCCAACGCATGGGATAGTTTGGTTGAAAATTTACCATATCAGCTAAGGTATATATATATATATAAAGAGTTGTTATTTTAATATAAAATATCCTATTATTTTAATTTAACATTTTATAAAGTTATTTGAGATTTACATGTTCATAATTTATTTATTTCAATTTCGTTGCATTTTTGTAATTGTATTATGTTCATAATATGCTTGTATTATTTTTTGTATTCAATGTCTCATGAATTTATATATATTATCTAATAATTCATTCTATGTGTATATTCATGTTTTGCATAGACTATCATACTGCTTCAATTTGAAGATTAATTTTTTTTCCTTGTCATGTTTGTATTGTGTCTTATTACATCATCTTATATATTTTATAATTTATCATAATGGGCAAAAAAAATATGTTCATATTCTATTTACATTATATTTTTAATGTGTGTCAAAGTCGTAAGAATTGATTTAAAATTTTGTGTTAGTTAACCGTGTATCTATAATAAGTTTTGCATCATTTAATATTTTAATTAAATTTCATATTATTTTTATGACGTGTTAGTTTGTTATATGTCTGTATCATCGTCATTTAATTTTATCTCCAAATTCATTTATTTGAGAATCAAATCACATTATTTATATATATTCAAAATATGATTCGAATTTCCCCAAGCATAGCAGGGGGCATGATGTAGTAACAAATAAAAACTGACACATGTTTCACATCTAGATCATTAACACAATAATTTTGCGCATCTAAATTGTTTAAAATCTGAGAATGCTTATTTGAATTGTAAATATCACAGCAAACCTATATTTAACTAATGAAAAACAAGTTTCCATGCCTTGTTGGCTGTTTGAAAATCATACTAAACCAGCACGAAATCTTCTCCATACCAACTTCTTTGTTACACTATTCACCATTATATGCTCTCATACCTGTGTTCTGCCCTATCAACAGTAATAGCAAAATTCTTATGTTCTCATACATAAACAAACAACCAAATAACGGAAAAATGTAAATACATACTTGGAAACCAATCTAATTTAAGGAGTATACTGACTTGCATTAACAGGATAACTACCAAAAACCTACAAAGAAATCTATTGCTAAGAAGAAATTGAAGTCCTTAACTCGGATTTCTGCTTTCTTTCCCAATGTTTACTTCCCTTTTTTATTGTACATTTTATAGTTTGAAGCATCAAATGCAGACAGGAAAGACTAGGGCTGACAAAAAGTCGGTTAAACCGACTTAGTTTAGTCGGTTTGGTCATGTCAGTTCGCTTTTAGTTCATGAAATATATAACCAAACCGACGGAATCAACAAACATATAACAGATGCATTACTTTTAAATTAAAAAAAATATTCAACCCAATTACCTATATATAACCAACCTAGCCAAATTGGTTGGTTATGCGAGTTATCACCAAAATCAGTCAGCTAGTTCGTTACAATCTTGAAAAGGTCTGTTAAGTCGGTTTTATCTTTTGAACCAAAGCAACTGCTCTCCCCTAGGAAAGAAAATAGCATCTTAGTCTCTAAGGACTCAAAACTAGAACAAATTCTCAACCTAACCCAAATTAACATGTTACTTCCTGATAACCTTGAAGTCTTCCACACAATTTCAACTTAGTTCAATTCCACACAATGTAAGAGTTGGTCAGTATAAAAGGCTCCATATAGCATGACTAGGGATAGTAAGATATTGACAACCTAACCCATTCTTTGCAGTGAATCTGTTTCAACATGTTGAATCCATTAGTGTCCAGTCAAATAGCTAATAGAAACAGGAGCGTCTGATTGTTAAATGAATCAGAAATTAACTTGTTTGGTTTATTAATTCGGTTTTCAATTAACAGTTAAAGCCAATTAAACCATAGAAAAACCCAATTATCTTTTTTCTAAAGAGCATACTATTAAATGCATTTCAAGTATTTACTACATTTAATACCTTATTCAATATTAAAATGAATATGTTTCATATTTAAATCTCTTTTCAATTGGACTGACAGATTAAATCAAAGACTGGTGTTTCAATCATTGGTCCGGTTTTTTATTCATTACCATCAAAGTGGAACAAGAATTTCGAAAAGCTGAGGTTTAACCTTAACTCTTTACTCTTCAACATAAGCTCAAAGTTTGTAAGAGAAAAAAAAATGATTAATAAAAAGTTATGTCCATGTATGGAATTAGAATGTCAAATCCACAAACCAGCAAATCATTTAGACATTTAACCCCGTCTTCTTTTTTCAAAAAAAAAAAAAGAAGAAAAAAGCATTCGTACTCTCATAACTCAAGTCAAATAACTCTCAAAATGCTCAAAAAAAAAAATCCTTAGGCATTCTTTTATTGACTGGTCTCTTACCCCTATTTTGTTTGTCTCGCTTAGAATCCATTTTGATTCTTCATTTTAATCTAGTTGTTGAGAAAATTGAAAAGGGTATTTCCTTGTTCTAGGATCTTTTATCTTTGCCTTGAATCATTGGATTTAGACATTACTTCGGCGATATTTAATCATTTAAAAAATGGCAGCAACATGCCTTCTTTTTTTTCTCTTTTTTTCTTTCTACCAAAGAATCATATGAACGATTGTCTCAAAGGCTCGAACAAAACAGATGATCAGGTCAGTGTGCTCTCAATATGATTTGTTTCGGTTTTGAACTGACCCTCATAAGGTAACACCTAGAGACAACACAAGTTTGACGTCTAATCTTTCATCTGACACGTTCCATTCAGCCTAAATGTTTGAGGAGATCGCTGCCAAGTATTTATTGAAGGTAAAGGTAAAGGTAAATGTAGTAAGAACCATAAAAAAACCCAATTATCTTTTTTCTAAAGAGCATACTATTAAATGCATTTCAAGTATTTACTACATTTAATACCTTATTCAATATGAAAATGAATATGTTTCATATTTAAATCTCTTTTCAATTGGACTGACAGATTTACCTTTACCTTTACCTTCAATAAATACTGCTTATTTACCTTTACCTTTACCTTTACCTTTACGTTCCAGACAATGTGTGAAAGGTAAAGGTTCTAAAAGAACATCTGCTAATAAGAACTGCTTATTTCCAGTTCTTGTCTGGAACAAGCCTTGAGACCTAAATTTCCCTTCTCTTTTTACCTCATAACAAAGCACTCCATAAAGAAAACATCAAGACCTGTTGAGTTACACTAGGACCAAAGTTGGTCTTTGAAGTCATCAAATTGGAATGAGCAAATGTTCGCATTTAACTTCTTTGCTAATGTAATTTTCTTTTTTGCAACATGTTAAGACTTCTTGTTCCTTACTTCCCTGTAATTTTGAAATATCAAAGTATTGATAGTAATCAACAACAAATTTTAAAGGGAAAACTTGTTAGGAGTGTGTGGGTCTCTAAAGGACTTAGCACTACTCAAGGCAAGGATATCTTCTCTAAGTGGATACCCAAAGAGACTAGGATTTTGGGAACTAATGCTAATGAACCCAAAAGAATTTGGGTACCAAAAATCAAAACTGGAATCTATGTTTGTAAGGGGAAGGAGCATTGCTTCAAGGTGAACAATACAAGTGGAAACTCATGGTATCTTGATAGTAGATGCTCAAGATATGACCGGTGACAATAGCCATTTCATTGAACTAAAGCCAAAAAGTGGAGAAGTTACATTTGGTGATAACTCCAAACAACTCATTGAAGAGATTGGCTCTATTGGTAAAGTCTTCAATTTTTATTGAAAATGTTTTATATATCAACAGTTTTAAGCATAATCTTTTAAGTATAAGTCAATCGTGTGATAAATGTCTCAATATCATATTTTAGTCAAATGGGTGTAAAGTCATTAATATTGTTTCTAATAAGATTGTGTTCGTTAGTCATAGAATAAGAAACATCGACATGGTGCATTTAGATGATTTAAATGCTTCAAACATTTGTTTTATGGCTAAATATGAAAATATTTCTTGGTTATGGCATAGAAAACTAGGACATGCTAGTATGAACATATTGCATAAATTGATTAAAAATGATTTAGTAAAAGGCTTGCCTAAATTTGATTTTGATAAAGTTTGTAATGCATGTGTTAAAGACAAGCAAAAAAGAGTTTCTTTCAAACCTATTAACGATGTGTCTACTATTAGAGTTTTACAATTGATACAAATTTATCTCTTTGGTCCTATTAGAACTACTAACTCGGGTGGAAAACAATCTGCCATAACCAAAAATATAGTACTCAATGAATAGGAGTCTTGGTGAGCACTCAATGAATCAAAAAGAAAATTTTCAGAAAATGGATGGGCAGATCCTGCGGATGAGAAGGTGTATAGGAGTCTTGTTGGGTGTCTTGTGTACCTGACATCCACTAGGTCAAACATCATGTACACTATAATTGTTTTGTCCAAATTTCTCCATTGTGAAAGTTAAATTAATATGATTGCTGCAAAGAAGGTATTAAGATATTTGAAGGGGACACTTCCATATGGAATCAATTTTAGCAAAGTTGAGAAGTTCAAGCTGCAGGGCTATTCTGATAATGTTTGGTCTAGATCACTAGATGACATTAGAAGCACTTTAGGCTATTTCTTCACATTTGGGTCAGGTTACTTCTCTTGGTGTTCAAGAAAGCAAGAGATGGTGTCTCAATCAATTGCATAAGCTGAATTCATTGCAGCTACAATTGCTATGAATCAAGACTTATGGCTGAAGTAGCTAATGGATGATTTGTATTTGAAGCAAGTGAATCAAGCTACTCTAGCTATTTCACTTAATCTTGTATATCATAGAAAAACAAAGCATTTTAAAGTCAAGTATTATATGCTGTGGGAAGTACAGAAGACAGGTGAAGTGAAGCTAGTTTATTGCAGATCAAAGGACCAGATGACAAATATTTGTACGAAGTCTTTCCATGTTAGTTGATTTGAGTTTCTTAGGAATAAACTTGGTGTCTGCAACACTTGAGTTAGGA
Source organism: Gossypium stocksii (assembly GCA_020496765.1). Lineage (NCBI taxonomy): Eukaryota > Viridiplantae > Streptophyta > Magnoliopsida > Malvales > Malvaceae > Gossypium > Gossypium stocksii. The sequence goes on along the minus strand of CM035629.1, from coordinate 53,634,202 downwards.
GGAGAATGTTAGTGTCTCAAGGGCTCCAAAGTCTTTTTATCATTAAGATAACTAAGTTTTAGGGAGATTGTTAGCTTGTTAGTAGGAGTAGGAAGCTAAGTTTGTTAGCTTGACTCGTATATAATATTGCTTGGTTAATGAATTTGATCTTCCTTCCCCATTCTTGTTTTATGTGCTTCAGTTAGTATTCTGCTAAATTAACACAATGTAACAGGAAAACTGAAATTTCTATTTTTGAAACCAGAAATTACTTCCATCAGATATTATACTTACAGCTATAAAGTAGCTTTATGTACTTGCCTGTTGTCTTTTCTTATCAAAATAAGGTAGAGAGGATCTTGCCAAGCGAGCTTAAAGAGTTCTTTGACAATGTAGGCACATGTGGTAATGCTGAACAGTTGGAAAAAGGAAATCTTAATACCTTTGGCTAAAACCCAACAGAGAAATATCAGTATAAATTGGGAAGATGCTGCTGCAAAATAACTAGCTTGCACTCTATGATGATAATATGAGAGCATGCAGAGGAATATAAAATTTTATCTCAAAACTTCACTTAATAGTTACCTTTTTCATGTGATTGCTACACTCTTGTATTCATAACAACCCAAATCATGGGTTTGGTTTCCTTTTTTTCTTAAATAATTTTCTTTTCCATAACATGAACCTCATTTGAGTTGTAAAGTTTTGATGTAAAATACTTTTGACTACCATTTGTTTACATGATTTGTAGAATATAATTTTTAAATGAACTTTTGACAGCTATAACAACTTAAAAGCTAAAACATGAAAAGAAAAATGTAATAAAAGAAAAATAAATACATTTAAATGCCACATTCCAAAAATCTTGATATTCGTCCCTTCTTTTTTACCTTTTGAAATTCCTATGTTAAAATAGTAAAACAATTGCTTCAATTATAGGGAACCATAAAAGCCTTATTTCAGTTTTAGATTGTAAAAGGGGGGAAAGAAAAGAAAGTATACCTGCCAAAACTTATAAGTAGGACAATCCAGACAAATGCAGTAGTCAAATTTGATTCTTTGTAGGCAACCCAAACCTGGAATGTATTTGCCAACAGAAAATTAAAATTCGAGACAGGCTCCAAGACTAAAAACACAAACATCCTCAGTCAGATTTGTTGTTCATTCTCAGAAAAGCAAACACGAAGCTGAAATAGTGGACAACAATACGGTCTTTCTCACACCTCAGTTACATATTTTCCTCAACTAAAATTAATGGAAATAAGTTTTTTGGTTATGTATTACAGAAATGACTGCAATCTGATGTTTAATCTAGCACCAATAAGAAGTCAACTGCAAAGATGTATGATCATGTGTTAGGATTTCGAACATACCGACAGAGCAACAACATTTATATAGAAATCAATCAGTGTAGCTGTCATCCACCTGCAAACAATTTAGCAATTTGTTAGGCTTTCCAGAAAGATGAGGAATTCATAGAGTGAAAAGCAATTGCAATGCACAGATGAAGTCATCTTGCACATAACATACACCGTATGCACATTTAGTGCTTCATGTCAGCAATAAGATATTTATCCATCTATGTAGAATTGAAAGCCAAACTAGAATTATTAATGCTTATGATATAGCAACAGTGGAAACAGACAATGCAGGATTTTTCCCGTTTTAGTTTCTGAAACATTAAACAAGGAATGTCAAGTCTTTCCACATAATGTTCTCATTCAGTCTTCCATGAATACCTTGGAGAGATAATAATCAGCACCAAGAATAGTTATGAACGATATTTTTCTTATACCTGCCTTCGAGCTTCGTACTTGTCATTAGCCAATAAATGAATTTTAAAGACAATAATTAATTAATTAGTTGCAGAAACAAGGCTAACAAGTGATCAAACATCATTTATTCTATATGAACAGGAAGCCTATCCAGAGCCGCCAACCCCCCCCCCCCAACACACATACACACTCTTTTAAAACAGACAAGAAGAAAGAAAGTTTGTAAATTCTTTTACTTGATTTCATTAACAGAAAAAAGAAGGTTTCCTATTGAAACCAGTCTTAAGGAAACATTATTAGGCTATCTCTTCTATGTTTATGTTGGAAAACTATAAACAGCATTTATATCTCTAATTACAAATTTTGGTTTCAACTTAGAGCAATGTAGCAAAGAGTGACACCAGATTCAAAGATATAATCTAGTTTTGAATCCTTTAAATAGCACCAGCTTGATGTCAAAATACTGTTTTTCAAGCCATCATGACCAAAGAACGAAAGAATGCAAAGGGTGGGTTCAGTGCATGCCTTAGAAGTTTTAAGGTATCAAATATCAAATATCAAATATCAAACTAATTGGTGATATGTGGAAAGACTGAAGGGAGTAAAAGCTGCAGGTGAAGCCTAGGTCAATACATGGGATAAATAGTTTAACACATCTCCCTTGATATTCACAGTAGGAAATATTGCAGCAAATCAACTTGCTACATCGAAAAGGAGATCGCGGCATGATAGAATGCATAATGATCACAATTGAATACCATATGCTAGGCTGGAGTTGACTCGCAATCATATGAGAAGCATATTCACACTGAGTCTCTCCATAATTGCTATTAACTATAAGCTAGAGAGTTGAAATTGCTATTAATTATATCCAAAAAGAAGATAAGAAGGAATAGGCATTGATTCATTAATCAGCCATTATATGTATCAAATAGTCATACTATTCAAGAAATCAATTTTAAAAGATGGTGCTGCAAGACAAAGAAATTGTCTAGTCTGTGGTATGAATATGACTGGATTTTCTTCAAAAGAATCACATTCACTGATAAATTACTCCAAACTGCAAGGAGCAGAAATGTTTGGCAAAAAAGGGGATGGAAAAAACTCACGGAGTTAGCAGCTCTTTGCGGAATGGTGAACCATCAGTTAAGAGAGTGTACATCAAAGTTCCCAGCATCAAGCAACCCAAAACGCTAAAGAGTATTCTTGCAATCACAACAGAGGAATCTTTCCCTTTAGGTTTTGTACCATCCCTAGACAAAGAGAATTTTGAAAAATGAGTTATTCTTTTCCTCAAGCAACTAGAAAGTGTCGTTATAAATCAAAATAGATATTCCATGCGCCGTGGCAGTGATATGACATTCCTATTCACTGAGCTTGAAGCCATCACATGAATATTGACATTATGTAAAATCTGATGAGTTGACCAAGGGTGCTGAAATTTATGCAATTTGATAAAACCATAAAACATCATATCATCACATCCATGTCAATTTTTAAAATATATCAATCTAGGAATAGAACTATCATTTGTTACCTAGTAGAGATCACTAGATCAGTATTCTGAAAAGGTTAACATAACATATGAGACTAATTGCAAATGGCATGTTAACATGTTATAGGATCTAATATTATACCCAGAGTTTGGGATTCTTACTTGTTCGCTTGGTTCAATAGAACATGATAAATGGGATCTTCCAGAGATTCTTGAGGAGACAAGTTGAGAAACTGAATAAAAAGGTAGCCAGATGTTGTAATACTGGGAAAAAGAGAAAAAGGTATAAAAATAAATTTGTGAAACGTAAATCGTTGGACTGGTTGAGAAATCTAATATGGCAGATTGCATCAATTAATCAATAGACCAGGGGAAGAAATAAACTATGACAAGGATCATCGAATAACTACTTCCAAATTCCAATATATCAGTAGAAAGACATTATTATTTTCAAGATAGTAATACTTAGAAGCTTTGTTTCTTTAACTTAAACCTACACTGGTAGGATTAAGACCAAATAAGCAATTAAATTCATTGTTCTTCACTTCTCCTTCAATATTCATTTGATGAATCCCCTTGAATCATTTTTTCTTTTAACTTTATTCAACATTTCTCTTCATTGCCTTTCTAGCTTAAACTGAAAAAATGATGTTAGAATGCATATGATATCAACACCAGGTTACTTTTGAAACAACTAAAGGAAGTTTGTGTTAACCAGTTTCATGAAATTACGCATGAACCATACTGCAGTCTAATTTTCAGATAGAGATATCAAACATACCTTCCAAGACATATAAGCAGAATTACCCAAAGTGTTGCAGTAATCAAACTTGATTCCTTGTAGGAAACCCAAACCTGATGCATTAAAACAAATCTCAGATAGAAATTAATTAAAAAAAAAAAATTTCTCCCACCTATTCAAGAACGAGAGTATCATCACTCTTCTTCCCCCATACCATCAAAAGTATTAGCTTACAGCTAATATAAACCATACATTTAAAACACAGTAACACGCAAGTCTAAAAGCATCAAGGAAATCATCTCTTAGAAAATATGACTTGCAGAATCCTCAGACATCACAGGGTACTGGGGTGCATATATCAGTGGATGATGATATGACAAAATTCTAAACTACTAGTTCCCATTAATCTCTCCTTCAAAGTTTCACCAATAGTAAACAACGGTTGGCTACCTTTATCTGACAATTGATCATTCCCACATCAAAAGGACAAAATGTAAGTATAACCATAAATATCTTTGTAGTTAAAAAACCTGAGTCTCAAAAGCATATACATGTAAATAGACACATAAATATTTAGATGTATTTACAAGATTCAGGTACAATGATTGTGGAGTTTAACTTCACGTTCTTAGTTGGTATTTCAAAAGGAAAAAAAAATATTAAGGGCACATGCACATGTGAATTTTAAGGATAATTATGTCTCTTATTTTTAAACAATTATGTCTCTTTTCTATTATTTAAGCTTCCCACAATTTTACTTTTTGGATACATACTACCCACATTTTTTTCAAAACATAACCTTTTTATTTTCTTCCCCTACAGAGTGGCTATACCACAATAATGTAAAACAAAACTTTTTTTTTTTTACCGTTGATAGCTTTTCATACGATTATATCTTAACAAGACCACTATTTTTTTAATAAGTGCATGATCTACCCATGGAAAATACTGCAGTCAGATTAAATAAATCCAAATAACTAATTTAGTTTTACAAGTGGATAACTAACAAACTTAAGGTTAAATCCTTGATAAGAAACTTCAAATTGAAGTACAGTGAGAACATACCGCGAAAGGTACAACATTAATGTAGAAATCAACCAACGTTGCAGCCATCCACCTAAAAGATCATCGTCAATACATCAAAAAGAAACCATTCAAAATTCAAGATAATCATAACCTAATTTAAAGAAAAAAATAAAACTGAGAGAAAGAGAGAGTACGGAGTAAGTATTTCCCAGCGGAAAGGGAGGCCATCAATGGAGATGGTGTAAATGAGAGTGGTTACCATCAAGCACCACAGAACTAAGAAGAAAGCTTTTAAGCCATTCACTAGCAGAGAACTCGCCATTGCTACTTGCTTTCTCACCAAAATCAAACTGGCAAGAAATTTTGTATATTTATAAATGTACAGGAGAAAATGTGGGGGGGGGATGAGACCACGTCATTGCCAAAGCCGCCATTCAACTTCCTTCGAAATTCTTTTTTTTCCTAATATATTTTTAAAAAAATCTTATACTATTTCAAGTCCATCAACTATTTTTTAGTTAAATAAGTCTCACCTATAATTTTATTAACAAAAAAGTTGATCATTTTATCAATAAAGGCCTATTTGTAATTTTATTTAATAAAATGGACTAATTTTTTTATTATTTACCAGAAAGAACTGATCTTGGGAAAACACGTCAGCGCGATTTTAGGGGAAATTTAACAAAACGTGTCTCTGGGAGAGCGTTTTTGCCATGTCAACACAAATCGCACCCTTGTGGACGTGTTTTGCTGATGTGGCAAGAAGCTAAACAATCAAACTTTAAAAATATTTCAATTAAGTCTCTAGACTTAATGAAAAATTTAAAATTGAGTTGCAAAATTAACCCTTTTATTTGAAAAATCAAAAATTTATTTCGTTATTTAGGGAATAATTTCTCGGAAAACTATGTAAAAATCAATTCCCAAGAAAGATTTGAGGGGTCACAAGCGGTCCCGCTTAAATTCCAGTCTCCTAGACAGAATTTATTTAAACATAATAAACCCGAAAATATACTCTAAATAATTTATTAAAAATAAAAGAGAATTTTAAACATCTGATAACCTGAACAAAGCATGATCCCGTTCAAGTTTATCTCCGTGGTAATGTTTCAGACGCTGAGCATTAACTTGAAAATTACCTCCTTTACCTTAGAGTTCAACAACTCCATATGGATAGACGCGATGAATCGTAAATGGGCTAGACCAACGTGATTTGAGTTTACCTTGAAAGAACTTCAATCTGGAATTAAATAACAAAACTTGCTGACTTGCTTCAAATTCTCGAACTCGAATGTGCTTGCCATGCCATTTTTTGAGTCTCTCCTTGAGTAATTTGGCATTTTCGTACGAGAACATCCAGAATTCATCTAGCTCATTGAGTTGGAGCATCCGTTTCTCTTTAGCAAGTTTGAGATCCAAATTGAGTCGTCGCAGAGCCTAGTAAGCTTTGTGCTCTAATTCCAAAGGTACATGACAGGCTTTTCCGAAAACTAACCTATAGGGTGACACCCCTAAAGATGTTTTGTATGCTGTTCTGTAAGCCCATAAAGCATCATCTAGTCTTTTGGACCAATCTCTTCAGTTCAGGCAAACTACGTTCTCAAGTATACCCTTGATTTCCTTATTCGCTAGCTCAGCTTACCCATTCGTCTGCGGATGGTAAGCTGTAGCAACCTTGTGTTTCACTCCATGCTTATCTAATAACCATTTTAACCACATGTTCATAAAATGGGACCCTTCATCGCTGATAATGGCTCGTGGGGTTCCAAACCTTGTGAACACGTGTTTTTGTAAGAACTTCATCACAACCCTAGCATCATTTGTAGGATAAGCTTCGGCCTCGACCCACTTGGGCATATAGTCTACTGCTACTAGTATGTACTTGTGGCCAAAAGAAAGAGGAAGAGGAGCAAGAAAATCAATACCCCATACATCGAACAATTCTACCTCAATGATGTTTGTTCGAGGTATATCACTTTTGTTGGTGACATTTCCAACTCTTTGACATCGGTCACAATTATTCACATACGCATATGCATCCTTAAACAGTGTTGGCCAAAAAAATCTAGCTTGCAATACTTTGGCTACAGTACGAGTACCTCCGAAGTGTCCCCCACTTAGAGCTGAGTGACAATGGTATAAAATCTTCGGTATTTCTTTTTCTGCCACACATCTCCTGATTATCTGATCTGTACACGTTTTAAACACATATGGCTCCTCCCAGAAATAGTACTTCACATCGTGAAGACACTTTTTCCGTTGTTGATACGTCTTATCGATCGGTATCAAACCACAAGTTAAATAGTTAGAAATATCAGTAAACCAAGGGGTGTTATGGACATGATTTACCTTCAGTATATGTTCATCTGGAAATGTCTTCTGAATCGGTATACGTGGAGAATTTCCTTCTTGCGGCTCTAATCTGGACAAGTAATCTGTTACTTGGTTTTCTACCCCCTTTCAATCTTGAATTTCCAGATCAAACTCTTGGAGTAGAAGTACCCTTCGGATTATTCTCGGCTTAGTGTCTTTCTTGGCAAGTAAATATTTAATTGCTAAGTGGTTCGTATAAACAATCATTTTGGTACCTACAAGATAAGATCGAAACTTGTCGAAAGCAAATACAATAGCAAGTAACTCTTTTTCTGTTACCGTATAATTTAGTTGCACTCCTGTTAGAGTCTGACTTGCGTAGTAGATGGGATGAAAAACTTTGTTCCTTCGCTAGCCCATGACAGCTCCAATTGCGAAGTCACTTGCATCACACATCAATTCGAATGGTAGATCCCAGTCTGGTGTGACAATTATGGATGCCGTAACTAACCGATTCTTCAAGTTTTCGAATGCTCTTAAACATTCCTCATCTAATTTAAACGTTGTATCATTCTCTAATAATTTGCACAAAGGTTTTGCAATTTTAAAGAAGTCTTTGATAAATCGTCGATAAAAACCGGCGTGGCCCAAAAAACTCCTAACACCCTTTACAGATATTGGAGGTGGGAGTTTCTTGATAACATCTACCTTTGCTTTGTCTACATCAAGCCCATGTCTCGATATCCGATGCCCTAGAACAATTCCTTCTTGTACCATAAAATGGCATTTTTCTCAGTTAAGTACTAGGTTTGTTTCTTCACATCGTCTTAGGACCTTAGCCAAATTGGCTAAGCAATCATCATAAGTGTCTCCAAATACTAAAAAATCGTCCATAAATACTTCCAAATACTTTTCAACCATGTCAGTAAAAATAGACATCATACATCTTTGGAACGTAGCAGGTGCATTACATAAACCAAATGGCATGCGTCTAAATGCGAACGTACCATACGGGTAGGTGAATGCTGTCTTGTGTTGATTTTTCGGTGCTACTGTAATCTGATTATACCCTAAGTATCCATCGAGAAAACAGTAATAGTCTCACCCGACGAGTCTATCCAACATTTGATCCAAGAACGGCAAAGGAAAATGATCATTCCTAGTTGTCTTGTTTAGCTTCCGGTAATCGATACAGATTCTCCATCTCGTAACCGTTCTAGTTGGTATCAATTTATTATTCTCATTCTCAACGACCGTGATACCTCCTTTCTTTGGCATGCACTGGACTGGACTCACCCATGAACTATCTGAGATGGGGTAAATGATACTCGCATCTAACCACTTGATAATTTCTTCCTTTACTACGTCCTTCATAATGAGGTTCAGTCTTCGTTGTCTATCGATCGTCCTGTTTTCATCATCTTCCAGGATAATCTTATGCATGCATACAAATGGACTAATACCACGAATATTAGCTATGGTCCATCCGATAGCCTTCTTGAACTGTTTCAAAACTATTATAAGTTTTTCTTCTTGTTCAAAAGTTAATTCTGCTGAAACAATCACAAGCAGAGTAGAAGCATTACCTAAATAAACATATTTTAAGTGTGAAGATAATACCTTGAGTTCTAATTTAGGTGGCTCATCGATTGACGCTTTCAGCTGTGTGTAATATCTCTTCTCCAATTTTAAATATTCAAATCGAGATTGCGGATAAAATCCCTTTTGATTAGCTTCTAACAAAGCTAAGTCTTCATCCTCCTCTTCATCATTCGGAGGGTCTAATGTCAAAATTCGTTCCAACAGATCTTAACATAGTTGAGTTCCTTCTCCACTATTAACTCTTCTAAATTGGATACTGCAGAACAATTATCTATTGCGTCAGGAAATCGCATTGACTTGAAAATGTTAAATATTACCTGGTCATCTTGAACACGCATTGTAAGCTCGCCCTTCTGTACATCAATCAGAGTCCTTCTAGTTGCTAAGAATGGTTTTCCTAGGATAATTGGCATCTCTTTGTCTGCTTCAAAGTCTAAGATTACAAAGTCAGTAGGAAAGATAAATTTATCTACTCGTACCAATACATCCTCGATTTTTCCTTCTGGATGTGCTAAGGATTGATCTGCTAGTTGAAGTGTACCGTAGTAGATCTAACTTCACCTATCCCCAATTTTCTAAATATTGACATAGGCATCAAGTTCATACTTGCACCTAAGTCACATAATGCCTTACCATAATATGTTACTCTAATATTGCACGGTATGGTAAAACATCCTAGATCCTTCAACTTTGGGGGTAATTTGTCTTGAAGATATACCGCATTCCTTCGTCAGAGCTACCGTCTCAAATTCTCTAAGTCTTCGTTTCTTGGACAAGATATCCTTCATGAATTTGACGTAATTCGGCATTTGCTTAAGTGCTTCCACCAATGGGATGTTGATATGAAATTGCTTGAGTACATCCAAGAACTTTTTGAATTGGATCTCTTGTTTCTGCTTCTGAAGTCTTTGAGGGTAAGGTGATGGTGGTTTCTTTACTGGAACTAGTATTGGTTGATTCGTCTTTTGTGGTAATTCTGCCTCTAATGAAGTTGTTAGTTGATCAGAATTAGCTGGTTCAGAAGTTACCTCGTCAGGTTTTGCAGTTTCTGGTTCTGGTGAAACTGGAATTTCAACACTCGGTTGAACTTCCTCTGGGTCTTGAGCTTCAACATTCTCTTTTTCAGCTTTAATGATGTTGGGCACTAATGTCTTTCCACTCCTCAATGTTAACGCTTTACAATGTTCCTTTCCCGAATTTCTTGGATTCTCCGTATCACTAGGTAGAGCACCTTGTGGACGGTTCTTGAGTTCAGTCACAAGCTGGCCCACTTGATTCTCTAAATTCCTTAGAGTGGTATCGTTTTTTGCCATGTACGCCTTCAATAAATTCTCTAAGCTATTGAATGATTCAGCTTGAGCTGGTTTTTAAACTTGTTGGGGGAAACTAAGTGACTAGGTCGATCTAGGTTAGGTGTAAGTGTTACTGGTTCCAGCACATTGGTTACTCCAGGAAAAATTTGGGTGATTTTGCCATGATGGGTTGTAGAAGTTAGATTGCAGTCCTTACCTCCCTCGGTTCTGGTTCTGATTACCTATATAGTACATGGATTCTGGGTTTGATGGACATTCTTCAAACACATGGCCTTCCCCACAATAGACACAGGCTATATTCTCAAAGTGATTAGGTGGCTGGGCTACAAGACTATTAGACCCATTAGTGGTAAGATTCTTTAACATCGAAGATATTGATGATACCTGAGATGCGAGTGAAGTGAGAGCATCTACTTCATATATTTCAGCGACTCATCTTCCTGACGCTGCTTGATTGGTTGGCCATTAATAGTTGTTGCTGGCAATCCTCTCGATAATCTCATAAGCCTCATTGTAAGACTTAGACAAGATAGCACCGTTGGCAGAAGCGTCCACTACCATCTTCTATGAGCGTTGAGACCATTGTAAAATGTCTCAAGTTGGATGCAATACAGGATTCCGTGATGAGGGCACTTTCGTAATAACTCTTTGAATCTTTCCTATGCCTCATACAAGGACTCATCATCCATTTGTTGGAAGGCAGTAATCTCGTTTCTCAGCTTAGCAATCTTGCTAGGCGGGAAATACTTCACAAGAAATCTCTCTGCTAACTCTTGCCATGTAGAAATCGAGTTCGATGGCAATAAGTTTAACCAGGCTCGTGCTTTGTTCCTTAGCGAATATAGGAACAACTTTAATCGTAATGCATCTTTAGGTACTCCAGCTAATTTGAAAGAATCGCTCACCTCCATAAATAGTCTTAAATGAAGATGAGGATCTTCAGTAGGCATTCCACTAAATTGGCCTATAGTTTGAAGCATCTGGAACATAACTGGCTTCAGCTCGAATTGTTGTGCCTCAATTTCGGGTCTCCTAATACTTGGATTAAGGTCACTAAATACTGGTACGGCATATTATCTTAGGGCTCTATCCCTATCATCAGCAATAAGGATAGGATTTTGAGTAGGGTTTGCTCCGTATCCTTGATTCACGTTCTCAAAATTCATTCCTTCAGTCCTTCTCTGATTTGCTTGTCTTCTTCACTATCGAAAGGTTCGTTCTATCTCAGGGTCTACAGGGAGTAAGTCAATAATCTGGTCAATACTCATAAACACCTGAAATAATCACAGAAAAATTAATTAAGTAAAAAAAACGAAAAATTAAACCAAAATGTAAAACTAACAAATTCACAAATAATGGCTTTAAAAAAATAAGTCCCCGGCAACGGCGCCAAAAACTTCGAATGACGAAAATGTGCAAGTGTACACAATCGCAACAAGTAATATAGTGACAAGTAAATGTCGAGTTATCGTACCTACAGGGACTATAAAAGAATTATTTATGAATGTAATTAAAACACTTTGGTGAGGTAAAAATAATTTGGTTTTGGAAGATGAATTAAAACTAATTAAAAACTTAGTAAAATAATAAAAGAAAATAAAATTCTAATGCACAATTTCAATTAAGATTTAATCAAGATGATATAATTGTGTTGGGGTAATTACATTTCTTTGACTTAGAATTATTAAACTTATGTTATACTATTACGAATAAATTCACGGCAGCCCGTTTGCTAACTTATGAACATATTTATTAATTAAAAATCCATTCATCTCTTGGAACATATCCCTATGCCAATTTGACTGATTAAACAGATTTATAAAGGTAAACATGCTATTGCACATACATACTCATTGAATTAAATAATCTCTCGCATATCCCTATGTTGATTCAACCGATTAATTTAACTTAATAAGCATATAAAAGACTATGTGAGGTAACAAGACTCCATTATCTTGAAATAGTTTAATCACAATAATCTTGCAAGTTATGCAAGGCATATGTTTCGCCAAATACAATGCTAATTTAATCTTCAGCTACTTTAGAAGAATTAAACATGCATTGGTTAAGTATTGTGTCCATTAATTACAATTTCAATCCGTTTAAATAATTAATTCTTTAGTTATCTAAACAATTATAATGTCAGAATAACATAAGCATGATTTTACTTAATCAAGCATTTTACTGAGGCCTATAACAACATAAACATAAATTTAATAAATTAAGACGACGAAATGCAATCAACCCAACACGAATTAAATTCAAGCTAAATTGATTAAAATAACCATTTCAAGAACATGAATATTCATAGATATGTTCATCATAAAAATAATGAAAATTAAAAAGATAAGGAACAAGAAGCAAATTCGGTGTTTCTCTGTGGCTTGACTGATTGCTCCGTTCTTTGTCTCCATTGGCCTCACCGATCAAGGCTTCTATGAACACTTGCTTGCTGCTCAAAATGGCTGAGAAAATACCTCTTTTCTAAGAGGAGAAATCGGCACAAGAACTAGAGGAAAATAGAATGGAAAATGGAGAGAAAAGAGAGTGGAGAGGAGAAGAATGAATGAGAGAATAAGAGTGAATGAGTGATGATTAGAATAGGCAGCATAGGGTGCCTTTTATAGCTAAGGAGGGCTGCTAAAAATAGCAAACTCAAGCAGCCAAGAGACCCCCTACATGGCCGGCCATCCATATGGCAAAGTTGAAGCTTTCAACTTTGCTAAAATTAGCCTAGGGCAAATCCGTAAAGCCTTGAATTAAAGTGGGGTTTGAATAGAATGGAAATACCTCTTTTCTAAGAGGAGAAATCGGCACAAGAACTAGAGGAAAATAGAATGGAAAATGGAGAGAAAAGAGAGTGGAGAAGAGAAGAATGAATGAGAGAATGAGAGTGAATGAGTGATGATTAGAATAGGCAGCATAGGGTGCCTTTTATAGCTGAGGAGGGCTGCTAAAAATAGCAAACTCCAGCAGCCAAGAGACCCCCTACATGGCCGGCCATCCATATGGCAAAGTTGAAGCTTTCAACTTTGCTAAAATTAGCCTAGGGCAAATCCGTAAAGCCTTGAATTAAAGTGGGGTTTGAATAGAATGGAAATACCTCTTTTCTAAGAGGAGAAATCGGCACAAGAACTAGAGGAAAATAGAATGGAAAATGGAGAGAAAAGAGAGTGGAGAAGAGAAGAATGAATGAGAGAATGAGAGTGAATGAGTGATGATTAGAATAGGCAGCATAGGGTGCCTTTTATAGCTGAGGAGGGCTGCTAAAAATAGCAAACTCCAGCAGCCAAGAGACCCCCTACATGGCCGGCCATCCATATGGCAAAGTTGAAGCTTTCAACTTTGCTAAAATTAGCCTAGGGCAAATCCGTAAAGCCTTGAATTAAAGTGGAGTTTGAACGCAATTTGGAGGTCTTTCAAGGACTTGTTTGCAAGCTTATTTAATCAGCTAAAATGCTGATTTGGGTCAGCCTTTGGACGATTCTGGGCTGCCCAATTGGTGGCTGGTTCGGTTCGGTTCGATAAATTGGGTTCAATTGGTGCGGTTCAATTGGGCCCTTTTTTCCATAATTAATTAAAATTAATCTATTTAGCCCAAATTAAATTAGGAATAAATTAAAATTAATTATATTATGAATTAATACACATGTTTGGACTATCTTAGGCTGGAAATTATTTCGCCTTGTTACTTCAAATTGCTTCTCAGTTTTGTTCTTTTAGCGGTGTCTACCGGGTCAATTTTTGCCTTTTCTGCAAATCTATCAAAAATAATCAAAATTCACTAAAAATAATTATAAAATTGACTAAAAATCAACATGTTTCAAAAATTTAGCACATTTAATTTATTTCATAGAAATTAATTATTTTATGATGAGAATTTTACCAAAACTGCATGATTTTAAGTAAAAATAGGTATGAAAAATTATATAAATTTTTGTGTTTCCAGTGTACTCTTAATACTTTTTGGCTAAGCGTTTTAATGGGGGGATTGTTTTCTTTGCTCTCGCTTTAGGTGAAGGGCAAGAATCAATTGAATCTCCTACAGCAATATAAGTGATAGAGGTTCTTATTTATTTGCGGTAAGTGTACGAGTGTGTTAATTGATACGGTGAGGTTCCGTTTGTGATATAATTTCGTTAAAGTTTAGTAAGTGTTACTGAATTTGGGCATTGACATATCGATATTTAGGTTTGGGAGGGCTCGTATTTGTAATAATATCAAATCGATACCAGGTTTGTACCCGAAACACAGAAAACGAGACTTTGAAAAAAGTCAAAAAACTATTTTGTCGATGCCACACGAGCGTGTGGTCACCTGTGTGGTTGGCCGTGTGTGAGACACGGCCGTATGTTCGACAAGGACATGGCCGTACGCAGCACACGACCATGTGGTGGCTTGAGTGTGGCCGTGTGGGCCACAGGAGCTTGGCCAAGTTGGGGCTGTAGGCCACCCAAGCGTGTAGGTTTTTGGGCTAGGCCGTGTGGGTCACACGGGCAAGGCCAATCTGGGCATGTGGGTCACACGGGTATGTGGGCCCACACGGGTAAGCCATACGGGCTTGTGGGCCTATATTTTTAAAAATTTCCCTAAGGTCATACAGGTCGCTTCGATCAACTGTGGGCCTACAATAGGGTTGGTAAGGGATAATTAAATCCTATTTTGTGTGTTATGATGTTCTGATAGACTGAACTGAATAGGATAACTAAGTGTATGCTTGACTGTATTGCAATTATATATATCTGTATCTGTATATAAGCATGTTGAGCATGTTTAATCTGTTATATCTATAACTGATTTCTGCATCTATTTATTGGGGTGGGATTTGTATATGTAGAGGAAGTGTTCTAATTGGCGAACATCGCATTTATTCTAGCAGCTTGGCTGCACATTATCTGATATGTGTCGTAATGACACGATTTGGTGTGTAGGGTTGGGTGGGTGTTTTTAACCCCAAATGGTGTGATGGGATGGTCAGAGTTGGTGTGTAGCGAATGGGGGTAGGATTCTGATTATTTGATTTGTAAATCTGATTCTGTTTACTGTATCTGAACTGGGCATGGGCCCAAATCTGTATGTGACTGTTTATGTGATAATCTGTATGTTTGCATGCTTAATTTTTGGGTACACTGAGTTTTTGTAAACTCACCACTATTTGTTTATTCTGTTCAGGTAATCCATAAAGTTAGGCGGATCGGTGTAGTAGAGACTCAGCAGTGACCACATGTTATAATCTGATTTCAAATATGGTTTTTATTTAAATTTTAGATTTATTTCTGGGTATTTTGTAATAATTGGACTTTCTGGACTGTTTTTCTTAAATTGGGTTTTGGCTGTGTTTTGTGATTTTATTACTGAAATTCTCGACAAAACCACAGTTTCACAAAAACTAATGATTTTCTAGAAATACGAATAGGGTTTTTGAAAGGTAATGGTTTTAAATCTTTTGCTATAAATTGTTTTTTGGCAAATAAGTTAATTAAGTAATGCTTCCTGTTATAATTATAAAACATAAATGCTTTGTCTAAACTACTACGTAAAGCTTTATTAAAACGACACAGGTTTTTTTTTCAAAATCCATTCATTGTGACACCACTAGATTCAGCTATAATGTCTTGGCCGTGTTTAGGGTGTTACATGGGAAGCCAAAGTGACTGTTATTAAAAGGAACAAATAATTTAGAAACTTTGACATTAGATGAGCTCATCGATTCTTTACTCATATATAAGATGAGGCTCAATGAAGGGGTAGAAGAAGCTAAGAATTAGAAGAGGAAGGTTGGTGTTGCTTTCAAATCCACCACCATTGAAGATATTGAATCAAGTGAAGAGGTGGATGAGGACAAAGAGATGACCATGTTTGCTAGGAGATTCAAGAAGTTTGTGAGGTCTAATAGGGGGAGAAAATTCCAAAAGAAGAAATGACCTAAGTTTGAATCTACCAAGGAGAAGGACCCTATCATACGCTATGAATGCAAGAAATTGAGACATATCAAGTTTTATTGTCCTCAATGGAAGAAAAAGGAGTCAAACAAACAAAAGCTCAAGGATCATGTTGCTACTTGGAGTGATGAGAATTCATCTGGCAATGAAGATCAAGAAGTAGCCAACCTTTACCATATGGACATTGATGATCCCAAGGTAACTTCTAAATCATCTATTTCAAATTCTTATTCTTTTGATGAGTTGAAAGATGCCTATGATGAATTAGGCTTGGAGTTTGAATTAATGGTTTCAAAATATAGTAAAACTGTTTCAAAACTAAAATGTGAAAATAATTCACTTTCCAAAGTCAAGCATGTAAAATAAATGATATACAAGTTATTATAAATGATTTTGAGAAAAAAATTGTGACTTTCATAATTTACTTTCTAAAGTTCATGATGATTATCAAAAGCAACTTGTGTTGCTTAAAAGTGAAAAAGCTCTTACCAAAAAGATTTCTAAAAGGAGAAAGCTCAAAACAAAACTTTATTAAAACTAGCTTTAATTTCTATAAATATAGAGGTCGCCCAAGTTTTTACCAAGAAAAAATCATTAAAAGTGTGTAGGTCCCTAAAGGACTCATAAATACTCAAGATAAAGACATCTTTTCAAAATGGATACCTAAAGGGACTAAAATTATAAGAACTAACACTTATAAATCCAAAAGAATTTGGGTACCAAAAATCAAATTTTAATTCTATGTTTGTAGAAAGAAGAGCATTGCTTCAAGGTGGGTAATTCAAGCAAAAACATATAGTACCTTGATAGTGGATGCTCAAAGCACATGACCAGTGACAAGAGCCATTTTATCAATTTGAAGACAAAAAGTGGAGGAGAAGTTACATTTGGTGACAACTTCAAAAGAAATATAGAAGGAATTAGCTCTATTGGTAAAAACTCTTCAATTCTTATTGAAAATGTTTTTATGTCAACGATTATAAGCATAATCCATTAAGTATCAGTAAATTGTGCGATAAATGTCTCAATGTCATTTTTGAGTCTAATGGATGTAAAGTAATTGACATTGTGTCTAATAAGATTATGCTTGTGGGACATAGGATAGGAAATACTCTATCACTAGTGTTAGAAGTGACCATGGAACCGAATTTCAAAATCTTGGTTTTGAAATTTTTTGTAACTCAAACAGAATTAGCCGTAATTTTTCTACACCTAGAACCTCTCAACAAAATAGAGTTGTTAAGAGGAAAAATAAAACTTTAGAAGAAATAGCTAGAATCATGCTTTGTGAAAATAATTAACCAAAATATTTTTGGGCAGAAGACACAAACACTACTTGATATATTGTTAATAGAGTAATGATTATGCATATTTTAAAGAAAACTCCACATAAACTCTTCAAAAATAAAAAAAAAACCTAACATTAGCTATTTTCATCCTTTTGGATGTAAGTGTTTTGTTTTAAATAATGGCAAAGACAATCTTAGTAAATTTGATGCAAAAAGTGATGAAGGATTTTTTCTTGGTTATTCTTTAAATTCTAAAGCTTTTCAAGTGTTTAACAAAAGAACTTTAGTAGTAGAAGAGTCTATACATGTTTTTTTTATGACTCTGACCTTTCTCCAAGAAAAGATTCTTATATTGATGATGATGATGTAGAAATTTTTCATAATGATAATAAAGTTGATCAATCATCAAGTGAAAAGATACAAGAACAACTCAAGATGCTCTAAAGGAGCTTATAATAGAGGAGAGGAAAGTCACTCATCCAAGAGAGTTCAACTATGTGAAGGATGGTAAGATTTTGGGATATCCATCCAAAAGGGTAACTATTTGATCTTCTATTAGAAATACATGTAATTATGTTGCATATAACATCCCAAAAATCGGGGGTTAGTAGAATTGGGTTTGAAAATTGAGAGAGAGTGGTCATGCACTAATTTTTGAGATTATCTATGTGTTTTTAAGAATAAATGATGTATTGGTTTGTTTGGATAAGTGTTAGTGAAACATTCCTTGAAACCCAAGTTCAAATCCTTTCTCTCGCGTCATTTTTATTATTTTGCAAAATTTACCTTAAACCCTAGTATGTGACATGCCTTGTTTTTAAAATAAATATTGCAAAATTATTTCAAGAATAAGGAAAAATCCTAATGGTTAAAATAAATATGAGAAAGCATGGAAACTAAATGAGGTCCCAAGTTTGAATCCTTTCCCTTGCGAAATAATTAAATTTTGCAAAATCCCTTGTTTTTTTTAATGTGTGTGCCACCCAAGCCTTGTAACCCTACGTATAAATGTTAATTTTCCACAAATAATCAGTAGTTAATCCTCTTCCTCATTGCCCTGGCCGTTCATCTCCTCCTCTTCCTCTCTTTGATTTTATTTTTTTCCTTTCCTCCATTGATGTCGTTGCCTACACCTCCCATTTTACTATCTCTTTCTTCTTCTTTTTGCATCAAGATTCTGCACCATATCCTTTACTCTATTGTTGTAATTTCTTCTCATCTAAATCAACCCCAAATTTAAAATCTTGAACCTCAAGATGGATCCCGAACATTGCCAAGAAAGTGCCATTATCGTTTCTCTCAACTAGCTTGGGTAAGATCTCTTTTCTCTTCAATTTCTTGATTAATATTGTCAATTAAAAACCAAAATTTCTAGATATGGAATTTAGTGGATTTTAAATGGTTTCAAAAGTATTTTTCTAGATTTTAATGAGATCTCAAACCGTTTTAAAATTCAGCCTCAATTTTGGCCACCATGGGTGGTGGTGCATGTGCTTATGTGCAAGAAAGAGGGTTGTTTTGTTTCTTGGGTCTTGCCCATATTTTTCCAACATTGAATTGTGTTCTTGAACCCTTCTAATAAGCCAATCATGAAGCATAAGTGTGATTAAGGATAACTAGTTTGTTATTTCAACATAGTTATTGGGTAAAGGTTATGAATTGATTAAATGAAGAAATTTAATCATTAATTAGCTACTGATTTTCTAGTATATTATTGAATTAGGTGCTGAACCAAATGCCCCAAATCATCCGCAAAGGTGAAGAACAATTGTACGTATGGTTCGCATCGATACTGTGAATTATTAAGGAAAATTGGAAGATTCACTAGTGTGCTGCGAGGAAGCGAAAAATAAGGTGTTGGTCCCAAAACTCATAACATTGTTTGAAAATGTTAAATATCATGTTATATTTGATCAATTAGCTTGCTGATTAGATTGGCTTAATAGCCAAATTATTGATTTTGTGAGTGGCCGAACCAGATATGTTTCAAGTCCTAAAGATTGTCATGTTGCTAGTTTGATAGTATGAATGTTTGATTGAGTTTGTAATAGCATATTTGAGTTATAAGATATGAGAATGTTTGATTGAACGATATAATATGTATCTTATATATGATTTAAACGCATCAGATATTTGTTATATTGTGTATTGAAAAGGGTGCTATTTATGCACAATGAAAATCCATAAAGTATTTAAAATTGAATGATATTAATTAATACCAACACAATGGTAATTTGAAAGATTGGAACACTGTTTCCATTTACTGAAAGCATCTGATTATTGAGGACATGCTGAGCATGTCGAATGAATGTGAAAAGTATTGAGATATGATTATGTATGAGATTGTGTGACATATTGCATATGCACTGGGTTAGGATTTTATGGTTGACGGAGTGTAACAGCTCGGTTTTAGCTAAATCAGAATAGTGGTTTTGGAACCAAAAATCTGAGATCGTAAAATTATTTTAATATTATTTTTGATGTTTACGGCATGTGATTATATATGTGTAAAAGTTTTGTGAAGTAATTTTAGCGTTTGTGTGCTTAATTTGGTAAAAGGACTAAGTCGCGTAAAATGCAAAAGTTGTATTCTATTTGTTTAAGTGCTTAATTACTATGATTAATTAAATAGGGAGTCCTTATGATGCAATTAGACCATGGTTTTAATAAATGGACATAGATAGACATGTGCTAGTGGAATTTTAATGTATTAATTAAGGTTAAATTGGTAATTATATAATTCAATGTATATTAAATAAAATAAAAGATAACATGTTCATCTTTGTGATTTCCAACCGAAAATAGAAAACAAAATATAGGGTTTGAGAGCTTTAAGTTTCTGCACACTCTTGGTTTGATTAAGGTACGATTTTAACTTGGTTTTTGATGATTTCTATGTTTTCGTGATCATTGCTTCGAGTACTAGCTAGTCCATGCCTTAATTTTTGAATTTGTTGATGATTTTGTGAAGTGCCATTGTTGAATTTTTATGCTTTTCGATAGTTGATGATGAAAAATGGATATTTGTTGATAGATTATCATATTTTGTAAAGTGATTTTTAGTAAAATTTCATATTAGGGACTTAATTGTGAAAAGTTGAAATGTTGTTGTTAAAATGTGAAATAAATGAAATTTTTGGGCTACTAGGGACCTATAATAAATTTAGCTAGCATGGGTATATTGCAAATTTCATTAATTTGTGGTTTTGTGTAATAAGGACTAAATTGTGAAAAATGTAAAACTTTAGGGGCAGATGTGTAAAATAGCCCTAATGTATATTTGTGGATTGAATTGAATACATAGATGATTAAATTAGTTAATTTTGAATATATTTAGATCAAGAAAAGAGAAACTCAGATCTCGATCGAGGGAAAAACAAAGTTCTCAACTAATCGATCAGTTTAGCCGTTTTAGCATCCGAGGTAAGTTTGTATGTTATAAATTTATTATAAATGTATTTTATATGTTTTGATATGGCATGAATTGTGTTTATGTGATTACGAATAAACTCAGAAATGAGTCAACGATGATTTGACAGTTGAAAGCCCGGTTGAATATTAGGAATAGTTAGGATGCTAGTGACATGTCATTAGGAATGCTTGAGTTGGCTTCAGGCCATGACATAGCTCTATGGGTGCGAGATAAACTGGTTTGGCTTTAGGGTATGCATATTGGCTGATTTGGCTAAGGGCCATGATATCAGGATTATGGATAAGTTATCTTGATTTGGTTTCGGACTATGGTATAGGTACTTATCGTGTGAGACCTTTGAGTATCCGACTTCTATTCTGAGTGGTTCAATGGGTAAATGGGCGAAGAGAATATGTATGAGATTTGTACGAGATGGAGCAGGTATGTGTATGAGCTATTTTAGCAATTGATCGAGAAAATAATGATGAAAGTAGATAATGTTATGGAAAAGTATCTGATAGGTTTGTTAAATTGAGATAAGCTATGTGTTGGTGGTTTCAATTCATTGAATTATGTTTATGTGATTGCATTAAATTTATTTCATACAAGCTTACTAAGCTTTATAGCTTACTTGGTGTATTTTTCTATGTTTTATAATGAATCGAAGTTAGCTCAGACCCGGGGATCGTCAGGAACATCATCACACTTCGAACATTTTTTTGGTACCTTTTGAATTTGTAAATATGGTATATGGCATGTATAGACTAAATGATATCTTGGTATGCATTTTGAATTATGAAAGCATAGCCATGTGATTTGGCTTGTATATGTTACTGTATGAAGTATATGTTTTGCCTTGTGAAATTGGCCATTTTGGTATGGTTATTTTGTTGGTTAGATCGATAGATTATATAATGATATGTAATGGTGTTTAATGATTGTGAATGTCATGGTTTGGGATGGGATTTGATTGAAGAATTGATATGATCTTTGAGGTTGTATTTAGTAGTTAAATTGATGATAAAATGCATGTTGTTGGGTCAAAGTAATGGATGATATTGGCTCATCGATTTGGTACTTTTTAAGTTGGCAAATGTGTTTAGTATTGGATGATATTGCTATAGCATGAAAATGTCCATATTTTGGTATGAATTTGGCTAGAAATTGTGTGTGAATTGTTACTTGTTTTGAGCTTGTAGGGTTGACCCTTTTGGGTGGCAAATTGGCCTTATAAATGGCCTATTTTTGTCCACATGGGCAAAGACACGGGCGTGTGTCTCAACTGTGTGCGACATACGGTCATGGTACACAGCTGTGTGCCCCCTAGTGTGGCAACTCGAATTAAGTCAGTATGCTCCAAACGACCTCACATACGAGTGTGTGACTGGCTGTGTGGCACAAGTCAGTATACCCTACAGTTTTGGCATGGCCAAGCACACTACCTAGACACGGGCGTGTGAGGCCATTTTGAATAGGCACATGGGCTAGACCCATGGGCATGTGACTTAAGTTAGTATACCCTCTAGTTTTCACATGGTAAGGCACACAAGCGTGGGTCGACCGTGCGGTGCAAGTCAGTATGTATGCCCTATTTTCACATGGCTTGTGACAAGGGCATGTCTAAAGTTGTGTAAGTCACATGGCTTGTTCACACGGGCATGTGACCTCTGTAACTTAGAAAATTTTTTAAGTTTCTAAAATTTTCGTATATGATTAGTTTAGTTCCAAACCCTTCTTAAAGCATGTTTAAGGTCTCGTAGACCTTATTAAAGGACAATGTAAGATTTTTTTATTGATAATTTATTATGTTTGATTATTGAATGCGAATTATTGGTTAAATGATGTGACTTGTTTGGTAATACCTCATAACCCTATTTCGACGACAGATACGGGTTAGGGGTGTTAGACGGAGGAGTTCCGTGAAGTATTGGCGGGATATTAAGCCCATATTACTCATAGTCAGTGCACTGCACTTGGAGTATAGAGGGAATGGTGATTTATTGCATTTTTACTAGTAGAATTTTCTGCATATTGTTATCAGTGGTTTTAGCCACAATGGGCTTAAGCCCATAATGTTTTAGAGTTTGGATGATAGATTTTGGGGAACTCGTGGTGTGTAGCGGATGGTATGGGTAGGAACCTTTTTGCATTGCATCATATGCATGACATATTCAAATGTTATTGATTTATGTTACGTATCGTATTTTGTTGTATTACATGGTATCGAAATTAATGATTGTCACTCGAATTAATGATGACCTATACTCATACACCGTTTGACATCAATTTGATAATGGCTATGTAACGATATGAAATTCCTATGATGGTTTTGTTTTCTTCTGTTAAAGCTATTTTGTTTCACTATATTCGATATTTATGTTTGTTTAAATAATTGTTTGACTCACACTGAGCTTTTCATAAGCTCACCCCTAATAGTGTTTAACTTTTCAGGTAAACCTCAAAATTAGGACCAAACTCGGCATTCGGAGAATCACCTTGGACCTTGGATTATTCTTAATAAGTATTATTAAGTCTTTATTGGTTTTGCCTTGTAATTTTTAATTATTTCTGGTCTGTGGCTTGGTAACTTTTCTTTTAGGGATTTTTGCATGCATGGATTACTCAAGCGTAATAACCAGATAATGCATGATATCGGGCTTAAGTAAAATTTGATATTGTTCCCTAGTTTCCATTGCATTGCAAAGGAATCGTTTTTGAAAAACAAATTGATAAGGCAACTAATTTTCCAAAATGGCTTGAAAAATGGTTTTTCCGCTACATTAGTTTAACTTCGAGTTTTTTTTTTATAAAGAAGAGCGACAAGCAAACGGTTTTTCTAAAACAACACTGTCAATAATAAAATGAATCCTAAGTATACACGACCTAATGAATAAATGCTTTTAAGCTAACTTAAAGTACAACTACGGTTTTCTCTAAAATGAGTTTATTTAAAGTCTTCAAAATTAACTAAGTTAGCTTAGCCATTTCTGTGGCTAATAGAGCTTTATCAATCTAGCCATAACGTCTACGCCGGGTTTGGGAGGTTACATTGCATTTATTTCATGTATATTATTTCATGTATTGAGCCTCAAGATATCAAAGAAACATTAAATGATGAATATTGGATATTGACTATGCAAGAAGAATTAAATCAATTTGAGAGAAGTAAAGTATGGACCCTAGTTGAAAGTCCTAGTGAAAAATCTACTATAGGTGCTAAGTGGGTTTTTAGGAATAAGCTAGATGAGAATGGAAATATAATGAGGAACACGAATAAGTTTGTTGCTCAAGGTTACAACCAAGAGGAAAGTGTAGATTATGATGAAAAATATGCTCCCGTAGTTAGAATGGAAGCCATTAGGATGCTTTTAGCTTTTGCATGCTTTAATTACTTTAAATTATATCAAATGGATGTAAAAAGTTCTTTTCTAAATGATTTTATAAATGAAGAAGTGTATATTGAACAACCACCTAGTTTTGAAGATCCAAAATTTCCAAATCATGTTTTCAAAGCTTTATATGGTTTGAAATAAACTCTTAGAGCTTGGTATGAAAGATTATCAAATTTTCTTGTTGAAAAAGATTTTATTAAAGGGAATGTTGACACAACACTTTTTATTAAAATAAAAGACAAGGTTAAAATATATATTATGATATTATTTTTTATTCTACTAATGATCTACTTTGTCAAGAATTTTCTAAGCTAATGCAAGGTGAATTTGAGATGATCATGATGGGAGAACTAAACTTCTTCTTGGGACTCAAAATCTAGCAAAGGAAATATGACATCTTTATCAACCAAGCCAAGTACATAAGGGAAATGCTCAAAAAGTTTGAGATGAACAATCTCAAACCACAAGCTACACCTATGAGCTCTTTCACTAAGCTTGAAAAAATGAAGAAGGTAAATATGTTGATTTAAAATTATATAGGTCTATGATTGGTTCTTTGCTTTATCTTATTGCAAGTAGGACCGAATATTATGTTTAGTGTTTGCTTATGCGCTGGATAACAATCATGTCTTAATGAATCACATTTACAAGCCCTTAAGAGAATCTTTAGATACTTTAGAAACACTCCTAATTTAGGTCTTTGGTATCCTAGAGACTCATCTTTTAGCTTGCATGCATTATCGGATGTAGATTTTGGAGGTTGCAAACTAGATAGGAAGAGCACCTCCGATACTTGTCAATTACTAGGCAACATGCTCATATCATGGTTTTCAAAGAAACAAAATAGTGTTGGATTGTCTACCACTGAAACAAAATATATTTCTACCAGTAGTTGTTATGCTAAAGTTTTATGGATGAAACAAAAACTTATGGACTATGGAATTGATGTAGATACCATTCCTATCAAGTGTGACAATACTAATGCTATTTGTCTCACTAAAATCCCATCCAATATTCTACAACTAAGCATATTTAGATTAGACATCATTTCATTAGAGATCATGTCTAAAAAGGAGATGTAGTTCTAGAATTTGTTGACACTTTGAACCAATTAGCTGACATTTTTACAAAATCTTTAGATAAGGAAAGATTTTGGACACTTAGGAGAAAGTTAGGTATTACCACCTTACCTTGAATATGTATTTATGTACGTCCTTGCATTTTGATGTTTTCAAAAATATTTTATGGGTTGAAATTGTTTGAAAAAGCATGAACAATTTTTTTAATGGCTCTAATGTGCAATTAGTCAGGGGGAGTTGTTTTTTCATGATTAGCCTATTTTCAACTCATTTGGTCTAGTTTGCAAGAATGTTAAATATCTTTGATTGTGTTAAAGTAGACTTTATTGAATGATAAATATTCAATTTTTTGCATGTCTTACAATATTCTATGTTTCATATGCATCGTACTCAAATTTGTCACATTCAAGCATATGAATTCATTAGAAATTGCTATAAAGTCAATCTAAGTTAGTTTAGAACAATTTAGAACTTAAAAGCCACATTAGGAAAATTTTTTGCACTTTGGAAAACAGTTTCAACATTTGGTATGGATACCGATACTATTTTATCAATACTTTTTGAAAAATATCGATATCTCTTTAAAAAGTATCGATACTCATCGGGTTTTAAAGATTCGTGCAACGTGTTTTCAACATATTTAACAAAAATCTCAAAATTTTCCTTTCCCCTTTTCAAAACCCTTTCAATCCTATTCTTCAAAATCTTGAAATTCTTCATTTTCCTTTTAAATTTTTGACACAAAACAACCAACATTGTCATTTTCTACAAGAATTAATCAAGCTTGCTTTCAAATATCATCATTCCAAGCAATTTCGAGATAAAAACTCATTTTTTTCATTTCGAAATTTATTGATTTTTTATCAAATTCTTGGTTGGAAATTGTGTTTTGGGGTTGATTTGGAATATATTCTTTTATTTTATTGTAGGATGTTGCCTAAATTTAGTCAATATATTAAAAATTTTTCTTTAAACCCTTTACCTACAAGGTGTTCGATAAAATTTCCCAACCAAAATTTTAAATTCAATTAGGGTCTCTCTAGTCTATTTAGTTAGAATGTCTATTAGGAAACATCCTCGTTTTGGTCCTACATATTCATCTAGTGGTCAACACATTTCTTTCAATAATTATTTTTCGAAATGATAATGGTTATTACCAATTTGATCAATATTTTACTAAACAAAAAGTTAATGTTTTTTTACACTTTTGATATCGAATTTTTAGCCAAAACCAATTTTCAATTTCTTGAATTGTTAGCCGAATGGAATTGGGTTGACTTTTTTAAAGTTTGTTCACTGACACGTGCTAATCTTGTTCAAGAATTTTATTAAAATGCTAGACTCGAACATTATGAATCCGGTGAGGTTGTGGTTGCTATTAATTCTTTTCTCATGAATACTATTCATATCAGTTTGGAGAAATTTGGTGCATTTTGAAACTTCTTCTCGGCGATGAGGCTATGGTTGCTATTAATTCTTTTCTCATGAATACTCCTATTCGTCTCACATTGGAGAACTTTGGTGCATTTTTTAAACTTCCTCCCAGTGGTGGGTCGAATGAGAAAGGCCCTTATAATCCTGCCTTGAATGTTCAACACTCGTATACATCTAAGTTCAATGTCCATGATTGCATTTTGCATTTTATAATCACATGGATATTGTATCCTATTTCAAAACACGTCGTTCTTTGATCTACCGACTATTAGTGGATTGATTGTTTTCATAGCAATAGGCGTTCAGATCTTGCTTTAATTTTATTTAATGACATTACCAAACGTATTGGAAAAGAGCTCAAAAGTAAGCTCTCTTTGCCTTTTGGCACACTTTTGTCATACATTTTTAAATGCCTAAACATCACAACCACTGTCGATCCTCATTTGGCTGTTAAATATCAACCTATAGCTTTCTTGCCCTTCATCGAGCTGGTTTTAAAAATGATCCTTTTTCCAAAAATTGGGTTAAGGATGGCCATCATAATCTTCAAGATGTTGATGATGAAGACCTTGAAGAAGACTATGATGATATTCCTCCTACTGAGCAGGACCCTCCACCGGCTTCTTCATCCGCTCAACCATTTGGTCCACCTCTTTCAGGTAACATGTTAGCCGCCATCCTTGGTGCCATTACTTCCTTGAGTGAGGAGTTTTGAGGTTTTCGCACTCAAGTAGATGATGCATTTGAACGTGTTAATACTAATGTTGGTAGCCTAGGCTCTAGGATAGGGACTTTGGAGAAGCAAATGGCTTAACTTCTAGCTCGCTTTCCTCCATTGGATCATCCTTTGCCACCTAGGAATCTTAGTTTAGATTATTCATACACTTGCATTATGCATTTTTTAATTTGTTAATGCACTTTTCTATTATCCTACTTTACTTTGGGATATTATCATGTTTATTCTCAATGTTAGCTTTATGTCTTCATCTTTTTAAATTACTATTCTTGAACTAACAAAACATCTCTCTTAAGCTTTATTTGGTGACTTTGATATAAATAAAAAGGGAGAGAAGAGAAGAGAAAGGTAAATTATTAGTATTTGGTTGATTATTTCTATGATTAATCTTTTAATGCCAACATCAAGTGACCAATTTTGTTTTCAAATCATTGTTTCAAAATTTCATAAAAATCAAGTCATTGATTCAAATTGATCTTTAAAAAGGGGAGTAACAAATTCAAAAACAAATTTATCAAACTATTTTGTTATATCAAAAAGGGGGATATTGTTAAATTAGCTTTATTTGATAAATTATTTTGATATAACAAACAAAATTATTTTTAAATGAAAATTTGTTTTTAGAACAAAGATTTAATAAAATTCAAAGCATAAAAATAATTTAAAGACTTCCAAACATCTTAGAAAATATTTTGAACACTCAAAAATTTTGGACAAAGTTCAAAAATAATTTTAAACTCTTGAACTTGATTGAAACAATCTTAAATCAATTGAAAAAAATACTCCCTCCAAAAAGTATTGATATTTTCCAAATGTATCGATATCACCATAATTTTTATCAATATCAAAACTGCTCTCTAACTTAAATAAAAAATTGAACAAAAACAATAAGTATCGACACTTTTAGAAATATATTGTTACTTCTTGAATTTTATCGATACTTTACTTTATATCAATACCATTTTTGCATTATGTTTTTATAATTTTTTGAACAATGAAAAAAATTCGATACCCGTAAAAAAAATATATCGATACCTTTTATCAAGTATCGTTAAATCATTCTTGGTATCGTTGGAAACTAACTTTAACGATCACTGTATTGGACATTAAATGCTACTAGTATCGATACTCATAGAAAAAGTATCGATACTTTTTGTTGTAGGTGAATTTAATGGTATGGTATTTTCATCCCAACGGCTCTATTTATTTTCTTAACAACCACAATGGTTGGAATGAATTAGAGGGTATAAATACCTGCTTCTAAAAGTCCTACAATAGCAGGAGAGAATATTCAAGCTTAAAGATCAATCAAAACAACCTTTGTGCCAAATATTTCAGTACTATTTTTTCATACACTTGTGAGCTTTATTTCCAATCTATTTGCTCAAGTGTTTTCATTGTAATTGAGCTTAATTTGTAAACAAATTGATCTTATAAGGATTATTTCTTTGTTTGCTTTTTTGTATCTCTTTGAGAGGGTTTGTATATTAAGGTTTGGTTAGAAACGTTAAGGAAGTTTGTAAGGTTAAACATTGTCTTCAAATGTTGTCAAATTAGTAAATTTGAAAAAATCCTTATTAGTGAAAAGCTAAGGTAATGGAGTAGGCAATTTGGGCTGAACCACTCTAAATTCTTGTGTTTATTTCTCTATCTTTTCTCTCTAGCATCCACAAAAATTTTAAATGTCAATTCACCCCTCTTGGAAATTTTGATTTGATTATTTGAGCTAATAGAGATATTTAAGAAAAGAAATATGACAATTTTTTAATCTTGCTTGTGGAATAAAAATAGTAGTGTGCCAAATACTCACCCTATTTGTAAATGTATATTTACCACATTTTCTATTTTATTTCAACTTTTTAACTAATAATTCTAAATTAAATATTATAATTATTGGAAATTTAATAATATGATGAAAAATAAAAATTATTTTGTATGGGTTCAAAAGTTTTTCCAAAATCTTGCATTTATATAAATAGATTATAGGTAAAGATGGATAGATATAATCATGAATACAAACCTTATTAATTAATTATAAAAGTTGTTTACACCAATACACACAATGTTCTTAATTAGTTTTCCTTACCGAACTTAATTAAGTAGGGAATATGAAGTAAGGAGAGAGGAGAGTAAAGTGGACTAGTATATAGTAACAAAAGTACGAATCAAGTGAAAATTATAGAGATGGAATGAAATGTAGGTAGCTAAGGTTGATGAAGAATTTGAAGCGTGTGTGGAAGTAAAGTGGTTGAGTGAGAAGGGGAGATATCGAAAGCAGAAGACAAAGGAGAAGGTGAAAGGGTTTCATGGTTATGCTTCCCCACGTCAGTAGTTATTACAAACCTTGGATCTTCTCTTTCCCTTTCAACCCTTTTTTTCACCTTGCATCCTTCGCTTGAGCACTGATAATAGTTCCTGCACTTTCACCATCATCAGCAAGGTTCTCAATCCGCTATAAAAACTCAGACTAATTGCTTAACTGATACATCTATAGTTGAAGCCACAAAGTTGTTGCATGTTAGCACTAAAGACGAGAGTTGAAGTTTTATATTACCCACCCTCTCTCCAACTTTAAAGTAATAATGGAGCAAGTGATTGCTTATAACTATATACTAATTTAAGAAACTACAAAAGCATGTATAATTAAGCTACAAGAAAGAATTTGTAACTTTTACTAAACTTGAACCCAAGGAAAGAAATGTACAGGTTAGGTAAAGTTAGTTTTAGAAAATAGATTCAAAATTTAGAATGTTTATATATTTGTGAATTTGAAATTCACAGCTATAAATATTCAAGATTGTATTATAAAAATTCTTAAACATAGTTTTGTCAATGGAAAAAAAATACATAAATACGATTATAGAAATTGTAACATTTATCTTTCAAATAAACAATAATCTCATATACTAAATTAAATTTATCCATATAATGTATTTATACAAATGAAATTCAGTTTCAAATTTTCAAATCTATGCTACTAATATTAGATTTGTATATTGAATTCATCAAACAACTATTAATGACTGCATTTAATGTCAAATATCATCACAAATGATAACTTATCAAGTGATGTAACAAAGTACTCATAAGCAAAACCCTTACTCTTACTAGAAGATCAAAAGCACTATTTTTTTCATCTGAATATATATATATATATATATATATATATAATCACTTTTCAGATTTTATTTTCCAAGCCTTCGAATCAAGAACGTAGTTGAGAGCTGAAAGAGGATATCAGCCAAACGGAAATAATTAACAGCAGCCCTCAACTTGTATCGCATATATAGAAGATCCTCATAGGAGTTTAGTTTCCTCTATGATCTTGTACTAATATTTTTGGGATTTCAAGGAATTTTCTAGCAAACATGATGAGGATGATGATGGTGCTGAGAGGACCCACGAAGCGTACTTGTTCCTTATAACCAAGAAGTTTGTTATCTATCCATTAATTTCAACTCTATAAATGTTCACAAAAGCTTGAAGCTATATGTAGCCTAAAGGAGGGGTGCGTGTATACACAACCCAAAATCATGTCAGATATATGATTTAATTAATTAATTTATTACCTTGGATTTAACTTTCTTCTTCCCATATTTTCTCCATCTGTACCCATCATCCATTATCTCAATATCAGATTTGGTTCGGAAGGCAATTTTAAGCCTTAAATCATCCCCGTTGACATCCGCTGTGTTTGCAGAATCCTTATCATCATAATTTCTAAGCAAGAAACAAAATAAAAGAAAAGAAAAAGTATAATATAAAAAAATAGATTATAAGATTAATTACAAGGAAGGAAGGTTTTTACGGTTGCATGTACTGATAAGCAAATGAGTTGCATGCTGGAACTTCCCAACAGCTGCCATCGGCGGAACTCTTCCCATGTGATGAAATGAAAGTAGTAGTTTCCTTGCAATTGGATTGTTCAGGATCAACTAGAAAATGGTCCTCCAAGTGAAGGTGATGAGTCTGGGAGGCAATTTCCATGGTGGGAGTGCAAATAGGGGTCGAGTTTTGTCGGTTGTTTGGTGGTGTTAGGATGATGGAGTTGAACATGACGTGATTGGAGGGGAAATTTTCTTCAATCCTGAAGTGAGTTGGAAATTTCTTTGTTTCAGTTAGCTTTAAAACGAGAGAGGAGACATTATTAATTCTTTAAAAAAAAGAGGAAATTTTATTTTTTGGAAAAAATAGGTTTTTTTCAAGGGAGCCTCCTTGTTGAGACTTTAAACTTGAAACGTTGGTCTTCCCTGCATAGTTTTCGTACTGCCACGTGACTTAGACTTATGAGCTGCGTTGTCTGATTGCGTCTCCCAATTCCAATCACGCAAAGCATACAAAATAAATAATAAAATTTCTTTCATTTTAATAAAAAATTATTCGAATTTAACATAATTTTAGTTAGTATTAACTCGGTTAATATTTGATACTATAGTTGATGCAGGAGGGCATGAATTCAAGTATATTTAAACATTTTATATTCTTATTTAAAGGTTGGAGAAGAATTATGTCTAGTTTTAAGCATTGTATAAATAAAAACATAATTTTGACTAATTTTATTTATTTTTTTGTTCCATTTTTTATTTACTTGATTTAATTTTTTATGCATAATGAATTTTTTCAAAATAATAAGATGCTTTAATTAATTTATTATGTAAAATATAAAAATATTAGAATAACTAAAAGAATCTAAAATTATAAAAAAAAAGTTCATAAAACTAGGTAATAATATGATTATATTATAATTTTTTGTTTATTTTTTTTCAAGAAATGAGTATATTTTTAAAACCATTTTGAAACATTTTTCAAAAGTTTCGACATGTCAAAAACATAATGTTGGGTTTCGGGGCTTAAAGTGATAAAGAATTTAGTTATGTAGGTGTAGGGGCTGCAAGTCTCAAGACTTAGAGTCTAAGACTCAAGACTTCGCATTATTGTAGCTTTTTAGGTCTGATGTTTGTAAGTCTTGAGACTTAGGGTATAAGTCATTCGATTTCCCAAACTTGGATGGTTTGGAAGATGGCTCGATTAGGTTGAATCAACTTGAAATGGTTCAACAGATGGAAATCTTTACCCGTAGTAGTAGGAGTTAAAGAACCTTAACTATATTAAAGCTAAGATCCGCTTAACTCACGAATCTACTAGAACCTTGGTATAAGTGAAGTCGTCACACCCTGGGATGGTGAATGGAGTGATAAGACAATTTGAACGCCACAAAGTTAGAAAGTTTAATAAGTTTGATATAGTTCGGTTAAGAACCAAAGAGATAATTCTCACAAAGTAATGTTTTAATTCAAAAATATTGTGTGTAACCTTACAAATGTTCAATCACTAGCTTTATATAGACCTATAAGTGACCTTTCAAATTGGACATTCAATTAGCTATTAACAGAAACATTTAAATTCGGTTCAAAACTTATGGTGGACAGCCATGTCTCTTCACTTGATGAAGCCTTAATGTTCTTTTAATGTGTTGTTTATTGTCCCTTCATTTTCTTTATAACCAAATGTTAAAATGCTTGGCGTTCATCTTTTTTAATGGCACTATAGTATACTTTGAGTGCATAAAATCGACCTGTAACACCCCTAACCCGAAACCGTCACCGGAATTGAGTACGAGGCATTACCGGACTCAAAACAACTTTTACAGAAATAACCCATGATTAGTTACAGAATCACGTACAATTCAGTTCATAATCACATTTAGCAAAGGTTTTCAAACCCATTACGAACATTACAGATGGTTAGGATTCGAATCTTATCATTACCGAATACTCAGAAAATTTTCGTTATTAAAGCACCGTCACACGCCCGTGTGACTATTAGCACGGCTGTGTTGTAAGACCGTGTGGTCCTCACACGCCCATGCTCGGTAACCGTGGGCTAATCTGTCCAATTTACCACGGCCACTACACACGACCGTTTGTAAACCTTATACCCCCACACGGTTGAGACACACGGCCGTGTCTTTTGCCCCTGTGGTACATTAAAATTTAAATTAAGGTGCAGGGGAGGCACGGTCCAGAGGCACGCTCGTAGGGTCAGGCCGTGCGTCGCCCACGGCCTAGGCATGCCTGTGCTCTTCACTCGTAGAGCATTATGCTAAATCCCACACGGCCATGGCACACGCCCGTGTACCCTGCCGTGCAGGCCGTGTCAGGCTATATACCAAGACTTGGCCTCCCTAAGACACCTTCAAGCACACATATAGCCACAATCAACCAATTCAAGCATAACTTACTCAAAAGAACTTCATTTACAAGCATTACTTACGAAATATCATAAGAGCCATGTAAATTAGGCATACAAAAATAGTCATTTACAATCACAATTGCTCTATACATGCCATAAATTACACTGGAAAACATAAGGTATACCAAAAGAGCTTGATAGTGTGTTGCGTGGCTCCAACTTTACGATCCTGATCTATTAAGCTTAATATCTACAGAGGAAGGAAAAGGGAAGGGGTAAGCTACAATAGCTTAGTAAGTTATATGAAAATTCATAGTAATGCAACAATTCAATACATCATCAAATTAACATCATAAATGCTATTTCATGTCGTTATACAACTAGCTTACTCTTTATGCACATTCCGCATACCGTCCATGAACATGCTTAGTAATAACATTCTCAGTATTCCTTACCATTTTTAGTTCACCTGTACAATCACTTCACCACAGTATAGTTAATCTAATTCCCAATGAGAAATTTCGGAATATGAACAGATATATAGGGGTTAGCACATGAGTGCCATACAGACATGGCAAAGCCATGAAGTAGCCAAAGCTACTAACATAGGGTAACCGAAGCAACAAACAATGCGGTAGCTGAAGTTACGAAACGGTGAGTTAGCCGAAGCTACAACAAGTAACGGTATAGAAGTTAACCACGAGCCTGCTCACACAAGCTGACAGGTGTCTACAACACATGCAAGACTACCTAGCACCCGGGTAACTATAACAGTCAGAACAGTAGGCCTCAAGTGACATGTCACCTATATCTATATCTATTCCTATTTGCTCAATCGGGATTTTACAGACAATACTTAAATCAGTAGTTTCAGAAGCACATACAATGATCAATTGGAATTTACAGTCAATACTAATTTCCATATATATTCAGTGGTAGTATCCAATATTCAATCACCTTACAGAGCAATTATCCGTATCATCATAGAAGCAATTATTTAAACAGAATTAATCGAATTTACTAAAATTACATATAACTTACCTGGATATCAAAAGATTTACTTCCCGAATTCAATCGAGGACTTTTTCTTTTCCCCGATCACGGGCACTCTCAGACTTTTCTTGATCTAAATTAACACATATACACAGATATCAATTATTCTATTTCAATACGGTAACAATTTACATTTGGGGTAAATTTCCAAATTTACCCTTCAACTTTTCAATAATTACTAATTAGTCCTTTGGACATCAAAAGCTCATTTTCTTTATTCCATGGGCTTATATAATCCATTTTCATAATTATGACACTCAAATACTTAATTTTTCACACACTTAGGAACAATTTGTAATATCTACAAATTAGTCCATTTTTAGGCACTTTCATTCAATTTCATCCGTTAAAACATGTATATAACACAATAATCCTTCATTATCTACCATTAATGAGCTAAACAAACTCATATCACAAATGGGTAAATTTATAGACCTCAAGTTTTCTTCAAATAAATGGTAGAATAATGAAATACAAGCTTCAAGGAGTCCAAAAATGCAAAAATAATTGAAAAAGGGACTAAATTACACTTACATGGAAGCTTGAAAAATTTGAAACCCTTGGCTATGGGGTTAGGGATTTTCGGCTGAACATGAGGAGTTTTCCATGGAGAAGATGATGTTTTATTCATCTTATTTTATCTTTTACTCACATTTGACAAAAATACCCTTCCACCAACTACTTAGAGATTTTCCATGTAAGGTTATTTTGGTCCATAATACTCACTCATAGTTTTATTGCCACATAAAAGCTTCCTATTTCATGAACAATTCAATCAAGTCCAATTATCATCTAACGGGCACACTTTGCACTTTTCTCAATTTAGTCCTAAAATTTCAATTAGGCACTAATTCATCAAAATTTTCTATCAAAATTTTATCACAGTATTTCAATAAATAAATAAATAAATAAAAATTCATACAAATTAAATTTTTACTTCAAATTCGTGGTTACGAAACCACTGTTCCGATTTGCCCCTAATTCGGGTCGTCACAATTCTCCCCCCTTAGGGATTTTCGTCCCCGAAAATCTTACCAGCAAACAGTTAAGGGTTTTGTTTCCTCATAGCGTCCTCAGTTTCCCACGTTGCTTCTTCTACACCATGCTTTTGCCACAGTACTTTTACTAATGGTATCTTTTTATTTCTCAAATGTTTTATTTCCCTTGACAGAATCTTAATCGGTTCCTCTTCATAAGTTATATCTATTCTAATATCTACCTCAGTTGGCGAAATCACATGTGTCGGATCCGATCGGTAACGTCACAACATAGAAACATGAAATACATTATGAATTCTATCTAACTCGGGTGGCAAAGCTAAATGGTAGGCTACCGGGCCAATCCTCTCAATTACCTCATACGGTCCAATAAAATGCGGACTTAGTTTACCCTTACGGCCAAATCTCAGAATTTTCTTCCACGGTGACACTTTTAGAAATACTTAATCACCCACTTGAAATTCAATTTCTTTTCTTTTCAAATCCGAATATGATTTCTGCCGGTCCAATACAGTTTTCAAGTTATCTTGAATTATCTTTACTTTTTCTTCTGTCTCTTTTATCAAATCAACCCTGTGTAGTCGGTGCTCACTCAATTCGATCCAATACAGTAGAGTTCGACACTTTCGTCCATACAACGCTTCATACGGTGCCATTTTTATATTGGACTGATAACTATTATTATATGCAAATTCAATCAGAGGAAAATATCTGTCCCAACTACTCTCAAACTCTAAAACGCAACATCTAAGCATATCTTCCAATACTTGAATTACTCTTTCAGATTGTCCGACTGTTTGAGGATGAAATGCTGTACTAAAATTCAATTTAGTACCTAAGGCATCCTGAAGCTTCTTCCAAAACCTTGAAGTAAACCGAGGATCTCGATCAGAGATTATGGACAGTGGCACTCCATGTAAACGTACTATCTCAGCAACATACAATTTTGCCAATTTATCAAGCGAAAAGTCCGTACGTACCGGAATGAAATGAGCCGATTTAGTCAGTCTATCTACTATTACCCAAACTGAGTGTTTCTTTCTCGGTGTCAGAGGCAAACTAGATACAAAATCTATCGTTATTCGATTCCATTTCCATTCGGGAATCAAAATCGATTGCAATAATCCAGATGGCATGTGATGTTCAGCTTTCACTTGCTGACAGATCAGACATTTCGACACAAATTCGGAGATATCTCGTTTCATACCCGGCCACCAATATAGTCTCTTCAAGTCATTATACATTTTCACACTACCAGGATGTATTGCTATACCACTACTGTGAGCTTCATACAGAATTTTGTCAATCAGTTTAGAATTTCTCGGTACACATAAACGGTCATGGTACATTAGACAGCCATTCGAATGAACTCTAAATTTAGGATCTTTATACTCTAAACACTGTTTTCTTTTAAGTTGCAACTCATTATCTACTTTCTGAGCCTCAAAAATTTCTTGTAAAAACACTGGTCTAGCTCGTAATTCCGTAATCAAAACACCCCTATCAGACACATCTAACATCACATTCATGGCTCATAGAGCAAAAAGGGACTTTCTACTCAAAGCATCCGCTACTACATTAGCCTTCCCTGGATGGTAGTCGATCACAAGCTCATAGTCTTTCAACAGTTCTAACCACCTTCTCTGACGTAAATTTAGATCCTTCTGTGTCATCACATATTGTAGGCTTTTATGATCGGTGTACACACGACATCTCTCACCATACAAATAATGTCGCCACATTTTCAGTGCAAAGACAATGGCAGCTAGCTCTAAGTCATGAGTAGGATAGTTCCGCTCGTGCAGTTTCAGCTGTCGAGAAGCATAGGCTATCACTTTTCCCTCTTGCATCAAAATACATCTGAGTCCATTTAAAAAGGCATCAATGTACACTACAAATTCCTTTCTCGACTCAGGTAGGATCAAAACCGGTGTTTCAGTCAAACATTTCTTTAATCTATTAAAACTCTATTGACATTCTTCGGTCCATTCAAACTTGCTATCTTTTTGCAACAATTTATTTATTGGCAATGCAATCATTGAGAATCCTTCAATAAATCGACGGTAATAGCCAGCCAAACCCAGAAAACTTCTAATCTCAAACATAGTTGTCGGAGGCTTCCATTCTAAAATAGCTAATTTTTTTCCCGGATCCACTCGTATTCCCTCACCGGATACAACATGCCCCAAAAATATGATTTTTTAGAGCCAAAATTCACTCTTACCGAACTTAGCAAATAATTTTTTTTCCCGTAGTATTTGGAGCGCAGTTCGTAGATGTTCAGCGTGTTTAGACTCGCTCGGAGAATAAACCAAAATATCATCTATAAAAACCACTAAATTTATCCAAATAGGGCTAGAAAATTCGGTTCATTAGATCCATAAAGATAGCCGGTGCATTAGTCAGTCCAAAGGGCATCACTAGAAATTCATAATGACCATAACGAGTTCTGAAGGCAGTTTTTGGCACGTCTTCCTCTTTAACTTTCAACTGATAGTACCCAGACGTCAAATCAATCTTAGAAAATACAGAAGCGCCTTTCAGCTGATCAAATAAATCATCGATTCTAGGCAACGGATACTTATTTTTCACAGTCACTTTGTTAAGCTGTCGGTAGTCAATGCAAAGCCTCAATGACCCATCTTTCTTCTTAACAAATAGAATCGGAGCACCCCACGGTGAAAAGCTCGATCTTACAAACCCTCTATCGGTTAACTCTTGCAACTGTACTTTTAGTTCTTTCAGTTCTGTGGGCGCTATTCTGTAAGGTTGATATTGGAGCAGTACCAGGATACAACTCTATACTAAATTCAACCTCTCTATCAGGGGTAAACCAGGCAGTTCTTCCAGAAATACATCCACAAATTCACATACAACCGGTACAGATTCAATCTTCCTTTCAGATAATTCAGTATTCAAAACATAAGTGAGATAAGCTTCACATCCTCCTTTCAGATATTTAGAAGCAGACATAGCAGAAATTACGGTTGGCATCAACTCAGACTTATCGGTTTTAACTCTCAATATCTTACCATCATCACCTTTCAATTCCAGAGTTTTCTGTTTACAATCTATTTTAGCACCATACAGAGTCAACCAATCCATTCCCAAAATGATATCAAATTCATCAAAAGGCAACAACATCAAATTAACAGGAAAACAATGACCATGAATCATTAGAGGGCAATTCTTACAAATTTTATCAACTATCACATACTTTCCTAACGGATTTGACACTTGTACTACATGCTCAGTAAATTCAATACAAAAATTCTCATCATCAGATATTTTATTCATACACACATACGAATGCGTAGAATCAGGATCAATCAAAGCAAGAAAGAGACACCATAAAGAGAGGATATACCAGTAATTACTTCAGGGGAGGACGTCTCTTCACGGGCTCGAATAGCATAAACTCTTACCGGAGCTCTCACTTCAGATTTCATAGTGGTATCCCTCGTTGTGCCTTTACCACTATTCCCAATTTCCACATTTTTTGGGGCTCTCCCTCTAGACACATTGCTCGGTCTCATATTTTGCGGCTTTTCCGGCTCTTCTGGCTCTAGACAGTCCTTCACGAAGTGGTCTTGAGACCCACAACGAAAACAAGCTCGGTTAATCACATAACATTCACTCGAATGTCTCTTTCCACAATATCTACACTCCAGTCTATCAGACTTGACACTTTCGGCACTAGCTACCGAAGTGGCCTGGGTCTTAGAACCTGAATATCGCCTATCACGGTCTTGACAGGAATAACCAGTAGAAACGTTCGATCGGGGATTTGTCTCTTTTGACTTTTTCGACTGAGACTGAAATGATTTACTCATTATTCTCTTTCGAGCCTCTCTATTCCATTTTCAACTTTTCTCTTCTCTTTACTCAGTTCTTCAGCCTTAATGGTCCTTCCAACCATGACCACAAATTCTTTGATTTCTAAAATACCAATTAGTAGCCGGATATCTTCATTAAGTCCATCCTTGAATCTCTTACACAAAGTAGCCTCATTCGGCACACACTCTTGAGCATACTTGCTCAACTTAACGAATTCACGCTCATATTCGACCATTGATAGCCGTCCTTGCTTCAATTCAATGAATTCCTTCATCTTCTGATCAATGAAGCGTTGACTAATATATTTCTTCCTGAACTCCTCTAGGAAGAAAATCCAAGTAACCCTCTCCTGCGGTACCGCGGATATCAATGTCTTCTACCAGTGATAAGCTGAGTCCCTTAAAAGAGATACAACGCATTTCAAACTCTCCTCCGGAGTACAAGACAATTCATCCAACACTCTGATAGTGTTTTCTAACCAAAACTCTGGCATTTCTGGATCATCATTTACATTAGCTCGGAACTCTTCGGCCCCATACTTTATAATCTTATCCACAGGAGGCTTAGACACCCAGACTGCCTCCGATTGTTAAGGAGCTAGAGGAGCAGGTTGAGGTATAGGAAAGGGCGGAGGGGGTTGAGCATTCGAGTTCGCCTAAATGAACTCGTGTACCATTCGTTCATCATATGGAGGAAGGCTACTCGGGACTTCTCACCTTGACTCTGACCCGTAGGTCCAAAATCAATAGGCGCTGTCCCTTGAGCAGGAGCAGGTGCATTGCTTTGGGCGTCATTTGCCACATCACGGTTAGGGTCCATCGCTATACAAAAAAAATAATTTAAAACTATCAGGAGCCAACACACTATCAATTTCAATTTCTAGCATGTATAGACAGGCTATTACACTTGCTACGCTAGTCTGAGAATCGGCTAAACCGTAGCTCTGATACCAATAAAATGTAACACCCTTAACCTAAAATTGTCATCGAAATCGAGTACGAGGTATTACCAGACTCAGAATAACTTTTACAGAAATAACCCATGATTAGTTATAGAATCACGTACAATTCAGTTCATAATCACCTATAGCAAAGGTTTTCAAACCCATTACGGACATTACAGATGGTTAGGATTCGAATCTTATCATTATCGAATGCTCAGAAAATTTTCGTTATTAAAGCACCGTCACACGCCCATGTGACTATTAGCACGGCTGTGTTGTAAGACTGTGTGGTCCTCACATGCCCATGCTCGGCAACCGTGGGCTAATCTGTCCAATTTACCACGGCCACTACACACGACCGTTTGTAAACCGTGTACCCCCACACGGTTGAGATACACGACCGTGTCTCTTGCCCGTGTGGTACATTAAAATTTAAATTAAGGTGCAGAAGAGGCACGGTCCAGAGGCACGCCCATAGGGTCAGGCCGTGTGTCACCCACGGCCTAGGCCCTCCCGTGCCCTTCACTCGTGGAGCATTATGCTAAATTCCACACAGCTATGGCACACGCCTGTGTGCCCTGCGGTGCAGGCCGTGTCAGGCTATATACCAAGCCTTGACCTCCCTAAGACACCTTCAAGCACACATATAGCCACAATCAACCAATTTAAGTATAACTTACTCAAAAGAACTTCATTTACAAGCATTACTTACGAAATATCGTAAGAGTCATGTAAAGTAGGCATACAAAAATAGTCATTTACAATCACGATTGCTCTATACATGCCATAAATTACACTGGAAAACATAAGGTATACCAAAAGAGCTTGATAGTGTGTTGCGTGGCTCCAACTTTACGATCCTGATCTAACAAGCTTAATATCTATAGAGGAAGGAAAAGGGAAGTGGTAAGCTAAAATAGCTTAGTAAGTTATATGAAAATTCATAGTAATGCAACAATTCAATATATCATCAAATTAACATCATAAATGCTATCTCATGTCGTTATACAACTAGCTTACTCTTTATGCACATTCCGCATACTGTCTATGAACATGCTTAGCAATAACATTCTCAGTATTTCGTACCATTTTTAGTTCACCTGTACAACCACTTCACCACAGTACAGTTAATCTAATTCCCATTGAGCAATTTCGGAATATGAATAGATATATAGGGGTTAGCACATAAGTGCCATACAGACATGGCAAAGCCATGAAGTAGCCAAAGCTATTAACAGTAGGGTAGCCGAAGCTACAATTAGTGTGGTAGCCGAAGTTATGAAACGGTGAGTTAGCCGAAGCTACAACAAGTAACGGTATAGAAGTTAACCACGGGCCTGCTCACACAAGCTGACAGGTGTCTGCAACACATGCAAGACTACCTAGCACCCGGGTAACTATAACAGTCAGAACAGTAGGCCTCAAGTGACATGTCACCTATATCTATATCTATTCCTATTGTCTCAACCGGGATTTACAGACAATACTTAAATCAGTAGTTTCAGAAGCACATACAATGATCAATCGAAATTTACAATCAATACTAATTTCCATATATATTTAGTGGTAGTATCCAATATTCAATCACCTTACAGAGCAATTATCCATATCATCATAGAAGGAATTATTTAAACATAATTAATCAAATTTACTAGAATTACATATAACTTACCTGGATATCAAAAGATTTACTTCCCGAATTTAATCGAGGACTTTTTCTTTTCCCCAATCACGGGCCCTCTCAGACTTTTCTTGATCTAAATTAACACATATACACAGATATCAATTATTCTATTTCAATATGGTAACAATTCACATTTGGGCAAATTTCCAAATTTACCCCTCAACTTTTCAATAATTACTAATTAGTCCATTGGATATCAAAAGCTCATTTTCTTTATTCCATGGGCTTATATAACCCATTTTCATAATTATGACACTCAAATACTTAATTTTTCACACACTTAGGAACAATTTGTAATCCCTACAAATTAGTCCCTTTTTAGGCACTTTCATTCAATTTCATCCATTAAAACATGTATATAACACAATAATCCTTCATTATCTACCATTAATGAGCTAAACAAACTCATATCACAAATGGGTAAATTTAAAGACCTCACTTTTTCTTCAAATAAATGGTAGAATAATGAAATACAAGCTTCAATGAGTCCAAAAATGCAAAAATAATTGAAAAAAGGGACTAAATTACACTTACATGGAAGCTTGAAAAATTTGAAGCCCTTAACTATGGGGTTAGGGATTTTTGGCTGAACATGAGGAGTTTTCCATGGAGAAGATAATGTTTTATTCATCTTATTTTGTCTTTTACTCACATTTGACAAAAATACCCTTCCACCAACTACTTAGAGATTTTTCCATGTAAGGTTATTTTGGTCCATAATACTCACTCATGGTTTTATTGCCACATAAAAGCTTCCTATTTCATGCAACAATTCAATCAAGTCCAATTATCATCTAACGGGCACACTTTGCACTTTTTTCAATTTAGTCCTAAAATTTCAATTAGGCACTAGTTCATCAAAATTTTCTATCAATATTTTATCATAGTATTTCAATCAATCAGTAAATAAATAAAAATTCATAAAAATTAAATTTTTACTTCGGATTCGTGGTTACGAAACCACTGTTCCGATTTTCCCCTAATTCGGGTCGTCACACTACAAGACATGAAAAATCATTCCTTAGCCTAATGAATAGTCACCTACAACATAAGTAAATAGACATTAAACATTTGTAATTTTTCATATTCTTATTCAGCTGAAACATTTAACTAAAAACACATATATTTATAATAGAAATCAGCTTACTATAAACACACGTACATTTATTTATGAACATGTGACACAAACAAAACACTTGAGTTAATCATGATAAAAATAATTCATGCATATTTATATTATATGATTAAAACAAATCATAGGATGACAAACACTCCATGCGCATTTAAATATGAATATATAACTCAAACTCATGTTTAAACATAATTAATACATCGGACATATAAATATAATGCATGACATAATTAAATGCAAATTAATTAAATTGAAACAAAAACTTAATTAATGACACACTTTACACATATCAAACATGTAATAAAATAAGATATATTTATTAGCTAGTTTTCAAGATGCATTTAACACGCTATTAAAATTAACAAGTAACTTAACGAAAAGTTAACAACATTAAAAACACATAAGACACATATTAATGTCTCATACTAAATAAGAATTAATAAAAGTGGCGGAATTATAAATAAAATGAAATGGACGGTTTGACCTCAAAAAAAGCCCACATGCAAATGTTGCATGAGTTTTGAACAATTTCATCTTGCATTTGGGCCCTTCGAGATTAGGCCAATCTCGAGTCCTTCTTGTCGAGTCACATGATGTGATAGGAATCACATCAAGAAGTCTCGAGACCTTGGACCCTTAGAGTAAAAATTAAATCTAAAACATGCAAGACTCGGGATTTAAGGTAAGGGATATTGAAAGCAAGATGAAAATACGTCAAGACCGTCCCAAAACCATATCATTTACATGCCAAGCACAAAATAAAGCTCAAGAATGGTTGAAAACATTAAAAAATCCATTCTCTAACTTACTTCAAACATCAATAAATCATATCCATGAGTTTTAAAACACTTTGTTCCATTTTTAAATTTCATATCAGTCAAAATTTGTAACCCGAAGAACATAAATTACTGTTACAATGAATTAAAACTTAAATTGAAATCTCTAACATAACAGAGACTCCATCGAATAAAAATTTAAATTTATAAACTTAATATTAACTAAAATCAACCTTTGTACATGTCCAATTATAAGAGAAAATATTCAAAGTTTTAATACATAATTTTGAAACTTTTCCAAGGTGATGAAACCTCTCGAGCGATGACGACTTCTTATGATCCACAAATAAATCTATGTGTAAGAAATAACGGCATGTTAAGCATAAATGCTTTAGTAAGTAAATAAGGAATATACTCAATTTACCTTTAGGTCTTATGAAGGTTAATCCATATTAAGGCTTTGTCATTCATTGCAAATTTACAACATAATTAAAATCTACATTAAACATAGCTCAAATTCTTTTTTGATACACTTAATGAATCAAATTCT
This sequence comes from Gossypium stocksii, assembly GCA_020496765.1. NCBI lineage: Eukaryota > Viridiplantae > Streptophyta > Magnoliopsida > Malvales > Malvaceae > Gossypium > Gossypium stocksii. The sequence continues at coordinate 53,589,508 of CM035629.1, read as the reverse complement.
TTTAACTAGATTAGTCAAATGATTATTATTCATTTTCCCAATTCCATAAGGCCTAGTGTTTCAATTTGGCGAGTTTACCCGTTTAAAAACACACTAGTGACGAGTTTAGTTGTTGTGAAGTTAATCATTCAATTACTAACCATGGTAAGTGGGACACATACCAGTTATGTCTCAAACTTTAGGAAAGGAACGTGTCATTATGCATGACACCTGAAGAATTTCGATGGTTGTGCTTAATTAATGGAATCATGTGTGCATGTAAGGTGATTAAGGATCTTGTTTAGAGTGGGAAAAGCTTAATTTTATATTAAAATAAAGGTATAAAAGAGGAAAGACTTTAATTTTTCTTTTCTATTTTTTCTTTGTTATATTTGAAGAAAATTAAAAGTGTTCTTCATTGCTTAAAGGAAGAACCTGCGATCATAACCTGTTTAGAAACTACCTTAGGAGCCAATCACTAGTAATCTCTTAAGTCCTCCTTTAGTTCAAGTATTAGGAAATGTAAGAGTGGTAGAAGTCATATATATATAAGTTTTCATTGAAAGTTTTGGAAAGAAGGAAACCTTACTTTGGTTACAGTGTTGCATGTTGCTAATTCTTATTTTTACATAACAATCTCGATTGTTTTTGTATTTAATAGAAATGTTTGATTATTTAGTTAAAGAAGCAGAACAAGGCCCGAGTAAGAAGGGGAAAGAACCCGTTGAGTTAATAAAACTTTCCTAGGAGTTTCTGGTGAGTTCCTTCCACTTTTACTTTTGATAAATAATGAATTAGCTTAAAATTAATGTTATCTTTCCAGATAAAGTTAATATTATATTAGAAATTACATGTACATTCTTGTGTTAACAAACTATAAATACGAAACCTAAATAAATGTGCATGAATGATTAAAATGGATATCCCATTCTTGGTGCAGAAGGTTAGTATCCGGAAAGGCAGAAATGGGCTAATAGAGGTTTGATAGAGTGTGGTTGTGATGGGAGTAGTAAACGAAGAATATGATATGGATACATTTTGCCTCCTATAGGACATGTGAATGTAAACCGAGATTGGCAAAGGATCTTGGCCTTACGGGGGAATATGTATGTGTTCAAATTAACAAGCAGGATTTGTAGAGGTTTAGATGGAACATTGGCTCTACGAAGCAATATCATAGAAATGGTACATTAGCTCTTCAGGGTGTTGATAGGATCCATAGCTAGCACAAGGAAAGGTGTATAAATGTTTGTAAATATGCCACATGTGAATTGTACTTGAATGTATTAATAACCAATAGTAAACTATACTTACTTGAAATTGTACTTAGATGCGGATAGTATTCGCCAATGCATAAACTTAGTCATAAATTGAGTTAGCTTGTGAATTATGTTTAGATACAGTTAGTATCTGTTAGGGAGCTATACTTAATTGCGACATGTATTCCCATGAGAGTGGTTTATTCCTCCTAATGATAGTTATTGTTTATTTACGGAACTCACTATCTAAACTTACTTAGCTTCTTTTATCCCTATTCTTGGTCTTTTAAGGTAGTTGTGGATTCTTTAATGGGATTCAGCTAGATTGCTGACTCAATTTTGAGCTATTCATTTGCTTAATTTTTAACATGTATATATCGGGTTGGCTCGTAGTTTTAGCCTCTTTTGTTTAAAATTTGTATAAAGTGAATTCAAGTTGTACCTTCATATAGTATTTTGTATAAGCTAACAGTTATTGGCACTTCGCCAAAAATTCAAAATTTTATGTTATGTATGTTTTTGGCGTACTATTATATTTTTGCCTTGGGTATATGCCATATCAACCATAATCTACCAAGCAGCATTTTAAAACTTGTTTGCTACTATATATTAAATGGCTTAATGAGTGAAACACCTTTGTTGTGATATTACGTGATGTTTTTAGTCTTTTGGTAACACCATCGTTTGCTAGTCTACTCAGTGGATTAGGGGTGCTACAATTTTATTGGTATCAGAGCTTCAGTTTAGCCGATTCTTAAAAGATTAAATGTAGCAATAAGTATCGATATGCATGGTACATGTTTCTGGCTTAGTCCCTTGTTGTATTGCTAAGATGATATTGTGTTGTGTAGCTAATCTGATGTCTACAAATTTGCATGATGGAATTGGTGAAGAGATAGAGAGCAATGCTCCTCCTCAATCTGGTGGCCCTGGTCCCTTTGCAATTTGGGGAGCCACTAGTGTTGAAGCACATGAAGCTCTACTTGAAATGATGGGGCAGTGGTTCAAATATTTTGTAGGTGTTGCTCCAACACCCCCTCCTCAACCGCAACACGAGGTTGCTTGACCTTTGACTCCTACTCCCTCTATTTCAACTACAATTGTACCTTAAAGTGATCCAATAAAGGAAATTTGTAAGTGAAGGCTAAGGAATTCAAAGGCGGAAAGGCCAATGATCCACTAGTGGCTAAAAACTGGCTATGTCGAGTGTGCCAAGTAATGGAGGAACTACATGTACTCCACTATTTAATCTTTTTTGCACAGTCTCTTCGCTGGAAGATGAGGTTTACCAATGAAGGCATATAATGAAGAGCATCACTCATAGTGAGCAAGTGAACTGGAAGTTCTTTCTGAGGAAGTTTTGTGAGAAATATATTAGCAAACTCTTTATTGAGCAAAAGAAGAGAGAATTTTTAAACTTCTACTAAGGAAAGGTGATTGTATTTGCGTATTAGTGTGAATTTATTATATTAAGCAAATATGCTCATGAATTGTGCTAAACCAAGCATTACTTGATAATATCTTTTAATATAACAAATTAAAGTGTTTTTAGGTAAAAGTTAAAGTTGAACAAAATTGGAAAAATGATAAAATCAAGTTAAAATGGTTTCAATCGAGTTAAGCATTTTCAATCATGTGAAAATCATTTTTAAACAAGTTAGTATTGCTTTTTGGCTTGGTATCAATAGTTTTCTAGATATCGCTATCTACTCTAAAATCTATACGAAATTGACATTCTGCTTTCAATCAATTACAAAAAGTATCGATACCTTTTTAAAAAGCACTGATACCTTTTACCATGTATCGATAAATTGTCTTTGGTATCATTGTAAACTAACATTAATGGTAACTAAATGGTCTGATAATTATGATTGTTTCTTATCTAGCTCAAGAAGCTAGCGAAAGCCCAAACAATTGAGGCAAATGACCAATAGAGTAGACTCTATCCTAAAGTTTTTGGTGAGTTCCTTCTTTTGAGTTATGAAAATTGTATGATATGTGGGTTATGAAAGGTAAGTTGTCCCTAATAAAGATGGGTCGATATGTGTTGTATTGATGAGCGTGCAATAAGTTCGTGTTGTGTGTATGAGCATGGCCATGGTCGAGTTAAAAATTACCACCTCGAGTGAGCCCAACATCAGACTATTTGTGATATGTGAAAATGTGGAAAGAAGTTTTATTTGTGATGCCTCCAATAGGTAAACTTTATTGTAAACCAGATTGACAGATCATAGTCTGACCTTGCGAAAAAACACATGTTAAATCTAACATGGGATAGGAAAACAAATATGATCTGGCTGATATGCGATTCTGGATTCTGAAAATGGGCCTGAGGTTGGCACAAGGTTGGATTATAGGTAAACTGATAAACCGTAAATTATACATATTTTTACCTCATGCTTAGCCTAATTTCTGGATGAATTATCATTAAATTTATGGAATTTGGTGCTCCTAATCCTTTTATTTCATGTTTTATACTTAGGAGAGCATAAGGAAGAGAAAAGAGCAAGGAACGAGCCAAAAATGGGCAAATTAGGCCCAAATCAATAATCAACACAGCCTAGAAGTTTGTCACACGGGCGTGGCACATGGCTGTACCACTTTAACAGGCTCGAGCACGGCCTCCACATCGACTCACACGGGCGTGTCACTATCGTTATAAAGTTCAATTTCACTCGAGAGGCAACTCGAGTACTAACAATTTTGATTTTCTTAGATTCATAACTAACTCCTTAAAACGCAGATTCCCTAGAACCACACGACCAGGCATACACGGCGTGCCTAAGGCCGTGGGCACCCCACGGTTAGGAACACGGCCGTGCGATACTACCGTGGCTAAACCTGTCAACTCATACACGGGCGTGCGAGCCTGGACACGATCGCTGGAGAAGCAAACACTAGAAGACACGACCGTGTTATATGGCCGTGTATACCAGCATGCCCGTGCTAATAAGCCATGGACAAAACTGAGAAATCAACACGGGTGTAGAACACGCCCGTGCCGACCAACTGTGGTCACACAAAAAAATCCAAGAAACACACGGGCCAACCCAAGGGCACATAGGCGTGCGCCACGGCCGTGGGACTAAATCCTTATTAATTAATTTCAATTTTCATTTTCTTTATTTTATATTCCTCCTTTTTTCCTTTTATTTTTGCACTCCAATTTTTATCGAGTAATACCTGAATTTTACACACAATTGTGCTATTCTCTTCAGTCACCCAGAATCATGAACTCCAAATAGCCCTTTCTCCAATTCAGCTTTAACTACTCAAGGAATTCATCCAATATTCAGGGAGTTTCACTTCTCTCCCTATCTTATGATTTTATGCTTCTATTGCTACTAACGTATCTTTATACATTAAGGACAATGTACATCTTAAGTGTTGGGGGGGAATTCACTTTCATGCTCTATATTATCCTTGAACCCCTGAAACTTTTTGCCACTAACTTGTTACATTGTTTTCAAACGTCGAATTCTCACTTTCACTCTCTGCATTATTCTCAATCCCCTATTAAAATGAATTCTGATTGATTTATGATTTTTATTGATTTGTTAAGAATTAAGACATAGGTACTTATGGTTTGATTATTTAAACTTTAAGACATTAGAGAATCAAGCATGATAAGTTGAAATTTTTGAGAATTTAAAATTTTTCTAGGTTGTTTTCCTCAATTTTAAGTGTTATCTTGAAATTTGAAATTCGCAGGATTGACAACAAAAGCCATAATTCTGGTGAGATTTTTGAGCCTTTTGAGCATACATCCTTTCGTGCTCACTTTTATTGTTACTTTGAGTGAGTTAATACTGATTTGTTATTCTAGAACTTGCTTCGATTATACATGTCAAGACCACATCATTGATTTGATATACCAAAATGATAAAGGCACTTAGGATTTAACCCACTTACTCCATAAAAGCCTACCTCCATAAATTAACCCCTAGTGAACCCCATTGAGCCTAACAAACTATTCCTTGACTTACCCTCAATATTAACCTATAATCCATTTTTTGTTGAATTCTCTTTAATTATTTTGATCCCTATTTTTGTCGAGATTTGAGTTGAATAATTATCTAGCTTTGTTCTCCATTTTAGACTGTAAATATTTGATTTGTTCTTAAAAAAACAAAAAAAATGTATATACAGTTATTTCAGTTGTAATTCATATTTCAGTTGTAATTCAATATTTATGCATATTTCTATTATAAGCTTCTGAATCCAAAACAATGTTATCCAAAAAGAAGATGCTTAGCTCTAGGGATATGTTTCAATGATAGAGATTTTTCTAGTTAGATGATTTTTTAGTTCAATCTCAATTCAACCCTCTTTTTTAGCTTGTGACAACACCCCTAACCAAAGCCCCATTACAACTATTGAAAGACCTTTTGACTGATGTGTCATATCAATCTATAGTGGTGGAGATGTGATTTTCATGCAAGCTTATGGTAATAACTTTTCATGTTGACTAATGAGTGCTTAATTTCTAAACCCTAAACACCTCGAGTAGATAGAGTGAATCTTTAGTGAGGATGTCAACTCTTGTTGATTTTGAATTAAAAGGTTAACTACTTAGGAGAGGGGAGAAGACCCATGTTTCTGTGATAAGATTCTCAACTTAGAGTGTTTGAAACTTTAATGTTCTTTCGGTTGAATTTTCAATGTATGATTACTTGTGAATTAGTTTGAAACTTTATTGATAAGGATTATAAGTTGAGAAGAATGATTTTTAATTGTGAATTGAGATTTTGCTTGAGGACAAGCAAAGGCTTAAGCGTGGGGGTATTTGATAAACCGTAAATTATACATATTTTTACCTCATGCTTAGCCTAATTTCTGGATGAATTATCATGGAATTTGTGGAATTCGGTGCTCCTAATCCTTTTATTTCATGTTTTATACTTAGGAGAGCATAAGGAAGAGAAAAGAGCAAGGAACGAGCCAAAAATAGGCAAATTAGGCCCAAATCAATAATCAACACGGCCTGGAAGTTTGTCACACGGGCGTGGCACACGGCTGTGCCACTTTAATAGGCTCGAGCACGGCCTTCATATCAACTCACACGAGTGTGTCCCTATCGTGATGAAGTTCAATTTCACTCGGAAAAAGCTACTTAGGGGCTAAGAAAGACATTCTAAACTTTATATAAAGACCCTAGAGGCAACTACAAGGGTGTACATTATTCCCGCCAAGACAGGGAGTTAAAGGCAGGGAATTACTCGAAGGAAAGCCGATTGATCCATCTCAGAAGCCAGGATCTACATCAAGATAGAGGATCTCCCTTCTATCCTTTTAGGAATTTTGGGTTTTCTTATGTTTTGTTATTTTATTTATTCTAAGATGTTTCTTTTTATAATTATGAACTAAAACCCCAAATATCTAAGGGGGATGAAACCTAAGACAAATCTTATTATTGTTATCTGAACTATGTGATAAATATTTGATTTGTTCTTAATTGTGTTTTTCAACTCTTGAATGGATATTTTCGGGATATTAATTTAAGTCGAATGTGCTTATACAGAGGAGCAAAAGTCCCTGTATAGGAGTAGATCCAACACAATTAAGTGGAGTTGATCGCAATCCTAGACATAGGATGACGAAAATCTACCGGATTAGAGTCAAATCTAATATGGGGAGCCATAAATCGAGTTAATGCAAGACTAGGTGTTTTAATTAGAAAGAGATTTCAATTAATCAACCTAGGATTAGTTGTTCTTATCCTCAACGGAGGTATTAACATAATTTAGGGATCTCTACGGATCAAGTCAAATGAAGAAATCATCTAATTCAGAGTTAGATAACAAGTGAAGTCTAGGTGGATTCTTCCTTAGGTATTGCCCTCATCAATTAGTTTTCCCAAAAGCAATTTCCTAATTTACTCTTTGTTGTTTCTTTAGTTTAGTTCAAAATAGTTTACAACTAAACCCCTTTAATTTCTTAGGCTAGATAATAGGAAGGAAGTCATTACTAGTATTTTAGTTCCTTGGATTCGATATTCCAGTCTTGCCACTAGCTATACTACTATTCGATAGGTGCGCTTGCCTTTTATCGTGATAATAGTTAGTTTCCAAGTACAATCGATTTTATTACTTCATCATCACGAGATCATAAACATACATGACTCTAAGAAGTGCATAAAAGTCGGCATCATATGTTTGCCAGGGATACTGTGTGTGTTGTTTTGACGAAGTGTCATTATCAGAAAATTGTACTTTCGGCTTGACGTAATGTGTCTGTAAGACTGATTCTAAAAAATGTCTTTATTTTTTGGTTGAATATTAGCAATCTGATAAACATTATGTGTCTACCTGGAGCTCATTAAGTTCAATTGAACTTACTCTATTACCTTTCTCACTTAGGAAATTGATTAGTAGAAGAAGATTCGTAAAAGAGGACTACGCTAGAGCTTGGCCTACAAGTGAGCCACTTTTTTGTTTTGTATCATGCATGATTGATTGGTGGATGGCATATATATACATTTTGTATTTAACTTTTTCTTTTACTTTGAAATTGTATTGTTTTGTCATATAAAGTGAAATTGTCCCTAATTGTAATGGGTGTATGCTACACTCCCTTAAATTGTAGTTTACAAATTTGTCTTTTCTTAAGTGTATTTGCCTTTTGTAACACCCTGCCCATTGAAGCCCTAGTGTTTAAGCTTTGCTTGTAGAAGTAAAGTATGTAGAATAAGTTTTAAATGAGTAAGGTATTAAATCTGGCTAAGTATATGAAATCTATGAATGTGCCTTCAAGCAAAGTCTGTGTTAGGCGAGCTTGGTGGTTTGGCAGACTCTCTTCTAGAGTATACACCACCCCACCCGTTGACAAATATGTTGAATCCTTAAAGTTAAGCTTTTAGAGTTATGTTATGTCCTAAGTCTGGAAGAGTCGCCTATTATATTATTATATTATTATTTTGATTGAACAAATTAGTTAGCCTAATGAAAACTAGTTAAAATCAGACAAGTTACTGTAGATGTCAAGACACGCATTTATGATGAGATAGTTCTTAGTCACAGGTACCGAAGGAAGGGTAGTGGTGTAATTTAACATGCCCACTAGGTTTACCTTCTATGTATTTCTGTATAAATCCAACCTTGACTTCCTAAGCTTTATGCTTCCTTTGACAACCGTATTTTCTTTCCAAAACTTTCTCTGTATTTTTCTCTCAAAAACCCTAAACCTAAGGCTTGTTGGAAGATTTGGGTCAACTGTACTCAACCAACTCCTTCTTTGTTAACACTTGGTAAAAATAGATGAAACTCAGGTTATTTCATGGTTGCTTACGATGCCTTAGGATTTTATGTTTTAAGGTTAGTCTAATGTGTAAGGAAGGAAACTTCCTGATTATGGGTTTCCAGTTAATGTTCTTATGACCTACATAGTTTTCTGTTAAAAGGATATAAAAAGGTTAACTTTTTATATTATAGCTCAAGATACACCCGAAGACCCTCGAGATAAGGGCAAAGGTCCTGTTTGTAACCTAACTATACTGGTGAGTTCGTTCTTACTCCATATGTGTGTATGCTTTCATTATGTTTGGTTTAATGTAAGTATACCTATCCTATGAAAATGAAATTTTTGTGCAAGAGAGACAAAAGTCTTTGTCAATAGTTTGTTTTGGCATGTTCGTGTTACAGGTATAAAGGCCTTTCTCTATGTTAAGCAATTACCCCTTCCACCTCTTTTTTCTTCCAAAATGAACCATATCATCTAAAAAGAAAAAGAAAAGGAAATGAATTCATGGCAATACCTTTAATGAAATGAGCATTAAACTGGTAGATAGCGATAAATAAAAGTGGATGTGTAGCCTTTAGTAGTTCAATTGTTAGTGCAAAGCAGATTGGCAGTGCATGACAAAGGAAAAGAAATGAAAAAATGATATGACTCTGAATATGGACTAAGGTTTCGACTAATAAGAAGAAGGTTTTCTATATGACTATATGGGCATAGTCTGGCGTATTGCCTGTCTGTGTTAGTATTTGACAATTGATGAATTGTGTGACTGTGCTGAAATGGAAGTGCTTACTTGAATTGTATATGATTATTGATTGTTAACCTTTGGAAACACGCTAAGTTCTTCAAACTTACTTAGTTACTTTTCCTTCTCAGGCCTGCTGACGAAGTAAAGGAACCTCCAAAGACCACGCTAGAGTTATAAATCACCACCGTGAGATTTCTAAGTATTCTGTTTTATGTATGGCTCAGGGATGTTGTCATGATGATGTCTTTTTGAAGAATAAATTTTGTATATTTGAGCTTATGCTTTTGAAATCATAGATCCGATGAAAATTTAATAAAGTATTACGTTTTATATAAAGCCTAAATTTATTTAACTTCGATTTATCGATGCTTCACATCATTTAAAAACAATATATGCATATTAGTAATGTTGTGATTAAGTGGTGGTTTTCTCCCAACATGGTTTTGAGGATATAGTCTTTTAAAGCAGTGACACACCAAATGAGCAAAGAATAACAGTTTTATCTAAAAGGCTAATCCTTATAACTGTTTTCTCAATGTTTTAATACAAGTTAAAGGATTTGAATCTATCAATAGGGCCTCGATCCATCAGACGACTTATGTGGTTGTTGGGTACACGCCATGACTTCCTGACGGGCTAAGGGGTGTTTTTGGTATCAAAGCCTAGTTAGCCGATTCTTAAAAAATGAAAGGTTAAGTCACACCCCGTCATGCATGATATATCTCTGGCTTAGTTCATGTACTTTTGATTTACTTACGTTTTGTTGTAGCTAAGAAATAAGTTTGAAAGCTCAAAAGAAGCGACGGGCGAAGTTATTGAGAGCCATGTACCTCTAGTGCAAGGACAATGTCCTGCAGCTGATTCGAGCCCGACCAATAGTGCTTTCTGTGATGCTTTCTTCACAATGATAGGTTAATTGTTTGACAAATTTTTTGGGAAAACCCAAGTACCTCAACCACCCTAGTGACCTTATCCTAAAGTGTTACAACCAGTACCTCCTGCACCTCAGTCACCGGCTACAACTCAGTTTAAGGGAGATCTCGTGAGAGAGATATGTAAACATGGTGCTAAAGAATTTCTAGGGATAAGAGTGATGATCTCACTGTAGTAGAACAATGGCTATCTCACATAGGTAGAGTAATTGCAGAGCTGAAATGTATGCCAATGGATAGTCTCTTTTGCCCTATTTCCTTGCTAGAATGAAAGGCGTATCAGTGGTGGGAACACTAATAAGTGTGACCTCTAAAGAATAAATATATTGGGAGTTCTTCTTAATGAAGTTCAGAGAGAAGTACGTTAACCAGATTTATGTCGAGCAAATGAAGAAGGAGTTTCTGTATCTCAAGCAAGGACAAATGTCAGTAATGGAATAAGAATGAGAATTTGTAAGACTTAGTGATTATGCATGGGACATGTTCCAAATCGAAAAAGCTTTGCACGATAAATTTGAGTGGGGCTTGAGGGATGAAATCCGTACCCTGGTGGTAGCTTTAGAAGTTCAGAGTTTAATAGCCATGACATTCAATGCTCAGAAGATAGAAATGATTATTCAAGAAAGGAATAGGGGTCTGGGTAGGGAAAGAATGAAGCATGGAATCTTTAGTCCACCAACCTCAAAAATTTTTAAGAAATTGAAAGATAGAAGCTTCTCTACACCAAAATGGATTTTCATCCCTCGAACTTTTGAAGAGAGGAAGGTGCACGACAAGCCACCTCCATAGGAAGCATGGAGGGGTCTAGGATGATGATAGACCCTATATGTGAACAATGTGGGAGGAATCACTGAGACAAATGTTGGAAACAACAGGGAGCCTATTATTCTTATGGATCATTGGACAATCAGATTAGAGACTGCCCCTCAAAGGCTGATGCCGTCTTGAAACAATATGTGAATGTGGGGCTCAAAGTACTCAGTAGGAAATGAGATCCAAAATAGATAGAAATTTGGGATCAATTTGAAGGGCTTCAAGAAAGAACTACACCTAGCCCACCTCAGGAGTGTTTACCAGAGACTATGTAATGAAGGCTAAAGAAGATGCAAACTTACCTGAGGTTATCATGGGTAAATTTTCTTTTCTGGGACATAGCTTTCATGCACTAATAAACCCTGGGTCAACCTATTCATACATATGTACAATGGTCATGGAGGGTATGAAGTTAGAAGTTGTTCCTTCTGAAACAAATATGTTGGTAACCAACCCCCTTAGTCAAAGTACAGTAGTTAACAGAGTAATTAAAGATTGTCTGTTGACTTTTGGCAAACACATATTTTTGCCAAACTTATTGCTACTAAGTTTTCATGAGTTCGATGCTATCCTTGGGCTGGGTTGGTTAATCAAACATAATCTAGTGGTAGATTATCGAGCCAAAGGATTACATCTTTTAACTAAAAAGGGAAATGAATTGTTACTACCTAGTGCGCAAACCAGTATGGCGAGTAGTGTAATTTCGATGCTATCCACCAAAAAGCTACTAGTTAAGGGTACAGATGCCTACCTAGTGTATACCATGTATTCGTTTGAGGTATTTTGAAAGGAACTCCCAAGTACGCTGCTAGATTGAGAGGTAAAGTTCTCGATTGAAGTAGAACCTAGTATTACGCCCATATGTTTTGCCACATAGAGGATGGCACCATTGGAGTTAAAGGAACTTAAGAAGCAATTGCAAGATCGTTTGGATAAAGGATTTATTTGACCAAGTGTCTCACCTTGAGGCACACCAATATTGGTCGTGAAAAAGTAGGATGGGAATCTCTGCATATACATCGATTACTGCCAACTAAACAAAGTGACTGTGAAAAACAAGTATTTGTTACCTTAGATAGAAGACTTGTTCGACCAACTAAGTGGAGCTGTCATCTTATCTAAAATTGACTTACGGTTTGGCTATTATAAAGTGAAATTAAGGGTGACGATGTTTCAAAAATTGCATTTCATTCACACTATGGACATTACGAGTTCTTAGTGATGTCGTTCGGAAATGAATGAGCCAATAGTAGTCATGGATCTGATGACAAGAGTCTTCCAGCCCTACTTAGACTATTTTTGTAGCCGTTTTTATTGATGATATTTTGGTCTACCCTAAAAGCGTAGCAGAGCATGAAGAACACCTGGAGATTGTGTTAAAAACCTTGCGAGAAAACAAGTTATATGCCAAATTTGGTAAGTGTGAATTTTGGCTGGGTGAAGTTTATTTCCTAGGTCACGTTATTTCTACAGAAGGCATCAAATAGGCCTTGATAAGATCAAATTTGTGCTTCATTGGAATCCTCTAAGAAATGTCACTGAAGTACGTAGTTTTCGGGATTTAGCAATTTGGCAGGTTACTAGAAGCGATTTGTAAAAGAATTCACCATGTTGGTGACACCTCTTATACTTCTGTTAAGGGAGAAGGAAAAAATCGAGTGGACAGAGGTGTGTCAAAAGAGTATGCCACAAGAGCTTGAAGTGTCACACCCCAAAATTGGCACATCTGAGAGAAAGGAGAATAAATGTGAAAGTTACCTATTTTGGCATATTATTGTAGTATAGTCCACCACTTCTCAGAATTTTGACAAGTTAAATCCTGGTGTCTAATGTATCCACCTGCATAGAATTTAAGGTTTTCATCTCGGGATGTTTTATAATTGAAGAAAAGTATGCCCATCGAAGAACAAGCCTTATGAGGGTTATTGCCAAAGGTATGGTACACCCGATTTGCTCGAACACTGTACAAAGTGGGTTCTATAATGTGATAGGTTGGGAGTCAACTGAATGGATTGACTGGTCAAATTACATTTGCACCGGATTCTCTTTTATATTTTTTCCCGATTTTTGTAGGGAAATTAAGGGAAAATTTCTATATGCATTTAAAACTTGTCAAGGTCCACTAAGAGGAACTAAGTATATATATGTTAAGAAAGGAATATTCAAATGAGTTTTTTTCCTTGCGTTCTATGCTCTGGTTTTCCTTAAGGCTAAATATTCTCTTCTTTTTTGTTAAACTAGAAACTAAGGTCTTTTGATTAGTCAATGGATGTTTCAACCTCCTGGTAAGCCTAATAGATCTGCATGTTATAATTTTGAAAGAGTAAGGATGTTAATAGGAATATTAATAGTAGGTTGTAAATAGGAAGCCCTGCATAGAGGTCGTCTGTAATTGAGATGTTAGTAAACTGTCTGTAAATGAGATTTTAATAGAAGTTTTGTAATCTTTTAAGTAGTTGTTGCTGCTGGTTCAGGTAGGATCATTGGAACAGAAACTCTAAGTTGAAGTGAAGGTGAGTTTTCAGGTGAGTCCCTAGTCTCGACTCCTACAAGTCATTCTAGAAAGTTTTTCTTATAGTTATGCTCCAATAATAGTGCATAAGTCCTTGACTGACTGTTGAATGTATATGTGTGGTATATGTATATTATTTGTATGAGTTTAAGTGTGTGATGTGTTGTATGCATAAGTAAATGTGGTCTTGTAAAGTAAATATATGTTCATATATGGTGCGTATATTTTGTTGCAAGATTGTACCTATGTGTGACAAGTTTGTAAAGAAGTATGATTCTATTATGGGTATGAGTAAAGTTTAGGTGAATGTGTGCTTATGTTATATGTATGATGCATGATTGAAAATGTTGGAGAAATGGGAGTTTGACAAAGTGTTAGGAAATGTCACATCCTAAAAACCAGGTTAGTAGAAATTGGGTTAATGAACCGAAAGTAGTTATGCTCAAATTTTTTTAGATAATCTTTTGCTTATTTGATAATAAATAAGTACCAAGTCTAGTGATCAAGTAATGGTAGAGATGGCCTTGATGATCTGTATTCGAATCCCTTCCCTTTCATTAGTTTCTATGTGGTGCAATTTTGCTTCAAACCTTAGCAAATGTCACATCATGTTTTTAAAATGAATGATGTTAGAGTTTTAACAAGCAAGTGAGTTAGTCTAATGGTTAAGAGCTTAATTAGTTTGCTAAAGGTCCTATGTTAAATTCTCCACATCTCCATTGTTTTTATTAAATTTTTGGTTCATAAAACCTTGGTCAAAGCTTCTATAACAGTCCACCCATAGTTTTTATATAAGAAAATATTCTTTCCTCCTTTAACTAGCCAACCTTTCTCTTTTAGCCCCTTTTTCACTTCAGATGTTTCCCATGATCCACCTTTTATGCCTTTGTCCCCGAAAACTTCCATTTTCTCCCTTTTACCAAGCTCGAACCGTCCATCACACCAAAAGAGCCTACTACTCTCATTTTCTCTCATTTTCTCTCATTTTGGTGTCTCATCCTCTTTTCTTGACTAATTCCTCCATTTTTCATCCCTTGCTCCTCCTTTCTCTTCCTTTTTCCTCTTCTTTGATCCACCATCACCACCGCTACACCACCACCTCACCATTGCTGCACCACGACTGTGATCAATTTCCCTTCTCTTTTTCTCTCTACTTCTCAACCAAGTGATTTTTGCTCCACATTTACATATATTATTTATTTTGAAAACCTTGCTGGAATTTTATTATTTCCAAACCAAAAATTTCATCCTATCATCCATTTTTCTTGATTTCATTAGATCAGATTGATTCAACTCATTTTTGGACAAAACAAGCGTAAGTAAGGTGTTACAAGTCAATTTTGTCACCTTTCTTCCATCCTTTTTCCTTCATTCACCGAATGTATATATATACATGTAAGCTATTGACATCTTTTTTTCAGATCTAAAACCTTGTACATCATTTTATTGATGAAGGACCAAAACTAACCACTTTGGATCGCTAGAAATTTTGGACGTGAATAATATCTCTGACATAAATATTACAACATAGGTATAGGATGATTTGGGATAATCATCATTTGCTTACCATTCTTATGATTAATGGATGTTTATAATAGTGATTATTAGATATATTTTTAGTCTCAATATTAACAAATCATAATATTCACATGATTGAAGGACCAGTTGCTATCAACTCATGATCACCCCTAGCTTTGGAAATGAATCACGACATTGAAATGAATCGTAATAGCGTAAGTGTGGGTTTGGAAATCTAGATTAAATGTTTTCTTATGAAAAGGAATAATTAGCATAACATTCTAATGATGGATCATCGTTATATACTCAGATATGTGATTGTTTTAGTTAGATCCAAGTGTGGGTGTTAGAAGGAGTCTAGTGTTGGTTGGATCTTCTACGTCAGGTGTGGTTCTAATCTAAATAAAAATTGATACACATTAATTCTAATGTTTAAAAAATATTATTGTTGGATTGTCATTATTTGAATACTTTAAGTATTCCAAAAAGGGAGATTAAACCTATCAATATGTATCATATCGAGTAAGTGATCAGAAAACTAAAAGGGGTGAGTTATATAGCTCAGGATGAGTCTTAACTCAAGTATTAAGTAGGAATTCAGTATACAAATCAAAATATTATAGCGAATTTATATAGCTTAATTCCACAGAATCTTAACTTGGGTAACAACCAGTAATCAAAACATACATTTCATAAAAATAACATAATTTTATATATAACAACATAATTTCACATGTTACAGTATGCATGAGGATATAACCTCGAGGTTAGGATTTGATGACAAAATTTGGAGGAGTTTCTCGAAATTATTTTTAAATTAAAGTAATTAAAGTTTATTTTGATGTTTTGTTATTTTAGAAATGTAATAAGTTTGAGTACAGATTATGGCATTGGACATTAATTTGGGGATTTTCATTCCGATTTGCATGAATTGATTGTATGACATTATGTTTTAAAACCTACATAAATTAGTATTTGATAAGATTATGCATGAAACTTGATTTTTATTAAAACTTGACAAAATCACTCTTTTCTACTTCGACAACAAAAATGAGTTTTAGAATAAAAATGACTTGTTTTTTAAGGTTTTAAATTGTCTATTGATGTTTTATCGAATTTACATGAAATATTGATTTTTAACAAAATATGGTTTTAGTAAAAAATTTTGTTGTGATTCTTATAAAAATATGTCAAATATTACATTTTCTGTTGTAATTTTTAGAAACAAGTTTTAATAAAATTAGACTTAGTTTTCAAAATTACTAATATTTACAAGCAAGATTTCTAAAGACATTTGATTTCTGAAGTTAGCATATTTTTCTTGAATAATGAGAAATAACCAAGTTATTTAGTTTTGAATAAATAAATGAATGATTTTGAAATATGAAATTATGAAAATTTTGAGTAGTGACCAAACTTTTACAAATAAAATACCGAAATCATTGATTTCTATAATTTTCATATTTTTGCTAGATTAAGTTAATTATTTGATTTCACTAGTTTTGAACGATTTACACAAATATTTTAAAAGGAATGTTTGAAAACCAAGAAAGTTTTTTTTGGGCCATTCTAGTGGCTAATGTAGCTTTTCGAATTCAGCCATAATGATTGGGCTGGGTTTGGGAGGTTACAGGAAATTATATGACACGAGACTTGACCCCGCAGTAGTATTTGACGAAGTCTGTCAGGACAGTAAACACGAATTCCAGTATCACAAATATGAGAAAAGACCACGGTCATGGCCATGACATATTTTAGAAAGGATGGATGAGTCGTATTTATGTATTAGGGTTTATGTGTGTCCCAGGGCGATGATGGGAAAAACCTTATGCGATGGTGAGCTTAGGCAAATCCATATTGCAAACATGGTAGTTCATGTGGTGCCTTGGTGGCATCCAAGCACAGCCTCTATAGGATATTCTAAAATGTCTTTACGGCTTATCCTGTAATACCTTTGTGGCATATTCGGTGATGCTTTTGTGGCATAATCTATGATGCCTTTGTGGCATATTCTATAGACCCCTTGTGGCATAATCTGTGAGCCTTTGTGGAGTATATTGTAGAGCCCTTGTGGCATATTCTATGAAGCTTAAATGGCTAGTAATGGTTAGTTGCCTTTGTGGCGAAGTCTGGTTATTCATTAAAGTAGTTCCTAAAGGAGTTTTCCTTACGATGTCCTAATCTATGACCTCACTATGTAAATATGTCAGAAAGATATTATAGTGTACTCAAAAGTATAGGCAATGTAAATCTTTGTGAAGTCTGAGCAAATCCACATTTTGTAAAAAGGTTGTTTAATTCTATGGTATTCGCCAACCGTGGGCACCCTCACAATTTGTAACACAATTATCTGGATTTGTAATAGATGACTTAAATGTCACATTTATCAAGATAAATTTGTTTTTTGAGTTGAGAAGGTTACAATCAAACTGGTACTCTGTCAGCCACTAGATTTAGTATCAGAATCTGCCAAAGATAGGACCCGTTTGGGTTTTTTTTAGATCAGCCAATACAAAAATCCAGCAAAGGTAAGATCCATATGTAGATCAATCTAAAAGATCATCTATTATAAGAATTTTCCAAGAGTGAAATCTATGTGTAACATATAAAAGAAGTCTTCAACCTTTATCAGTGAGAGAATCTACCAAGAGTGGTGTCATTATGAATATATTATGTGAAATGTATCAGTTTCTATCTCTGAAAACATTGTGAAATAGATCCACAATAAGAAGTGAATGTGTTAGTTTGCCATACGGGTGGGATGAATGTATGATTGACAAGTGCAGAAATGAGTGTATATGAATCTATTGAGAAAAAGGAAAAGTATCTGCTAATATCAAAAAAATTTTCAGTACTCTCCAAGGTTCAACGAAAAATGTTCAAGGTAATCTTGGTTAAAAATTCACTAAGTTCATACGAACTTACAAGCGTCTATTTACAATATAGGTTCCAATTAATAAGTTGTTACGCCAAGAGGGACCAAGCCAAGAATGTACCAGGGTGGCAGTTTGAGTTGTGATATTATGCATACAGAGGACACTGTAGGAATATGGAAAATTTTAATCTATGCCATGCTGAGTTTGTCTTTATTAAGGTTTTAAGTTGTAATGACTTGTATATTATATTTATGTTTTATATATTTAATGAATTCTTCTTTTCAATAGTTGTGAAGAAATGAACAAGATATTTGTTGTAATTGAGTTACACCAGCTTTAAAAGTTGTATTAAGTGTTTAGGTCTTCTAGCATCCGGTATCTGAATTCAGTAATTCAGGTCGGGTAAAAGGGTGTTATAGTTAATTGGTATCAGAACTTTAGTTTAGTTGATCCTCTAGAACTAGGGATGAAGTAAGCCCTGTAAGTTAAAGAATTTTTATGTGTATGGCAGATACTTTGTTATATTATTGATATTATGGTAAGAAAAACAGATGATAAGGAAAGTACTAACTTTATTAAAAGAATAAGAAAGTTTGTACAAAAGGAGTAAGGGAATTTAAATACAACAAAGGTAGAAAAATTCTCAATTTCCTCCCTCAGTGGGCTGGTCAGTTAGTTCGGTGGGGACTTCTTCTATTTGAGGGTACTCTTCAGGGGCTTCCTCCAAATCTATCGAATATTTTAAGTCCTTTTCCTCTTCCTCTACTTCTAGTTTAGTAGGAATAAAGAAGTTGGTTGATTGATTCCACTCCCTCTGGAAATTTTCCTAGTCTTCACCCTCCGAGTTATATACATTAAGGTTTAGGGACTCGATAGAGACCTTTTGGAGGCAGTTAAGTGTTTAGGTCTTGTAGCACCCGATATCTAGATACGGTAATTTGAGTTGGGTAAAAAGGTGTTAAATAAAGTACCTGATGACTAGAGGAATTGAATCTACACCAATGGCATTGGATAGAATGGTTCAAAGACTACAACTTAGCAATTGAGTACCACATTGAAAAGGCTAATATAGTGGTGGATGCTTTAAGCAGGAAGGTTGTGGCAGCCTTATTATCCTTCCAAGTGAGTGTTCGCATGGCAGACGATGGATCATTGCTTGTAGAATAGACTGCCCAACCTATTTTTCTTTATCAAATTTTGGAAGAACAACTAAAAGATACAAAGTGTATAAGAGGTGAATAGCTTCTAGAGATATTATGAGCTTTACTTTGGGAATAGACAGTGAACTCCGATTTATAGGTAGGATGTTTGTGACAATAGGAATTGACTTGCGACAAGTTGTTAAATGAGGTTCATCAAGGGCCCTTCTCACTTCATCTAAGAAGCGGTAAGATGTACCGTGATTTAAAAAGCTTATCTTGGTGGTCTAGAATGAAAAATAAGATATCAGAGTACGTTACGAGTTGCTTGACATGCCAACAAGTGAAGGTGGAACATCAAGTTCCTTTGGTGAAGTTGTATCTTTTAGAGATCCCTAAATGGAAGTGGGACAAGATTACCATGGACTTTGTTTAGGGTTTTCTTCTCAGTCCTACTAAGAAGAACGCAATCTGGGTGATTGTAGATTGACTTACTAAGTCAACCTATTTCTTGTCTATACGCACAAATTATTCATTGGAAAAATTGGTGGAACTTTAAATATCTGAAATTGTGCACCTCTATGGCACATCAACATCCATAGTGTCGATTCAAGATCTAAGGTTCACGTCAAGGTTTTGGAAATAGCCGCAAGAATCCTTGGGAACCAAGTTACAGTTTAGCATTACCTTCCATCCTCAAACAAATGGGCAATCAGAAAGGATAATTCAAGTTCTCAAAGATATGCTCAGAAGTTGTGTAATATATTTTGGAATAAACTGGGAAAAATATCTTCTATTGGCGGAGTTTGTGTACAACAACAATCATTATGCCAGTCTAGGAATGTTGCCTTCCAAAGCACTATATGGAGGAAGGTGTACATCTCCCACCTGTTGGCTGAAGCTTAGTGAGAGAAAAATAATTGGTCTAACTTGGTACAAGAAATAGAAAAGAATGTTTTGATCATTTGAACTCATTTAAAAGCTACTCAGGATCATCAAAAGGCTTACATAGACAAAAAAAGGAAGGATATCTTGTTTGAAGTAAGAAACAATGTATTTTTGAATGTAACATCCCAAACCCGGCCCAGACGTTATGGCCAGATCTGGTGTGTTACATGAATGTCTCATTCACTTACGACCCTCTTTTAATAAAACATTATGTTGTTTGATGGGAAAATCCATGTTTAGTAGCTTGTGCTTAAGAATCAATATTAGTTTTAAAATCGTATCTATTACTACGTAAAAATCACTTCGTAAAAGATCATATTGTTGTGTTATCGTTGTTAAGTAATCCAATCGTTACGTAATGTATGTTTTGAAAACGTTTGATTAAGTTTGGAAAACCCACATGGACTAGTATACTATTGTAAAACAAACAATAAAGAAAACCCAAAACAAAATATCCGAGAGGCCTTATTACAACTTAAATCCAAAATTTAAAAATGAAATATAAATAAACTAAATTTAAGGAAACATTAGAAACCGAAAACATGAACCTCGTGGCCACCCTGAATCCCTCGCAGCTCCAAGTCCTCTATGGTTTGGGGTTACCTACATAGATAGAATTAAAAGGGTGAGTTTGTGAAAACTCAGTGTGTAAAGAAATCCAACCAGTGTCAGAGATCAGACAAACTCAGTTTGGGTTGAAGCCCTATTTAGATATAGGTCATACTGGGCCTTGGCCCTTTTCAGAAACAGAGTGAGCCTTTGGCCCATTTCAGATACAGAACAGAATATATATATATATATATATATATATAAATGTATGTATGCAAAGCCCAAGCCCATCCACCCCTACACACCACCCGTACCAGTCCTACACACCATGTGGGGAATAACTCAACCCACCCAACCCTATATACCACAGACGCAGCAGAGCTGCTAATACAGAAATCGTGGCAAAGCCACCAGAACAGAAATACGAGGCAGAACCGCTAAGTAGATTACGTGGCAATGCTACTTTTAGCACTTCCTTCATATCCATAACCCAACCCCATGCAACCTAAAGTACTACATGACATGGGCATATAGAATATCAGATACAATAACATGCAAATAAGTCAACTATTTCTAGGGGTAAAATAGTCATTTAGCATCTAGGGGTAAAACGGTAATTTTCACCTTTCAAGGGTATTTTGGTAATTTAGTTATGTCTTTAAGTTTCATATTTAATACGACCTTCTAGCAGGTCTAACGTAGCTCTGAGTGACTCGAATAGTCCATACATTCATATAGTGCCATCGGGCCTAAAAACCCCTAATGGGCCCGATGAAGCCCACATGCTACTGTGGCTCGCTCAGTCTAATTTTACATATATTATCGTAAACTTTGTATCTAGTTTACCAGAGATCACTTACCGCATACTTTTACCCATATGGGCCCGTAAGCCCATTGGGCCCAACTTCGGCCCATCATGGCCCAGAGCAGCCCAAGTGCACGAAAACGTACACAACATCCCTTACCGTCCATTATTTCCAATTTCACGATTTCATACCTACCCACGAGCGCTCCCACACTCGTAAGCCCTCGAAATGCCGGTATTTTGGCATTTCAGCTTTTGCAGATCTAAGCTACTAGAGAGTGTCGTTACACACCTGATTATGAACTATGTCGAGATCCCGCAAATGATCAACCTACAACAGTTTTAATCACTACGTTAATCCATAATCTAATAGAAACTACTAACACCATACTCCACACATAATCGACCATCATAACAAATCACCCACTCCTTACCTTTGTCGAAATCTGGCCCCAAACACTAGATCTAAGCTGCCTTGGTAACGTTAACCACCCTAGCCTCCACGAGATCCATCTTACGAAAGGCCACGAAACTTAGTCAGTTAACAAAAGAGTCCATAAATAGGTTCCCAAAGAAGGGATCCAAACTGATTATCACAAGGAGCTCTAAAACCTTGGGCTTTTCTTTATTCACAAGAATATGAAGAAATAGAATCGAATACTTACCACAGGGGTTTGCTAGATTTATTCGATATCGCCAAGAGTTAATCCACTATACTAGGCCCAGATCTATACTTGATCTAATCGAAGCATAATGGGAGAGAATGAATAGATGAAAGGGTTGGATAATCGACAGAGAAAAGAAGTTGGATTCGATTTGAGAAGAGAACACTGGAGAGTGTTCGACCAAGAAATGTTTAAGAGAAAAGAGTGGTAGGGTTCGGCTCCTTGGGTAAATTGACAAAGAGGAAGGCTAACTATTTCGGGTTTTAGAGAAACTGGCCAAAAGAAATTGGCTAGAAGATGAAGTGTTTCAGGTCTTGGCTTTTGAAACAATCGGCCAAGGAGGGTTCTAGGTGAGTCGACTTAAACTAATGAAGAAAAGAGGAAGAAGATGAAGAAGATCGGTTCAGTTAGAAGAAGAAAAGAAATAGAAAGGTTCGGTTCTTGCACCAATCGGCCAAGGGAGAGGTTGAGAGGTTAGGGACTGTCGACTTTTTGAACAAAAAGGGGAGAAGAAGTGGAAGAAAGAAAAGAGCAAAAAGGCAATTCTCAACCTACCTAAATGGCACTAAGAAAAAAATGACCAAAAGCAAATCTCGAAAGGCATACTCTACAACAAAAATTTGGTTCACTTTCACCACATATGCCGAAAATGCATACTTCAAAGACTATTAGCCGAATTGGCACTTCCAAGTCTCCACAATCGGCCAACTCTCCCTTCATAACTCAATTCCTAAATTTTCTCCTTGATAAACTCCCCCTTATCACTCCTTAATCCAATCCCATGAGCACTTCAAACTCCTTCCTTCAGAATTTAACTTGGTGTCCACCTCTTACAATGCACATATAATAAAATAAAATAAAAACACTTTGCTCACAAAAGGGATTCGAACCTTAGCTCCCTCACAAGCTTCCACACGCCATCATCCTACTCTAAATGGCACCACCTTGCCACTTTACCACAGGCTTCCTTGTGCCTTAAATCCCCAACATTTATTTAAAAGCCCACTTTGCCAAAGTCCATTCTCATTTAAAGTTAAAAATTAAAAATTCTGCATGGCTTTAGACTTAAACCTAAGCCTTCTAAAGGTCCTCTAAATACACCCAACACATCAATACAACACATCAAGCCATAAAAATAAATTCAAGCAAAAATTCAAAAACCCTAAAAATTGGGGTGTTACAACTCTACCCCCTTAAGGAAATTTCAGCCTCGAAATATACCTGGTCCAAACAGGTGAGGGTACTGTAGACGTATCGCCTCCTCTGGCTCCCATGTAGCTTGTTCTCTGCAGTGGTTAGGCCACAACACTTATACCAAAGGGACTGATTTCTTTCTTAACATCTTGACATCATGGTCAAGATTTTGCAATGGCTCTTCTTCAAAAGTCAAATCAGTTTTAACCTCAATTTCCTCAACTGGTACAATGTGGGAAGGATCAGACTGATATCGTCTCAACATAGAGACATGAAAAATGTCGTGAATCTGGTCCTACTCTAGAAGTAGTTCCAGCTGATATGCTACCGGACCCACCCGTTTAAGAACTCGATAAGGGCTGATAAACCGCGGACTCAATTTGCCCTTCTTTCTGAACCTTAAGATCTTCTTCCACGGCGAGACCTTCAAGAAAACCCAATCTCCCACAAAGTATTCAATTTCCTTGCGCTTCAGGTTGGTATAAGACTTTTGCCTATCGGACGCTTCCTTCAATCGATCCCTAATTAGCTTAACCTTATCTTCTGTATACGCCACTAGTTCTAGCCCAAGCACCTGACGTTCTCCCAATTCCGTCCAACAGGTAGGCGTACGACACCTACGACCATACAGCACCTCATATGGTGCCATTCGAATACTCGCTTGGTAACTATTGTTATATACAAACTTCGTTAACGGCAAGTAGTCTTCCTAGCTACCTCGAAAATCCACCCTCTCAACATATCTTCCAGAACCTGAAAAACCATTTCTGACTGTCCATCCATCTGAGGGTGAAAGGTAGTGCTAAAATCTAACCGTGTACCCAACGCCTTGTGCAACTTTTGCCAGAATCAAGATGTAAACCTAAGGTCCCGATCAGAAATAATCGAAACTAGCACTCCATGAAGTCGTACTATCTCAGCTACATACAGTTTTGCCAATTTTTAAAGTGAATAATCGGTTCGGACGGGTATAAAATGAGTAGATTTGATCAGCCTATCCACAACCACCCAAACCGAGTCTTTCTTGGTAGGCGTCAAGGGTAGCCTACTCACAAAGTCCATGGTTACCCTTTCCCACTTCCAAAGTGGAATCTTCATTGGTTGCAGAAGTCCAAATGGCAGTTAACGCTCAGCTTCCACTTGCTGGCAAGTCAGACACTTACCCACAAAGTCCATTACTTCTCGCTTAATTCCAGGCCACCAATACAATTTCCGTAAATCCCGAGACTTCACTTGTTATTAATTTATTGAACTAGATGATTTCTTCACTTGACTTGATCTATAGAGATCCCTAACTTATGTTAATACCTCCGTCGAGGATAAGAACAACTAATCCTAGGTGGTTAATTAAAGTTTCTTTATTAATTAACACCCCCTAGGTTGCATTAATTCGATCTATAGATCCCCCTATTAGGTTTGACCCTAATCCGGCAGATTTATGTCGCCCTATGTCTAGGGTTGCATGCAACTCGGCTTAATTATGGTAGATCTACTCTTAAAACAAGGACTTTTGCTCCTCTGCCTAAGCACATCAAGTTCTTGAAGTAATACCTAGGATTATTAAATCAAGAATGAAGAACACATAATTAAGAACAATTCAAGTATTTATCATATAATTCAAGAATAAATAATAACAAGATCTGTCTTAGGTTTCATCTCCCTGAAGTATTTGAGGGGTTTAGTTCATAACTAATAAAGAAAACATCTCAGAAGAAATAAGATAACAAAACATAAAGAACCCAAAAACCCCTGAAGGAATTTAGGGAGATCCTCTGTCTTGATGTAGAATTTTGGCTTCTAGGATGAATCAATCGGCTTCCCTTGGAGTAATTCCTTGCTTTCACTCCTTGTGTTGGTAGAATTATGGCACTCTTTCTTGAGAGAAAAGAGTATATATCTTAGAGTTGCCTCCTGGGGTCTTTTTATAGAGTTTAGAATGGCTTTTTTTAGCCCCTAAGTATCCAAATCCGAGTGAAATTGTATTTCCTCACGACAGGGACACGCCCGTGTGCCATGCTCGTGTGGTTTCGATAAGGGTCGTGTGCGGGTCTGTTAATATTGGCACGGCCGTGTGGCTTGGCCGTGCTTGTCGGGGCTGGGCCGTGTGGACTTCATGTGGCACGGCCGTGTGGCACGGTCGTGTGGTGACTTCTTGGGCTGTGTCGCTTTCACATTTTGGCCCATTTTTCTCGTTTTTGGCCCGTTTTCCGTTCTTTTCTCTTCCCTATACTCTCCTGAGTATAAGACATGAAAAAGAAGGATTAAGAGCACCAATTCTCACAAAATTGATAATAATTCCTCCAAAATATAGGCTAAACATGAGGTAAAAATATTTATAATTTATCGTTTATCAAATACCCCACACTTAAGCCTTTGCTTGTCCTCAAGCAAAATCTCAATCCCTAATCAAGAATCATTCCTCTTAACTTACAATTGCTATTAATAATGTTTCAAACAAATCCACAGGTAAGCATACAATAATAATTTAATCAGAAGAACATTAAAGATTCAATTACTCTAAGTTGAGAATTTTATCATTGAAACATAAGTTTTCTCCCTTCTCCTAAGTAATTATCTCTCCATATTAATTAACAGGAGTTGACATCCTCACTAAAGATTCACTCTATCCACTCAAAGTGTTCAGGGTTCAAGAAGTTAATACTCTCTGGTCAACCTGAAAAGTATTACCATAGGCTTGCAAGAAAATCAAATCTCCGCCACTGTAGATTGATATGATACATCGATCAAAAGGTCTTGTAATGGTTGTAACGGGGCTTGGTTAGGGGTGTTGTTACAGGCTACAAAAGAGGTTTAGAATCGAGATTGAACTGAAAAATTATCTAGCTAGAAAAATCTCTATCACTGGAATATATTTCTCGAGCTATTTCTTATAATAACATCATTTCCGCCTTGGTAGCCTTAAAATAGAAATATGCAAAAACTATTTGAACTATTATAGATTACAACTGAATTAATACATACGTTTTTTTAAGAACAATTCAAATACAATAAATTGGATAAAATTTTACGTTCTGGGAAAGAAAATAAAGCTAGATGAAAATTTCAACTCAAATCTCGACAAGAATAGGGGTCAAAATAATTGAATGGAATTCAACAAAAAATGGGTGAAGGGTTAATATTAGAGGTAAGTCAAAGAAAAGGTTGTTAGGCTTAATGGGGTTCAGTAGGGGTTACTTTATGGAGGTAGGCTTTTGTGGAGTAAGTGGGTTAAATCCTAGGTGCCTTTATCATTTCAGTGTATCAAATCAATGATGTGGTCTCGACATGTATAATCAAAGCAAGTTCTAGAATAACAAATCAGTATTGACTCACTCAAAGTAATAATAAAAGTGAGCACGAAAGAATGTATGCTCAAAAGGCTCAAAAATCTCACCAGAATTATGGCTTTTGATGTCAATCCTACGAATTTCAAATCCCAAGATAATAGTTAGAATTAAGGAAAATAACTTATGAAAAAAATTTGGGGTTCTAAAAAATTTCAACTTATCGTGCTTGATTCCCTAGTGTTTTAAAGTTTGAATAATCAAAGTACAAGCACCTATGTCTTAATTCTCAACATATCAATAAAAATCATAAATCAATCAGAATTAATTCCTAATAGGAGATTGAAGATAATGCAAAGAGTGAAAGTGAGAATTTGAGAACAATGCAAAATGTTAGAAAAGTTCAGGGATTTCAAAGAGAGTGTAAAGACTGAAAATAGATTCCCCCCACACTTAAGATGTACATTGCCCTCAATGTACAAAGATAACATTAGTAGCAATAAAAGCACAAGATCATAAGATAGGGAAAGGTATGAAACTCCCTACTTTGGATGAATTTGTGAGACGGATATTGAAATTGGAAGGGCCGGTAGTTGTGGCAGGGTGTTCCCATTTTCGTAGAGATTTGAGCTGGAAAGCTCCTTTAAAACTGCGAAAGTATTTATTAGTCGTGGGAAATTTGGATAAAGAGAAATTACTCATTAGGGGTTAGCCGATATGAAAAATAGAAAAAGAAATAAAAGGAAAATAATAAACTACGTTCTAAAAAATACCAATATTCAAATAATGAAAAAGATAAAATGAATTAAAAACAAAAATAAAAAGGAAAATAAAGGAGAAGAAGTTAGAAGGTGAAAATAGAGATCAATATTAAGATAAAAATAAAGTTAGGAGGAATAGAAATCTCTAATCCTCATGTGGGTCACGCGGCGGCTGTGGGGAAGTGATGTGAAGGTGCTGGCATATCTGCTGTAGTGTGGCGTCGATATGATCGAGGCACTGGAAGCATTGCTGCTCGAATCTAGATAAGCGCTCAGATATGTCAGCATCGGTGGCTGCTGCACGAGATGGGTGGTGAGGTGGTGGTGGCTCGGCTGGTGCATCCTCCTCCGGTGGTGGGACATCGTCAGGAATGTCCTCTGGTTCCTCACCCTCCTGGATGAGGCGATACTAGAAGTGGCTGCCTCCTGGCCTGCGCTGGATCATCCTCATGTGTAGCATGGTCTAGATACCTTGAGGGGACATTTGGCCCACCAAAGTGTATGAGGATGTTTGGGCCGCGGTATTGAGGAGCCTAAAGTGACAGGCCAAGCGTGTGATGTACAGGCCCATGGATATAACGCCCCGGTAGTGAAGCTCCGTTTGGTGCTACATAGTGTGCGCGATGAAGTAAGTGAGGTCGATGGGGTGCGCGTTCGCCATGCACCATAGGAAATAGGCGTCGTGAGTGTTGACAACGCCTGTGCTTTCGCCTTTTCCCGTCAAAGTATGTGCAAGGAGGGTGTGGATGTATCTCAAAGAAGGGGCGAGGGTGGTCACCTTGCTGCTACTGGGATTATATGTCTGACGCCTCGGGGTGATTTTGTTCCAACAGTCGACTGGCCTGAGATGGATGTGACAGGAGAGGTTGGAGAAGTCCTCTTCTTCCATGAATTACTCCGTGTAGAGCCCGAGTGCTGAGCCGAACTCAGGTAAGCTCAAGTGGCGTACGCGACCTCCTAAGCGAAACTGGACCATTCCGGGATCATCAAACCGGTTCATGACGGTCTGGAGGTGGAATATGGAATAGAACTCGAGGGTGAGCTCCATGTATGCCGGCTCGATGATCTAGAAGAAGTGCTCCCAAGGGTCCATCATGAGTAGGGCTTGGACTGAATCAGCGAGGTTTACTTGTTCTAGTGCTGCCCAATCTATGCATCGGCTAGTGCTCAATGGACGTTCCCGTAGTGTTTGAAATAATTCCTCTTGCAAGGTTTGAGAGAATATGATGGATGGGTGGCGAACTTCGGAGGTGGGTTTGGAGGAAGAACCACCTGGTCCCTTTCGTTTCTTCGAGGCAGGGACAGCAGCTTTCTTACCGCGCGATGACATGTTACCTAGAATAGAGTTAGAATTATTAGTTCTAAAAATCGAAGTTAAATTGCAAACTATAGTAAAATTAAATGTGTAAATTAAAATGATAATGTGCCTAAAAAATAAAATGGGGACTAACCAAAATAGTAAATATAGTCCATTCTAAGTGGTAGCAAAAACAAACAATATGGGTATATATTTATACTAAATGTATGAGATAAATGGCAAGCAATTGAGTACTTAAATGATATACAATCCTAATATGTTCTCTAACATTCTAGATTATTCATCCTAATGTAACAAATTCTATGCTTGAAAGTAAAATTTAACTAAATAAAAATGAAATATAAATAAATAAAATGAGAAAAATGAGAAAATAGAACCAAATATAGGGTTGCACGGTTGTGGGTTGCGGTCGAATGGTCGTGTGGGTGAGGTTGTACGGGCGTGTGTCAGCTGTGTGTGAGCGTGGTGACGGTTTTAAGGTCAGCGGTGGCATTAATGGTGGTTGTGGAGAGGAGATTTTAGGGTTTGAGTGAAAAATAGAATGAATAGTGGCTTCCTTTTTATAGTTTTTGGGTCACACGGGCATGTCACACGCCCGTATGACTCGGGATTTGCCCGTGTGAATCGAAATTCGGTGGTTTTGGTGTGCCTGGTTCGAAGTACACGCCCGTGTTGCTATCTCACAGGCCGTTTGCGATTGTGTTCGCTTTTCACACAGTCTTGTGATAAGTTCCACGGCCGTTTGAGATCAGTTTCATTCTTCACACGACCGTGTAGAAGGGTACACGGCCGTTTCCATATTGATAGTGTTGGCCACAGTCTGGGGACACGGGTGTGGGGATTTGAGGAAGCCTGTGTTGAAGTTGAAGGGTTGCCACGACCGTGTCGCACGGCCGTGGGGATTTGTCGACAGCCCGTGTTTTGGGAAAAATTTTCACTCTGTTTGTACACGTCCTCAGTGCACGACCGTGTCTCTGCTTTAAATGTTCACACAGCCTGAGGCACGCCCGTGTGCAAGGTTGTGTGGTCCTAAATTTCTACATTTAAAAAGGGTTACTTGATGCATGAAAAATACTAAAATTTTAAAGAAAGAAAAGTTACTAAGTTAGAGCTCAGGTTGCCTCCCGAGAAGCGGTTATTTAGAGTCTAAGCTTGACTCTACCTGGATGTGTCACGAAGGGATTTCGTGGAGCTGAAGCTCCTCCCTGTAATTTTTAAAATTCTCACCTCTATAGTGTTTAAGCCTATGTCCGTTTACCTTGAACGTACCTTAGTTGGGGTGAGTTACCTCAATTGTGCCGTATGGAAAGACAGTTTGAACAGTGAATAGACCTGACCACCTTGACTTGAGTTTCCCAGGAAATAGTCTCAGCCTTGAGTTGTAGAGTAAGACAAGATCACCTGTTTTGAACTGCTTAGGTTGTTTCAGTTGTTTGTTATGACGTCGCTTCATGGCTTCCTTATATAGTCGTGAGCTCTCGAATGCATTGCAACGCCATTCATTGAGTTCATTTAACTGCATTAATCTCTTCTCACCTGTAAGCTTAAAATCAAGGTTTAAAAATTTGATAGCCCAAAATGCTTTATGTTCAAGTTCAAATGGCAAATGACAACTTTTTCCATAGACAAGCTTATAAGGAGATGTACCTATTGGTGTTTTAAAAGCAGTTCTATAAGCCCATAAAGCATCGTCTATTTTCCTTGACCAATCCTTTCTGTTTGTTTCTATTGTTTTCTCTAGGATGCGTTTTAGTTCCCTATTTGTCACTTCAACTTGGCCACTAGTTTGTGGGTGATAAGGGGTAGCTGTTCTATGGTGTACTCCATACCTTTTTAAGACTTTTTCAAACTGGGCATTGCAAAAATGTGTGCCCCTATCACTAATAATTATCCTAGGTGTTCCAAATCGAGAGAAAAGTTTCTTCAAAAATCGTACTACCATTCTAGCATCATTAGTAGGTAAGGCTTGGGCTTCCACCCATTTTGACATATAATCTACCGCTACTAGGATGTACTTATTCTCAAATGAAGTAGGGAATGGACCCATGAAATTAATACCCCATACATCAAATATTTCCCATGAAAGTATATAGTTCTGAGGCATTTCATTATGTTGAGAAATATTACCTGTTCGCTAACATTTATCACAAGAGGTCACATACCTGTTGGCATCCTTGAAAAGTGTAGGCCAATAAAAGCCTGATTCGAGTACCTTATGAGCAGTTCTAGCTCCACTGTGATGTCCTCCTATTTCAGTAACGCATATTCGAATAACCTGATCTGCACAAATTCGAAAAAGAAAAGGATCTTCCCAAAAGTAGTTTTTCACATCAGCGAAGGACCGCTTCTTTTGCTAATAGGTCAACCCTTTTGGGGTTATGTTAGCTGCTAAATAATTTGCAAAATCAGCAAACCAAGGAACTGTTGCATCTGCTAAGGATAGGAGTTGTTCTTCAGGAAACAAGTCATTTTTTTGTCGAGGTACTTGGGTTGCGTGTTTTCTAATCTTGAAAGGTGATCTGCTGCTAGGTTTTTAGCTCCCTTCTTGTCCTTTATTTCTAAATCGAACTCCTGTAACAATAGAATCCATCTTATTAATCGAGGTTTTGCATCAGTTTTAGTTAAAAGTTAACGAAGAGCAGAATGATCAGTATAAACAATGACTTTTGACAAAATCAAATAAGATCTGAATTTATCAAATGCAAAAATAACAGCTAGCAATTCTTTTTCTGTGGTAGTATAATTTGCTTGAGCGGCTGTCAAAGTTCTGCTAGCATAATAGATCGGTTGAAAGTGCTTATCTCTTCGTTGTCCCAAAACTGCACCTACTGCAAAATCACTTGCATCGCACATTAGTTCAAAGGTAAATTCCAATCAGGCAAAATCATAATCAGGGCATTGACTAACTTTTCTTTAAGAGCGTTAAAGGAGTCTAAACATTCTTGGTCAAAGTTGAAAAGCACGTCTTTTTCTAGCAACTTTGTTAAAGGCTTAGCTATTTTTGAAAAATCTTTAATAAATCTACGATAAAAACTGGCATGTCCTAAAAAGCTTCTTATAGCCTTAACTGAATTAGAGGGAGGTAACTTTTCAATAGTTTCAATTTTTGCTTTATCTACCTCTATCCCTTTACTAGAAATTTTATGTCCTAATACAATACCTTCTTGAACCATAAAGTGGCATTTTTCCCAGTTTAGTACTAAATTTGTCTCTTCACATCTTATCAAAACACGTTTTAGATTATTAAGACAAAGTTGGAAAGAATTACCGAAAACTAAAAAATCATCCATAAATACCTCTATGATGTCTTCCACGAATTCATTGAAGATAGGTAGCATGCATCGCTGAAAAGTAGCAGGAGCGTTACATAAACCAAAAGGCATTCTACGATAAGCAAAAGTATCGTATGGGCATGTGAATGTTGTTTTCTCCTGATCTTCTAGAGCTATTGGGATTTGGAAGTAACCAGAGAGTCCATCTAGGAAACAATAATACATGTGACCTGATAATCTTTCCAACATCTAATCAATAAAAGGTAAGGGAAAATGATCTTTTCGAGTGGCGTCATTCAGCTTCCTATAATCAATGCAAACTCTCCATCCAGTGACTCTTCTTATAGGTGTTGACTCTTTTTTGTCATTAGATACCACAATCATGCCTCCCTTTTTAGGAACAACCTGCATAGGACTTACCCAAGAACTGTCAGAAATAGGACAAATAATGCCTGTATCTAAAAGTTTAATTACCTCAGCTTTTATGACTTCCTTCATGTTGGGATTCAATCGTCTCTGAGCTTGCACTGATGGTTTAAATTCATCTTCCATTAAAATTTTGTGGGTGCAGAAGGATGGATTAATTCCCTTAATATTTGAAATTTTCCAAGCTATAGCATGCTTGTGTTCCATTAACACATAGAGTAGTTCCTCTTTTTCTGCAATGCTCAAATCTGATGCGATAATGAATGGTAGAGTTGAATCTTCCCCTAAAAAGGCATATTCTAAATGATCTGGTAGTTGCTTCAACTCTAATTTAGGGGGTTCATCAATGGAAGGTTTCTGTCTCAACTCATCATTCATCTTTATACTTTCATAACTTATGTGTCTTGTGATTATTTCATTAGAATCTAACTCCTTTCTTACTTCTTCAATTTTAGTGGTGACTTTATCTTCTCCCCCACTTTGAACAAGACACAGTTCCAACGTGTCTGCGATAGAAAGTTCCTGAAACTTATCTTGAACAAAGTAATCAATAATATCAACAAAATAACAGGAATCATCTTGTTCTTTAGAAAATTTCATAGCATCATAGATTTTAAAAATGACTTCTTCCTCACCAACTCTGAGTACTAATTTACCATCCCCTACATCAATAATAGCTCTAGCAGTGGCTAAGAATGGACGTCCCAAAATTAAAGGTACCTCAATGTCCTCATCCATATCAAGCACAACAAAATCAACAGGGAATATAAATTTATCTACCTTTACAAGCACATCTTCTATGATTCCCCTAGGATATTTAACAGATCTATCAGCTAATTGAATACTCATCCTAGTGGGCTTTGGTTCCCCTAGACCTAATTGCTTGAACATTTTGTAAGGCATGAGATTAATGCTAGCACCTAAATCGGCTAAGGCTTTATCAATAAGTAAACTACCAATTAAACAAGGAATAGTAAAACTTCCTGGATATTTTAGTTTTGCCGGCAGTTTATTTTGGAGAATAGCTGAGCATTCTTCGTTGAGTTCCGCTATGGCTAATTCTTCCAACTTCCTTTTATTTGTCAGAAGTTCTTTAAGGAGCTTCGCGTACTTCGGCATCTGCGAAATTGCTTCAACAAAAGGTAAGTTAATGTGTAATTGTTTAAAAAGTTCAAGAAATTTACCGAATTGAGCGTCTGTACGGTCTTTCTTCAACTTTGCCAGATATGGAATGGGCGGTTTGTATTCCTTGAGTGTTGGTAGAGTATTTCCTTGGATTCCTCTGCCTTGTCTCCTGAAGATTCTGGAGTAGATTTCTTTTCTGGTTCAGCTAGTACTTTCCCATCTCTTAGAGTAATTACTTTGACATGTTCTCTGGGATTTGGCTCAGTATTACTTGGTAGTCCACCTTGTGGTCTTTCTGAAATTAATTTTGCAAGCTGACCGATTTGATTCTCAAGCCCTTGAATTGATGCTTATTGGTTTTTTAATGCCATTTTAGTGTTTTGGAAACAGGTTTCTGATGCGGCCATAAATTTGGTGAACATCTCTTCAAGATTCAGCTTTTTCTCTTGTTGTAGTGGTGGCTACTGAAATCCCCGAGGAGGATGTTGTCTTTGATTTCCTTGTCCTCCCCATGAAAAATTGGGGTGATTTCTCCAACCTGTATTGTAAGTATTACTATAAGGGTTATTTTGAGGTCTAGAATTGTTACCCATATAGTTGGCTTGCTCAATTTCCATGCTGTGTCCAGAGGATGAGTAGTCTGGATTGAACATATTTGCTGGAGTTGTGTCACACTGCATCACTGGCTGTGCCTGCGTAGAACCAACAAAGTTATCAAACTTTTTATTTAAAAGTTCTACTTGGTTAGTAAGCATAGTGACAACATCAATATTATAAACTCCTGCAACTTTTGTTGGCTTTGTCCTCATGACTTGCCACTGATAGTTATTTAGTGACATCTCTTCAATAAATTCATAAGCTGTTCGGGTGTTTTATTGTTGATCGTTCCTCCTGCGGCTACATCGATTATTTGCCTTGTTGAAGGATTCAAACCGTTGTGAAAGTTTGAACTTGTAGCCATAAAGGTAGGCCATGATGAGGGAATCTTCTTAAAAGATCTTTGTATCTCTCCCAGGCATCGTAGAGTGTTTCTAAATCCATCTGCACAAAAGAAGAGATATCGTTTCGTAATTTAGCTGTTTTAGCTGGAGGAAAATATTTAAGTAAAAAATTTTCAGTCATCTGTTCCCATGTGGTGATTGAGCCTCGTGGTAAAGAGTTTAACCACTATTTGGCTTTGTTTCTCAAAGAGAATGGAAATAGCCTTAGACGAATGGCATCATCAGAAACACCATTTGTAACATGCCGAAATAGGGCCTAAACGGAATAGTGGTTTCGTGACCACAAATTCGAGATAGAAATAATTATTTTATAATTATTTTGATGTTTATGATATGATTTCATGATGGTGTGAAGATTTCGTGAAGAAATTCTATGCATAAAATGCTTAATTTGAAATTAGGGACTAAATCGAATAAGTTGCAAAACTTGCATTCTAGAACCTTTTAGTATGAAATTGCTTTGGAATATTAATTAGGAGGTCTTAAATATAATTTGACCAATTTCTAAAGTTTTGGACAAAAATGGGCTTGTACATGAAAAATTTTCAAAGAAAGGCATGAATGGTATTTTAGTCATTTGGTAATTAAAAGATTAAAAAAGGGAAAAAGATGGCAAAATATGTCCATCTTCTTCATTAGCACGAAATTTCAAGGGTTCTCCATAGCAAGGGTTTGTTTCAAGCTTCCAAGCTCCATAGTAAGTGATTCCAAGCCCCGTTTTTAATGTTCTTTACGTTTTTGGAATCCCGGTAGCTCGATAAAGCTTATGCTAGCTATAATTTAAGCTAGGGTTCATATTTGGAAAAATACCCATAGGTGAAAAGTGTTTATTTTGATGTTTTATGATAGAATATGATGTTTTAAATTATGCTAGACAACTTGGGCTACTCGGTTTTAGGTAAAAACAAGTAAAATGGCTTAATCGGTAAAAATACCTATTGTTCATAAGTACATGTTATAGTAGGAATTTGAGGTTGTTGTTGGTAAATAAATGATCAGCATGTCTTAAAACATAAGAATTTGTGATAAAGTTTGATTTTCGAGCCTTGGGGCCAAAGTGTAAATATGCAAAAGTTTAGGGGCACAAATGTAATTTTGCCAAAGTTGGAGTCAAGGGCTGTTTTGATAAATGTGAGTATTAAATAAGCTAAATTGGCTATTATAGATGAAGAAGAACGAAATTCGGGAGTAGATCGGGGAAAAGAGAAAGTAAAGGACTAAATTGTTAAGTTTAGTCATATTTTGTATTGAGGTAAGTTTATGGTAAATAAATGCAATATTTCATTATTTTACATTAATGTTGTTAATTTCCAGCATTTATACATTTATTTTACGAAAATATTCAAAGTCGAATCATAGACGAGATGACAGAGAAAGAGTATCGAAAGGTCCCGTTGAACTTTAGAAATATAGGGATACAAATGTCATGACATTTGGGGTTGACAGGACAGGACAAGACAGGAATGAGCCATGTAAGCCTATATCAGATATATGGCTTTGGAGACAGGAATAATCCATGTAAGTCCATATCAAATATATGGCTTTGGAAAGACTGGAAGATTTCATGTAAGTCCATGTTAAGGACATGGCAATGGCAGATTATTATCAGACAGGAAAACCCGAATATCCCTAGTATTTCAAGCAGTTCAACGGGCTATTGTACAAGTTAAATTATAGAAAATTTATTAGCAAGGGAAAGGTAAGTTATATTCATGAGTACTGAAAAGATCAGGTGAGAAAGAAGACAAGTGAATAAGGAAGAAGGTAGGAAATGAGGTGTAAAGAAAGCTTATGATACTAGGTGATATATTGAATAATTATCGTTTATGATGAATGTTGTAATTTATTTGCTCGTAAACTTACTAAGCCTAGTGCTTAATCTATTTATTTTCCTTCTTTTTATAGTTATTGCCCAGCTCACTTGGGAATCGAAAGGAACGTCGGAGATCTGGTCACACTATCGAAGGAATCATTTTGGTACAGTTAGATGTCTCATTTCGTGTATGTCATGTATAGGGACTTGGCTTCTTTTGATATGATAAGTTCAATAAATGGTGTATAAATACTTGTTAGTGAATAGCTAATGGAATGGCTAATCATAT
Organism: Gossypium stocksii; assembly: GCA_020496765.1. NCBI lineage: Eukaryota > Viridiplantae > Streptophyta > Magnoliopsida > Malvales > Malvaceae > Gossypium > Gossypium stocksii. The sequence continues at coordinate 53,553,046 of CM035629.1, read as the reverse complement.
ACATGTTTAATAGTATGTATGCTTGAATGGTAACTATTACGAGGAAACTATGAAAAAGGTGAAAGTAATTTAAAAACAGATTCAAATAGCAGCAATAGTATGAGTTTTAAAAATCACTAAAAATAGTAGAAATGGAATTAAAAGGTGAATGAGGCATGAAATTAAATCTTAGTGAGTCTATTTTCATGTAGAAGAAACTGATAAGCAAAAGAGTAGTATATTATGAGTTATTTGTACTTAAGTAAGACTACTCTAGACTGACTCTGTGATCCCCTGTTTTGAATTTAAATATTTACCATAAATTGCACATAAATAATTAGGTGTTATAATTTATATGCCTAGATTTCTTATTGAGTCTACTTTTTAATGAAACAAACTTCATGCCTATTTGAGTTTTGTACAGAGAGAAAATTTATTTGTAGTGAACAGAGGTCAGAGTAGTCGAACTATGCAACAGAGGAGAATTTAACTAATAAACTGTACTAATTGGCTGAACCAAAAATTCTAGAAAACAATTAGTAAATATATACATGAGTCTAGATTCAGGGAAAATTTACGGATCTTGATTTCAAGTTTCGTAACTCGAGATATGATTTTTTTGTAACCGTGATACAGTTGGACAGTTTTATAAGGAATAAAGAAATAATTCATTTTGGCTCGTTTAAGTAACCGGTAATATTTGATTGATCCCGGTTTGGTCTCGAACTATTTCAATACCATGATTTAGGGTTTCGATGACCTTTTTTAGGGACGTATTGAATGAATGAAAATAAATTAATTTTAAAAAGAAAATTTTTATGCCCGTTTGAGTAAGTAAAGTCTGGTAGCGCCTCGTGCTCGACTCCGGCGACGGTCTCGGGTAAGGGGTGTTACACCATTAATTTTAAAGGTATCACAAAGTTCCAAAAAATTGGCTATGCGTGAATTTGGATCTTCATCCTGTAAACCATCAAACTGCACCAATTGCTGTATCATCTTAATAGTGTTAGGCTTTAATTCAAAATTATTAGCAGCAATGTAGGTCTAAGAATGCTAGTTTGGGTACCAGCCAAGCTAGGCTTAGCATAATCATACATAGTGTGAGGAGCTTGTTCCTCATTTGCTAGTGGGGCGACTATTTCGGGAGGTGGTGGAATGTTTTGATTTGCTTCCATCTCTTCTATAGGTTCTGGCCTTTGTTCTTGATCTTGTTCTGGATACTGTAGGCTTCGTCTGATCTCTCTGCAAGTTCTGCGAACTGTCGCTTCTAAATCTTTGTCAAAAAGCAATGGTCCTGCTGTGTTGTTTCTAGTCATAAACTAGAAATACCTAGAAGGAAAAAGCAAAGAAAAATAGAATAAAATAGCAGAAAAGAAAAATAATAAAATAAAAATAAATAAAACTGAAAATAGATAAATATAGTAATGGCTAAAGTAATAGAAATCGAGTTTTCTTAATATTTCAGTTCCCCGGCAACGGCGCCAAAAACTTGATACTCGCGATATTAAGTAATAAAATTTATAAAAACTGATCACACCAAAAACTAACTACTATCACAATTTTAAAGGCAAGCGCACCTATCGAACAGTAGTATAGTTTAGCGGCAAGACCGAGTTATCGTACCCAAGGGAACCAAAAGTACTAATACTTCCTTTCTATTATCTAGCCTAAAAATAAAAGAGGATTGGTTAAAACTAATTCTAAAACTAACTAAAAGTGCACAAAAAGTTTCTTGAACTAGATGATTTTTTCACTTGACTTGATCCGTAGAGATCCCTAACTTATGTTAATACCTCTGTCGAGGATAAGAACAACTAATCCTAGGTGGTTAATTAAAGTTTCTTTATTAATTAACACCCCCTAGGTTGCATTAATTTGATCTATAGATCCCCCTATTAGATTTGACCCTAATCCGGCAGATTTATGTCGCCCTATGTCTAGGGTTGCATGCAGCTCTGCTTAATTATGGTAGATCTACTCTTAAAACAGAGACTTTTGCTCTTCTGCCTAAGCACATCAAGTTCTTGAAGTAATACCTAGGATTATTAAATCAATAATGAAGAACACATAATTAAGAACAATTCAAGTATTTATCATATAATTCAAGAATAAATAATAACAAGATCTGTCTTAGGTTTCATCCCCCTCAAGTATTTGAGGGGTTTAGTTCATAACTAATAAAGAAAACATCTCAGATGAAATAAGATAACAAAACATAAAGAACCCAAAAACCCCTAAAGGAATTTAGGGAGATCATCTGTTTTGATGTAGAATTCTGACTTCTGGGATGAATCAATCGGCTTCCCTTGGAGTAATTCCTTGCTTTCACTCCTTGTGTTGGCAGAATTATGGCGCTCTTTCTTATATATCTTAGAGTTGCCTCCTGAGGTCTTTTTATAGAGTTTAGAATGGCTTTCTTAGCCCCTAAGTATCCAAATCCGAGTGAAATTGCACTTCCTCATGATAGGGACACGCCCGTGTGCCATGCTCGTGTGGTTTCGATAAGGGCTGTGTGTGGGCCTGTTAATATTGGCACGGCCGTGTGGCTTGGCCGTGCTTATTGGGGCTGGGCCGTGTGGACTTCATGTGGCATGGCCGTGTGGTGACTTCTTGGGCTGTGTCGTTTTCACATTTTGGCCCATTTTCTTTGTTTTTGGCCTATTTTCCGTCCTTTTCTCTTCTCTATGCTCTCTTGAGTATAAGACATGAAAAAGAAGGATTAAGAGCACCAATTCTCACAAAATTGATAATAATTCCTCCAAAATATAGGCTAAACATGAGGTAAAAATATGTATAATTTATCGTTTATCACCAATCCAACATGTGACACATTACTATACACAGTAAAATCCTTCCCAGACTCCGGTTGAATCAATACAGGTGCCTCAGTCAAAACTTTCTTCAACTTTTTGACACTCTCTTATTGTTTTGCAGTCTAGACAAACGGTACTCCTTTTCTCAAGAGCTTCGTCAACGGTGCCGCTATCAAGGAAAACCCTTCCACAAACCTCCTATAATACCCTGCAAAACCTAAAAATCTCTAAATTTCTGACACAAATCTCAGTGGCTTCCATTCCAGCACTGCCTCAATTTTTCGAGGATCTACCCTAATCCCTTCAACAGAAACAACGTGACCCAAGAATGTCACTTCTCATAACCAAAATTCACACTTGCTGAATTTTGTATACAGTTGCTTCTCCCTCAACACTTGTAGAAAAATCCGGAGATGCTCATCATGACTCTCCTCTGTTCTCGAATACACCAGAATATCATATATAAAGACAACCACAAACTGGTCCAAGTAGGGTTGAAATACCCGATTCATAAGATCCATGAAGGCCGCTGGTGCATTCATCAACCTGAACAGCATTACCAGGAACTCGTAATGACCATACCGAGTCCTGAACGCTGTTTTATGAATATCCACCTCTTTGACCCTTAGTTGATGATATCCGAATCGAAGATCGATCTTGGAAAATACCGAAGCTTCCCTTAGTTGATCAAATAGGTCGTCGATCCTTGGCAAAGGGTACTTGTTCTTAATAGTCAGTTTGTTCAACTGACGATAATCAATGCACATTCGCATCGTCCCATACTTTTTCTTAACAAACAAGACTGGTGCTCCCCACGGAGACACACTTGGTCTAATAAAGCCTCTATCTAGAAGTTCTTGGATTTGCGCTTTCAACTCCACCAACTCCTTCGGTGCCATCCTATGAGGAGCGATGGACATTGGAGCTGTTCCAGGCAACAAGTCGATTCCAAATTCGACTTCACGGTTTGGAGGCAATCCAGGAAGCTCATCTGAAAATACATCCTGAAACTCCTTGATGGTTCTAACTTCCCCTACAGACAACCCCTCAGAATCTGATTTACTCACATATGCCAAAAACGCCTCGCAACCTTTGCGACTCAACTTCTCAGCTCTTAAAGTCGAAATAACATTGGACAAGTAATCTCTTCGCTCCCCTATTACAGTTACCTCCTCATCCTTTGTGGTCTCTAACATCATCCGCTTGGCAGCGTAATCCAAAGTCGCTCGATGCCTAGCAAGCCAATCCATACCCAAAATGAGATCAAACTCTCCAAATGGTAGCTCCATCAAGTTCGCAGAGAAAATCCTACCCTGTGTCTCTAAGGGTACATTCTTAAAAAATTTTGTCTACCCTAACCGAGTAACCCAGTGGACTTACCACAGATACCCCACTCACAGTTTTCTCAGATTGCACACCCAACGACCCAAACACATCACAAGCAACATACGAATGGGTAGATCCAATGTCAATTAGAGCAGTGTATGGTGTGCTATAAATTAAAAACGTATCGGTTATGACGTCAAGTGCGTCACCTTCCTCTGGGCGACAAGCAACATAAACCAATGCCAGCTGCCATGCCTCAGCATTTCTAGCACCCTTACCTGGTGCTCCGTGTCCATGTCCATTTCCATTGCCGCCTCTTGCCTGACCACAGACTCTCGGTGGTTGTTGTCCACCTCTCACTGGCTGAGTAACCCTTGGTTCAGCAGCTTGCATTTGCACCGGCCTCTAAGGGCAATCTTTGACTCGATGATCTTTGGACCCACACCGGAAACATGCTCCAAAACGTTTCCAACATTCGCCCAGATGTACCTTTCCACAGTCCCCATATGCTTGTGGGCTAACCACATTCATCGAAACTGCTCGAACCGGCTCCTCCACTCTAGCCCTTTTAACAGTCCTACCCGGAGCACCCGAGGGCCATGAATCCCTCCTAAATTGATTTCTATCCTTTTCACATGTAACGCCCTGATTTTCGAGATTTTTTGGGTTTTAGTGACTTTAGTGAAATTTTGAAATTTTGGTGTTCTGATTGCTAAATATATGTTTAGGTGTGTTAGTGGGCCTTTAAAAGGCCCAAGCCTAAGTCAAAACCTGGTAAAATATCAAGTTTGAATTTCTAAGTGGAAGGGGACTTGGTTAAGTGGGCCTTTAAGAAAAACTCCGTAAATTAAAGCATAAATAAGCCCTTGGTAAAGTGGCAAGGTGGTGCCACTTAGGTGCCTAAAAAAGTGGCGTGTGGAACTGTGTACAAGGGCCAGTGTTCAAGTCACAAGGTAAGCGAAGTATTACTTTTTAATTTTGAGGTATGTGCCGGGCATGTGATTAACTTAAATGAAATTTTGGCATGGGCCTTAAGGAGGTTGGGCCGATTGCTTAAGTAGTAATTAGGGTTAGCTTTATTTCTTTTCTATCTTGGTAAATTAGGGTTAGTCACCTAAAGTCTAATCACTTCTCAGTTTCACTAAGTGACCGAAAACACAAGACAAACCCCTTGTGCTGATTTCTTCTTCTTCTTTCCCCCTCCTTCATTCTTTTCTTTTCTTTTTTTTTTGTTTTCTTCCCTAGCTGAACATCTCTACCACTCACTCATTCTTTCTTTCAAACTCCTTCCATTCAAAGCCACCATAACCGATTGCCATAAAATCTGAAATCTCGAAAATTACCTTTTTCTGCCACTAATTTTAGCCAAATTTTCCCTATTCTCTCCATCTGTGGTGGCTGATTCTCTCATTCTCTAAACCCCCTACCCTTGTCAACAACATCTCTGCCAAACCACCACACCAAATCACCTTCCTCCTCACAGTTTAAAAAGCCAAAAACGCCATACCTGTAGAAGCTTATAGCCGAATCTTGAGATCTCTAGGATTCGATTTCTGCTAGCATTTGGGGGTTAGATCTATATTAGATCTGAGTAGAAACAGAAGGAAGGGAAATCAATGGTAAGTGCTCGTTAACCTAGATCGCAATTAGAAAAAGTCGAAATCCCTAAAGTCTTAGGGAGGCTGTCGTTTGGAGGGTTAAGACTCTAAGGGGTCATAATAATTGGTTTCTTTAGTGTTAATGAGTTTCAGAGATTACTGACAATGGCTTAAATCGTGGGAACGACTGGTGGATTTAGATCTAGTCCCTTTTTCGACAAAGGTAAGAGTGTTAGGGGGCCATTAAGGATGGTGGCTGAATGTGTATATTAGAGTAAGGGTGAGTATTCAATTTGGTTTTAGACATTAACGTGATTCAATCAAATGTAGGATTGTTTTGGCGCAGATCTCGTTAGCGTTCGTCGTCAAATAGGTGTGTATCGAAACCCCCTCCTATGGTTCAATTCAGCAAAAGTCGAAATGCCGAAATGTCGAAATTCAGGCATTTCATGGGCATGCAAGCGTGTGAGTGCTCGTGGGTTAATTGGAAACGATAAGGTTCTATAATCAGAATGGGTAATACAAATAATTGTGAAATTTCATGCACTTCGGTAAGTTAGGCCTCGATGGGCTGAAAACGGGCCCAATGGGCCTACAGGCCCATCTGGGTAAAATGAGCAATGGAAATATTTTGGTAGACTATTGGTTCAAAACTGGTCAAATTAATAAACTGAATGTAAAATTTGGACTATAAGGGCTTAATTAGCTAATCGACACTATGAGACCCATTAGGGGTTTTAGGGCCTAATGATTGTAAACTGCTAAAATGGGCTAAGTAACCTACTGAGATAAAAGTTGGATGATAAATGACTATATAGTGCATAAAACCCTAAAGAGTAGAATATTTACTGAAATACTCTCATAGATGAGAAATTACAGTTTTACCCCTAGGTGCAAAATGACTGTTATACCCCTAGGGTTAAGTTTGACTGAGATTGCATGTTTTATTATTTTTGTACATTATATGCCATGACATGTTTATTTAATGCATGGGGTTGGGTTATATGATTGGAGGAAGTGCTAAGTGGCAAATGCCACAAATACCGAAAGGGGCTTTGCCCTAGTTTACCGTAAGAGGCAATGCCTCGTAATACTGTTCTAGTGGTTTAACCACACTATATGATTATGCATCTATGCTGCCACCGTGGAGAGTAGCGGTTGGGTGGGTTGAGTAGTTCTCCCCACATGGAGAGTTTGGCTAGTACAGATGGAGAGTAGCGGTTGGGTGGGTTGAGTAGCTTCCCCACATGTTGATATGGGTTTTTGCATGCATATCTGTATTGATGTTGAATTGGGCCTATAGGCCATACCGTTTATCGTAAAAGGCTTTGGCCCAGTGATAGAGTATCTAAAAAAGGGCTAAGGCCCAGTAACCGATATATGAAAGGCTTCGGCCCAGTTGATACTGAGATTGATAAGGTCTTAGGCCTAGTGGGCTTGAGCTGATTTGGGCTCGGGGTGGGATTCTTTACACACTGAGTTTATCAAACTCACCCCCTTTTTCTTTCCATCCTTGTAGGTGAGCCCTAGACAGTGGACTTGGAGCTGGGAGGGATCTAGAGTGGCCATGGGAACTGAAACACTGGTTTAATTAGACTATTTACTTTATTTGGTTTATTACTCGTTTCATTCATTATTTATTTTCATTTTGGTTTGTAATAAGGCCGCTTAATTTATTTTTTTATTATGGGTTTTAATTATTTATTTTTGCATTACTCAAATTATTTTGGGAATAGTTGTGCGAGTTTTCTTTAAAATTAATCCAACGTTTTAAAAACCCGTCTCTAGAGGAAAATGAGCGACAAAGTAAGTCTTACTTAAACAACCATATAAAGAATTAACCGGGAATTTCTTTAAAAACTTCAAATATCAGTTTTGTCAAATTCACCCTAATGATAGTAACTAGGTAACATGGTAGGGTTTAGGTGATGTGACACACCGGACTTCGCCGTAACGTCTGGGCCGGGTTTGGGGTGTTACATTTAGTGGTATCAGAGCCTGTTTGTAACAACTCGACTGTGGATCGGGTTCGAAAAGCTTTTCGAAATTTTTAAATTTTAGGCCCAAGAAGGGTTTTTTTTTTAAAATCAACTATTTTTCAAGAAAATCTAGGAAACTCTTTCAACCTCGTTTTCTTCAAAATATACATGTTTTAAAGGTTTAATTTTGAAAATTTTTCTAAATTCTGATAACTGAAGAAGTGGCACACTGAATCCCCGGCACCAAGTCTGTAAGTACTACTTGCTTATACTATACTGAACTGTAATATCACTGTAGATAGTACTGAGACTCTACTATGACACTATAGATAGGGTAGTACTGAAATCTGTAGAGACTGGGACTGTAGGAAAACTAAACCCTAGAAGATTGAGATAGTAGCTAGGCTACGATTACGCGAAAACAAAACTTTGAAACTTTATCTGTGCATAAAACATTCAATAATAAAGAATAGAAACATTTAACTAATGTCATAAAATTCGTAAATCAGACAAGTCGTTATGAGTACGAGAGCTGCTCATGGACGAGGTCGTGGACATGGCCGTGGTAGTGTACAAGCTGGGTCCTCATCTTCAAAACATATGCCACCTGGTCAGGCACGACCACCACCGGATGTTGAGAATTGGCCGTACGATCGAACCGTAGGGGACGACGCTTTGTCCTAGGCCGTGCTAAGGGTTTTGGAAAGGGTTGCTGGAGCTAATGTTGGGCTCATGAATAGGGTATCCATTTCTGAGCGACTCCGGGCTAACAGAGCAGAGCTTTTTAGGGGCGTATCTGGAGTGGCCCCAAATGTAGCTGAATATTGGTTGGAAGCAACGGAGCAGATTATGGATGACCTGGATTGCTCGGAAGAGCAGAAGCTAAAAGGGGTTGTGTCGCTATTGCTGGATGAGGCATACCAGTGGTGGATCACTGTGAAAGAGGGTACCCCAGCTGAGCGGGTAACTTAGAAGTTATTTAAGACGTCTTTCAAAGGGAAGTACATTGGAGCAAGCTACGTGGATGCACGCAGAAAGGAATTCCTGAATCTGACCTAGGGCAATAAATCCATTGCTGAGTATGAGGTAGAATTTTTGAGGTTGAGCCAGTATGCCAGCGGAATAGTTTCCACTGAGTATGAACGTAACGTTCGTTTTGAGGATGGTTTCAAGGATGAGCTGAGGGTGCTGATAGCTCCGCAGAGGAAGCGCGACTTTGCTGCTTATGTAGAGAAGGCCAAGATAGTTGAGGAGGTTAAACGAACTGAGCAACAAAACCATGAGAAGGATCGAAATCACTTTAGGAGGGATATTGGACCATCTGGCACTGCAAACCAAAATGCCAAGAGGGTTAGAGTGGAGGAACTAGTTCGAGCAGTTTCGGTGAATACAGTTAAGCCACAAGCTTGTGGAGACTGTGGTAGAACTCATTTGGGGTAGTGCTAGAAACGTACTGGGGCATGTTTTCGATATGGGTCCAATGAGCATAAGTTTAGAGAATGTCCTCGGAGACCAACGCAGAATCAGAATCAGGTGGCGGATCAGAGGGTTGCTTAATCAGTGGGAGGAGGACCACCACCACCGAGAGGCCATGGGTAAGGAATGGGCAGAAATGGTAATGGACGTAGTCATGGAGCACCTGGCAGGGGTTCTAGTAATGCCGAGGCTCGTCAGCTAGCCTTGGTGTATGCTGCTCGTCGTCGAGAGGAGGGTGATGCACCTGAGGTCATAATTGGTACGTTTTTTATTTGTAGCATACCATACACTGCTTTGATTGACATGGGTTCGACACATTCGTATATTGCATGTGAGATTTCTAGGTCGTTGGGTGTGCTCTCTGAGGAAACTGTGAGTGGCGTAACTGTAATTAGTCCACTGGGTCACTCGGTTAGGGTAGATAAACTCTTTAGGGAGGTGCCTTTAGAGACTCAATGTAGGATCTTTACTGGAGACTTAATGGAGTTGCCATTCGGAGAATTCGACTTGATTTTAGGAATGGATTGGTTAGTTAAGCATAGGGCAACTTTGGACTGTGCAGCCAAGAGAATGGTGTTGAGGACTGCCAAGGACGAGAAAGTAATGGTTATTAGAGAACGAAGGGACTATTTGTCCAATGTGGTCTCGGCCTTAAGGGCTGAGAAGTTGATTCGCAAGGGTTGCAAAGCGTACTTGGCATTTGCAAGTCAAACTGAGGCTGAGAGCGTGACAGTGGAGACAGTCAGAACCATTAATGAATTTCAAGATGCTTTTCCTGAGGAGCTTCCTGGATTGCCCCCTAATCGAGAAGTCGAGTTTGGAATCAACTTGTTGCCTGGAACAGCTCTAATGTCTATCGCGCTTTATAGGATGGCACCAAAGGAGCTAGTGGAACTAAAGGCACAAATTCAAGAGCCGTTAGATAGAGGCTTCATTAGACCGAGTGTGTCTCCATAGGGAGCATCGACGCTGTTCGTGAAAAAGAAGGATGGGACGATGCTTATGTGCATCGATTATCGCTAGTTGAACAAACTGACGATAAAGAATAAGTATCCTCTATCGAGAATCGACGATCTGTTTGACCAGCTTAGAGGAGCTTCAGTGTTTTTTGAGATCGATCTTCGATCTGGATATCATCAGCTAAGAATAAAGGAGGTGGATGTTCATAAGACAGCATTCAGAACTCGGTATGGTCATTACGAGTTTCTAGTTATGCCTTTTGGGTTGACGAATGCGCCTGTAGCTTTCATGGACTTAATGAATCGAGTGCTCTAGTAGTACTTGGATCGATTCGCGGTCATCTTTATTGATGGTATATTGGTGTATTCGAAAACTAAAGAGAAGCATGATGAGCACCTCCAAATAGTCCTGCAAGTGTTGAGAGAGAAGCAGCTTTATGCGAAATTTAGTAAGTGTGAGTTCTAGTTGTGAGAAGTGACTTTTTTGGGTCATGTGGTTTCAGCTGAAGGGATTAGGGTGGATCCTCGAAAAATTGAAGCAGTTCTGGATTGGAAGCCACCGAGGTCAGTATTGGAAATTCGAAGTTTTCTGGGTTTAGCTAGCTATTACAGAAGATTTGTAGGGGGTTTTCTCTTATTGTAGCACTGTTAACGAAATTGTTAAGGAAAGGAGTATCTTTTGTGTGGACCGAGAAACAGCAAGAAGCTTTTGACAAGCTGAAAAAGGTATTGACTGAGGCGCTAGTGCTAATTCAGCCAGAGTCTGGGAAGGATTTCACTGTGTATAGTGATGCATCACATGTGGGACTAGGCTGTGTACTGATGCAAGAGGGTAAGGTAGTCACTTATGCTTAGCGACAGCTGGAGCCTTATGAAGCGAATTACCCTACGCATGATCCAGAGTTGGTAGCGGTGATCTTTGCTTTGAAAATTTGGAGACACTACTTATATGGGGAAAAGTGTATTATATACACTAACCATAAAAGTCTCAAGTATCTGTTGACTCAAAAGGACTTAAACCTTAGGCAATGAAGATGGATAGAGTTGCTTAAGGACTATGACTGTTCGATTGAGTATCACCCAGGCAAGGCTAACGTGGTGGCTGATGCACTGAGCCGAAGAGCGGTTGCGGAATTGAGGGTTATGTTTGCTAGTTTGAGTTTGTATGATGAAGGAAGCCTGTTGGCAGAGTTGTAAGTAAAACCGACTTGGATTGAGCAAATTAAAGGAAAGCAGTTAGAAGACGAGTTGTTGGTTCCTCGATTTCAGCAAGCTAAAGATGGTAAGAGTGGGGACTTTGGATTGAATACTAATGGAGTTCTCTATTTCCGTGGAAGAGTTTGTGTCCCAAAGGATTATGATTTGAGGCAAAAGATTCTGAAATAGGCTCATGGTGGACCTTTTGCCATGCACCCTGGAGGTAATAAGTTGTATCGAGACTTGCGAGAGGTGTACTGGTGGCCTAGACTTAAGCATGAGGTGACGGAATTTGTTGGGAAATGTCTGATGTGCCAGCAAGTTAAGGTTGAGCACCAACTACCTTCTGGACTGTTGCAACCAGTGAAAGTTCCACTCCGGAAGTGGGAGAGGGTTACTATGGATTTCATGAGTGGGCTACCTTTAACACCCTTGAAGAAAGATTCTCTTTGGGTAATCGTGGATAGATTGACGAAGTCTGCTCATTTCATACTGGTTAGAACCGATTACTCACTTCAGAAGTTGGCCAAATTGTACGTGGCAGAGATAGTGCGGTTGCATGGGGTGCCAGTTTCGATAATTTCTGATCGAGATCCTCGATTTACATCTCGATTCTGGCAAAAGTTGCATGAGGCGTTGGGTACACGATTGGACTTTAGAACAGCCTTCCACTATCAGACAGATGGTCAGTCGGAAAAGGTTATTCAAGTTTTGGAAGACATGCTGAGGGGTTGTGTTATCGACTTTCGTGGCAGTTGGGAGGACTACTTGCCATTAGCGGAATTCGCATACAACAACAGTTATCAAGCAAGTATGCAAATGGCTCCATATGATGCACTTTATGGGCGAAGGTGTCGTACACCTACGTGTTGGACAGAGTTAGGGGAGCGCCAAGTTCTTGGACTAGAGTTGGTGGCAGATACTGAGAACAAGGTTAAGTTAATCAGAGACCAATTTAAGGAGGCGTCTGATAGGCAGAAGTCATATGCAGACCTTAAGCGTAAAGAAATCGAGTATGCTGTTGGGGATATGGTTTTTCTGAAGGTTTCGCCATGGAAGAAGATCTTGAGATTTGGTAGGAAGGGCAAGCTGAGTCCGTGGTTCATTGGGCCTTATCGGATTCTCAAACGAATTGGGCCGGTAGCATATCAGTTGGAGTTACCACCAGAATTAGACTGCATTCAGGACGTATTTCATGTGTCCATGTTAAGGCGATATCGGTCAGATCCATCGCATATTGTACCAGTAGAGGAGATTGAAGTAAAGACCGATTTGACCTTTGAGGAGGAGCTTGTACAAATTCTATATCGAGAGGTTAAAGTTTTAAGAAGGAAGTTGGTTTCGTTAGTAAAGGTGCTGTGGCGCAACCATGGCAGAGAAGAGGCTACATGGGAGCTAGAAGAGATGATGCATCAACAATACCCTCAACTATTTGGATCAGGTAAATTTTGAGGCTGAAATTTCTTTAAGGGGGTAGAGTTGTAACGCCCTGATTTTTGGGATTTTTCAGGTTTTAGTGACTTTGGTGAAAATTTGAAATTTTGGTGTTCTGATTGCTAAATATATGTTTAGGTGTGTTAGTGGGCCTTTAGAAGGCCCAAGCCTAAGTCAAAACTCGGTAAAATATCAAGTTTGGATTTTTAAGTGGAAGGGGACTTGGTTAAGTGGGCCTTTAAGAAAAACTCCGTAAATTAAAGCATAAATAAGCCTTTGGTAAAGTGGCAAGGTGGCGCCACTTAGGTGCCTAAAAAAGTGGCGTGTGGAGCTGTGTACAAGGGCCAGTGTGTAACACCCTACACCCCTGTCCGTCGCCGGAATAGGGTATTAAGGTATTACATATCTAAATACAATCTACCGAGGTTCATAGTTACGAGCTAGACATGAATTCATTGAGTTCTATAGTTGAATATATCACTTGTAAGTCGGTTCGGTCAATACATCATGTCTCATTTAAAATCGTTCTATAAGCATACTAACGAATTGGCTAAAACGAACAAATTCGATAACCCAAACATCATATTAGAAAATCATTGCATATTAAGTACTAACTAAATTCCATGCCACAACATCGAATAGTATGAGAATCACTCCAACCCATATAAGCAAACTTGAAGACTAAGCAAGCCATTTTCGCATGGCTAGAAATATTTACAACTCAAAATAAAGTTTGAATCAACAAAAGGAGATTAGCCTATACATGCCATTGACCCAAAATAACCATCAAAAGTACCAAAATAACAGTGATAGTGTAGGTGATTAAGGCTTCAATCCCCGAGTCCGTAGCTTCCAAAAAGAGATCTATAAAACAGAGGAAACAAGGGAAACGGAGTAAGCATTACAATGCTTAGTAAGTTTTAAGCAATGACATCAAATAAATCATCAAATTATAGCATAGTTGTTTGTATTGTTGTTTCCCTCTTCTCTTAGGTACGTCACCCCTTTTTCCCACGCATATACATTCACATCATATACGAAAGTGGATAGCTTTCACTTTTAGTAAACTCACGTAAACATACACATGTCACAAAATTCTCATAACATTTCACATAGGCTAAATGTACTTTGACCATATTAATAATCTCATTTCATGGACGCATATGCAATCACACAATGACCTTAGTATTCGGTCCAAAAATTCAGCTTGCATATAAGCTAAGGGTACATACCTGTATAACTTAACATTTTCAGCGCAATTCATTAGCGATCGTTACCTTGAAGACCATTAGTCTTAGGCTTTACTCGCATCATCATCGAGATCTTGAGCTCGGTTAAACTCTCTATACATAGCCATCGGGTCTCTATCCCGGATGTAATCTCTGCATATAGCCTTCGGGTCTTAACCCGGATATCATCTCAGCATATAGCCTTCGGGTCTTAACCCGGACGTAATCTCCACATATAGTCAGCGGGACTTAATCCCGGATTCACATCACGAATTCTCATACACATATATATTCGCATGTTGCCAAGTTTCACATAACAATTTTGCACTTGTTGTGCAATCAATTCATGAGCATACAAACATATAATATGCTTCTCGACTTTATATCATAAATATGCATATAATTCAAATCTTATACACGTATACTCTTCTTTTCTAGATTTTCGGCCCAATGATCACACATACATAAGCAATGCATTTCAAATCTCAATTTCGGTCCTTTTCTCTATGAGCCATTCGGCTATATAGCAAACGTGAATAAGGTTTCTTTCTCAATGGGACATCGTTCAATTAACAGCATGTATGTCATGGCATTTTAACATAAATACCAAATTCGATTACTCAAAACTTACCTTGAACTTTCCCGAGAATTTACGAGTTGGCTATTCGACCACTTTGGCCTTCCCTTTATCCGAACTCGTCCCTCTATGCTCTTGAGCTAAATAAAACATTTAATTTTATTAATCCTTATTCAAACATCTCAATGAATTATTTTCACTTATAGTCAACAATATATGCATATTCTTCTCATTACAAACACATACGCACATTCGGTCATTTCACATACATATCATAAGTCACAACAAGCTGATTTTCTGAGCAGCATTCAATAATTTACTCATAACTGGAGCTACAAAACTCCAAATGAAGTGTCGTTAATTTTGCATGAAAGTAGACTCATTTATCTTCCATCCATAAAATTTTCATAATTTTTGGTTTGGCCAATCACTACCAGAATTTTCCTAAAGTTTCCCTATTTCACTGTTTGATTAAACTGACTACTCTATACTACGAACCGAATTTCTCCTTGTACAGAATTCCAAATATGTCCTCACCAATTTTATTAGAAACTAGACTCATTAAGGAGTCTAAGCATATAAATTTTGTCTCATAAAAATTTTTATGCAATTTATGGTGATTTTCTAAAAACAGAACAGGGGCTTCCGGAGTCATTCTGACCCTGTTTCACACAACTTTAAAAATCTCTCTATTGGCAGGTCAATTGCTTGTGAGGTTTCTTTTATAAGAAACTAGACTCATTAAGGTTTAATTACACCATTTATTCAGCCCCTAATTCAACTCTCACAATTTTTGGTGATTTTTCCAAAACGCGTTACTGCTGCTGTACCAAGCAGATTTTATACCCAATTCATTCTTTAGTGTTCTTATGCACATACTTAAAACATAGCATTTCCTAAGGCACCATTTAGAGTAGTCATTGACCTTAACATATATATACAAAATTCACATTCATTTCATCCACAAACAGATTTCTCCACAAACCAAACCACTTATCAATTTGACACCCGAAAACATCCAAAAGCAACATCAAAGGCACATTCGGCCATTGCACAACCATACATTATAACAACTGAAACATCAATCCCTCTTGCATTTTCCCATGGCCGAATATTCACCTTTGCAAGTTATGTCACTCAAATCATTTTATTAATCATGCACATATATTCCCTAATAGAAATTTTTAAAGTTGCCAATCAAATCAATATCACCAAGCTAGCCGAATGCATGCATATACACTTAAGGCATTTAGCATCTTCATTTACCTTAGTTCATTTAACAAATTTACAACTAAATGCTTAAATCCACAATTGGCAATCATTGGCACAAAGATACACTAGCCGAATGCTTAGTGAACTTATGAGCAATGTTTAACTAACTCATGTTACAAAATATGTATCTCCATTTGCATAATCGATTTATCAAATTAAGGATCAAAATGCAATCAAAAGTAAAACAACTCAATCATGCATTCCAAAGAGCCCATTCGGCCATTAAGCAAAAGTCAAGCTAACCTCACATTCTTAAACAATGCCAAATCCACACTTAAGCATATGACCGAATATCAAAATTAATAATCAAACTAAAATTGTTATCGTGACTACTTAGAACACTAAATAACCAATTCAATTTAGCAAATTATTCAACCTATCCCAAAATATCCCTTTAAGAATCGGTAATGAAGAAGTAAGAAGCTAAAACATGCAAATCAATTCTATCTATCCATAAATCCTCATAAAAACACATCTAACTAGCTCAACAACATCCAAGTTGCATTATTTAACAAAACATCAAAGAAAACACAATTTCTCCACCCTTACTCACATGGCCGAATGCTTCTAACACTAAAGGCTCAAGAATTTCAAACATGAACAAAGAAGAGAGCTTCAAAACCAACTAAATTCACAAGTTTTCCAAGAAAATAGCATGAACCTTACCTTATTTGTGCTTCACTTTGTCATATGCCCTAACTCAAGGGTTTCTTATTTTTTTTTTCTTTCTCTACTCACGGCAAGAAGATGGAGAAAATAGCTTTGTTATTATCATTTCCTTATTTTATTCATTTGTTTTATTTACTCTTTATTAATTCAATTTTTATGACAACTAATTTCTTATTTCAATTAAAATTAATTAGCAACAAACAAAGCACAAAATGACAAACTAGGTCATCATTACCCTCCACTATCATAAAAGTGGGTAATTTGACATGCAAATCCCTTATTTTGCATGCATGCATTAACTAGACTTCACACATTTGTCTAGCATATTATCAAAGTTCACTACTAAGTCCCTTTTTGTAAAATTCAAATTTATAACTCTAAATTGACACACCAAACATGTCACACATGAATTCACACATATTATAGGCATCAAAATGAATATTTAATACATTTTATGCCTCGATTTTGTGGTCCCGAAACCACATTCCGACTAGGGCCGTTTTAAGGCCGTCACAACTCTCCCCCACTTAAGAAATTTTCGTCCCCGAAAATTCTTACCGGAAAATAAGTTTGGGTAACACTCTCTTATCGAATCCTCAAGCTCCCAAGTAGCTTCTTCAACCCCATGTTTGACCCACAACACTTTCACTAACGAAATCTTCTTATTCCGCAACTCTTTAGTCTCGTGTGCCAAAATACGAATTGGTTCCTCCTCGTAACTCATACCAGATCGAATCTCAACATCAGACGGATTGATCACATGGGATGGGTCGGACCTATATCGTCGGAGCATCGATACATGAAAAACATTGTGGATCTTTTCGAGTTCGGGAGGCAAAATCAATCGATATGCTACTGGTCCAATCCGTTCAGATATTTCGTATGGTCCGATGAACCTCGGACTCAATTTGCCCTTACGGCCGAATCTGAGCACCTTTTTCCAAGGTGACACTTTAAGAAATACTTTGTCTCCGACCCGATACTCGATATCTTTCCGCTTTAAATCCGCGTATGACTTTTGACGATCTGAAGCGGCCTTAAGACTATCACGAATCACTTTTACTTTCTGCTCAGCATCTCTAATCAAATCAACTCCAAAGATCTTACTTTCACTGAGTTCGGTCCAAAACAACGGTGTACGGCATTTGCGACCGTACAAGGCCTCGTAAGGTGCCATCTTAATGCTCGATTGGAAACTGTTGTTGTAAGCAAATTCAATTAAAGGCAAATACCGTTCCCATGAACCACTGAACTCGAGGACACAACATCTCAACATATCTTCGAGTATTTGAATTACTCGTTCCGACTGACCGTCCGTTTGAGGATGGAACGCGGTACTAAAATGCAGTTTAGTACCCAGAGAATCTTGTAGTTTCTTCTAAAACCGCGATGTAAATCTCGGGTCTCTATCCGATACGATTGAGATAGGGACCCCGTGCAATCTGACGATCTGAGAAACATACAACTCCGCTAGCTTATCAAGTGAGTAATCTGTACGCACAGGTATAAAGTGAGCGGATTTAGTTAATCGGTCTACGACAACCCAAATCGCATCCTTCTTGCTCGGTGTCAACGGTAGCCCAGATACAAAATCCATCGTGACTCTATCCCACTTCCACTCGGGAATCAAAATCGGTTGCAACAAACCCGATGGCACCTGATGTTCCGCTTTTACTTGTTGGCATATCAGACACTTTGACACAAAATTTGAGATGTCTCGTTTCATACCATGCCACCAATATTGACGTTTCAAATCATTATACATTTTAGTACTTCCCGGATGAACTAACATTCGGCTATTGTGAGCTTCATCTAAAATCACCGAAACCAACTCTGAACTTCTCGGTATACATACTCGGCCTCGAAACCTCAAACAATCATTGTCATCAACTTGAAACTCAGAATCCACATTTAAATCGCATTGAGCTCGTTTAGAAATTAAGTCGTCATCCGCTTTCTGAGCTTCACAAACTTGTCGGAGAAATACCGGTTTGGCTTTTAATTCCGCTATCATCAAGCCATCATCAGATACTGATAAATGTACATTCATGGCTCGTAAAGCAAACAATGATTTTCGGCTAAGAGCATCAGCAACTACATTCGCCTTTCCCGGATGATAGTCAATGACAAGCTCGTAATCCTTTAGCAATTCAAGCCACCGTCTTTGTCTCAGATTCAAATCTCTTTGCGTCATCAAGTATTTGAGGCTTTTATGGTCGGAAAAGACATGACATTTCTCACCAAAAAGGTAGTGACGCCAAATCTTCAAAGTAAACACAATAGCAGCTAATTCGAGATCGTGAGTCGGATAGTTTTTCTCATGAGGCTTCAATTGCCTTGAAGCATAAGCAACAACTTTGCCTTCTTGCATCAAAAGACATCCCAAGCCATTCAAAGACGCATCACTATATACTACAAACTCCTTACCAGATTCAGGTTGAACTAAGACTGGAGCTTCCGTCAATAGGGCTTTCAATTGGTCAAAACTCTTTTGGCACTTCTCGGACCATTCGAATTTAACATCCTTCTACAATAGCTTCGTCAACGGGGTTGAGATCATCGAAAAGTCTTTCACAAACCGTCGGTAATACCCAGCGAGTCCTAAAAAACTTCGGACTTCCGAGACATTTTTAGGAGGCTTCCAATCGAGGATAGCAGAGATTTTATTCGGATCAACTCAGATACCCGCAGCAGATACAATGTGTCCCAGAAAGCCAACCTCGCGCAACCAGAACTCACACTTACTGAATTTCGCATACAACTGGTTATCACGCAAAATCTGTAGCACGAGTCTTAAATGCTCGGCATGCTCGATCTCATCGCGAGAGTAAACCAAAATGTCATCGATGAACACGACTACAAATCGATCTAGGTACGGCTTAAACACTCGATTCATCAGATCCATGAAAACAGCGGGGGCATTAGTCAGCCCAAACGGCATCACTAAAAATTCATAGTGTCCGTACCTCGTTCTGAAAGCAGTCTTGGGCACGTCTGAGTCTCGAACTCGCAACTGATAGTAGCCGGATCGCAAATCGATCTTTGAAAACACGGAAGCTCCCTTTAACTGATCGAATAAGTCGTCGATACGAGGCAATGGATATTTATTCTTTATAGTCACCTTGTTCAACTGCCGATAGTCAATACACATTCTCAAAGTCCCGTCCTTCTTTTTCACGAACAAGACGGGTGCTCCCCAGGGAGAAAAGCTCGGTCTTGCGAACCCTCTATCGGTTAACTCTTGCAACTGAGACTTCAACTCTTTCAACTCCGTCGGAGCCATACGATATGGAGCAATTGAAATCGGAGTTGTACCCGGAACTAGCTCAATGCCGAACTCGACCTCTCTAACAGGTGGTAATCCCGGTAATTCTTCCGGAAATACGTCCGGATACTCACAAACCACAGGTACTATCTCAAGCTTTAGTTCGGATATTTTGCTATCCAAAACATAAGCAAGATAAGCCTCGCAACCCTTTTTCATAAACTTTCTAGCCATAATTGAAGATATTACTGCCGGTAGCCCGTTTAGATCAGACGACTCAACACGAATTATCTCATTATTCGAACATCGCAAATCAATAGTCTTTCGCTTGCAATTCACTACCGCATCATGCACAGTCAACCAATCCATTCCGAGAATAACGTCGAATTCGTCGAAAGGCAAAAGCATCAAATCGGCCGGAAAACATGAATTTCGAATCATAAGGGGACATTTCTTACACACTCTATCAACTAAGACACAACGACCCAAAGGATTGGACACTCGAATCACAAACTCAGTAGACTCAATAGGGAGAGTCTTACTGGATGCCAAATTTTCACATACATATGAATGAGTTGAACCGGGGTCAATCAAAGCAATTACATCAGTATCAAAGAGAGTAAAAGTACCGGTGATAACATCGGGCGAAGAGGCATCCTCTCATGCGCGAATAGCGTAAGCCCTAGCAGGAGCATGAGCCTCGGATCTTGTTGTAGCATCTTTAAACCTTCTCTGACCGCCGCTAGCATTTCTCGGATTCCTCGGTGGTCTACCCCGTGCTGAAGTCGTACTCGGTTTCCCACTCGGGTTCACATTTTGCTCGGACCATCTGGGGCAATCTCTTATAAAGTGATCAGCCGACCCGTACTTAAAACAGGAGCGATCATGAAATCTGCAGCTCCCCGAATGCCATTTTCCACAATACTTGCACTCGGCTCTGTCCCGATGGTCATTTCCAACACTAGCAGCAGAAGGGGCACGTGTACTCATAGAGGGTCGATCACGGTCTCGTCTAGAAAAACCCGAAATAGTAGATGGTCTCTCCGATTCACTTCGAAACTTCTTTGAGGATTTTTGAGTAGACCTCCCCGAAGATCTCTTACGGAACTCTCTGGCTCCGCTATCAGCTTTTCTCTTTTCATTTCGAAGCTCTTCGGCCTTGCAGGCTCGCTCAACAAGAACAACGAACTCTTGAATTTCAAGAATGCCCACCAGAAGTTTAATGTCTTCATTTAACCCATCCTCGAAGCGTTTACACATAATAGCTTCGGATGCTATGCACTCGCGAGCATATCGGCTAAGTCGTACGAATTCTCTCTCATACTCGGTTACGGTCATTCGGCCTTGTTTAAGCTCGAGGAATTCCTTCCGTTTCTGATCGATAAATCTTTGGCTGATATACTTCTTTCGGAACTCAACTTGGAAAAACTCCCAACTAACTCGTTCTTTCGGCACCACCGAAACCAATGTGTTCCACCAATAGTAGGCAGAATCACGCAGCAGAGATACGGCACACTTCAAGTACTCTTCGGGTGTACACGACAGCTCATCAAACACACGGACTACATTATCGAGCCAAAACTCGGCCCGCTCAGCATCGTCATCAACTGTAGCCCGGAACTCTTCAGCTCCATATTTTCTAATTTTATCGACCGGGGGTTTACTCGACCTCATAGGGTCGGCCCCAGGAGGAGCCACAGGGGTCGGAAATGGGTTATTCGGGGGAGGAGGTTGTGGAACAGCCGGATTAGTTCGTAGGAATTGAGCGAACCAATCATTCATCATTGCATAAAAGTTCTGCCTCATGTCATCATCCCGACGATTGGCATTCGGCTGAGAGTCGACTGGCGCGGTCCCTTGCGCGGGAGCAGCCGCCACACTCTCAATATCTTCCGCTACGGCTCGATCGGGATCGGAATCCATTACTATAGGAAAAACACATTTTAAAAGTTAGGAATCACCACACTATCGCATTATCACAAAATGGCATGTATAGCTATACTCACACACGCTACGTTAGTCCGAGAATCGACTAAACCGTAGCTCTGATACCAATAAAAATGTAACACCCTACACCCCTGTCCGTCGCCGGAATAGGGTATTAAGGTATTACATATCTAAATACAATCTACCGAGGTTCATAGTTACGAGCTAGACATGAATTCATTGAGTTCTATAGTTGAATATATCACTTGTAAGTCGGTTCGGTCAATACATCATGTCTCATTTAAAATCGTTCTATAAGCATACTAATGAATTGGCTAAAACGAACAAATTCAATAACCCAAACATCATATTAGAAAATCATTGCATATTAAGTACTAACTAAATTCCATGCCACAACATCGAATAGTATGAGAATCACTCCAACCCATATAAGCAAACTTGAAGACTAAGCAAGCCATTTTCGCATTGCTAGAAATATTTACAACTCAAAATAAAGTTTGAATCAACAAAAGGAGATTAGCCTATACATGCCATTGACCCAAAATAACCATCAAAAGTACCAAAATAACAGCGATAGTGTAGGTGATTAAGGCTTCAATCCCCGAGTCCGTAGCTTCCAAAAAGAGATCTATAAAACAGAGGAAACAAGGGAAACGGAGTAAGCATTACAATGCTTAGTAAGTTTTAAGCAATGACATCAAATAAATCATCAAATTATAGCATAGTTGTTTGTATTGTTGTTTCCCTCTTCTCTTAGGTACGTCACCCCTTTTTCCCACGCATATACATTCACATCATATACGAAAGTGGATAGCTTTCACTTATAGTAAACTCACGTAAACATACACATGTCACAAAATTCTCATAACATTTCACATAGGCTAAATGTACTTTGACCATATTAATAATCTCATTTCATGGACGCATATGCAATCACACAATGACCTTAGTATTCGGTCCAAAAATTCAGCTTGCATATAAGCCAAGGGTACATACCTGTATAACTTAACATTTTCAGCGCAATTCATTAGCGATCGTTACCTTGAAGACCATTAGTCTTAGGCTTTACTCGCATCATCATCGAGATCTTGAGCTCGGTTAAACTCTCTATACATAGCCATCGGGTCTCTATCCCGGATGTAATCTCTGTATATAGCCTTCGGGTCTTAACCCGGATATCATCTCAGCATATAGCCTTCGGGTCTTAACCCGGACGTAATCTCCACATATAGTCAGCGGGACTTAATCCCGGATTCACATCACGAATTCTCATACACATATATATTCGCATGTTGCCAAGTTTCACATAACAATTTTGCACTTGTTGTGCAATCAATTCATGAGCATACAAACATATAATATGCTTCTCGACTTTATATCATAAATATGCATATAATTCAAATCTTATACACATATACTCTTCTTTTCTAGATTTTCGGCCCAATGATCACACATACATAAGCAATGCATTTCAAATCTCAATTTCGGTCCTTTTCTCTATGAGCCATTCGGCTATATAGCAAACGTGAATAAGGTTTCTTTCTCAATGGGACATCGTTCAATTAACAGCATGTATGTCATGGCATTTTAACATAAATACCAAATTCGATTACTCAAAACTTACCTTGAACTTTCCCGAGAATTTACGAGTTGGCTATTCGACCACTTTGGCCTTCCCTTTATCCGAACTCGTCCCTCTATGCTCTTGAGCTAAATAAAACATTTAATTTTATTAATCCTTATTCAAACATCTCAATGAATTATTTTCACTTATAGTCAACAATATATGCATATTCTTCTCATTACAAACACATACGCACATTCGGTCATTTCACATACATATCATAAGTCACAACAAGCTGATTTTCTGAGCAGCATTCAATAATTTACTCATAACTGGAGCTACAAAACTCCAAATGAAGTGTCGTTAATTTTGCATGAAAGTAGACTCATTTATCTTCCATCCATAAAATTTTCATAATTTTTGGTTTGGCCAATCACTACCAGAATTTTCCTAAAGTTTCCCTATTTCACTGTTTGATTAAACTGACTACTCTATACTACGAACCTAATTTCTCCTTGTACAGAATTCCAAATATGTCCTCATCAATTTTATTAGAAACTAGACTCATTAAGGAGTCTAAGAATATAAATTTTGTCTCATAAAAATTTTTATGCAATTTATGGTGATTTTCTAAAAACAGAACAGGGGCTTCCGGAGTCATTCTGACCCTGTTTCACACAACTTTAAAAATCTCTCTATTGGCAGGTCAATTGCTTGTGAGGTTTCTTTTATAAGAAACTAGACTCATTAAGGTTTAATTACACCATTTATTCAGCCCCTAATTCAACTCTCACAATTTTTGGTGATTTTTCCAAAACGCGTTACTGCTGCTGTACCAAGCAGATTTTATACCCAATTCATTCTTTAGTGTTCTTATGCACATACTTAAAACATAGCATTTCCTAAGGCACCATTTAGAGTAGTCATTGACCTTAACATATATATACAAAATTCACATTCATTTCATCCACAAACAGATTTCTCCACAAACCAAACCACTTATCAATTTGACACCCGAAAACATCCAAAAGCAACATCAAAGGCACATTCGGCCATTGCACAACCATACATTATAACAACTGAAACATCAATCCCTCTTGCATTTTCCCATGGCCGAATATTCACCTTTGCAAGTTATGTCACTCAAATCATTTTATTAATCATGCACATATATTCCCTAATAGAAATTTTTAAAGTTGCCAATCAAATCAATATCACCAAGCTAGCCGAATGCATGCATATACACTTAAGGCATTTAGCATCTTCATTTACCTTAGTTCATTTAACAAATTTACAACTAAATGCTTAAATCCACAATTGGAAATCATTGGCACAAAGATACACTAGCCGAATGCTTAGTGAACTTATGAGCAATGTTTAACTAACTCATGTTACAAAATATGTATCTCCATTTGCATAATCGATTTATCAAATTAAGGATCAAAATGCAATCAAAAGTAAAACAACTCAATCATGCATTCCAAAGAGCCCATTCGGCCATTAAGCAAAAGTCAAGCTAACCTCACATTCTTAAACAATGCCAAATCCACACTTAAGCATATGACCGAATATCAAAATTAATAATCAAACTAAAATTGTTATCGTGACTACTTAGAACACTAAATAACCAATTCAATTTAGCAAATTATTCAACCTATCCCAAAATATCCCTTTAAGAATCGGTAATGAAGAAGTAAGAAGCTAAAACATGCAAATCAATTCTATCTATCCATAAATCCTCATAAAAACACATCTAACTAGCTCAACAACATCCAAGTTGCATTATTTAACAAAACATCAAAGAAAACACAATTTCTCCACCCTTACTCACATGGCCGAATGCTTCTAACACTAAAGGCTCAAGAATTTCAAACATGAACAAAGAAGAGAGCTTCAAAACCAACTAAATTCACAAGTTTTCCAAGAAAATAGCATGAACCTTACCTTATTTGTGCTTCACTTTGTCATATGCCCTAACTCAAGGGTTTCCTATTTTTTTTTTCTTTCTCTACTCACGGCAAGAAGATGGAGAAAATAGCTTTGTTATTATCACTTCCTTATTTTATTCATTTGTTTTATTTACTCTTTATTAATTCAATTTTTATGACAACTAATTTCTTATTTCAATTAAAATTAATTAGCAACAAACAAAGCACAAAATGACAAACTAGGTCATCATTACCCTCCACTATCATAAAAGTGGGTAATTTGACATGCAAATCCCTTATTTTGCATGCATGCATTAACTAGTCTTCACACATTTGTCTAGCATATTATCAAAGTTCACTACTAAGTCCCTTTTTGTAAAATTCAAATTTATAACTCTAAATTGACACACCAAACATGTCACACATGAATTCACACATATTATAGGCATCAAAATGAATATTTAATACATTTTATGCCTCGATTTTGTGGTCCCGAAACCACATTCCGACTAGGGCCGTTTTAAGGCCGTCACACAGTGTTCAAGTCACAAGGTAAGCGAAGTGTTACTTTTTAATTTTGAGGCATGTGCCGGGCATGTGATTAACTTAAATGAAATTTTGGCAAGGAACTTAGGGAGGTTGGGCCGATTGCTTAAGTAGTAATTAGGGTTAGCTTTATTTCTTTTCTATCTTGGTAAATTAGGGTTAGCCACCTAAAGTCTAACCTCTTCTCAGTTTCACTAAGTGACCGAAAACACAAGACAAACCCCTTGTGCTGATTTCTTCTTCTTCTTTCCCCCTCCTTCATTCTTTTCTTTTCTTTTTTTTGTTTTCTTCTCTAGCCGAACATCTCTACCACTCACTCATTCTTTCTTTCAAACTCCTTCCATTCAAAGCCACCATAACCGATTGCCATAAAAGCTGAAATCTCGAAAGTTGCCTTTTTCTGCCACTTCTTTTAGCCAAATTTTCCCTATTCTCTCCATCTCTGGTGGCCGATTCTCTCATTCTCTAAACCCCCTGTCAACAACATCTCTGCCAAACCACCACACCAAATCACCTTCCTCCTCACAGTTCAAAAAGTCGAAAACGCCATACCTATAGGAGCTTATAGCCAAATCTTGAGATCTGTAACACCCTGAATTTGGGCCTAGAAGTTTTGGGCCTTGAGTATGGGAGCGGTTGGAAGCAGCTTATAATATTTTGTTGTGCATGTAAATTTTGTTAATGAAGGCTTGTTTCAGTGGTTAAGTGTGCTGAGAAATGTTGGGGAAGTCCTGGGTTCAAACCTGGACTCTAGCAAAAATTTTGGTTTAAGGTGAATTAAACCCTGGGTGTAGTAGGTAGGCCTTAAGAATATTTTTGGAGAATTTGTGCCACAAAAAGCCTTATGGTCTAGTGGCAAAGTAGTGCCACATAAGAGGCAGGAAGGTGGCGTCATAGAGTTGGCAAGGAGGTCCAGGGTTCGAAACTTATGGCAATCAAAGAGCTTTTATTTTGCTAACAGGGGGCGGCAAGAGTTGGTGTTGAATTTAAACTCTAATGTTAGGGGGATCCCACATTGGGAAGCTAACATAAGAGTGGATGCAAAACTAGCTTTAAATAGGGAGAACCATGAGGAGAGTAAAGGTACCTTTCTTGGCTGATCCCTTTCGCTTTATGGCGAGCTCGTTTGGTTTGGGCGTCGGCTAAAAGTGCTCGGAGCGCGGATGAACTCCAGTCTCCTATCAGGTGTGTATTTCTCACTACTCCAGCTATAGGATAGCTACTTCGGCCACGATGGGCCGAAAGGGGCCAACAGGCTCAATTGGATAAGTTGCTTGATTGTGTAGTAAATATTGGACTAGATTAGGTGAATCTCACATCTGTGGCTAGATTTGGGCTAAAAGGGCCACACGAGCGTGTGGGCCCATTTGGGCCGAGAATGGGCCCTAGGCCCATTCACATTGTTATCTCTGTTTAGAATACTTTAGTTTACCAAATTACTGAAATACCCTTGACTTGTAAAATTACCAAAGTACCCCCGATTTATAGAATTACCGTTTTACCCTTCATTTACAAAATTACTGAAATACCCTTGATTTACAAAATTACTGAAATACCATTGGTTTACAAAATTACCAAAATACCCCTGGTTTGTAAAATTACAAAAATACCCCTGATTTGGAAAATTACCGAAATACCCTCGATTTGTAAAATTACCAATTACCATCGATTTGTAAAATTACAGAAACACCCCCGATTTGTAAAATTACAGAAATACCCCCGATTTGTAAAATTGCAGAAATACCCTCGATTTATGAAATTACAGAAATACCCTCGATTTGTAAAAGTACCGTTTTGCCCTTAATTTGCAAAATTACCGTTTTACCCCTAATTTGTAAAATTACCGTTTTCCCCTTAATTTGCAAAATTACCATTTTACCCTTAATTTGTAAAATTATCATTTTACCCCTAATTTGTAAAATTACTGTTTTACCCCTAATTTGTAAAATTATCGTTTTACCCTTAATTTGTAAAATTACTGTTTTACTCCTGATTTGTAAAATTACCATTTTACCCATGATTTGTGAAATTACCGGAATACCCTTGTAGGGTAGAATTTCTGAAATACCCCTGTAGGGTAGAATTACCGAAATACCCCTATAGGGTAGAATACCGAGATACCCCTGTGTGGTAAAAATACCATTTTGCCCATAGGGTGTTAAATGACTATTTTGCCCTTGTGGGCAAGTGATTGACTTGGACTGTGTGTTTGACGGATTTGATTGTGAATATATGTTGGTGATATGAATGACTTAACTTTGATTGTTTGATTCAAATATGGGCATGACATTCTGCATACATAACATGTTGCATGGGTTGGGATTTTGTATGGAGGAAGATCTGATCTGTTAGGATCGCATGGTTGCTTGACGACTATGGATCCACCGAAGGCTTAAGAGCCGTATATTCGTACTGATTTGATAAGGTCACACAGGTCACCCGGGATGACTGTGGACCGATCGATGGCTGATTGCCGATCATGTTACCGAAGGCTGTGTGCCGTTATTGTGGGCTTTGTATCGATATTGTGGGTTTCATGCCGTTATTATGGGCTTTGTGCCATTACCGAAGACTTTGTGCCAATATCACAGGCTTTGTGCCGATTATAGACACCTTACCGATGGCTTTGTGCCACGTATTCTGTTAAGTGGCCTTGCCACGTTATCTGATTCTGGTGGCTCTGCCACGGTATTCTATTATTGGCAACTTTGCTGCCCATTGGTATGTGGGCTGGGTGGGTTGAGTTATTCCCTACATGGTGTGTTGGTTGGTACGGGTGGTGTGATGGCTGGATTGGGTTGGGATTACATTCACATTCTGATTCTGATTCTGATTCTGTTAATTGATACTGATTCTGATTCTGATTCTGATACTGATATTGACTCTGATTCTAATTTTGATTCTGATGCTGATTTTATTAATTAATACTGATTCTGATTCTGATTCTGATTTTGATTCTGATACTGATACTGACTCTAATTCTGATTTTGATTCTCATTTTGATTCTCATTTTGATTCTAGTTCTGATAATGTTTTCTGATTCTGTAATGGGCTAAGGCCCATCTGGTGCAGTCTGTTATAGTGGGCTAAGGCCCAATTGATACTAGAACTGTGGTAGGGCAAACTTTTTAATTCTTTTACATGACTGACTATTCGTATTTGTAGTAGGGGATTACACACTGAGTTTTCGTAAACTCACCCCGTTTATTAACCTTTCACGTAATCCCCAGCCTTAGACGAATCAGAGCTGCGAGGGACTCGGAGAAGGCCACATACTGCTTATGCTTTCTGTTTTGATTATTTACTCTCAAGTACTTTATTTTGGGTTTGGTTTGTAATAAGGCCTTTTATAATTTCTGGATTTTTATTTAAGGTTTTTATTTACTTTGAATTATATCTGCTAGAAGTGAATCGCGGTTTTCCAAAATGTTAACTGTTTTTGAACACTACGTCTTCCGCAACTAACTAAATTAAGCTTTCACAACAAAGAAGGTTTTAAAGGTAATAATGTTTTTAAAAGGGATTAACTTTTAGTTGACTATGTTTTGAAAACAAACAAACACAAGTTTTAGTTTGCAACAAGTTTCTTTAAGAATGGTTTCTTTGAAAACATGGTTTTCAAAAAACATTTCAATGTGGCACGCCAGACTCGGGCCTAACTTTTAGGTTGGGTATGGGGTTTTACATTTAGTGGTATTAGAGCCAAGTTGCAACAACTCGACTGTGGATTGGGTTTTCAAAGTTTGAATTTTAGAAAATTATTTTCAAACATGTGGTATTTTTGAGGTATTTTTGTTAAAAAGTGTGGCACACTGAATCTTCGGCGCCGGATACGTAAGTCTTCTGAATACTTTTGTCTGTTTAGAAATTGAAGTACTGTGGATTCTTTAGATATTGGTTTGAATTTAAATTTGGTATTTATTTTATGTGGATGTGATGTTTGGATATAGAAATTGTATATATGTGTGATAAATATGTGTCTGCTTCAGTGATTAAGTGTTGTATGTATGAGATGTTTCAAGTTCAAATTGAAGTGTGATAGTGATAGTAGGATCAGAGTGCGTAGCGGTAGCATAGTGGGGTAGATGTTACACGACTATCTTGTTAATGGAAATTTCAGGGACGAAATTTCTTTAAGGGAGGTAGAGTTGTAACACCCTGAATTTGGGCCTAGAAGTTTTGGGCATTGAGCATGGGAGCGGTTGGAAGTAGCTTATAATATTTTGTTGTGCATGTAAATTCTGTTAATGAAGGCTTGTTTCAGTGGTTAAGTGTGCTGAGAAATGTTGGGGAAGTCCTAGGTTCAAACCTGGACTCTAGCAAAAATTTTGGTTTAAAATGAATTAAACCCTGGGTGTAGTAGGTAGGCCTTAAGAATATTTTTGGAGAATTTGTGCCACAAAAAGCCTTATGGTCTAGTGGCAAAGTAGTGCCACATAAGAGGCAGGAAGGTGGCGTCATAGAGTTGGCAAGGAGGTCCAGGGTTCGAAACTCATTGCAATCAAAGAGCTTTTATTTTGCTAACAGGGGGCGGCAAGAGTTGGTGTTGAATTTAAACTCTGATGATAGGGGGATCCCACATTGGGAAGCTAACATAAGAGTGGATGCAAAGCTGGCTTTAAATAGGGAGAACCATGAGGAGAGTAAAGGTACCTTTCCTGGCTGATCCCTTTCGCTTTATGGCGAGCTCGTTTGGGTTGGGCGTCGGTTAAAAGTTCTCGGAGCGCGGATGAACTCCAGTCTCTTATCAAGTGTGTATTTCTCACTACTCTAGCTGTAGGACAGCTACTTCGGGCCACGATGGGCCGAAAGGGGCCATGTGGGCCCAATGGGCCAACAGGCCCAATTGGATAAGTTGCTTGATTGTGTAGTAAATATTGGACTAGATTAGGTGAATCTCACATCTGTGGCTAGATTTGGGCTAAAAGGGCCACACGAGCGTGTGGGCCTATTTGGGCCGAGAATGGGCCCTAGGCCCATTCGCATTGTTATCTCGGTTTAGAATACTTTAGTTTACCAAATTACTAAAATACCCTTGACTTGTAAAATTACCAAAGTACCCCCGATTTATAGAATTACCGTTTTACCCTTCATTTACAAAATTACTGAAATACCCTTGATTTATAAAATTACTGAAATACCATTGGTTTATAAAATTACCAAAACACCCCTGATTTGGAAAATTACCGAAATACCCTCGATTTGTAAAATTACAGAAATACCCCCGATTTGTAAAATTGCAGAAATACCCTCGATTTACGAAATTATAGAAATACCCTCAATTTGTAAAAGTACCATTTTGCCCCTAATTGACAAAATTACCGTTTTACCCCTAATTTGTAAAATTACCGTTTTACCCTTAATTTACAAAATTACCATTTTACCCTTAATTTGTAAAATTATCATTTTACCCCTAATTTGTAAAATTATCATTTTACCCTTAATTTGTAAAATTATCGTTTTACTCCTGATTTGTAAAATTACCATTTTACCCATGATTTGTGAAATTATCGGAATACCCTTGTAGGGTAGAATTTCTTAAATACCCCTGTAGGGTAGAATTACTGAAATACCCCTATAGGGTAGAATACCGAGATACCCCTGTGGGGTAAAATTACCATTTTGCCCATAGGGTGTTAAATGACTATTTTGCCCTTATGGGCAAATGATTGACTTGGACTGTGTGTTTGACGGATTTGATTGTGAATATATGTTGGTGATATGAATGACTTAACTTTGATTGTTTGATTCAAATATGGGCATGACATTCTGCATACATAACATGTTGCATGGGTTGGGATTTTGTATGGAGGAAGATCTGATCCGTTAGGATCGCATGGTTGCTTGACGACTGTGGATCCACCGAAGGCTTAAGAGCCGTGTATTCGTACTGATTTGATAAGGTCGCACGGGTCGCCCAAGATGACTGTGGACCGATCGATGGCTGATTGCCGATCATGTTACCGAAGGCTGTGTGCCGTTATTGTGGGCTTCGTATCGATATTGTGGGCTTCATACCGTTATTATGGGCTTTGTGCCATTACCGAAGGCTTTGTGCCAATATCACAGGCTTTGTGCCGATTATAGACACCTTACCGATTGCTTTGTGCCACGTATTCTGTTAAGTGGCCTTGCCACGTTATCTGATTCTGGTGGCTCTGCCACGATATTCTGTTATTGGCAACTTTGCTGCCCATTGGTGTGTAGGCTGGGTGGGTTGAGTTATTCCCCACATGGTGTGTTGGTTGGTACGGGTGGTGTGATGGATAGATTGGGTTGGGATTACATTCACATTCTGATTCTAATTCTGATTCTGTTAATTGATACTGATTCTGATTCTGATTCTGATACTGATATTGACTCTGATTCTAATTTTGATTCTGATCCTGATTTTGTTAATTGATACTGATTCTGATTCTGATTCTGATTCCGATTTTGATTCTGATACTGATACTGACTCTAATTCTGATTTTGATTCTGATTCTGATTCTCATTTTGATTCTAGTTCTGATAATGTTTTCTAATTCTGTAATAGGCTAAGGCCTATCTGGTGCAGTCTGTTATAGTGGGCTAAGGCCCAATTGATACCGGAACTGTGGTAGGGCAAACTTTTTAATTCTTTTACATGACTGACTATTCGTATTTGTAGTAGTGGATTACATACTGAGTTTTCATAAACTCACCCCATTTATTAACCTTTCACGTAATCCCCAGCCTTAAACGGATCGGAGCTGCGAGGTACTCGGAGAAGGCCACATACTGCTTATGCTTTCTGTTTTGATTATTTACTCTCAAGTACTTTATTTTGGGTTTGGTTTGTAATAAGGCCTTTTATAATTTCTGGATTTTTATTTAAGGTTTTTATTTACTTTGAATTATATCTGCTAGAAGTGAATCGCGGTTTTCCAAAATGTTAACTATTTTTGAACACTACGTCTTCGCAACTAACTAAATTAAGCTTTCACAACAAAGAAGGTTTTAAAGGTAATAATGTTTTTAAAAGGGATTAACTTTTAGTTGACTACGTTTTGAAAACAAACAAACACAAGTTTTAGTTTGCAACAAGTTTATTTAAGAATGGTTTCTTTGAAAACATGGTTTTCAAAAAACATTTCAATGTGGCATACCAGACTCGGGCCTCACTTTTAGGTTGGGTATGGGGTGTTACAGGATCTCTAGGATTCGATTTTTGCTAGCATTTGGGGGTTAGATCTATATCAGATCTGAGTAAAAACAGAAGGGAAATTAGTGGTAAGTGCTCGTTAACCCAGATCGCAATTCAAAAAAAGCCAAAATCCCTAAAGTCTGAGGGAGGCTATCGTTTGGAGGCTTAAGACTCTAAGGGGTTGTAACAATTTGTTTCTTTGGTGTTAATGAGTTTCAGAGATTACTGAAAGGGCTTAAATCGTGGGAACGACTGGTGGACTTAGATCTAGTCCCTTTTTCGACAAAGGTAAGAGTGTTAGGGGCCATTAGGGATGATGGCTGAATGTGTATATTAGAGTAAGGGTGAGTATTCAATTTAGTTTTAGACATTAACGTGATTCAATCGAATGTAGGATTGTTTTGGAGCGGATCTCGTTAGCGTTCGTCGTCAAACAGGTGTGTATCAAAACCCCCTCCTATGGTTCAATTCGACAAAAGTCGAAAAGCCGAAATGTTGAAATTCTGGCATTTCATGCGCATGCGAGTGTGCGAGTGCTTGTGGGTTAATTGGAAGTGATAAGGTTCTGTAATCAGAATGGTTAATACGAACAAGTGTGAAATTTCGTGCACTTCAGTAAGTTGGGCCTCGATGGGCTAAAAACGGGCCCAATGGGCCTACATGCCCATTTGGGTAAAAATGAGCAATGGATGTATTCTGGTAGACTATAGGTTCAAAACTGGTCAAATTAATAAACTGAATGTAAAATTTGGACTATAAGGGCTTAATTAGCTAATCGACATTATAAGGCCCATTAGGGGTTTTAGGGCCTAATGACTGTAAACTGCTAAAATGGGCTAAGTAACCTACTGAGACAAAAGTTGGATGATAAATGACTATATAGTGCATAAAACCCTAAAGAGTAGAATATTTACTGAAATACTCTCATAGGTGAGAAATTACAGTTTTACCCCTAGGTGCAAAATTACTATTATACCCCTAGGGTTAAATTTGACTGAGATTGCATGTTTTATTATTTCTATACATTATATGCCATGACATGTTCATTTAATGCATGGGGCTAGGTTATATGATTGGAGGAAGTGCTAAGTGGCAAATGCCACAAATACCGAAAGGGGCTTTGCCTTAGTTTACCTAAAGAGGCAATGCCTCGTAATACCGTTCTGGTTATTTAACCACACTATATGATTATGCAGCTATGCTGCCACCGTGGAGAGTAGCGGTTGGATGGGTTGAGTAGTTCTCCCCACATGGAGAGTTTGGCTAGTACGGTGGAGAGTAGCGGTTGGGTGGGTTGAGTAGCTTCCCCACGTGTTGATATAGGTTTTTGCATGCATATCTGTATTGATGTTGAATTGGGCCTATGGGCCATACCGTTTACCGTAAAAGGCTTTGGCCCAGTGATAGAGTATCTGAAAAAGGGCTAAGGCCCAGTAACCAATATATGAAAGGCTTCGGCCCAGTTGATACTGAGACTGATAAGGGCTTATGCCCAGTGGGCTTAAGCTGATTTGGGCTCCGGGTGGGATTCTTTACACACTGAGTTTATCAAACTCGCCCCGCCTTTTCTTTCCATCCTTGCAGGTGAGCCCTAGACAGTGGACTTGGAGCTAGGAGGGATCCAGAGTGGCCATGGGAACCGAAACACTGGTTTAATTAGACTATTTACTTTATTTGGTCTATTACTCGTTTCATTCATTATTTATTTTCATTTAGGTTTGTAATAAGGCCGCTTAATTTATTTTTTTATTATGGGTTTTAATTATTTATTTTTGCATTACTCAAATTATTTTGGGAATAGCTGTACGAGTTTTCTTTAAAATTAATCCAACGTTTTAAAAACCCGTCTCTCGAGGCAAATGAGCGACAAAGCAAGTCTTACTTAAACAACCATATAAAGAATTAACTAGGAATTTCTTTAAAAACTTCAAATATCAGTTTTTTCAAATTCAACCTAATGATAGTAACTAGGTAACGTGGTAGGGTTTAGGTGATGTGACACGTCAGACTTGGCTGTAACGTCTGGGCCGGGTTTGGAGTGTTACATCACGGTTCTGACGCTCCGAGCGCTTCACCTCCTCAGCAATCTTGGCTTTCTCCACCAAAGTAGCAAAGTCAGGCTCCCTTTGTGGAGCAATTAGTACTCTTAACTCATCTCTGTGGCCATCCTCGAATTGCACACTGCGTTCATACTTCGTATAAACTATACCATTGGCATACCGGCTTAACCTTAAAAATTCAGCTTCATACTCCGCGATAGTCTTACCACCCTGAGTCAGATTCAAGAATTCCTTCCTTCAGGCATCCATATAACTCGCCCCGATGTACTTCCCTTTGAAAGCCGTCTTAAACAGTTCCCAAGTCACCCGCTCAGCTGGGGTACCATACCTCATAGTGATCCACCACTGGTAGGCCTCGTCACGCAGCAAAGATACTGCTCCTTTTAACTTCTACTCCACTGAGCAGTCCAGGTCGTCCATGATCCGCTTCGTGGCCTCCAACCAATACTCAGCCACATTCGGGGCTACACTAGATACACCCCTAAAAATTTTCTCTCCATTAGCTCGAAACTGTTCAAAAATCGATCCTCGATTCACCGTTCCAGTACTTGCTCCAGCAACCCTTTCCAGAACCCGTAGCATTGCCTGGGACAAAGCATCGTCCCCTACAACCCGATCATAATACCCCGTCTCAATTGCTGGTGGTGCTCGTACCTCCCCAGCTGGCATGTGTCCTAACGATGAAGACCCACCTTGTACACTTCGTCAGCCACGACCACGGGCTCTTCCCTCTGCTACCCTCGTACTCATATCGTATTATCTGATTACGAATTTTATGAATTAGTTTAATATTTTAGTATTTATTACAGATGTTTTATGCAGAGATAGTATTTCAGAGTTTTGTTTTCGCAGAATTGTAGTCTAGCTACAGTTTCGGTCTTCTAGAGTTTTCAGTTTTCCTACTGTCTTAGTCCTCTACAGTCTCAGTATTACCCTAACTACGAAATTTTAATAGGGCCTTAGCACCATCTATAGTTGTATCACAGTATTACAGTCAAATACAGTAAAGCAGAAGATATTTACAAACTTGGTGCCAGAGACTCGGTGTGCCACTTTTTTAAAAACCAAATTCAGAAAACCCAAGATTTATCAATGATAATAAACTTTGTTGGAAACTTACAAAAACCCTAGACTTTTTTGCAAAAATTACCTAAAAACATTTTGAAAAGAAAATTTTTAAAAGAATTCTTAAGGAAGGTTTTCAAAACCGATTTCAAAACAAGTTAGAACTTAAATTTTAAGAAAGCGTTTGAACCCATTACACAGTCGAGTTATTGCAACCGAGCTCTGATACCACTAAATGTAACACCCTAAATCTGGCTTAGACGTTATGGTCAGATCTGATGTGTCACATGAATGTCTCATTCACTTACGACCCTCTTTTAATAAAACATTATGTTGTTTGATGGGAAAATCCATGTTTAGTAGCTTGTGCTTAAGAATTAATATTAGTTTTAAAACCATATCTACTACTACGTAAAATTCACTTCTTAAAAGATCATATTGTTGTGTTATCATTGTTAAGTAATCCAATCGTTACGTAATGTATGTTTTGAAAACGCTTGATTAAGTTTAGAAAACCCACATAGACTAGTCTACTATTGTAAAACAAACAATAAAGAAAACCCAAAACAAAATACCGAGCGGCCTTATTATAACTTAAATTTGAAATTTAAAAATGAAATATAAATAAACTAAATTTAAGGAAACATTAGAAACCAGAAGCATGAACCTCGTGGCCACCCCGAATCCCTCGCAGCTCTAAGTCCTCTATGGTTTGGGTTACCTGCATAGATAGAATTAAAAGGGTGAGTTTGTGAAAACTCAGTGTGTAAAGAAACCCAACCAGTGTCAGAGATCAGACAAACTCAGTCTGGGTCGAAGCCCTATTCAGATATAGGTCATACTGGGCGTTGGCCCTTTTTAGAAACAGAGTTGGCCTTGGGCCCATTTCAGATACAGAACAGAATATATATATATACAAATGTATGTATGCAAAGCCCAAGCCCAGTCCAGCCCTACACATCACCCGTACCAGCCCTACACATCATGTGGGGAATAATTCAACCCACCCAGCCCTACACACCACAGACACAGCAGAGCTGCTAATATAGAAATCGTGGCAAAGCCACTAGAACAGAAATACGAGGCAGAGCCTCTAAGAAGATTACGTGGCAATACCACTTTTAGCACTTCCTCCATATCCATAACCCAACCCTATGCAACCTAGAGTACTAAATGACATGGGCATACAGAACATCAGATACAATAACATGCAAACCAGTCAACTATTTCTAGAGGTAAAACAGTCATTTAGCATCTAGGGGTAAAATGGTAATTTTCACCCTTTAGGGGTATTTTGGTAATTTAGCTACGTCTCTAAGTTTCATATTTAATACGACCTTCTAGCAGGTCTAACGTCGCTCCGGGTGACTCGAATAGTCCATACATTCATATAGTGCCATCAGGCCTGAAAACTCTTAATGGGCCCGATGAAGCCCACATGCTACTGTGGCCCGCTCAGTCTAATTTTACATATATTATCGCAAATTTAGCATCCAATTTACCAGAGATCACTTACTGCATACTTTTACCCATATGGTCCCGTAAGCCCATTGGGCCCAACTTCAGCCCATCGTGGCCCAGAACAGCCCAAGTGCACGAAAACACACACAGCAGCCCTTACCGTCTATTATTTCCAATTTTACGATTTCATACCGACTCACGAACACTCGCACGCTCGTAAGCCCTCGAAATGTCAGCATTTTGGCTTTTCGACTTTGCCGATCTAAGCTACTAGCGAGTGTCGTTACACACCTGATTACGAACTACGTCGAGATCCAGCAAATGATCAACCTACAACAGTTTTAATCACTACATTAATCCATAATCTAATAGAAACTACAAACACCATACTCCACACATAATTGGCCATCATAACAAATCACCCACTCCTTACCTTTGTCGAAATCTGGCCCCAAACACTAGATCTAGCCTGCCTTGGTAATGTTAACCACCCTAGCCTCCATGAGATCCACCTTACGAAAGGCCACAAAACTCAATCAGTTAACAAAAATGTCCATAAATAGGTTCCCAAAGAAGGGATCCAAACCAATTATCACAAGGAGATCTAAAACCTTCGCCTTTTCTTTATTCACAAGAATATGAAGAAATAGAATCGAATACTTACCACAGGGGTTTGCTAGATTGATTTGATATCGCCAAGGGTTAATCTACTATACTAGGCCCAGATCTATACTTGATCTAATCGAAGCACAAGGGGAGAGAGTGAATAGATAAAAGGGTTGGATAATCAACAGAGAAAAGAAGTTGGATTCGATTTGAGAAGAGAACACTGGAGAGGGTTCGACCAAGAAGTGTTCAAGAGAAAAGAGTGGTAGGGTTCGGCTTCTTGGGTAAATGACAAAGGGGCAGGCTAACTATTTTGGGATTTTGGCTTTTAGAGAAACTGGCCAAAAGAAATTGGCTAGAAGATGAAGTGTTTCAAGTTTCAGCTTTTGAAACAATCAGCCAAGGAGGGTTCTAGGTGAGTCGACTTCAACTAATGAAGAAAAGAGGAAGAAGATGAAGAAGATCGGTTCGGTTAGAAAAAGAAAAAAATGGAGAGGTTCGGTTCTTGCACCATTCGGCCAAGGGAGAGGGTCAGAGCTTAGGGACTGTTGGCTTTTTGAACAAAAAGGGGAGAAGAAGTGGAAGAAAGAAAAGAGCAAAAAGGCAATATGACAGGCTTTAAACTGATCTTACAGAGCCTTAAAAATAATTTAGAACATTCTGGGATCAATTTGAAACAAAATAGAAAATTATGAAAAAAATTTAAAATTTTGGAAACATGGGTCACACGGCCATGTGACATAGCCTAGACCATGTGGACATTCGAAGTCTGGACGTCCAGCTGTGTCCCAGCCTCTGTGTTTGCCCGTATGGGTATTCGAGATAGGGTCACACGGCCGTATCGTAGGCCTTGTGCCAAACTGTGTTACATACTAACTTTAGACACACGACCATGTCGCAGATCGTGTGGAACCTACACCTAAAACAATAATGACACATGGTCGTGTGGGGTGGGTGTGTGCTTATCAAAATGACCCTAAAACAAGCTAAAGTATTAACCTTTTCTTGCACAACAAACCATACCATTTTTAATGATTTTCACATAACCAAAACACTTTAAAACATGCCAAAACCAACCAACTTAGGTGCCTAACCAATATTTCATCAATTGATACCACAATTCAACGCATTAACTTAACTCGATCTAACATTTCAAATTCATTTATTAAGTATAATTCATATATATCAAATAACCATTTCAGAAAATACCAATCAACCATATTTTACCTATTTTCAAATAAGTATACATAAATGTCACATACCATATATTTACACTTTCATTTGCAATCTATCAACTAAGGACATTAAGACACATATAAGCTTGGAACAAACTCAAAACAAACCAAGTTATCAAATTAACATTCAAGCCCTATTACATTCCAAAACACACACATATCATTTAATCTAAATGCCTATCCAATATACCCTCATTGGTACCCTAATTTAACATCCAAATCAATTTGAATCCAATGTCATAAAATCATACCTTAAACTTACATCACACATCTACCATTAAACCATTTCATTCACACTTCAATAAACTAAAAGCCATCTAAACCTCAAGGCATTCACAAGTGGCCAAAACATATACTTACATATTTACATTTATAAGCCAACATAAAGACATATTGTGACACCCCTAACCCGTACCCGTTGCTGGAACAGGGTTACGAGGCATTACCAAAGTTTTATATGACATGTACAACTAAATCGAGTCAAGTCTATTTATTTTTTGAGTTTCATCAAAACGTCCATTGATTGGACCCTTGAACCCCAATACATACATTAGAATCGATTCGGGACTAATTTGGGATCTCAAGAAATTTTTCACAAAATTCCAAAATTTTCCTTACATAATGGAGTCACACGCCCGTGTGGTAAGGGACACACCTATGTGGTTAAGCTGTATGGATTCACACGCCCATGTTCCCAACCCGTGTAACTCTCTAACTTGTAAACCTTAAGTAATAGAAGTCACACGACCAAGTCACATGCCCGTGTGCTAGGCCGTGTGGTTAATTCAATTTTTGGAAATTAGGTGCAGGTTTCACACGGCCAAGAGACATGCTCTCGTTTTAGGCCATGTACCTCACATGGCTGAGACACATGCCCTGTCTCTGTCTGTGTGCTTAGTTTTGAGCATTTTGTTTCTCAATTTTAAGATGTAGGAGACACACGGCCAGGCTATACGCCCATATTCAAGATTGTGTGTCACATATGGCCAAGACATACACCCATGAATCTACCTATGTGGAAAAAATAAGGTTATTTTCCAAGCCTTAATCCTCACCCTTTGTCATCCAACACCTACACAATACTTTACCAATACCAACCAATCAATTCAAGCATTTAAGTTCAGCCAAATTTATCATACAATATGTTATATTTTCAGATATTCACTTATTTCAAATCTTACCGCACTTAACACACATGTTTATTCCACAAACTCAAACCATACAAACTTATATGTAAAACCATAATTTACTTTATAAACATACCAAAATCAAGTCATCACTACCCCTACCAATGGCTAGTTTACATTCAATCATTTCTTCATATACCTTAGCCTTACTAGCCTATACATGCCATTATACCAAATAAGATCCATATTTATACCAAAATGAGCTGAAGGATAGTGTGTTGTTGCTCCGACCATTTCCAACCTTCACGAGCTTCCGAGCACTATAAAATAGAGAAATAAAACCTAGTAAGCATTTAATGCTTAGTAAGTTAATATAACAAGAATCTAACTTACCATGTATTTTCGTGCATCTTAATCACATATATAAACATCCAAATAAGTGAATTATTAGTCTATCAAACAAAAACAATTCAAGTTAGTCAAGTAACTTCACATAATCTTATTAACTTAGATGAGCTCATCATATCCTGTTTTCCACATGCTTATCATTTTCCATGTCACATATACATTTTCAAGATAAATTCATTCAAATTCCATTAACCCTTTCCAAGTTTACCCATTGAATTTATTGGAAATATCGATGGATACTCTCATGTAGTACACTTAAAGTGTATGAAGCTCTCGAGCCACCTTTTCAAGTCATTGGGTAAATCGTGTAACATGTATCGTGAAGCTAATCCGGGCAAATCAAGTATGCTCATAAGAGCCATGTCTCATGTATTAATTCACAAAGAACTTTTAGTTCACAAAGAACCTCTATCCGAGAAAGTCGTGTAATAAAAGCACCAGATAGCCATATCTCATATAGTTCATACGAGTCATGTCTAGACGCTCACACAGAGCTGTATTTGTGTCTGTAACGTATGCAAGATCACAACTGATCGATCATCATAATGCTCACAAAGAGTCATGTTTGTGTTCGCAATGTATGCAAGATCACAATCGGGCAAGTCGTGTATCAAGATGCTTACAGAGAGCTACGGTAGTCCACAACTTATGCAGATTTTCTACTGATCACTATACTCATAGAACTTTATCTCATAATGCTCGAGAGACTTATCAGGATTCGTCTGAGCTAAATCCTATCTGCAACACATGCAGAATCACGTTGACACTAATCTATCGAATTTCCTTCACTTAACTAGGACTTATCCCTTTTCTCAAGTAATATCAAACATATTTTTATGTTATTATACATTTAAAATTTACATAACATTCATATCGTATAACATGTAATTTAAGCATCTCAAGATTTAATGTTAAGTTACACGAACTTACCTCAATACTTGTTTGTATAAAAATCTACTAATCCGAAATATTTTCCTTTCCTCGATCTAACTTCGTATTTAAATTTTTTGAATCTATATAAATGAATTTATTCATCAATTCATCATATTTCATATTCATTTGGACTCAATTTGCACTCTAGGCAAAATTACTATTTTGCCCCTAAACTTTTCATAAATTCCAATTTCATCCCTAGGCTTGGAAAATGAAATTCATGCAATCTAATCCTTGTTCCAAGCCTAACCAAAATTTTCATATATCATTTACAGCACTTATGCTTCACAAAATTCATATTTTTTCTTTGAATTTTACAACTTTACAATTTAGTCCCTAAATCCCAATTTCATGCAAATTCACTTTGTAAAAGTTTTTTATCTACTATCAACATTTCATTTTCTACCATAAATTTCAAATTTTCAGCATGTTCACCCATGACACAAACTTTATAATTTGATAACTTTTCAAATTAATTCCTAAAATAGAAAGAATATGTTATCCCGATCTCACAACTATAAAAATTACTAAAAACAGGACTTGATTACTTACCTATTTATGCCAAGAAAGTTTTTTTCCTCTCTCCTAGGGTTTCCATAGAATATTTGGGGAGGAAAATGATGAAAATGTTGATATTTTTCATGTTAATTAATTATCATATTTTATTTTCTTTGAATTCCAATTTATTCCTTTTCTGTTTCTCAATTTCCATGGATTATTCATCCATAAATATCTACTAACTTTTAATTAATGCTCTAATTACCATATAAGGACCTCAAGTTTTGAATTTCATAACCATTTAATCCTTCTAGCTTCTAGAATTTAACTTTTACATTTTATGCAATTTAATTCTTTCTTTAATTAATCCTTTAATCGGTAAAATTTTCCTATCAGTATTTTCACACGACTTTCCTATCATAATATAGACCATGCAATAATATTTAAATAAATTTTCTTTCTACCTTGGATTTGTGGTCCCAAAACCACTGTTCCGGTTTCACTGAAATTAGGTCATTACACATATAGGTAAATAAACTTAAACCACATGACATTGGTAAATAACATAAAAAATCCTATTACATGTCATTTATAACCGTTTTCTAAAACAACCAAAACTACCAATATGATGAATTGATAATGTGAATGTGCTCCTACGTGATTCCGTTCGATCGAGCTTTTCGATAATCTACAAGAGAAGAAAATAACTAACGTAAGCAAATAATGCTTAGTAAGCTCGTATAAAGGAAATTTAACTTACCGAACATTTTAAGTGAAACAACTAAGTATAATTTCGTTATGTCATAAGCCAACTTTCCTTTCCTATACACACCACCTCACAAGGTTAGTTGGTGTAACATTGCATATATATTTTCGATCAAAACATGGCATAAAACATATCTTACATTTCACTTTCATAATTCACCACCCAAACATATACACTAAACCATCTTTTCCTTTCAATTACATATTTCATCATAATCCATATCATTACTCAAAAATCATAGTTCATTTCATGTAATCACATACCCTTTAAAGCTTTACTTACTCGATCAACCAAATGAAACAACCTTGAATACTCGAAAAATACTCGTATAACCATTTAATTATCTAAACACATCATAAACATAAATAGATAACATATTTATAGACATATGAAACATATAATTACACCAAGGCATTAATATTCACTATCAAACTATACTAATCAAAACATTCATCTCATATTCATACTTATGATACATATCTAACCTGAAACATGTTACCTGAATAGTGAATAGTTGAAGGATAAGATACCGACCTCTTCATTCCTATCCTTTTTGACCTTTTTGTTGTTATCTTTTTCGACCTTTTCATTGTTTCAAGGATGTCATGGTATCTTTCAACCAAGTTCTTACACAATATCGAAATGATGCCATAGTATATTTTAACTATGGTCTTTTCCTTTTCGATTATAATGCCATGATATCTTTCAATCATGGTATTTTCCTTTTCTCAATTCAATAAATCCAATCACCAATTTATTGACATATATATATAAGTATCAATTTACTTCTAGAAATCAAGTAAATTACTTTAATTGAAATAAAAACTTACCTCGACAAATACAGTTGTAAAAATGAAGCTGACAACTAACCCGACACATTAGCTTTTCCTCAGGTTACATCCTCTTGATTTGCTGCATGATTTAAATAATAATTTTCATTCAATTAAACCATTCAAATAACTTAATATAATTAATACAACTTATAACCTTTATCAATAGGAAATTTATAAAATTATCTCCAATGTTTTACTATTTATGAAATTTAGT
Organism: Gossypium stocksii; assembly: GCA_020496765.1. Taxonomy (NCBI): domain Eukaryota; kingdom Viridiplantae; phylum Streptophyta; class Magnoliopsida; order Malvales; family Malvaceae; genus Gossypium; species Gossypium stocksii. Next base: position 53,508,917 of record CM035629.1, on the reverse strand, counting down.
CCCTAAACCTGAAACTTGGAATTTAATCACTTTTAATTAAAATTCATGCTAGCCAATTTTTCCTCATTTCACACAATTTACAGTGAATTTTACTATTTCAACAATTTAATCTCTAAACACAAAATTTACTTAATCAAATAGTTTTTAAACATTTCATAACTTCCAAATTTAAGAATTTATATAAAAAACATATAATATTCATCAATGGAAAGTTTTAAAATCTTTAACAGTTTTGAAAACGAAGATACGAGTTAGCTAGACTTAATTGCAACAATCTCAAAAATATAAAAATTACTAAAAATAGATTAAAAGACACTTACCATGAAAAAAATTTAGCCATGGCAGAAGCTTTAGTTTTTTTCTAATGGAGGATTCGGCCTAAGGAGAAAGATGATGAACAAAAATGCTAATGTTTTCTTTGTTTTGTTTATTAATTAACATTTAACTATTATTAATTAAACATATATTTTTTAACATGCAAAATACACAATATTAACCATCTAACCGTCCACTATAACCATTTAAGGTCTAATTACCTTTTAAAGCCCTCAAATCATGGTTTTATAACCATTTAACACATATAAGCTAATAGCGATTAACTTTTACAACTTTTACGATTTAGTCCTTTTTATTAATTAACTATCTAAACATTAAAGTTTTTGGACCAAATTTCAAAACACCTATATAATCACTTAGTAAATATTTAACAAAAATATTTACGAGCTCAGTTTATAGAAACGAGGTCTCAAAACCTCATTGTCCAAAACCACTTGAGTTTAGGGACAAACCACTTGAACTTAACTATTCATTCAAATAACAAAAATTAGATTATTATAATACTATATTTGACTCATAAATATTAAATAATATTATTTAGAAACTCACTCATCGAATTTGTGACCTCGAAACCTGTAACAACTTGATAGTCAAAGGTGTCAGAAATTACATTTTTGGGACTCGATTTTCGTAAATTGGACTCGTAAATATTTATTAAAAATATTTACGAAGTTATTTGTGTAGTTAATTAGGTTTTGGTTAAGTGGATTTGCATGAGTTAAGAGTAATTAGGTATAAGGACCAAATTGAATATAGGGTGAAAGTTGAATTATAGATTAAAGAAAAATTAAAGGGACTACAGAAGAAATTATGCCATTGTTCTTTAATGAGGCGACATAAGGTAGGATATTTATAAATTTAATATATATTATAATAAAATAAGTTTACTTAATATTTAAGTATATATATTATAATAATAAACTAATGTATAAGTAAAGGAAAAAGAAAGAATAGAAAGAAACAGCCAAACAAAAACAGAAAGCAAAGAAAGAAAAAGAAAAAGAGAAAGAAAGACGCAAGGCTTAGGGACTTCTAGGGTTCAAAGCTCAATTGGTTAGTCAATTTAGTCCTTTTTCTTGTAATCTTTATGTTTTTGGAATACCAGTGTTAAATACTACCTAACCTATGTTGAAATTTTAGTAATTATTGAGTTTTTAATTGTTGTTGATGTTGAACAATTTTAGTATTTGGGATTAATTTGATAGATTTTTAAGTTAGAAATGAAAAAGGATTAAATTGTAGAATAAATTGTAAATTTTGAGTAATAGGGACTAAATTGTGAAAAAATTAAAATTTGGGGGTTTAAGTGAAAATAGGAAGTTAAATTTAGTTTAAAGTGAAATTTGTATGAAAATAAAGGATTAATTGTAAAGAAATAAAGTTAGTCACGGTTTAGGAACTAAATTGAAATTTAGGCAAATATTGAGTTCAATATGAAATTGAATTATGTTATATTGATAATTTTTAATTGTTCTAATTCTGTAGCTAACCTTGTACCAGAATCTTCGACTAAAAAGGGAAAAGAAAAAGTTGACATGGAATAGCTTAAAATTCCTGGTTTGTATTTTTATAATCTGAACTTAGTTGTTAATTATTATAATTCAATTTAATACATATGGTAAGTGTTGAGGTGAGAATTATTGTGTTTTACAATTGAAATGAATTGATTTGGTATGTGATGAATTTATTGAATTTATATTGATTGAATTGAATTGGAATATATATTATGAAAATATATGGTTGTATTTGGAAAGTAAATTGGAACCCTATTAACTGTATCGGCTGAGTCGGATATAAATGGCATGCCATAGGATTGGAAGAGTTCAGGGATTTCTTCAACTTTGAGTCAATGAGACACTGGGTGCTAATTTACTTCAGTTTAACCGATGAGACACTGGGTGTCAAATTTATATAGCGCTAGGCGCGAATATTACTTCAATTTATCCGATGAGGCACTGGGTGCCAAGCTGGTGTGTTGGTTGGATCATGTATCCGTCCGAGCCTGAGTCGTGTTAATAGGGGTAAATAAATAATAAAGTTCTATAATTGATATTGAAATGGCATGGTATGAGAAATAGAAGTGATATAGTGAATTGAAACATGAAAATGAGACACATGAATTACGTATTCATGAATTGGATATTATTATTGTTTCAAATGTTTTGTCGATCAAATTGTGAAAAGCTATTATATAGTAAGTGATGAGAATTGAGTATGGTATAAAATGATGTAATTATGATTTGAGTATTGAATGGTTAATGCTATTATATAAATAAATATGGGTTTTAAATACTCAATTTTGCTTAGTATTTAATTATGCCTATTATGTTATCTTATCTTTAAATATTTAGATTATAAAAATACTACTGAGTTTTTACTCAGCGTATGGTTTTGTTTTCTATGCACTGGTTAGGTATTTCACTTTGTGATCACCAATTTAGCATCCAACAATGATCCTCAACTCAAATGTGGTGATGTCTATCTTTTATGTCGACATGTACCTAGGGTGTCTAAATAATAGTTATTTTGTGGATTGAATGTAAATGAGATTATAAGTGTAATTTTGGTTGGTTTTATACATATAAATATGTGTTTGTTTTTGAAGCCATATTATGGCATGGTAAATTGAACTAAATCTAGATAAGTGCATGTGAATTTAATTCTATGTTTAAGTGCTCATGTACTAGGCAAATTGATTTGGATTTGGTATGTTTATAATTTGGATTAAAATGATGCTTTGATGACTTGTTTTGATGACATGAAATGTTTGAGAATTCTGCCTGTTTGATCGATAAACTTCAGTAATGCTTCAAAACCCTATTTTGACGACAGATATGGGTTAGGGGTGTTACAAACCCACCATTTCCAACGCCACTGAAAGATGGGTTGTTACATGGAAAACTTTTTGGTTTAGCGAACTCTAGGGTTTGGTGGACTATTTTTTTAAACAATTTACTAACCCTAGATATTGTAGGCCAACTTTATAGTTCGCGGAGCGATAAAATTATTTTACATAGAAATGATAGCTCAGTGAGTATTGTTAGAGTTTAGTTAAGACCTAATTGGAATTGAACTAAAATACTGTAGACGACAACTTGATATGTTTAGTTAGCCGAATGACTTGTTTAGTTGGTTGTTTAAGAGTACAAGCAATATTTTACCACTCTGATTAGTGGTAGTAGTTACGTTTGGTAAAAATATTAGACTTCAAATCTTGTTAGGCAAGTTTAGCCTCAAATTTCAAGGGTGATAGTGGGATGCCTAACCTTCCCACTAAGCTTGTTTTTCATTGTCTGTGCTATAAAAGTATGCATATAACTAGCATGTTTCATCTTTGTTTTCTCCCTATGTTCTCTCCTATGTCTCTAAGAATTTTTAAGTTATCTTTGCTAGAGGAGACAAGGAAAGTTTCTAGAAGCTTGTCAAACGCCATTGATAAGTACCAATTGACTAGTAATTCCTAGAAAACTCTTAGAATGTTGTCAAGAGAATTTATGTCTTTGCATTAATGCATGCATGATCAATTTTTAGTAGATGAATGGTTTGATAATTGTGATTTTTTCTTATTTAGCTTAAGAAGCTAGCAAAGGTCCAAGCAATCGAGGTAAATGACCAATAGCGTAGATTTTATCCTAAAGTTTCTGATGAGTTCCTTCTTGTTTCCATTGATTTATGAAAATTCTATGATATGTGGGTTATGAAAGGTAAATTGTCCCTGTTGAAGATGGGTCGATGTGTCTTGTATTGACGAGTGTGTAATAAGTTTGTGTTGTGTGTGAGCCTAGTGCTAGACTATTTGTGATATGTGAAAATTTGAAAAGAAGCTTTATTTGTGAAGCCTCCAATAGGGCAGCTTTATTGTAAATTGGGTTGGCAGATCACGGCCCGACCTTGCAGGAAAACACGTGTTCAATCTAACAAGGAATGTGAAAACAACTATGATTTGGTTGAATTGCGATTCTTGATTCTAAAAATGGCTCGAGGCTAGCACAAAGTTGGGTTATAAGTAAACATATGTGACTCTAAGAAGTGCGTAAAAGTTGGCGGCATGTGTCCATTACGGATGCTATGTGCGTTGTTTTAATGAAGTGTAGTTATAAAAAAACTATACTGGCAACTTGGTGTAATGTGTTTGTAGGATTGAGTCTAAAAAATGTCTTTATTTTTGGGTCAATTATCGATAATCAGATAAACATTATATGTCTACCTAAAACTCACTAAGTTAAATTGAACTTACTCTGTTACCTTTCTCTCAAGCAATTGATTAATAGAAGAAGATCCATAGAAAAGGATTGTGTCAGAGTTGCATCTGCAAGTGAGCAACTTGTCTATTTTGTATCATGCATGACTGGTTGGTAGATGATGTATACATACGTTTAAATTTTGTTTCTACTTTGCAACTGTATTGTTTTGTCATATAAAGTGAAATTGACCCTGATTGTAAAGGGTGTATACCAAACTCCCCTGAATTTTTGTTTACAAATTTGTCTTTTTGTAACACCCCAGACCCGACCCAGACGTTATGGCCGAATCCGGCGGTGTCACATCAAAGAGGTTATTTTCAAAACGACTTTATTCAATTAAAAACATGTTCGGTAGAAAAGTGACTTGATTAAAACTTAAGCTTGAGATTTAGAAATTCAAAATACTTGTTAAGTCCTAATGAAAGCCCATGTTTAAGTAAAAACGTTCATATGATAAAGTTAAAAAAACCACGTTTAATTTGAGAAATTTATTTAGGTTTGATGATTCGGCAGTTGAAACAATTATAAACCCCATGTATAGTCAAATCGGAGATACAAGGCCTTATTACAATCCATTAAAAAACAAGTAATTAAAAAATAAAGTAATTCGAAACTATTTTAAAAAAAATTCCCAAGTAGCTTGTAGTGTGTCCATCTCCGAGTCCTCTCCTACGTCGAGCCGTCTACTGAGGGTCACCTGAAACATTAAATTTAAGGGTGTGAGTTTCGTAACTTAGTGTGTACAACCCTTGGCAATCAAATCAATTCAATATACAAATATCACATTAGGTCTAAGCCCTAACAATATCGGTGGTCTTGGGCCTTAGCCCACATTGACCTCATATCACATCAATTTTACATGAATGCAATGCACCCATCCCAAATCCAACCCTGCACTCCATTTCCCTTCCAACCCTACACTCATGTGGGGATATAAATATCAACCCACCCATCCTTACACTTCAAAGGTAGCACCAACAGCGGCACTACTCAAACGTTGCAGTAAGGCTGCTATTCATATAATGGGCTTAAAGCCACCGGTGGATCCACGGTCGTCAAGCGACTATGCGATCCTCACATATCTTCCTCCGTTCCATTAAACCCACCCAAATGCAACATACATTTCATGAATGCAACATACAAGTTTTTCCACACATTAAGCATTTAGGGGTATTTTAGTCATTTCACTACCCAGGGGTATTTTGGTAATTTCTACAAGGGTGTTTCGATAATTCTACCTTACGAGGGCATTTTAGTAGTTTTACCCTATAGGGGCATTTTCATAATTCTATCCTGGAGGGGTATTTTCGTAATTTCTATATTTCAAGTTTTAGTTATGAACTTTGGCCTATCAACAAGTCCTCGCGGCTAAGGTGAACGAACACTGTGCACCAGGTAAGATACCAGAGAAGAGGAGATGGGTCACTAGGACCACTTAAGTACCAAGCTCTTCCTAGATCCAATCCTAGACATGCATACATCCATTGCCACACCCTAATCTAGCGACTTGTCCACGGACATGTTGATTATTTAATTAAGTTTTATACTATTTAAGAATTCATCAGAGCTAGGCCTAAAGTCCATTAAAACCCTAGCATGCATTTCTAAAATTTCCATAAGGCCCACTAAGCCCAATCCTGTCCATAAAACCCATTAAGCCCAAACATGCTTATGTAGCCCATTAGGCCCGATCATAATCAAATCATACCATCATCCATATCAATCCATCATACAATTTCACATAACAACTTTTGCCAATTTGAGCCCACAAGCTCGGTAGGCCTATTTAACCCTATCTGGCCCGGTTGGCCAAACAGTGTTGAGACCATGAGATCGCTCTCTAGGTCTCAGTAATCATATCGGTATTTCCACACAAATATTCGCACGCTCGTGTGGTTGCCGGCACCAACTTTTTCGACTTTTCAGCATTCCGGCATTTCAGGTTTTGGGATTTTGACTTTTGCCAATTGGTCGTGTGTGCAATGTATGTACACACCTGGTTGATGATCCGCACTACACTATCCTCAGACTCAACCTACAATCAATACCAACCTCGAATCAATTTCCATACTTAACTACAACTTTACTAAATCCCGAAGCCTTACTATAACCTTACCGTGTGCCACCAATTCTAATAGCCTCTCATTAGCTATTATTCCCGAATATCCTCTAGATCACTTGCTAGAGATCCTTACCATGCTTGAAATCTTTTAACTCTACCCCTTGTTAATACAGGGTTAACGATAAGAATAAGATTAGATAGCCCTTCGGCTTTTACCAAAACGCACTAAAAGGTGGTTAACTAAATACTGACCAAAACTAGTCTCTGATCTTGCAGCCTAGATATCTACTGAGTGTATGACCAGCTTTTAAAATCTTGACTAAAGGTTGTAAATGACAAAAGCAAATTGTGATGGAGAAAAGCAAAAGAAATCGGCAAAGGGGATATGGGTATTCGACTTTTAAGAGATTAATGATGATATTCGGCTTTTGAGAGAAAAAGAAACTTAATGGAATTTCGATAAAAGAATAAAAGGGAGAAGAGAATTCGGAAACAGGGAGGAGACAAAATAATGGCAAAGCAAAAGAACCCCTCAAGAGAATTCGGCACCCCCCTTAAATAACCAAAAGCCGAAACTACGTTCTCCTATAGTCCCAATCGAGTCCAACACATCCACACCTCAATCTCCTATCTTTTCTCTATTATCTTTACCTTAAATTTCTCTCCTGAACACTTCCTTCCAGAGTCCACTCCAACGCTACTACCTTCTTTCCATGGTGCAAAAATAAAGTCCCCAAATTCACCACTCTAAGCCTCAAACCTTGGACCTCCTTACCTAATATTGACTCCACCTTATAGCTCCCCAAGTGGCGCCACCTTGCCACTGAGCCACGGGCCCATATGCGTCTTATTTTTCCCTTAATTTGTTTAAGAGGCCTAATACCTGAGACTGGGGTTCCACTAAGGCAAAAATTAATTTTTTCCCTATGGTCCGCCTTAACCTTGAGACTTCAAAGAGCCCTTATAATACCTTAAAATTAATACTCTAATAGTGCCAAGCATGTAATTTGAGCTGCTATCTTACTCTCTAAAACTTAAACACACCCACGCTTGAGGCCCAATTCTTCTAGGCCCAAAATTTGGGGTGTTACACTTTTCATAAGTGTATTTGCCTTTGATAGTATGATTTGATTAATAGGTCATTTTTATTAATTCCTATTACTTTCCTTAAAGATGCATTACCAAATGGGTGCAGAATAAAGATTTTATCAAAAAAGGGAATACTTATAATTGTTTTCTCAAAGTTTTAAAACAAATCAATGGATTTGAATGTCAGTAACACCCCAGTCTGTCAAGCGGTTTATTTGGCTATTGGGCACACGTCATGTGTTCCTAATAGGCTAAAGGGTGTTACATCACGACTAAAAGGGGCTTTGAAGATGTTACAAGTTTTCATTGGTTTAAGGATCTTGGTATGTACATAGAGGCTTAGATGGTAGCTTGTTTTGGCAATTGATTTGTAATTTAAATTCTTTGGTATTCCTGAAGGAACTCTATTCCACTATTTAATTCGAATAAATGTTTGTCTTATAGTTGGGTTATAAATGAGTTTAGAAAATGACTTAAAATGATTTGGAACCTCTTGTAATGTTTTGATAATATTTAGTGTTTTTGAACTAATTTTCAACTTAAGGGGTCCAGGTTCCAATACCCTTCTTATAGGTATCAGACCAAAGCAAGTTAGTAGATAAAAAACTACAGTAATTGGGCTACGTACCAATACATAGCCCTAGGTATCGTAACTTGGGGGTTATATATCTATACCTAGGTCCCTAGGTAGCAATCTTGCCTTATTTTGGGAGTTTTAAGGCTGTCAAACCTCATTTCTTACCCCACACACTTCCAATCTCTTACAAATGATCCCAAATGATTTTAAAATGTTTCTAGAGCTCTCTAGTGGTTTCAAATTAAATTTTATGATTTTATAAAATTGGCTTAAGGTTCAAAATTTTCAAAGACCTTCGAGGTTTTGCTCCGTATATAATCCCATAGCATTCCCATTAGCATTTATATATTTGTATGACTTTATATAGGTTCAAATTTTAGATGTTGCTCATACTTAAAATTTGAGAGTTGGGCTTAGGATGGCTTGATTTATGCAATTGTTTTAAGAATTGTATTTTTATATTTGTATGACTTTATAAATTTTAGAATATTTTTTAATTAATATATTCTATTTTGATGTTTAATTTATTTTTTTAATTGTTAAACAACTTTTAAATTTTCTAATTTATATTAGATAAATCTTTTTATTAAAAGAAACAAGGTTTAAAATAAAATTTATTAATAATGTTATTGGTATTGTACAACAAAACATGTTTAATTATTTATGATAAACATAACACTAGTTGTCGTATTATTAAATAAATATATTATGTCACTATATATTTATATTTTCATTAAATTTAAATTTTATAGATTTTAATAATTATTAATTTTATATATTTATTATACATATATAATTCTAGTAATCAATTAATTTTTTTAAATTTATTTCACTTTATAATTTAACATCAAAATTTATTATTAATTAATTTTTCTATGAATATTTTTTTCTATTAATAAATAATTATTGTAACACCCTGAATTATTAAACTTTATTTTTCTAATTTTGTCATAAATGGATATTTGCATTAATGGTTAAGTGATTTGAGTGTGTAGTAGAAGTTGGATAGAACTGATACTTTAAAGTAGTTGGATGAGGTTAGTAGGTCAGATTCTGAGGGATTGGGTTGTTAGCTAGTAGGGGAGTTGGGGATATTATTTTATTTTATTTTAAATTTTCCCTAAAATTTTGTTCTCTTTTTGACGTTTCCTTCTTGTTATCTCTGCCATTTTCTTCTTTTCCTCTTCCTTTTGATTTTGTCACAATTCTTTATTCTTTGTCGCATTTCGAATCATCAGTTTCTTCATGCGGCTTGGTAAGTGGAGTTTATGAAGTTTCGCGTGAGTTAGGGGTAATTTTGAAGTTGTTATTGAATCGATGTTATCTTTTTGTTGATTCTATTCTTGGGTTGTTGGCAGCGGTGAATCGTGAGGATCAAAACTACCCCCTTGCGGATTCGTAGCGTTAAGATCATTCTGGAAATTGGGTAAGTGATGATCGTTTGAGTTTTGTGTTGTGGTTAAGTATATTACTTTGGTTAATTAGGGAAACATGGCTAATTGGAACGTTTATTGTCGATTTTTAGATACTGATGTTCTTGTGGTTGCTTCTGTATCAAAATCGAACTAGGTGTGTAACGAAAACACGAGAAAGCGTCGATTGACGAAAGCTAAAAATTTGGCCTATCGATGCCACAAAGGCATTTTCCTCATCGTGTGGTAGGCCATGTGCGACACATGACTGTGTTATCAGTGTGTGTGGCCATGTGTCCATGCCCAAGGCGACTTTAGGCGTGTGGGCCCACATGGGCCTGTGGGCCTGTGGGCCCAAATTTTAAAATTTTCCTCTAGGGTCGTACATGTCATTCCGATCGACTATAAGCTTACTATGGGGTTGGTACAGGCTTAGATAAGCCTTGAAGCATGAGATTTGATAAACCGATTGTATGGTATCTGTTACAAGTTATAACATCCCAAATCCAACCTAGACGTTTTGGCCGAATCCGGAAGTGTCACATGAAATGGGGTTGAAAACTGTTGTCGTTAAATTAAAACCATACTAGTACATTAGCTCTTATCACTATTATCAATTTCAAAGCTCTTATTTATTTAATTGCTTAGAGGTAAAACATATTTCTAGCGGAAGTCTATAAAATTGTTGTGTTTAGGAAAACCATTCAAGATTTTAGGAAACTATTGCTTTTGGTAAAAATATGAGTTTTTATCGAGTATTGCAGTTATAAAATCATAAAATCGCAGTCAAACCCAAATTAAGTAAAATAGTTCATAAAGTCCAAGTTACATAAAAACCAGAATAAATCAGAATTTAAAAATTAAATTGTATCTAAAATCAGTCCAAACATGTGGTTACCGAGGGCCTCCGCAGCACCAATCCGCCTAAGACTGTGGATTACCTTACAGAATAAACAAAAAATGGGTGATTTTATGTAAACTCAGTGTGCAACCCAGTAGAATTAGGCATGCAAACATACAGAATATCACAAATCAGATAGATACAAATTCGGGCCTAAGCACATTTCAGATACAGATGCAGTTTCGGGCCTAAGCCCATTCCAAATACAGATGCAGATATACAGATTAGAAATCAGAAATAGGATATCAGAATCCTACCCTCATCCTCTACACAACATCTCTAACCATCCCTAGACACCATGTGAGGTTTAAAATGTGACAGCCCTATTTTTGCCCTAATCGAAAAAGTGGTTTTGGGACCACGAAACCGAGTCGGAAAAATATTTAAGTAATATTTTCTATGTTTATTATATGTGAATTATCATGTGTGAAAATTTTGTAACTTAATTTTGTTGTTTGGACGTTTGATTTAGAAACAGGGCTTAATTGAGCAAGTTGGAAAAATTGATGGATAAAAGTATAGAGGGTCAAATTACTAATGGCTTTGTTAATGGAGGCTTTTAAATGGTAATTTACCCATTATTATTAAGGTGGACGGTAGTGGAGTATTATTATAAGCTTATATTATTATAATAAAAGATAAAACATAAAATAAAGAAAGCCATTTTGTGCTTTCATCTTTGCATGGCCGGTTGTGAAGAAAGAAAAGAGAAAAAAATAAGCTTCTAAGTTTCGACTCTTAACAAGCAAAATTAAGGTATGAATTCAACCTAGTTTTTATGAAAATTGGTGTTTTTGAGTTAATTATGAAGTTGTGTTTAAAGCCCATGTGTTAATTTTGTGAATGGATGATGTTAATACATTCGGCCATGGTAGATGTGCATAGGACGTTTGATGTTTGGATGTTTAAAAAAAGTAAATAAAATGAGAAATGATGAGAAGGATGAGTTTTGAGCTTGTAAATTGATATATGTAACTTAAATGACATGATAACCAGCTAAAGTGGTTAATATGTATTTTGATAAATATTTGAATGATGCTAGATATTAGAAAAGAATGCTTAGATGTTAACTTTTGTATATTTATATAATTGCCGAATGTGGACTTGAAAAATGATGTGAATAATTTGTTGTATATTGAGGTTGCCAATGAAAATTTTGAGTTGGAAGAGCTAATGCCGAATGGACTTGTGGTGTTATGTGTTAAAGGATTTTAGTTATTTAGTTAAATGATATTCAGCCACATGGACAGTTCGTGTACTTGATGTTATATTACGATTTATGAGCTTGTATATATAAATGTATGTACATCTGGTTATATATTAACATCTTGATTTTGAAGGTTGGATGATAATTAATTATTTTAATTATATGAGCATTCGGTCAAGGAGGAATTGTTTTATGGAATTATATGTTATATATGTATGGAATTAAAAGCTTGAATTAAATGTGAGTACAAATGAATAAGTTGAATTATTTGATTGGAAATGATTAGTATTGAGATATATATTATATTGCCGAATGAAATTAAAGTTTAATGAATGTGGTTGTGTTATGTGAAACTCAGAAGTACATGATTTCGATAAGTGTTTGTTTGTGTTTTGAGAATTATTAATGAATTTGAATGTGTGAATTTCGAATGAAAATAAAATTGATTAAGAAATTTAGTAAGTTGATTTGTTTTAATTTAGCTCAAGAACAAAGAGAGCCAAATTCGGATAGGGGGAAAGTGAAAATAGTTGAATAGCCGATCCGTAGTTGTTTGACGATATTCGAGGTAAGTTTAAGTATTTAAACATGGGTTATACTTGTTTATAATATGATGTATCATGAAAATGTGATCTACTTTATATGTATATGCATGAGGCCGAATGTAAGAATGGTTTGAAAGAATTAGGCGATATCCCTTGGTTAAATATAATTATGAAATGAAGGTAAGTGCCTATTATGCTTTATGACAGAATATTAACTTGTGATATTGGAAGTAAAGGTTCGATATATGTTAAGGCCGAATGGAAAATTTTGAAATGAATAAACGTTTGGATGGTTGGTGTTATATTCAAATGAGGCTAAGTTTTAATAAGTAATTGTGTCATGTGGAATAATTATAATTATTTGAATTGAGGTATTTGGAACCTTGTGAATTAGTTATAGAATTGAGTTTTTCGGGCCTTTGGCCTAGCAAGCTTAAAGCTGGTGATTATTATCGGGCTCCGAGCCTAGCAGGCGTAATGCCGATGAATGAGTATCGGACTTAAAGTCTAGCAGGCCTAGTGCCGGTAATGAATTCGGGCTCTTGCCTAGCAGGTTTTATACCGGTGGTCTATTTTAAGTTTGTGATTAAAAGCTTCCAGTCATTTCAGACATTGAATGATGGAATTTGACTTGTATGAAGTAGTATAATTCGGCTACAAAGGTGAGTACCTATTGCCTTACATTATACTTGTGTAGTCAACTCTTAAATGAATTATTCGAATGTGCATTTTAGGCTTTGTTAAAGATGCATTAAGCTTTAATGCTTGTAGGACAAGATTATCTTGTTTGTGGTTATATTGAAATTATTGAAACATATGAATTATTAATAGATTATAAGGTTGAGTTAAATTATATGTGATATATGAGGTTTCGGTTATCTATGACATTTGGTTTAGGTATTTACCTCGTGTGATTGCCTCAAATTACATGTTGTATTAAGCGATGGTGTGTTATGTATATTGATGAGTACGTGTTTAATTTACTTAATACTTACTAAGCTAATTAGCTTACTTCGAGTGTATTCGTTAATTCATTTTATAGATTTCGGCTGGAAGTTACAAGCTCGGGGATCAATATTGAAGTCATCCACGTTATCGTCTCTCTCTTGGTATTTCTAAAAGTCTATATTTTGGATGATGGCATGTATAGGCTAAACTCTTTTGAAAACAAGTTTATATTTTGAATATGTATTTATAATCGAGCCATGCGAAAATGGCTTGCTCATTAACTAAGTATGAATTCATATTTTGATTAAAATGTATGGCTTGATCATTTTGATACCTAATGTTTCATGAAATAATCATGGTGTGGTTGATGTTTATAAATGAGATGTGTTTGTTCAGCTTTGCCTTATGATTAAATGATAAGTATGCATGAGATATAGTTGGAATTATAAATGTTTATATTTAGTGTATTAATGAAAAAGTGGAATTATTATATGATATGTTTAGATAGGTATATTATGTTGGATGTATATATAATGAACTATTCTAGTTTATTAGAATGGTAATTGGTTTTGTCTTTTAGAAGTAACCAAATGAATAGTTGTTTTGATCTTATGGAAGTCTAGTTGTTTGCATGTATAAATTTAATTTATACATTTGATTATATGCATTTGAGAAATGAACTATCCCAAGAACCATCGAATTTATTTTTAAATGATTAGTAACCTTTATCACGTGACGCTTAAATATGTATATCAATGAATGTTTGGAAGTTGCGTATTGTTTGATAATGCCTAGTAACCCTATTTCGACGACGGATACGGGTTAAGGGTGTTACATAAAACACCCACCCAGCCCTACACACCATCTAGTACCGATGCGGCACATCACAGATCAAGTTGCAGCAATGTTACCAGAATATAAGCGAATGTCGCCTTTTAGAACACTTCCTCCACATATAATATCATCCTACCCCAATAAAAGAAACAAAAACAGAAGCAGATATGCAATTTAACATGCTCAACATACTATTAGTCAGATAGCAGATAGGCATACAGAACAGAAATCAGACGTGCATAGTACTATCATGCTCAGTATAGAATATCAACCTATCAAATTATCCTATCATACAAAATAGGGATTATTTAGCCCATACTAACCCTACAGTAGGCCTATAGTCGTTTGGGACGACCCGTGCAACCCTAGGGAAAATTTTAGATAGACGGGCCCACATGTCTGTGTGAGCCCATACTACTGTGCAGCCTACACGCTTAGATTGGTCTTACCCGTATGGATCACACGACTTGGCCCAGAATCAACACGCTCGTGTGGCATGCCTGAATAGGCCCAGACGCCCGTGTGGCCGCACGCCCAATTTGGCCTAGCCCGTGTGGCTCACATGGCCACACCCCAGCCATCACACAGCCATGTCTTGCACACGGCCTGGCCTTCGTCGATCACACGGTCGTGTCATCGCATACGGCCTACACAAGAGTGACTATGCGCCCGTGTGGCATCGATAGATTGTAGTTTTGGCTTTTGCCAAATCCCATTTTTCTGCGTTTCGAGTACACACCTGGTACGATTTCGATGCTAAAACACTTCCAAGATTACCAGAACCTAAAAATCGACATACAACACCTCAAAATCAGACTTAAACTAAGATTAAACCATACTCATGAACCAACAAAAATTTAAGTTTGACCACTCATCACTTACATCCAAACTTCGCACGATTTCAACTACTAATCAACACGAGAAAAGTCACAACCTTCACGAATCGCTACTGCCAAAGTAAAAATTCCACAATATCGGAGAATTCAACACAATTTTAACCAAATTCAAAGAAAAGAATACTCGTTCAAGAGAGACATACTACTTTTACTTACCAAACGAGAACTCCACAATAAGATATCCCAATTTCTTGCTAAAATGAGGAAGAAAAATAAAATAAAATTCCGATTGAAAAGAAAAAGAGAAGAGAATAGCAGAGGAAGGGAAAAGGTCGTCAGTTTTTCTGAAGAGAGAATTTTGAGGAAACAGATTTACTCAAATCCCACTACCTACACTATCATAACCACCCATTATTAGAATTTTAATTTCATCGAAACACTGACACAAATCCGAGCAAAAATATAACATCCACGCTCACTCAGAGACTCGAACAGAGGACCTTCAACATACAGACTCCCTTACCACTTAAACCAGTAGGCTCATTCTGATATGGATATACAAACAATTAAATATAAGCCCACTCTACAAATGTAAGGCTTAGTTCAGAAAAATTATCAAAATTGTTCAACGTAAGGCTTGAACTTCGGACCTCTCACACATACCTAGAACACATAACCACTAAAGCAAATAGATATTTGTGTTAATTAATCACAAAAGCAGAGAAAAATATTTGAGGTGTTACAACTCTACCCCTTAAAAGAAATTTCGACCTTGAAATTTACCTGATTAGCACAGATGAGGATACTGCTGACGCATTGAGCCCTTGGGTTCCCACGTGGCTTCTTCAGTATTATGATTCTACCATAGCACCTTCACTAACGGTACCAGCTTCCTGCTCAAGACCTTAACATCGTGATCCAAAATCTGAACCAACTCCTCCTCAAAGGTCAAATCCAGTCTAACTTCGATTTCCTCAACAACTACCACATGAGATGGATTAGACTGATATCACCTCAGCATCGAGACATGAAATACATCGTGAATACGATCCAGTTCAGAAGGTAATTCTAATTGATAGGCAACTAGTCCCATATGTTTTAGAATTTGATACGGCCCAATAAACCTAGGGCCCAGCTTGCCCTTACGTCCGAACATCAGAATCTTCTTCCATGGAGAAACTTCAAGAAACACGAAGTCCCCCACAGAATACTCAATCTCACTACTCTTTAGATCTTCATAAGATTTCTGTCTATCAGATGCCACTTTCAGATGATCTCCAATCAGTCTTACCTTATCCTCAGTCTCAGAAACTAACTTAGGACCTAAAACTCGACGTTCACCCAACTCTGTCCAACACAGTGGAATGCGACACTTACGACCATATAGAGCCTCGTAAGGTGTCATCTGAATGCTAGATTAGAAGCTGTTATTGTAGGTGAACTCGACTAATGGTAAATAATCCTCCCAACTACGTCAGAAATCTATCGCACAACTCCGGAGCATGTCCTCTAGTATCTGAATCACCCACTCAGATTAACCATCAGTCTAAGGATGGAATGCAATACTAAAGTCTAACATTGAACCCAGGGCTTTGTGTAAGTTCTTCCAAAACCAAGACGTGAAGCGAGGATCTCTATTAGAAATAATAGAGATAGGGACCCCATGCAGTCTTACTATCTCAGAGACATACAACTTTACCAGCTTCTATAGAGAATAATCAGTTCGAACCAGAATAATGTAAGTAGACTTGGTAAATCGATCCACGATGACCCAAACAGAATCCTTCTAAGTGGGCGTTAAGGGCAACCCACTAATGAAGTCCATCGCTACTAGTTCTCTTTTCCATAAGGGAATCTTAACTGGATGTAGAAAACTCGAAGGTAACTGATGCTCAGCCTTAACCTGCTGACACGTTAAACATCAAGCAATGAAATCTGTTACCTCACGCTTTAACCTTAGCCACCAATATATCTCACAAAAATCGTGATACATCTTGTTACCGCTGGGATACATAGCATAATGGCTACTATGCACCTCCCTCAGAATTGACTGTCTCAAATTAGTATCATTCGACACATAATCCAACCTCGAAAACATAGTACCCCTTCATTATTCAGAACAAAATCCGAAGTGTTGCCACTCTCAACCTAACAAAACTGAAGTCCAAGAGATTCATCCCCTAACTGCTTTTCTCGAATCTGATCAATCCAAGTCAGCTTGACTTGCAACTCAGCCAATGCTTTTCTCAAACTTGATCAATCCAAGTCAGCTTGACTTGTAACTCAGACAATAAACTCCTATCATCAATCAGACTAAGGCGAGCAAACATCGCCCTCAGATCAATCATTGCCCGTCGACTCAGTGCATCAACCACCACATTGGCCTTACCAGGATGGTACTCAATCATACAGTCATAGTCCTTGAGTAGCTCGATCCAGCGATGCTACCTAAGGTTCAACTCCTTCTAGGTAAAGAGATACTTCAAGCTCTTGTGATTAGTGTAGATGATGCACCTCTCACCATACAAATAGTACCTCCAGATTTTCAGTGCAAAGACCATTGCAGCCAACACGAGATCATGTATCGGATAGTTTGTCTCATGTGTCTTAAGTTAACAGGACACATAAGCTACAGCTTTTCCATCTTACATCAAAACACATCCTAAACCGACGTGCGATGCATCACTGTATACCATAAACTCATTATCGGGTTTAAGCTGTATCAGAATAGGAGCCTGATTCAGACCAGATTTTAGCTTCTCAAAGCTTGATTACTACGCATCGGTCCAGACAAAAGGAGTTCCCTTACGCAGAAGCTTAGTCAACGGGGCTGTGATCAAAGAGAATCCCTCTACAAAACACCGATAATAGCCTGCCAGACCTAGAAAACTATAGATTTAGGCACATTCTTGGGTTGTTTCCAATCTAACACAACTTCAATCTTTTTAGGGTCGACTCGTATCCCCTCAGTAGAAACTACATGTCCCAGAAAAGTCACTTCACGTAGCCAAAACTCACACTTGCTGAACTTAGCATGCCATTTTTTTTCACGGAAGGTCTAAAACACCACTCTCAGATACTTGTCATGATCATCCTCAATCTTGGAATAAACCAAAATATCATCAATGAAGACCACGATGAATTGATCTAAATATGGCTAAAATACTCAGTTCATCAGATCCATAAATGCCACCGGAGTATTAGTCAGACCAGAAGGCATAACTAGGAACTCGTAATGTCTATAATGAGTCCTAAATACACTCTTATGCACATCAGTTTCCTTAACTCTTAACTGATGATATCTAGATCGAAGATCAATTTTTGAAAACATTGAAGCCTCACGGAATTAATCAAACAGATCGTCGATCCTCAGAAGTGGATACTTATCCTTAATAATCAGCTTATTCAATTGCCGATAATCTATACACATCCTCATGGTCCCATCCTTCTTCTTAGCAAACAGAACTAGTGCTCCCCATAGAAACACACTGGGATGGATGAAACTACGATCCAACAACTCCTGAAGTTGAGCCTTAAGTTCTATAAGCTCCTTTAGTGTCATTCGATAGGGAGTGATAGACACCGAAGCTGTACCTAGAAGAAGCTCAATCCCAAATTCCACTTTTTGATTCAGTAGTAATCCCAATAACTCCTCAAGAAAGACATCCGTATATTTAAAGAATAATAATAAATTTAGTCTATTGACATTTTTATTTAATTGGCCCTTATTTTTTATTTAAAATATATTGACCCTCAACCTTCACTATTTTATCTTATATAAAATAGTAAACAGATAACTCATAAATTACTAAAATTTCAAAAAAAATTCATAAATAAATTGTGATAAAAAAGAATTGCAATATTCAATGAAAATTGTAAAAATAAAAATGCACAATTGTGACATATTGATAGTATAGATTAAATTTAATAAAAGATGTAACCCCACAAATAAGCATTTAACTTTAAAGTACAATTTTGATGAAATCATTATTTATTTTTTCATCAGACGTATGGAATCCATAGCACCAGTTTCTCAGCCATAAGCACAGAAATCACGTTAGACAGATAATCCCGTCGCTCTCCTATCACAACTACCTCATCATCCTCCTCATTTCTCAGAACGACCCTCTTAGTTGCACAATCCAGACTAACTTGGTGCTTGACCAACTAGTTCATTCCCAGAATTAAGTCGAACTCCCTAAACGGAAGTTCCATCAGATCTACTAGAAAAACCACCCCTTGTACTACTAGAGGAATGTCCCTATATAATGCTAACCCGAATGGATTATCCTAGCGGACTTATCACTGTAACCTCGCTAGAAGTACTTTCAACCTATATCCCCAGATTTTCAGACACAAAGCTAGCTATATACTAGTGAGTAGACCCTATGTCTATCAGAGCAATGTAAGGTAAATCAAATATAAAGAATGTATCGATGATGACGTCAGGAGCATATCTTTTCTCACGCTGTCGAGCAGCATAAACCAAAGTAGGCTACCTCACCTCTGTCTGGCCAGCACCTCTGCCCGGTGCTTTCTATCCTCGGCCCATACCATTACCACCTTTAGCCTGTCCATGGCCCATAAGTGGCTGCTGAACTACTCTTTGAGGCTACACAGTACCTGATTCTGAAGCTTGCACCTGATCAGCCCTCAGTGGACACTCTCGAATGCGGTGTTTTAAAGACTCACACCTCAAACAAGGCCCAGACCTCCACCAGCACTGGCCTGGATGGCATCTACCACAGTCCCCACAAAGCAGCATCCCAGTAGAAGCAACAAGGGCTCCCACTCTAACTGGCCCATCAGATTTGGCTTTTTTTTTAGGCCTCTATACAGAACTCGAAAGCTCCGAATCCCTCTTGTTCTTACCCTTCTCATGGTCCCTGTTTTGGTGCTCAGTACGCTTCACATCCTCAGTGATCTTCTCTTTCTCAACCAAAACTGCAAACTCACAATCCCTCTGCAGAGCAATCAGAACCCTCAGATTATCCCTTAGGCCATCCTCAAACTTGACGCACCTTTCGTACTCAGACGTAACCATGCCTCGAGCGCAGCAGCTCAGTCTTAGGAATTCGGCCTCATACTCGACCACCTTACGTGAGGTTCAAAAACTCATGCCTGCGAGTATCAACGTAGCTAGCTCCTAAATACTTACTCTAGAATGCAATCTTAAAGAATTCTCAAGTTAATCGATCAGACTGAGTCACCTCCTTAACAGCTAACCACTACTGGTAAGCTTTGTTGCAAAGCAAAGAGACTGCACCCTTTAGTTTCTACTTGGTGGTACAGTCCAAATCATCCATAATCTTCTCGGTGGCCTCCGATTAGTATTCAGCTTCATTAGGGGCGACTCCAATGACACCCTTAAACAACTCAGCTCTATTAGACTAGAATCATTTAGTTACCAACCCTTAACCTCCAGATCCAGAATTGGGTCTGGCGACCGACTCCAATATCCTCAGCTTGGCCTGGACAATGCGTCGTCCCTAGTGCACGGTTTTGAAACCCAGTCTCATTAGCAGGTGAAACTAACGTCTCACTCATATGCAGATTCAGCATACTGCCCAAAGATGAGGACTCAACTCGAGCCCCTCTACGGCCTCTACCATGGTCCCGAATACCAAGTCCACGAAAACCACGAGCGCCCATCGTAAATTTTAAATTTGATATACATTTTAAAATTTTATGCATCAGTTTCAGTATTTATTAACAAATATTTTATGCAATAAGTATCAGAAGTTCAGAAATGTTTTGGATGTTTCAGTCTCTAAATGTTTCACTACAGTTTCAGAGAGTACTAACTATAGTGTTTTCGGAGTAGCTACCTACAGTGTTTCAAAGTAATTCTAACTAAGTTTTAGAAATATTTACAGCATCGGCGCCGGAGACTCAATGTACCACATACTTATTCAGAGTAATCTAAATCATTTGAAAACCCTTTCTTTGAAACATATTTTGGAGCCCAAAATTCACAGCCGAGTTTTCTAACCTGGCTCTGATACCATTAAATGTAAAACTTCAAACCCGACTTAGACTTTTTGGCTAAATCCAAAATGTCACATGAAATGGGGTTGAAAACTATTGTTGTTAAATTAAAACCATACTAGTATGTTAGCTCATATCGGTATTATCAATTTCAAAGCTCTTATTTATTTAATCACTTAGAGGTAAAACATATTGTAGTAGAAGCTTTAAAATCGTTGCGTTTACGAAAATCGTTCCAGATTTTAGGAAACTATTGCTTTTGGTAAAAATTTGAGTTTTTATCTAGTATTACAGTTACAAAATCATAAAAGTGTAATAAAACCCAAATTAAGTAAAATAGTTCGTAAAGTCTGAGTTACATGAAAACTAGAATAAATCAGAATTTAAAAATTAAATCGTATCTAAAATTAGTTGAAACATGTGGTCACCAAGGGCCTTCGCAATATCGATCCACCTAAGACTGTGGATTACTTGTACAAAATAGACAGAAAAGGGGTGAGTTTATGTAAACTCAGTGTGACACCCAGCAAAATTAGGCATGCAAACATATAGAATATCACAAATCAGACAAATACAAATTCGAGCCTAAGCTCATTTTAGATACAGATACAGATTCGGGCCTAAGCTTATTCCAGATACAGATGCAGATATATTGATCAGAAATAAAAAATCGAAAATTAGAATCCTACCCCCATCCTCTACACACCATCTCCAACCATCCCTACACATCATATGAGGTTTAAAACACCCACTCAGCCTTACATACCATATAGTACCGATGCAACACATCACAGATTAAGTTGCAGCAATGCTGCCAGAATATAGGTGAATGTCGCCTTTCAGAACACTTCCTCTGTATATAATATCATCCCACCTCAATAACAAAAACAAAAGTAGATATGAAATTTAACATGCTCAACATACTATTAGTCGGATAGCAAATAGGCATACAGAATATAAATTACACGTGCATAGTACTATCATGCTTAGTATAGAATATCAGTCTATCAAATTATCATATCATACAGAATAGGGATTATTTAGCTAATACCGACCCTACAGTAGGCCCATAGTTGTTTGGGATGACCCAGCAACCCTAGGAAAAATTTTAGATAGACGGGTCCACATACTTGTGTGGCCTGCCCGCGTGGGCCCACGCGCTTAGAATGACCTTACCTATATGGGCCCACACGCTTGTGTGGCCCACGCGTCTAATTTGACCTAGCCTGTGTGGCTCACACGGCCAGACCCCAGCCATTATACGGTCATGTCTTGCGCACAGTCTAGCTTCGTTGATTACAAGACCGTGTCATCTCACATGGTGGTCGCCCGTGTGGTGTCAACAGATTGCAGTTTTAGCTTTTTTCGAATCCTATTTTTCTAACACCTGGTATGATTTCGATGCCAAAACACTTCCAAGATCACCAAAACCTAAACATCGATATATAACACCCTAAAATTAGACTTAAACTAAGATTAAACCGTACTCACGAACCAATAAAAATTTAAGTTTGACCACTCATCACTTACCTCTAAACTTCACACGATTTCAATTACTAATCAACACGAGAAAAGTCACAACCTTCACGATTCGCTACTGCCAAAGTAACAAATCCACATTACCAGAGAATTCAACATAATTTTAACTGAATTCAAAGAAAAGAATACCCGCTCAAGCAAGACATACTACTTTTACATACCAAATGAGTACTCCACGATAATATATCCCAATTTCTTGCTAAAATAAGGAAGAAAAATAAAAGAAAATTTTGATTGAAAAGAAAAAGAGAAGAGAATAGTAGAAGAAGGGAAAAAGGACATTAGTTTTTCTGAAGAGAGAATTTTGGGGAAATAGATTTACTTAAATCCCACTACCTACACTATCATAACCACCCACTATCAGAATTTTAATTTCACCGAAACACTGATACAAATTCGAGCAAAAATATAATATCCACGCTCACTCAGGGACTCGAACACAGGACCTCCAACATACAGACTCTCTTACCACTTGAACCAGCAAGCTCATTTTGATATGGATATACAAATAATTAAATATAAGCCAACTCTACAAATGTAAGGCTTAGTTCAGAAAAATATCAAAATTGCTCAAGGTAAGGCTTGAACTTGGGACCTCTCACACATACCTAGAACACATAACCACTGAAGCAGATAAATATTTGTGTCAATTAATCACAGAAATAGAGAAAAATAATTGGGGTGTTACACAAGCAATACCAAAATGTAGGTGTTGTAATGCCCAAAATGTATGATATGTTGTGTATATACATGTCTATTATCTGTTATACGAGCATGTTTGATGTAATAATTCCAGTATCTGGTATCTGATAATTCTGATTTATATGCTATTTTGTTGTATTTGACTATGGGGCGAGATATGTGATATGTAGTGGAAGTATTCTGTGATGTGATATTTCACTAATATATTGACAGCACGATTGTGATTATTCTGAAAAGTGTCGTATAGACACTATGTGGTGTGTAGAGTTGGGTTGGTGTTTTACACCCCACGTAGTGTGTTGGGATGGCCAGAATTGGTGTGTAAAGGATAGGGTAAGACTTTATATATCTGTGTCTGTATGATTCTATTGATAACCTGATTCTATTAAGGATTTATGTCTATATTTGTTTTGTTATGCGATAAAATCTGAATTTATATTTCCGTTGAGTTACACACTGAGTTTTTCAAACTCACTTTCTGTCTATCTGTTTTGTTCAGGTAATCCATAAACTTAGGTGGGTCAGTGTGACGGAGGCTCAGTTATGACCACTTGTATGTAAATTTCATTTACTTTAAAAGATTTTTTTTAGTATTGAGAGTTTTGTAATTTTAGGACTATTTAGACTTTGGGGGTTTTATTTTTGGATTTGATTTGAGATTCCTCGTAACGCTCGATAAAACAATTTATAAAAATAATTGTTTAATGCGATCAAATGCTTTCGAGAAAATAAACTCGATTTTTAAAATATAATAACTTTTAAACTTCTGCTACAAATTATTGTTTTATTTGAAAGAGTATACAATCGATGGTTTTCACTAATGAGCATAACGGCATATTCTTTACAATAAAGAAGTATGATATTTTTAAAGGAAAAGATGGAGTTCTAACTTTTCTTCATAACATCTCCAAATTCGGCCATAACGTCTATGCCAGGTTTGAGGTGTTGCTTTTAGTGGTATCAGAGCCAGGTTATAAAACTCAGGATATGAAATTTTGGGTTCAAAATTTTGTGAAATAACTTTTTTTCAAGAAAAAGTTTATTTCTTGAAATTTGAAAAGTAAGTATGTGGTACACCAAGTCTCGGCACTGATCTTGTAAGTACTTCTAAACTTAAAAATACTGTAGTTAGAAAATTCTGAACTCTCTGAAACTACACTAAGTTAGTTAAAAACTGAAACTTTTGAAAATTCTGAACATATCTGATAAATATTTGAAGCATAAAATACTTGCTAATAGACACTGAAACTGTTACATAAAACTTTGTAATATAGATAAAACTATGATTACGATGAGCATTCGTGAAACGCGTGTTCGTGGTACTCGTGGGCGTGGTAGACAGTGTAGAGGGACTCTAGCTAAGTCATCTTTGATGGGTAATATGCCTAATTTGGATACTAGCGAGACACCGACTACAACTACAGCTAAGACTAGGTCTCATAGCCCCTCGGCTAGGGCTAATATATTGTCCCAAGCCATGCTGAGAGTGTTAGAGAGGGTTGTTGGGCCTCATTTTGGTTTTGGGAGCCATGGGTCGGTAAACAAACAACTCTGGTCTAATGGTGCTGAGTATTTAGAGGTATTACTGGACTCATCCCAACTGTGACCGAATACTATTTGGGGACCGTAGAGAGGATAATGAATGATATTGACCGCACTCCTAAGCAAAAACTGAAGGGTGCAGTATCTCTACATCACGACGAGGCATACTAGTGGTGGTTATCGGTTGAGGAGGGTACTCAGCCGGATCTAATTAATTGAAAATATTTTAAGACAGCTTTCTAAAAGAAATATGTGAAGGTAAGTTATGTGAATGCTCACAGGCACAAGTTCATAAACCTTATTTAAGGGGATAAGATAGTGCCGAGTATGAGGCCAAATTTTTAAGATTGAGCCGTTACACTCAAGGGATGGTGGCGGCTGAATATGAAAAATGTGTCCACTTTGAGGATGGTTTGAAAGACAATCTGAGAGTTTTGATAATTTCGTAGAGAGAGCGAGAGTTCGTCGTTTTGGTGGACAAGGCAAAGATCGCCAAAGAGGTTAAGCTCGTTGAGCTCTAGAATAGGGATCGTGAGAGAGGCAAGAATAAGAGGGATTCAGAGTGGTCTAGTTCTATTCAAATGTCTAAAAACAGGCCAAACCTGATGGGCCTTCTAAAGTTGGAGTTCCAGTTACTCTTACTGTGGCTCAGCCGTGTAGTGACTATGGTAGACGCCATTCGGGCAAGTGTTGGAGGAGGTTAGGGGTGTGTTTACGATGTGGGTTGATGGAGCCTTAGATAGCAGTTCAGTAGCAGCCTAGGGGCTGTGGTCCGGCCAGGGGTCGTAATGGTATGGGTAAAAGACAAAGAGCACCGGGCAGAGGTGTTAATCAGATTGAGGTGAGGCAGCCTACACTGGTATATGCTGCTTGACATCGTGATGACAAGGATATCGTTATGTGATTACGGGTACGTTTTTTATTTTTATGTTACTTATTTTGCATCGATAGATATAAGGTCAACACACTCCTACGTAGCTAGTTCTATCTTTGAAAATTTAGGGATTCCTATTGAGAGTACTTCTAATGAGATTTCTGTACTGAGTCTGTTGGGTAAATATGTTCAAGTAAATAGACTGTATAAGAATGTACCGTTGGAAGTACAAGGGTTGTGTTTCCAGCTAATCTAATGGAGCTATCGTTTGGAGAATTTGATTTAATTCTAGGTATAGACTGGCTTCTCGAGCATCGAGTTAGTCTGGATTGTGCTACTAAAATGGTGGTTCTAAGGTCTGAGAGTGATATAGAGGTGGTTTTAATCGGCGATCGTCGAGATGACTGGTCCAATGTGATCTTCGCTCTTGTGGCCGAAAAACTAGTTCGAAAAGGGTGTGAAATGTATCTGGCTTATGTAAGTGTTTTAGCTTCTGTGGACTCTTTTATTAGGAACATCAGAATAGTTAGGGAATTTTTGAATGTTTTTCTTGAAAAATTATCAGGTTTACCTTCGAATTGGGAAGTTGAGTTTAGTATTGAGCTTTTACTAGGTACAACTCCAATGCCCATCACTCCTTATCTTATAGCACTAAAGGAGCTTATGGAGCTAAAGGCTCATCTTCAAGAGCTTTTAGATCATGGATTCATCCATCCTAGTGTGTCTCTGTGGGGAGCACCAGTTTTGTTCGTAAAGAAAAATGATGGTACCATGCAAATGTACATCAACTACTGATAGTTGAATAATCTAACTGTGAAGAATAAGTACCCATTTTCGAGGATTGACGATCTATTTGATTAGTTTCATGGGGCTTTGGTATTTTCCAAAATAGATATCCGTCCTGGGTATGATCAACTTAGGGTTAAGGAAGTTGATGTTCATAAGACGGCTTTTAAGACTCGTTATGGGCACTACGAATTTCTAGTCGTGCACTTTGGTTTGGCGAATGCTTCAGCTGCATTCATGAATCTGATGAACTGGGTTTTCTAGTCATACTTGGATCAATTTGTCTTGGTTTTCATTGACAACATTCTAGTGTACTCTAAGATCAAAGATGATCATGATGAGTATCTTAGAGTAGTTTTTCAAATACTTCAAGAGAAACAGCTCTATGCTAAGTTGAGCAAGTTTGAATTCTGGTTAAGGGAAGTAACATTTCTAGGGCATGTGGTTTTTGTTGAGGAGATCTGAGTTGATCCTAAAAGATTGAGGCTGTACTTGATTGGAAATAGCCTAAGAACTTTTTTGAGATCCACCGTTTTTTGGGTCTTGTAGGCTACTACCGTAGGTTTGTCAAGGGGTTCTCGTTAATTGTAGCTCCTCTGACTAAGCTGTTGTGAAAGAATGCCCCTTTTTGTTTGGACGATGAGCAGCAATCAAGCTTTGAGAAGATCAAATCTGTTTTGACTCAAGTTCTTATTCTGATACAGCTTGAATCTGGTAAGGAGTTCGTAGTATATAGTGATGCATTGCATATTGATTTGGGATGTATTCTGATACAGGATAGTAAGGTTATGGCTTATGCGTCCCGATAGTTTAAGTCACACGAGGGAAACTATGAAATGCATGATCTTGAGTTAGTTGTTGTGGTTTTTGACTTAAAGATTTAGAGGCACTATTTGTATGGTGATGTGTATATCATTTACACTGGTCACAAAAGCCCTAAGTACCTCCTTACTCAAAAGGAGTTGAACCTCAGACAACATAGATGGATTGAACTGCTCAAGGATTACGACTGCACTATAGAGTATCATTCTAGTAAGGCCAATGTGGTGGCCGACACTCTTAGTCGTAAAGCAATGTCTAATTTAAGGGCAATGTTTGCTCGCCTAAGTCTATTTGATAATGGGAGTCTACTAGCTGAGTTGCAAGTTAAGCCTATTTGGATTGATCAAATTTGGGATAAATAGTCAGGGGATAAATCTCTGGTTCTGTGTTTCTATCAGATAGAGGATGGTAGTACGTTTGATTTTAGGTTGAATAGTAATGAGGTTTTATTTTTTCAAGGACAGATTTGTGTACCGAACAACTTTGATCTAAGATAGTCTATTTTGAGAGAAGTACATAGTAATCTATATGCTATGCATCCCAGTGGAAAAAAAGATGTATCGGGATCTTCGTAAGCTATATTGGTGGCTGGAGTTGAAACAATAGGTAACGAATTTTGTTTCTCGTTGTCTAATGTGCCAGTAAGTTAAGGCTGAGCATCAGTTGCCTTCGGGTTTGCTACAACCTGTTAAGATTCCCTTGTAGAAATGGGGACGTGTGACTATGGACTTTGTTAGTGGGTTACCCTTAACATCTACTAAGAAGGATTCTGTATAGGTTATCGTGGATCGGTTGACCAAGTCTGCCCACTTCATTCCTGTTTAGACATATTATTCTCTTTAGGAGTTGGCCAAGCCATACATTTCTGAGATTGTGAGACTTCATGAGGTTCCGGTTTCGATAATCTCAGATAAAAATCCTTGTTTTACTTCCAGGTTCTAGAGAAAGCTTCATGAGGCTCTGGGTTCAAGGTTAGATTTTAGTATTGCGTTTCATCCTTAGACAGATGGACAATCTGAGAGAGTGATTTAGAAACTGGAGGATATGCTTCAGAGTTGTGTATTTGATTTCTAAGGTAATTGGAAGGATTTTTTGCCATTAACTAAGTTCCCCTATAATAACAGTTTTCAGTCTAGCATTCAGGTGGAACCTTACGAGGTTCTGTATGGTCGTAAGTGTTGTACCCCGCTGTGTTAAACTGAGTTGAGTGAACGATGGGTTTTGGGTCTTGAGTTGGTTTCCGAGACTGAAGATAAAGTTAAATTGATTCGGGATCATCTTAAAGTAGCTTCTGATAGACAGAAGTCCTATGCAGAATTAAAAATAAGGGATATTGAGTACTCCGTGGGTGATTACGCATTCCTTAAGATATAGCCGTGGAAGAAAATTTTACGGTTTAGACGTAAGAGCAAGTTGAGCCATAGGTTTATTGGGCCGTATCGAATTCTGAAGCGTGTGGGACCGGTTGCTTATCAATTAGAGCTGCCTCTAGAGTTAGACCATATCCATGATGTGTTTCACGTCTCCATGTTGAGGCGATATCGATCGGATCCATCCCATATTGTTCCCGTTGAAGAGATCGAGGTTAGACTGGATTTGACCTTTGAAGAGGAGCTAATTTAGATTCTAGAGTAAGATGTGAAAGTTTTGAGGAGGAAATCTATTCCATTAGTGAAGGTTCTGTGGCAGAATCATGGCACTGAGAAAGCCACGTAGGAACCTAATGACTCAATCTATCAATAATATTCTCATCTATTTGGATCAGGTAAATTTTGAGGTCGAAATTTCTTTTAGGGGTAGAGTTGTGACGCCCTGAATTATTAAATTTTGTTTTTCTGAATTTTGTCATAAATGAATATCTGCTTCAGCGGTTAAGTGATTTGAGTGTGTATTTGAGGTCTTGGTTCAAGTTCCACTTTTGGAAATTCTACTATTTTTGTGTTCCTAGCCTTGACCCTAGTGGTTGAGCTTTTATTACACTTTCGATCAACTCATATCAGAATGAGCCTATTGGTCTTGAGCTCAAATTCTTACGGACTCCAGCTTTCGAGCTTGAGTTTACCTAGCTTGGATTTTCTTAGTCTCAAGCTTTCTTAGGCTCGAATCTATTACGAGTTAGAGATTTCTCAAATTCGGATTGACACGAATGGACTTTCAAACTTGAGCTTATTTTTTAGCTTTATGTTTTTGTTATAACTCGAATCAACAAATGATCATTGTTTCATGCTTCACTTGATTTTATTTATGTTAATTATTTATTTTTTAACCCTGATTAAATTTGAAAAAGGGAGTCTTTTTTTATGGCAGCAACCTTATCCTTAGCCATTAAAGTTTAAATAAGTTTATTTTTCTTAGAGCACAAGCTCATCAGATTTACGTGGAGATAATATCTGATTTGAATATTGCTTGACTTTGAAGGTTTGGCTTTGAAATTCAAAAAGGGAGTTTTTGTGCGGATAATTGTTTTTTTATTTTAAATGTTGATTTATCTCCTCGGTTATTTGGAGAAGGTTTATTTGGAGTGTTTTCAGTCTAGTATAATGTTGTGTTTATTTTGTAGTTTCATATTTTTGTGTTAGGTATCTTTTGGACAATTTGCATTAATTGTAAGTAAAATATTTGAGAGGTTATTTGATTTTAGGCTATAAAAGTAGAGGTTAAGCTAATAATTATACTAGATTAATTGTTTAATAAAATGATTTTAAATCGAAGATTCACAAAGTAGAACTAATAAATTTTAACTCTGTTAATAAATATTGTTTGTTATTATTATTTTTTTGCCCTACTCTTTTCAAATCTGATATACTCGCTTGTTCCAACTCCCAACTTGTATTACATCATTAATTACAACTGGTTGGAAGATTCAGTAAACCAAAAAACTTTTTCACAACTGAGTACCACTTATCCTATCATTTCCAAGTCTTGAACATAAGATTTGATGTACCATCTTCGAGCACTAACGGAGAAATCGATTCACTTTGGTCAAGGTGAAATTCAAACCGCAACTGGCTATCATGAGCAAGAGTTCTGTTTTCCTTAGGGGAAAAGAAATTGAAACCTCAATGCATTTCTATTAGCAGTAAAGATATTTACACTAGTTAAAGATAGCTTTGTACAAGGTAAAGGAAACTAATATCCAAAAGTATACTGTACGCTCTAGAAGCAGAAGCTTTCAACTAAGATATACCAGGATAACTAGTATACTACAATTTGAAGGTCCAAACTCCACATGGAATGGCCAATCTTGAGTCACTCGTACAGAGATGCGCGTCCTTCTGCCACATAAAGCAACTCCAAGCTTACTTCATCACAACCGGCACCTTCAACTGCCGCATTCGCTCCAAACTCCTCGATCTTTGTGCCATCGCCCCCTTTGGCTCTCTCTCCTTTGCTATCTCTGTTTTCCACCAGATCCCAACTCCTTTTACCAATGACTTCAATGCCATTATCCGCGGCCTGATGCAAAGCCCTCAACCCTCCACCGCTTTCGCATGGTACAGAGCCATGCTACGTGGATCTTTCAGAGTGGATGCCCTCACTTGCTCTTTCACTCTTAAAGCTTGCGCACGTGTCTTGGCTGCTACGGAGTCTCTTCAACTTCATGCTAACATCATACGCTTTGGGTTCATGGCGGATGCTTTGTTAGGAACTACTTTGCTGGATCTGTATGCTAAGGTTGGCAATCTAAGTTATGCTAGCAAAGTGTTCGATGAAATGCCTCAAAGAGATATCGCCTCGTGGAATTCCTTGATTTTCGGGTTGGCTCAAGGGAGCCAAGCGAGTGAAGCATTAGATTTGTTTAAGAGAATGGGAGTTGAAGGTTTAAAGCCTAATGAGGTAACAGTTATTGGTGTTCTTTCAGCGTGTTCGCATATGGGAGATTTTAAAGAAGGTCAAAAGATTCATGGGTTTATAAGGAACCAAAAGTTTGATATGAACCTGCAAGTTTGTAATGCGCTTATTGATATGTATGCAAATTGCGGATTTGTGGATAAGGCGTATCGTGTGTTTGATGACATGGATTGTAGAAAGTGTATCGTTACATGGAATACTATGATCATGGCCTTTGCAATGGACGGAGATGGATGTAGAGCGCTGGAACTTTTTGAGCGAATGGATGGAGCTGGGGTGCAACCAGATGCTGTCACATATCTCACTGTGTTATGTGCTTGTAATCATGCTGGCCTGGTGGAGGATGGTGTGAGATTGTTTAATATGATGGGGAAGCATGGATTGGAGCCTAATGTAAAGCATTATGGGTGTATGGTTGATTTGCTAGGTCGAGCCGGGAGGCTTAAAGAGGCTTATGATATTATCAATTCCATGCCAATGGTGCCTGACGTAGTGCTTTGGCAGAGTTTGCTTGGAGCTTGCCGGATTTACAAGGATGTGGAGATGGCAGAGATTGCTTCGAGGAATCTAGTGGAGATGGGGTCTACTAATTGCGGGGATTTCGTGTTGTTATCGAACATATATGCTGCGCATGAGAGATGGAATGATGTTGGTAAGGTGAGGGATGCTATGAAGAACAGGGATGTGAAAAAGGTGCCTGGTTTTAGCTACATAGAGGTGGACGGTTTGAGGCACAAGTTTTTCACCGATGATAAGAGCAATGCCAGGTGGAAAGAGATATATGCGAAATTGGATGAGATCAGATTCAAGATTAAAGAGTTAGGCTACGTTGCAGAGACGAGTTTCGTTCTTCATGACATAGGGGAGGAGGAGAAGGAGAACCAACTGTGTTATCATAGTGAGAAGTTGGCAGTGGCCTTTGGCTTGATTAGTACGAGTGAAGGAACCCCAATTCAAGTGATCAAGAATCTTAGGATATGTGGAGATTGTCATGTTGTGATTAAGCTCGTATCAAAGATATATGAGCGACAAATTGTCGTGAGAGATCGAGTTCGGTTCCACAAATTTAAAGATGGATTCTGTTCTTGTAGAGATTACTGGTAAGTGCAACACTAGCAAAATGTTAATTGATAATTTAACAGATTCTTCTTTTCCCACCTTGCCTTGAACAATTAAGGTTTGTTCCATTCATATGCTTAAACCTATCTGGAAAGTGATCACATGTTCGCTTTGGCTCAGGCAAAAGCACATATCAAACAAATCAAATTGGACATTAATAAACATAAAGTCTAAGAGCAACCTGAAATCAGTACTTAAAAATAATCTTATACACCAATTCTAGCCCTCTTGAACAGCTCATCAGCTCGTCCCATACAAATTACTCAACATGAAGATTTAAATACCGGATAACATAAAGCAAATATTAGTTGGTGAAACAATTGCAATACAGAACATGGTCAAGCAACTATAAATAAATAAATAACCCAATGACATGCCGGATCCCTAGAACTTAAAACCTCAAACAAAACAAATTCAACTTCTCAAGAATGGCACAACCTCAAGGAAAAAACTGTTACAGTGTGAAGCGAGAGCCTCTAACTACACAAGACAAATCAACAGAATGTGACTAGTCTTTCTTTAGCCTTACCTCAAAACCCCCCTCCGGTCGCTTCAAAAGATCATAAGGCATATGAGTTCCAAGTAGCTTATCCCAGTTGGCAAAGAACGGCTGAGAGTAGTTATACTTTGTGCCTTGGAGTTGATGATGGATGTCATGATAAGCAGAGTTATTCCAGAAAAATATATGGAAAATATTACCAGGCAACCATAGCCCACAATGATCATCCACAGTTTTAATCACAGCAAAACAGAAGAAAATTACAGCTGTTCGTGCAGTCATTCCAGAGACGAGGAAAGAGATGGCACCACCAAAAGTATCGAGCAAGAGACCCTCAAGTGGGTGATTGTAAAGGGCCCCAATTGCATAGGGAACAACCAGCCTATGATGTTGGGAGTGGACATGACGGTACAAAAATTTGTTTTGATGCATGAAACGGTGTACAAAGTACTGCCATGTATCCATTACAAGCATTGCAACAATAAATTGCGCAAGTTGAACAGGAACTGAAGGCTGGATTGTGGTCCCAGATGCATCTGCCGTTGATGTCAACTACAGCAAGAGTACGAGAACATTAATCAGGTAAAAGTACTCAACATATAAAAGTTATAACTATTGCAAGAACAAAATAATATTAATTAGGTAATGGTACTCAACACATGAGCAAGCTTATCATCTTATTGAAACTTCTATTACCTAAGTCATACCGGTTCTTCAACCTCTCAGAAAACGCTAATAAATGCTAAAGCTATTTAATCAACAAAGTTTTCAACTGAAGTTACTTTTTTTTTGGCAGATTATAAGCAAACAGACATTTCCAGTAACAAAAACATTTTACAGGCAAGGCAGAAGTTACATGAAGAAAGCATGTATGATGCCCATCTCATTGAGAAAGCAACATAAGAAGTTAGACTTTGGTTCCAAAGAACAAGGCCATACAGATAGACTTCACAGCTAACACAGTGGAACTAAATATATGAGAAGATCTAAGGTAATATACATTCAAATACAGGGAAGGAAAAGAAGATGTCGGTATTCAAAAAGAAAATTAAAGCCCAGCTCAGCTATGCGATTGGTTGTAAAACTGTGATATGAAATAAATGAGAACTGTACCAAAAAATCAGGGGGATCATTATGATTATAAGCCACATTTTTCACTTAACCTCGCTGAGACAAAAAAAAAAAAAAAAAAACAGTTTTTAGGACATAATACTACCTAACAAACTTATTAAACAAAAGAATCCAAACACATGCCACCTTCTGACTTTCCAGGTGCTTGGAGGAACATAAGGTCTCCTGGATCCACTTCCATGACCAGTGCTA
The DNA here is from genome assembly GCA_020496765.1 of Gossypium stocksii. Lineage (NCBI taxonomy): Eukaryota > Viridiplantae > Streptophyta > Magnoliopsida > Malvales > Malvaceae > Gossypium > Gossypium stocksii. Next base: position 53,474,880 of record CM035629.1, on the reverse strand, counting down.
CTAAAGGCACTCAGTACATTAGATTTTTTGACTATTTTAGCTTGGCTTACTCAGCTGATCAGAGAAGAGACCAAGATTGCTGAATATAGAAGGGCAAAAGATAGTTTCAGGTTGTTACTAATAACTCTTGAACATGACAAATGGAAAAATATATGGCAAGTAAAAATGAGGACAAGAGAGAAAAAGATAGATTTGGTTGGTTATATGGAGGGGAACTGAGATGGTTTTCTTTTCAAGCATCCAATCACCTCTGGCCAAAAAAAAAAAAAAATCATCCAATCAACAAACTGTCAGATCACCAATGAGTGAACTAAAAATGCATGACCACTTATTTGACACACTTGATGGAGCTCTGAGCCAAGTGCTATTCTAGACAATTTACAAGCAAGACCAAGGCAAGAGGAACATATCATGTTATTAGCTATTTTCCTCTTAATTATATAAACTCCATTGTATTCTAAAACTCAAAGAAAATGCCAGCAACAGTATGAGGAGAAAAATAAATGCAACTTAGAGGACATCTTATTATCATGACCCGTACAAGCCAAGAATCGAATTTGGAGAAACAGCATCAACATACACAAATTTTTACTTCAATGTTTAAATTTTAAATTAAAACACGCAATAAGATACCATGAGCAGTCCTCATGCACCAGAAAAAGCTTTTTTGTCATTAGAAAGTAGTTATATGCAACAGGTTGAGGATGACAAACTAGAACTAAGATTAGAGGATACAGGCCGCCCAAAAAATACTCAGTTCTTACCACTACCCTCTAGAAGAAGGGCAATGGGTAAGGGAAAAAAAGAAAAGAAAAGCACACAATGTGAATGAAATTGTCTTCCCTTGTACATTACATCTCAAGGATTTCTCAAATGAACTGAACCCAAGCTTCAAATATTTCCCTTATTCAGCTGCAAACCCGTTGCAAATGCAAATTGTACTCGCCCAAAAAATAAAAGACTAACAATCCTTGCATGTGCTTCGCTAAAAAATATATAATCCCACGTGTAAAATCTAGGGAATGTACAAAAAATAAATAAACATACATAGGAACCAACAAAAATTAATTGAACAATATAGTTAAGGCAACAACAATAGGCATTCACATCTCTTTCCCCCTTCAAATGGCTCTCTAAACGTAGTTAGCACAATGCAGTACAACTAGGTTATGAAGTATTACTAAGGTTTAAAAAGTAAGGTTAAACTCTAGGCAAAATAAGCTGCATATGCAGGTTCCATTCCACCAAAATCCTACTGTTTTTAGGTCATTTTCTGATACCTTGAGACCAATGCACTCATTCCCTAGTGCTAATAGAATTCCTTGGTCTTTATCCTATCCAAATTTGACTTGTTGCATCAAATATCACCTACCACAATTGGTCATGCCTCCCAACTTTTTTTAACAATGAAGCAACTAAATAAGGTATTCAAACTTAATCCCAAACTTAAAACCAAATCTAAAGCTTCTCTATCCTAGTAGATTTCATAAGGTAGGAGGGGGGAGGGGAATAAACTGAGTTCATAAACTATAGGGAATAATCAAACCTACTTGGAAGCACTGCTAATTTCACGCACCTCACTTTCATTTGCAAAAGTCATGACTGAACTACATGAAGCAGCTATGCTTGAGCCTACTCTGAATCACAAACATTAAGGCAAAATTAGTGAAATTTGCAAGTAAACTATACAGATTTTATTACCCATTTACCGAAAAAGGAGTTTGGTTTTACTTTTTTATTGCAGAGGCATTTGTGAAAATTTTGATTCTAAAACCACCAAGATGTTGTATACATGTAATATGATACTTCAGGAATTTTGGCTTATGGTTTATTACGTATCAGATACTAAGATGTTTCACAAAATTAATATTTAACAATCACATCACTGTATAAGCTTTTTTGGTTTTTTGGACATTATATTCACTAATTACCAGCTCTTTTTCCCTATTTTAAGATGTTACAGCTATTGCTAACTCATAACTGCATGCTAGATATAAGGGCTCCTCCTATGACATTGACATCAAAGCTAAGGCCAAGCACAAAATCTACCGTAAAACAAATTAAACCACCCCATCTACATAACAAAGAAGCCAAGAATAGAAAGTGATCTCTTGATTCTGAAATAAATTCGACAAACTTATATGGAAGAGTAAAGTTTGTCAAGGAAGATTTAAAATAGCATGATTTTACGACTAACCAGAAAGAGCAATTTAGCAACAGTTGCTTGAACAAGCTGTTGAAATAGAACACCCCTAACAACTGAAACAAAAGGCACGGCATTCTTCTCTTCCTCCTCTTTTCTAGTATGTAAACGGTACTCATCCAAAGGTGGTAAGAGTTGATAAAACCCAGCATACAACCAATATACAACAACCGGGGCAACTGTCCCCATTGCTTCATCACTCACATATCCTTCCCAAAACACCATTTACTTCTACTTTTCTGTCAATCCCAAATCCACTAAAACAAACAAATTCTGGACGAATAATTTTTTTTTTTCTCCTTGGGCTAATACCCACTTCAGCTTTTACAAATTTGAAGCTGCTTTTACCGTTTCAATCCTGAAATAAACACCCAAAAACTTCTAAATACAAAGGATTTCATAACATGAAACTAAACAAAATTTAGAAAAATCAACATTCTTTTCTAGCATGATTCTGCTTCAGTAAATTTCACACAAAAAAACTCAAATTTTCTAAAATGTTAAGTTTTCCAGTGATCCAGGTCAGTACTTTGCATTGCCCTAATGTTTTTCAAAAAGAATATCAAAATTAGGGCAGAAAATGGGAAGAAAGGGTGAAGAATTTTGGAGAGAGAAAAAGAGAAAAGAAATGATTTTGACTTACAGGGGATCGAGATTGATCAAGAAGCGCTGATAATTCCAACAAAGCTGATTATGCATTCAGATCTAAATAATGGAATCAACCAACCAAAGAGTATGAGTTGTAGTAGGAATACAAGTTCATCTTTACACTCATAATTGTGTGTAATGATGTATAAACAAATAAATGTTCTTATCTCTTTTTTTTAATAAATTATTAATCAATCATTAAAATGATTTTTTCCAAAACGTCATGATCTTTTTTACATGCGCAATTGAGCAGTAATTTTCCATTCGCAATAATTTTAGTTTTACAGGCTGATATTTCAATTTCTTTTAAACTGTAATAAGTACAATACAATATGAGAAGCAAAGATATGCTAAATTTTCTAGGGATATTATGTCAAGAAAAAGAAAAATGCGAGGGAGAAAAATTATAATTTATTTTTTAATATTATACAAAATTAAAAATTTCATAAAATTTTTAAATTTTTTTTTGAAATTTTAAATTTTTTTAGAAAATTTTAGAATTTTTAGGTTTTCTAGAGTTTTATTGTATTTTTTATTAAAAATATTCAAAATTCCTTTAAAATATGTTCAAGTTTTCATAAAAATGCAAAAACAACCCCTAAAATTTCCAAAGAAACAATACCTTAAAATTCTTAAAATTTTTCATAAAATTGAAAATTTTTAATATATATATATATAATTCTAGACAAACAAATTTTTAAATTTTTAAGAAAATTTTGAAAATATTTTTATAATTTTAAAAATAGATTTTTTATAATTTTCTAAGTTTTTTTTTGGATTTTTATGATTTTTTTATTTTTCTATTTTTTATTTTTAAGTGAATTTTTAACTTTTTTCTTGACACATGGCATCGTGTCATTGGTTTGTGTAATTATTTTAAAGGAAATTTGGGTTGGGGTAACGATGATATTCCATAATTTATTATGCCAAATTAAGCTGCTTTTTTTAGTACTTAAGAGTTTGTAATCAAGCTTTTTTTAGAAATATTTAGTTTTTAGTTTAAATCGAATAAATTGAGCTATTTTTCAGCCAATTCTAGCTTAAGGAGGAACTAACGAGTTAATACAGTATGCAAGACAACAATCTAACCGAAGGAGTCAGTGGACTGATATGAATGTCGCAACATTCAAAAGGGAAGTTGTGACATTGAAGCAAGACTCAACACTTGATCAAATTTCCAACAAAACTCACGAGACAAGTTATTGGGCACAAGGTTGCAACACCAATATAGCAAAGTTGTGACATTCACCCTGAATACAAAAGATCGAGTAGTCCACCCACAAAGTCGTGACATTGGCTGGGAATGTCGCGGCATTAACTCGAAGAGCCCAATAATTTTGCAAGGGTGTTTTCGTCCGCACAACCTCATTCAATTTGTAAATCAGTTTGTAATCGACCTAATTAGGTCATAATACATGAAGATTATAAATATTAGTTAAAAACAACATATTAGGAAGTTCATTTAGAAATTACTTTTGGGTTTTAGATAGTAGATTACTTAGTGATCTGTCACAATTCGTTGTGGCAAATTAGGTCATTTTTAATACTTAGTATGTAACACCCCTTACCCGGGTTCGATGTTAGAACCGAGTATGAGGCATTACCGGACAATATTACAACCAAACATACAAAATCAAACCATGAAATTTTGTTCCAAATTAAAACTTTTTCGTAATATATCATATAATCCTTAAAACGGGCCTACGGGGCCCAAAACATGATTTGGGAGTGGTTCGGGACCAAACCGAGAACTTGGAAAAATTTTGAATATTTAGGTCAAAAACAGAGCACACGCCCGTGTGAGACAAAGACACGTTCATGTGGGTAGACCGTGTGGTCACACACACCCGTGTCCCCTACCCATGTCGAATTATTGGAAAATTATTTTTCATTTCGAACCTACAGGGGTTTTCACACGGCCGAGCACACGCCCGTGTCCTTGGCCCGTGTCCTTCACACGGCCTTGAAACGCCCGTGTAGCCTCCCAGTGTGAAAAACTGGGACATTCTGTTTATGACGTCAGCATGCAATTTTGGTCACACGACCACGGGACACGCCCGTGTGACCAGGCCGTGTGATGTCCTTAGTCTCCGAAATTTTTATGCAAGGTTCACACCCCCTACACACATGGCCGTGGGGGCTGGCCATGTGGCCCTAAGTTAGGCTATTTTCCAAGCCATTCTTTGTCCCAAAACACATACAAATTATACTAATTTTATTACCACATTCCATGCACATTTTTAGGCATCTAAATGATCTCATTTAACCATCAATCATCCATTTCAACTTAACCACACACAAACACACCAAGCATTCCTTGAATTACCTCATAAGGATATACCAATAATCAATATCATCATTGGCCAAATCACATGGCCTTAATTACAAAATGACTTATCCATTGACAATTGCCACAATATAGCCAAACCTTACAACACCACTAAGTCCCTATACATGCCATAGTCCAAAAGAGTACATATTACAATACCAAAAGAACGTTGTGGATAGTGTGGGTGATCCTCCGACACTTCCCGATCTCTGAGCTGGCTTGACTACTCTATAAAACAAAGGAAAAGAAAAATGAGTAAGCTTTTGAAAAGTTTAGTAAGTCTATATGCAAATAAGTAACATCATACCAACATTTTTAATGTCAGGAGTCATATCTCAACTTATCAACTTACCACCTAATCTTACCATTATCCATATACACATCAAGCACAATATTTTCATTTACTCAAATTTACATGCATCCTTTCACACACATGTTATTTCCCACAATATCGTTTGCTCATATAATTACACCTGCGATTACACACCACATAACACCACATAACCACACCAATACCATTTGTAAGCTTTCTCGTTGAACCCTTCAGAATAATATTCAATACTCGGTGGTTTCAGCACATAGCTCCACCAACACATGATCCGGCTCTCGTGTACACATGGTGAACTCTCATCATCACCCATGTGACCTAGCCATTATATCCCGTAGCTCTCGTGTTTACATGGTGCCCAACACTCGGAATCACACATGCGACCTAGCTACATATATCATAGCTCTCGTGTCTACATGTTGTACCCTCAGTAACATACATGTGACCTAGCTATTTTTAGTTTGTAGCTCTCGTGTCTACATGGTATACACACAGTATTATGCATGTGACCTAGCTACATATGTAAGAATATCCCGTAGCTTTCTTGTACACATGGTATACACCTCGTATTACACATGTGACCTAGCTACACATAACATCTCATAGCTCTCTTGTACACATGATGTCCTACCCTCGGAAACACACATGTGACCTAGCTACACATCTCCGTATCTTTCATTTTTCTGATGGTTCAATAGGGAACACCAAATTTCCATAATTCACCAAATCATAAAAGTTATCCAACATTTTCCATATCATACAATAATTTACATTTATGAAATTAAAAGAGATGTAATACTTACATATAAACTTACCTTGATAACAAAATGCGATAATTTGCAATTTAGTCTAAAACCTTGCCCTTGCCTCAATCAAGGTCAATTCATCGATCTTCTCGATCTATAACGACACATTTAGCTAATATAATAATCACATTACTAAAAACAGCCCAAAATCTTCCTATAGCAAATTTTGCAATCTGACCCCTAACTTTCCAAAGTTTACACTTTAGTCCCTAAGCTCGGTTTATGATTCTCATACAATTTTCATGCATTTCAAGCCTAGCCAAACCACTTTTCCTCTTATAACATCCCCCAATTTCTATCATTTCATAATTTATGCACATCACATTTCATCTTTTACAAATAAGTCCTTTTTACTATTTTCACCAAAAATCACCTAGTAAAAATTGTTCATCACACTTTAAACTTTCATACTCTACCACTAGCCATCAAAATACATACATGTCATTCATGGGTAAAATTTTAAACATCAACCTTAGCTTGAAATAGTGGTAGAAATAGCTAGAACAAGTTACGAGGATTTCAAAAATACGAAGAACATTAAAAACAGGGCTAGAAGGTACTTACAATCAAGCTTGAAAGTTGGAAGAAACCCTAGCTATGGTGTCTCTTCATATTCAGCCAAGGGAGGAAGAAAAATGGACAAATTTTGGCTTTTTTTCCCTTTTTATTTCTTTTATTAACTAATGACCAAAATGTCCTTCATTAAAAACCTTTAGTATTCCACCCTTCCTTGGGCATTTTTGTCCAAACAAGGTTAAAATGGTTTAATTACCATATAAGGACCTCTAATTTAAAATTCCAATTCAATCAAGTACCTTTATAGATTAAAACCCATCTATTTCACCTATTACAATTTAGTCCAACCTACAAAATTAGACATGCAAACATTAAAATTCATGCACCAAAATTTCACATAATTATTCAAACACCAAATCAACATCAAAACTCAATCGAAAAAATATTTTAGACCTTAGATTCATGGTTTCGAAACCATTATTCCGTTTAGCCCCTAATTCGGGCTGTTACATAGTGAACTTATTTTCTAACAAATAAGTAATGTTTTCATTAAGTTTCTATTTTGAGTACTTTGTTAACAAAGTGAGCAATTTGGAGTATTTTATGACCTTTTAGGCCGATTTGAGCCTAAGGGAAGACTAACATGCTAGTTGAGTGTGTAGGACCCCAACTTAAGCCAAGGAGTTAGTGGACTACTCCTTATGTTGCAACACGTTGCTTGTACATAACAAGACACCTTCCAGAATGAATGTAACACCCCTTACCCATCTTCATTATCGGATTAGAGTTACGAAATGCTATTATACAATACAGAACAAAATCATGCTATATTGATGCAATACATTCCCATACAGCTGTTATTTATCAAACATACAATCAAAATCATGTCATTCATATCCTAACGGTGTTAAATTGAGTTTACCAAAGCTATAAGACAATTTAAAACAAAGTAAGGACTCATTTGAAACATTTGAAAAAAGTGAGGAAAAATGCAAAAAAGGTCACACGGTTGTGTGACAGCCTAATGTTGTGTGAAGCTATAGGACATTGTAATATCCCGAAAATTTTTATCCTTGATATAGTAAAATAAAGAAATAAAGAAATAAAAAGAGAAATTTTGAGCTATATCAACAAAATCTATGTAGGAAGTGATTATGATGTATTAATCCAAGAAAGGACTAAACCGTAAAAGTGAGAAAAGTTTTGTGGCCCAAGAGTAAATACTTAAAATTTAAGGGGTTAAAGTGTAAATATGGAAAAGTTTAAGGACCAATAGTGCAAATATTTTAAGGATGGAATAATCTAGAAACTAAGGAAAATGGATGAATTAGGACCAAATTGAATAGGAGAAAGGATGATGAGGGACTAAATCACAATTTTACCAAATTAAGTGATGACTCAAGGATGGAATTTTAAAAGATCATGAAGGGCAAAATGGTCAAATAGAAGGAGAGAGAAATCTAGAAGGTAATGATGGTGTGATGATATTTTATAATTATTTAATAAGATAAATATTACTTTATTAATATTTTAATAAGATATTTTATTATTTTATTATTTTATTTAGTATATATATGTGTGTGTGTGGAAAAAAAAGAAGAAGAAACTTAAACCACCATCTTTCCCATGCACCAACGTGAAAGGAAGAGAGAAAGAAAGAAAGTTTTGCTTTCTTTATAATTTGGTCCTTCCACAAAAAATTCACCATTTTCACCTAGAAATTAAAAGAATTTCCATAGCTACCGAAGGAGAAAAATGTTAAGGAGACTATGAGGAGTTAGAATATCAAGTTGGATTCAAGAAATAGAAGCTGGAGGAGAGAGAAAATGAAGTTAAAGTTTGGAAACAATAAAACAAGGTAAGAACATCAAGATTTTCATGTATTTTTAAGTTTAATATTATTGAAAAAGCATGTAAATGATGTTAATGTAGAGTTTTCCTATATATGATTCTATGTTCTTGATATGTTAGTGAAGAGAAAATAAGATAAAGTGATGGGAAATGGTGTAGAGAAAGAAAATAAGGGTGATATAAACTTAGTAATTAATATCTTGCACTAAAACAGTTTTAGGCAGCAGCAGTAAGCTAAATTTGAAAAATCACCAAAAATGGTAGAAACTGAATTAGGAGTTGAGTGAGACATGAAATTAAAGCTTGTTGAGTCTATTTTCATATAAAAGAAACAGAACAAGTAAATGAATTTTGTATTCTGAGATATTTATATTTTTGTGAGACTGGTTCAAAATAATTTTGGGATCCTCTATTCTGACTTGGAAAAATCATTAAAAATTGTATAAAAATAATTATGGGACATAAGTTATATGGTTAGATTATTTAATGAGTCTATTTTCAATAGAAATAAACAGAAACATCATCTGAATCCTGTATGAAGAGATAATTAAATTTTAGTAAAGAAGGGTCAGAACTGTCAGATAGCAGAATAGGGTTGACTTTAAAGAATAAACTGTACTATTTGGCTAAACCAAAAATTCTAAAAATTTTCTTGTCATAATATATGTAAGTATAGTTTTATAGAAAATTTACGGATCTTAATTTGGAGTTCTGTAGCTCAAGATATAAATAATTTAGTGACTATGACGCAGGTGGACAGCTTGAACGTTCACATATAAGTAAATAGTGAAATTATTGATAATGTTACTTTTAAGCATAATATATAAATTAAGGATGTGGAATAGAGAGGAGGAGGAGGAAAATATGTATGAATATTCAGTTAGCATGGCTAATTTGTATGTTTTAGGCTCAGGGACTAAATTGAATAAAAGTAAAACTTTATGGGTAATTTTGTAAAAATGTTAGAAATGATCAAATTACATGGAATGGATTATTATATTATTTAAATTGAAAATTTTAAATGAAAACTGTTAATTTAGTTCGAGATCGAGGGAAAACATGTTTTAAGGATTAAATTGAAAAGTGTTGAAATTATGGAAAATTTTGATATTTTATAGAATTTATGGAATGTTATTAATATGTATGATGATAACGGCTAGAAATAAGGATTAAATTGCAAGAATTTATTTTTCTGAGCCTAAGGGTAAAATCGTCATTAATTAAAAGTTTAGGGGCAAAATGGTAATTTTGCCTAGAGCACTAATTGAATGTATTAAAATATAGAATAAATGAAAACAATGATCAAATTTATTTATAAAGACCCAAACGACTCAAATGTGAGACTCGAACATGGAAAAGAAAATGTATTGGATTAATGAATTTATAAACACGAACAAGCAACGAGGTAAGTTCGTGTAACTTGAATTATATTCTTAAATGCTTGAAATGTATGTTATTGATGGGAATATGAATTGAATGTTCATTATATGAAAATTGATGAAACATTGATATATTTGATAAAAAGGGGAAGAAATCCCGGTTGAATGAAAGGAAAATTCGATGGATCTCTGAAAAGGAATTGACGGTAAAAGGGGATCTAGCCCGGACGGGTGATCCTATCCTGATATAGCCCTCCCGAAGAATACAGGAAAAAGGATTAAGCCCGAAAGGGTAATCCTAATATCAGCCCTCTTGAAGAATATATGGGAAATGAGGTTCGCGGGAGTGTGCTGGTGGCTCTCCCGAAGAATATATGTGTATAGGCCCTTCCGAAGAATACATGGGAGCTGAGGTTCGCGGAAGTGTGCCAAGAATTGAGGTTCGCGGGAGAGTGAGGTTCGCGGGAGTGTGCTCACTGAAATGAAATGTGTAAGACCATGGTTGAAAGATACGATGGCAACATGTTGAGAAAATGAATAAGACCATGGTTGAAAGATACCATGGCAACACATGCATATGAATTGACGAACCCGGAATTGTACACTAAAAGTGTACTCCTGTATGAATTGACGGTTAATGAGATTGTACACCAGGAGTGTACTATCGGATATCCATCGAAATTCCGAGAAATTCAACAAGATAAATATAGAAGATGGTAATCACATAGCTAAAAAGGGTAAATGTGAATTGATGGATTACGGATTTACATATTTTAAGTATACTATATGATTTTAACTATCGATATTCCAATAAATTCAGCAGGTAAGAATCCTGACCAGAAAAGGAAATATGTATATAAAAAGATTTGTACATATATTCCTGAAGTACATGAAAAAAATGACAGTGATATTGGATATATGAAAATATAAGATGATGATATTTGTACATGGAATTCATTGATGAATATATACATCCATGATTATAGATTCGTATACTTTAATAATATTAATTGTATGACGATGAAATTTCGAATGACTTAATAAATAAAGCCCTGACATGGAAATAATTTGAGCACGAAACAATAATCACGAAATTGAACTTGAAATACACGAAAACGATATTTATTCAATATTTTAAAAATATGACATGGAAAATACATGTATATGAAACTTACCTGATAATTATGCATGTTCAAAATTATGAATTGTCCCGGAATAAATATATACAAAATTCATGAAAACAATGATACATGAAATTTTGGCATAATGAATGATTTATGTTTTTGAAGAAATGGCAAGAGAATAATATGTATCATATTATATGAATATGTGGCTATCTTTAATATGCTGATACATGGAAATTGGGTAAGCTGTAATAAGTAATAACCTCAAGTATGATATGTTGATACAATGAGTTTATCGATTCTAAAATTATATGAAGTATATTCAAGTATACCTATAACTGTTGTTGGCGCTTAGACAAGTGCCAAACTATTGGTTAAATGGTAATATGTTTATTATTTGATACGTCGAAAGGGTAAATGATCAAATGAAAATATACATGTGTTTATAGAAGAGTGGTAAAATTTAAGTTGTACAATTTCTTATAAAATGAGTTATCATGTGAGAAAAAAAAGTTCTATAAACTCCGATAATACCTCGTGACCCTATTCCAATGATGGATACGGGTTGGGGTGTTACAGACATGGTCGTGTTGACTAACCATGTGTAGAGACTAAAGCCATATGGGAGGAGTCACACGGTCGTGTCTTCAAACCATGTAACTAATTGATGTTATGTGTGCCAATTGAAAAGCAAATCACGCAGACCACACAACCATGCCATATACTCAAGTATGGCACACGGTTGTGTGTCAAACTGTGTATCAGCTCGTGTGCACCTAAATGAAACTTTCTCCACAAGTTACCTAATTCAATTTCACTTGGGCCACAAGCAATATTAAACCATTACTCAAAATTGTTCAATAGTCATCAAAATATACCTAAAACAACATCTATCTCATACATCCTAAGTGCCTAACCAATATGCCACATTTGGCACCTCAATTCAAGCATATTCAATTTCACATTTAACCACCATCCATTCACAAAACATATGCCTAATATTTGAACCATTTCACCATATCACATACCAAAACAAAACATACAAAACATGGCTAAAACATCCTTAAATATGTACATACTTAATCACTAGAAGTACCAACTTAACAAAATACCACATCATTATTCACATAGCCAAAACATACTACAACTTGAATATATACACATGAAATCAAAACACCTACTACATGCCACTTATAACCTATCCCAAAATGGTCAAAATTCTATCGAGTCGTTTAACAAATAGTGTGAGCTCCGACTTGACTTCCAACCAATAGTGACTTTTGATGATCTCTAAAGAAATCAAACACAACGAATGTAAGCAAACCATTGCTTAGTTAGCTCAAATAAAAATTAACTCAACTTATTGATTTTTAAGGAAAAAGCCTAAAGCATGTACTATACTAATTCCAAGTAAAAGTCTATGCTCATGGTTAGCCTATGCAAGACTAGCACCCGAAACAGTAATAACCCTAATGACATGTCATTTGTATCCTAAGCATTCACAAAGTTCTTACGGGTCTTATTTCATAACCATACCATTTAATTATTTAACCATTATCACATTCACGTGATATCGTCCATATTTTTCTCATTTTCAATCACATACCTCAAATACAATATAATTTCATTTTGATCCATATAAAGTTTAAGATTTCTAAATGATATAAATCATTTACCAACATATACATGTCATTAATTTACAAAGACCACAATTAAATTATTTTATAAACTACAATAACTTACCTATCAAAAAATGACAATGAACGCAATACCAACGACTACTCCACTATCTTTCCTTTTTCACGATTATTGTTTGGTTGATTTGTTTCTTGATCCAAATAATAATTAGTTTCAAACTATCAATATATAACACTTTATAATACTTATTAGATGCATAAAATCCCTTTAATTTTATTCTCAAAAATTACCCTAAACTTTTAATCTTTTATACAATTTAGTCCCTAAATCGAAACTTACATATTTTTCACAATTAGACCAAAAACCTTAATGCCGAATTTATTATAGTCCTTTAATAGCCCTTAATTGACTACATTTCACAAGAATTCCTTGCTATATTTAATATTTTAACAACTTAGCCATTAAACATAAAACTAACTAAAATTACTTTACAAAATAATCTTATTAGCAAACCAAACTCATAAATATATCAACCCACCTCAAGAAAAATTCATTAATAGAAAATCCTAAAACTTTTAACGATTTCACAAAATAATCTCCGGGTTAGCTAGATTAAGCTATAACGATAACAAAAACATAAAATTTACTAAAAATAAAGTAAATTTTCACTTACATGCAAGCTAAAACATGAACCGAACACTCCAAGCTTTTCTTTTAGACAAAGTAAATTTTCACTTACATGCAAACTAGAACATGAACCGAACACTCCAAGCTTTTCTTTCAATGGACTTTCGGTCAAAATATGGTGGAACAAAGGAGATGACGACTGTTGGTTACTTGATTATGTTAAGCATTTATTTAATTACCAAATTAACCTTTACTCAGACCTTTAAATTTCATAAACCTTTGCCTTTAACCGTCCACTATTATTACAAGTAGTATAATTACTTTATAAGGTCATACAATCATGCTTCTATAGTCGTTTAGCACCTTTCAATTAATAGTGATTAACTTTTTCAACTTTTATAATTTAATCTTTTTTACTTAATTAACCAACCAAACATTAAAATTACTGAACCGAACTTTAACATGACACTACAATAGACTCGTAAATATTAAATAAATAATATTTATTGATTCACTAGTTGGAATTGTGGTCCCGAAACCACTGGTTCTGACACCACTGAAAAACAGGCTGTTACAACGCTCCCCTTACCAAAAGGAATTTTTGTCCCTGAAAATCTTATAAGAGAAAAGGTTTGGGTATTGTGATTTAATAGCTTCTTCCAATTCCCAATTGGCTTGCTCGACCCCGAGTCATTGCCAAAGAAATTTTACTAAATCTATACGTTTGTTTATCAATTCTCTAATTTCCCAAGCCATAATTTTAATTAGTTCCTCACGGTACGTCATATTAGACTATAGTTCTACTTTAATCGAAGAGATTATGTGGGAGGGATCAGATCTGTATCGTCTCAACATCAACACCTAAAAAACATTATGAATCTTTTCAAATTCTAACGACAAAGCCAAACGATAAGCTATCGACCCTATTCTCTTGATAATGTCATATGGACTAATGAATTGCGGACTGAGTTTCCTTTTTCAGCCAAAACGGAGAACTTTCTTCTAGGGCAATACTTTTAGGAACACTTTATCACCCACTTGAAACTTGATGTCTTTTCTTTTTAAATTGACATATGATTTTTGACGAATAAAAGTAGCTTTCAAACAATCTCATATAACCTTAACTTTTTCTTTGATTTCACGGATCAAATTAGTACCCAAAAGCTTTTTATTACTCAATTACAATGGAGCTCACGGTAATTTTAATACTCGCCCAGAAACTGTTGTTATAAGCAAAATCAATTAACGGAAGAAAAATTTCCCAATTACCTTTAAATTCAAGAATGCAACAATGGAGCATATCCTTGAGTATCTGAATCACTCTCTCAGATTGGTCGTGAATCTATGGATAAAATGTCGTACTAAAAGTCAATTTAGGGCCCAGAGTCTTGTGTAACTTTTCCTAAATTCTAGAGGTCAATCTCGGATCATGGTCAGACATAATCGACAACGGTACACCATGCAATCTGACGATCTCTAAGACATACAATTCTATTAATTTCTCGAGCAAAAAATTTTTGCGTACAATAATAAAATGTGTGAATTTAGTCAATCAATTAACAGCAACCTAGATCACATCTTTCTTTCTTAGTGACAACGATAATGCGGGCACAATATCCATGGTGACTCATTACCATTTTGACTACGGGATCATAACATGCTGTAGCATCCGTACAAAACTTGATGCTTGACATTCGCCTGTTGACATTTCAAACATTTAGCCACAAATTTTGAAATCTCATGTTTCATACCAGCCACCAGTACATTTGTTTCAGATCATTGTACATTTTGTTACTACCAGGGTGAATCAAGTAAGTGCTTTAGTGAGCTTCCCGCAAAATCTCTCATTTAACTTTAGAATTCTTCAGTACACATAATCTATTTTGAAAATACAGACTACCTTCGGAACCTATGCAAAATTTTATATCTTGTATTTTTTTCAACCTGTTCCCATTTAGCATTCAATTTGGCATCATTTTCCTGTGTTTTGGGAATTTGTTTGAAAAAATTAGTTTAGCCTTTAACTCAGCCAAAATCGAACCATTATTTTCAAGTATCAAATGAGTGTTCATGGCTCTCAAGGCAAATAACAAATTTCGACTCAAATAATCTACAAAAATATTAGCTTTCCCCGAGTGATAGTCAATGATCAAATCATAAGCTTTCAACTACTCCAACCATCAATGTTGTCGCAAATTCAATTGTTTTTGGGACATCAAGTATTTCAAGCTTTTATGGTCGTGAAAATATGACATTTTTCTCTGTACAAATAAAGTAGCCAAATTATTAGGGCAAACAAAGTAGCTGCAAGTTCTAGATCATGCATCAGATAATTTTCTCGTGTGATTTCAACTATTGGGAAGCATAAGCCATAACTTTACCTTCCTGCGTCAAAACACAACCCAGACCACTGAGTGAAACATCACTATATACAACAGATTCTTTTCTGAATTCTAGTTGAGTTAAAATGAAAGCTTTAGTTAACATTGTTTTCAACTACTTGAAACTCTATTGATATTTATCAGTCCAATCAAATTTAAGGTCTTTTTGCAACAATCTCGTCATTGGCAACACAATTATCGAAAAACCCTTAAAAAACGTCTATAATAACCGACCAGACTTAGAAAACTTTTTACTTCGGTGATGTTTCTTGGAAGTTTCCAACTTAACATAGTTGAAATCTTGCTAGAATCAACTCGTATACCATTTGTCGATACCACATGACCTAGAAACCTGACTTCACGAAGCTAAAACTCACATTTGCTGAATTTTGCATATAACTATTTCTTGCGCAATGTTTGCAATACTTTACTCAAATGTTGGGCATGCTTAGTCTCACTTCTCGAATAAATCAATATATCATCAATGAGAACAACAATGAACTTGTTTAAATACAACATAAATATTCTATTCATCGGATTCATAAATACAAATGGAGCACTTGTAAACCAAACGACATAACTAAAAATTCATAATGTTCGTACCTAGTTCGAAAAGCTATTTTTGGCGTATCTATATCTTTAACCCTTAGTTGATAATATCCAGAATGAAGATTGATTTTTGAAAACACTATCGGTGGTTTCAACTAATCAAACAAATCATCAATGCGGGGTAAAGGATATTTGTTCTTAATCATGACTTTATTCAACTACATGTAATCAATACATAGTCTCATCGACCCTTCCTTTTTCTTGACAAACAATACTGGTACACCCCAAAGAGATACACTCAGTTGAACAAACCCTCTATCTGACAATTCTTGCAACTGTGCTTGAAGTTCTTTTAATTTAGTTGAAACCATTCTATAGGGAGCAATCGATATTGGAGAAGTTCCCATTGCCAATTCAATAACAAATTCAACCTCCCTGATTAGTGGTAACCTTGTCACCTTTTCTGGGAATACATCAACAAATTCACATACAGTCAAAACTAGTTCAATTTTCGATTCTGAAGCTTTGGTATCAAGGATATACGCTAAATATACCTCACACCCCTTCTTTGACAAGCTTCTGAGCTGATAAAGCAGAAATAATATTGATGGGATTGTCAAATCTATTTGTTTCCACATTGCCAACTTACCATTTTGACATTTCAAAACAATATGTTTTCGTCTACAATTTACAACAACATCATGCAAAGTCAACCAGTCTATGTCGAGAATGACGTCAAAATCATTAAAGGGAAAAAGTATCAAATCAGCCAGAAAGTCACAATCTTGAATTCTCAGTGGACAATTCTTGCAAATCTTATCAACTGACCTAGTGGATTAGTTACTTTGACCACATATCCAGTTGACTCTATTGGTATTTTCTTATCTGTTACTAATGCAATGCAAATATACGAATGAGTTGACCCTAAGTCAGTCAAAGCATAAACAATAACATCAAAGAGAGAAAATGTACCAACGATAACATCAGGTGCTGAAGCATCCTCGAGAGCTCAAATTGCATAAGCCATAGTAGGAGCTCATACCTTAGATTGTAATACAGTGTCTTTCATTCCACTTCTAATAACTCCGAGATTACCACTATTTCTTGGTTGTCTTCCTCTCAAACGAGTAACCCTTGATCGCACATTTTGAATTTTATATCGATCAGATCTTTTAGGGCAATCTCTAATGAAATGATCTAGCGATCCACATCTGAAACAATATATTTCTTTCAACTGACACTCTCTGAAATGATTCCTTTTGCATTAGTTAGATTCAGGCTTGTTAGCATTTTAAACACTTTTGACACTAGCTATAGAGGTGGCTTGAGGTTTCAAGTTACTTTTCTTTCCTCGATCTCTCTTAGAAAATCCAGACGGAATTGAAAATCAACTGTGAGATTCTTTTATTTTCTTCAAGCCAGAGGAAAAAGATTTACCTAAATTCTTTTTACTAGTGTCACGAATCTCAAAATCAATCTTTGTCTTCGCTTTACTAATGCCTTCCATCTTCTAAGCTTTATCAACTAGAACAACAAATTCTTCCAGTTTGAGTGCCCCCATAAGCAACTGAATTTCTTCATTGAAATCCTCCTCAAATCGAGTACACATGATTGTCTCTGACAGAATTAATTCGCCGGCATATTTTTTGAGTTGATCAAATTCCCTCTTATATTCAGCTATTGTCCTATGGCCGTACTTTAGATATATTTGAATTTCTTGTCTAGATATCTTTGACTGATATATTTCTTTTGAAATTTAGTTTGAAAGAATTTCCAACTCAAACAGTCTTTCGGTACTACTACAATTAATGTTATCCACCACTGATATGCTTCTTTCGTGAGCAACGACACAACACACCTTAGACAATCTTCAGGTGAACACAGTAATTCATTCAATACCCTCAAGGTATTTTTTAACCATTACTCAGCCTTTTCTGGATCATGTTCAACTTTATCATAGAATTCCTCAGCCCCACATTTACAAATTTTATCAATATGAAGCTTATTAACTCGTACCTGATCCAAACCTTGGGGAATAGGGGTATTGATTGAGGTACAAGAGGGGGTGGAGATTGCTGAGACATTGGATTTGCTTGCATAAAATCTGTAAACCATTCTAACATCATACGGAAGAAGGCTCCACGGGCCTCACTTCCTTAGCATTCAGAAACGAGCACACTCTAAGCAACCTCAAGCACTAAGGTCAAAACATTACCCTCGACTTCATTAAAATTAACTCGGTTGGATTCAAATGACATATTTTATTTATATGACAAAAAAATCAAATCAAGTCAGGAGACATCACACTATCACAGGTTATAACGTAGCATGTATTTCTAAACTCGATACATGTTACGTTCAGCCCGAGAACTAACTAAACCATAACTCTGATACCACTAAATGTAACACCCCTCACTTGTCTCCATTATCAGATTAGGGCTACGGGATGCTACTATATAATACATAACAAAATAATGCTATATCAATGCAATACATTCTCATACAATTGTTATTTATCAAACATATAATCAAAATCATTTCATTCATATCCTGGCGGTGTTAAATTGTACTTACCAAAGCTATAAAATAATTTAAAACAAAGCAAGGAATCATTTGAAACATTTGAGAAAAGTGAGGTAAAAATGCAAAACAGGGGTCACACGACTGTGTGACCAAGACATGTAATAGCTTGATGCCACGTGAAGCTATAGGACATGGCCGTGTTGACAAATTGTGTGTAGGGACTAAAGTCACGTGGGAGGAGGTACACGATTGTGTCTCAAAATTGTGTAACTAACTGATGTTATGTGTGCTAATTGAAAATTAAATCACGCAAACCGCACAACCGTGCCATATACTTGTGTATGGAACACAGTCGTGTATCAGCCTGTGTGCACCTAAATGACACTTTCTCTATAAGTTACCTAATTCAATTTCACTTAGGCCACAAGAAATATTAAACCATTACTCAAACCTGTTCAATTGTTATCAAAATATACCTAAAACAACATCTATCTCATACACCCTAAGTACCTAACCAATATGCTTATTTGGCACCTCAATTTAAGCATATTCAATTTCACATTTAATAACCATCCATTTAGAAAACAAATTCCTAATAATTGAACCATTTCACCATATCACATACCAAAACAAAACATACAAAGCATGACCAAAAAAACCTTAAATATGTACATAATTAATCACCCAAAGCATCAACTTAGCAAAATACCACATCATTATTCACATAGCCAAACAATATGTAACAGCCCGATTTTGGGCTTAGTCAGAATAGTGGTTCTGGAACCACAAATCTGAGGTCGGGTAAATTATTTTTAATACTATTTTATGTGTTATAGCATAATTATATGAGTGCATGAAAATTTTGGTGAATTAATTTTAGCGATTGTGAGTTTAATTGCGAAAAGGACTAAATCGCATAAAGGGCAAACATTATGATTTACTAGAAAATGGTGTTAACTAGCTATGGAACTTAATGTAGAGGTCTTTAATGGGCAAATAATTCTATTTTAAGGGGATGGCTGGCCATGAGACATGAGAATTTAAGACAGTCAACATTTGGTGGTATTAGGTGACTTAATTGATAAAATATTCATAAAATAAAATAAAGAAAGGAGGGGCCAAATCATTCATCTTCTCCACCAAAATTTTTAGCCATTTTAAGGGTTTTAGAAGCTCAAAATTTTACCAACTTTCCACCCTTTCAAGTAAGTGATTTTGATGACTTCTCTTGATGACTTTTGTAACGCCCAAAAATCTCAAAACTATAAATTCTGTGCATTGAATTTGGCATGTATAAGTAGCACTTAGAATATTAATTTTAAGATATTACAAGGATTATATGAAGTCTTAGGGCTAGAGAAGACCATAGGAAAAAATTTAATTTTTGCCTTAGTGGAACCCTAGTCTCAGGTATTAGGCCTCTTAAACAAATTAAGGGGAAAATAGGACACAAGTGGGCCTTTGGCTCAGTGGCAAGGTGGCGTCACTTGGGGAGCTATAAGGTGGTGTTACTATCAGGGAAAAGGGTTTGAGGCTTAAGAGTGGTGAATTTAGAGACTTTATTTTTGCACATGGAAGGAAGGTAGTGGCGCTAGAGTGGACTCTGGAAAGGAGTGTTTAGGAGAGAAATTTAAGGTAAGGATAATTGAGAGAAAATAGGAGATTGAGAGAGGGGAGGTGATGGTGCTGAATGGGACTTTAGATGAAGCTAGGATCGGCTTATGGTGTTTTTAAGAGTGTGTCGTACTCTCTTAAGGGTTCTTTTGGTTTTGCCGAATTCATTTCATTACCAACTTCTCTTCTCCCTCACATTTTTCTGTCGAATAACCCACCATCTTTTTGCTGAAATTTCTATGGTAGTCTTCTTTCTCTAAAAAGTAGAATCCATTCTTAACTTCTTAAATGCTGAAATAGCCACATCAAATTGTTGATCTCTCTTTATTCTCCTTCATCACAAATCAGTTGCTATTATCTTATCTTAATTAAGTTTTAGAACCCAGATCTCGTTCAGTAGCTATCTAGGCCGCAAGTTCAAAGGTTAGATTCGGTAAGTGATTCGTCAAACATCATTTAGTATGTTTTGGTAAAAGTCAGAGGCTATCTAACCCTTCTTGTCGTTAACCTTGTTTTGATAAGGGTAGGGTTCATAAATCGCAAGCGTAGTAGGGATTTACAACTCTCTGCCGAAAAGCTATTCTCTCGTTTCGGCTTTTGGGTAAGTGTTCATGATTTTAGGGATATATGGCCGAATGGTCTACAGTAAGTGGAAGGGTGACTTAAGTGGATACAAGTCACCTATTATTTTATCTTTAACGATTGAGATTAATGCAAATCTAAGGATATTTGGAATAGTAGCTAATGAGGGGCTATTAGAACTTGTGGCGCACAGTAAGGTTACAGTAAGGCTTCGGTTTTTGGTAAATGTTGTGATTAAGTATGGAATCAATTCGAGGTTGGTATTGATTGTAGGTTGAGGCTGAGGATAGTGTAGCACAGGTTATTAACCAGGTGTGTACATACACTACACATATGATAAATTGGCAAAAGCTGAAATCTCAAAAAGTCAGAATGCCAAAAAGTTGAAAAGCTAAAAAGTTGGCGTCGGCAACCACACGAGCGTGCGAACATTCATGTGGAAACTCTGATACGATTATTGGGGCCAAGAGAGTGATCTCATGGTCTTGGGACTGTTTGGCCAACCGGGCCAGATAGGGCTAAATGGGCTTGCCGAGGTCGTGGGCCCAAATTAGCAAAAGTTGAAATGTGAAATTTAATGATGGATTGATATGGATGATTGTATGATTTGATTATGATCGGGCCTATTGGGCTACATTAACACGATTGGGCTTAATGGGCTATATGGACGTGATTGGGTTTAGTGGGCCTTATGGAAATTTTAGAAATGCATGCTAGGGTTTTAATAGACTTTAAGCCTAGCTTTGATGAATTCTCAAATAGCATAAAACTTAATTAAATAATCAAACATGTTTGTGGACAAGTCGCTAGGCTAGGGTGTGGCAATGGACGTATGCATGTCTAGGATTGAATTTAGGAAGAGGATGGTACTTAAGCGGTCCTAGTGTCCCACCTCCTCTTCTCTTGAATCCTACCTGGTGCATAATGGCTGTTCACTTTAGCCGCGAGGACTTGTTGATAGGCCAAAGTTCGTAATTGAAACTCGTACTACTAGGAGAGTACAAAAATGCCCTGTAGAGTAAAAATTACAAAAATGCCCCTGTAGGGCAAAAATTAGGGAAATGCCCCTGTAGGGTAGAATTACGAAAATGCCTTGTAGGGTAGAAATATGAAAATGCCCTTGTAAGGTAGATTTACGAAAATACCCTTGGGTAGTGAAATGACTAAAATACCCCTAGGTGCTTAATGTGTGATAATATGTATGTTGCATTCATGAAATGTATGTTGCATTCATGAAATGTATGTTGCACTTGGGTGGGTTTAATGATACGGAGGAAGATATGTGAGGATTGCATAGTCGCTTGACGACCGTGGATCCACCGGTGGCTTGAAGCCCATTATATGAATAGCAGCCTTGCTGCAACGTTTGAGTAGTGCCGCTGTTGGGTGGGTTGATATTTATATCCCCATAAGAGTGTAAGGTTGGAAGGGAATTAGAGTGCAGGGTTGGATTTGGGGTGGGAGCATTGTATTCACGTGATACTGATGTGATATGAGGTCAATGTGGGCTAAGGCCCAAGACCATCGATATTGATTGGGCTTAGGCCTAATGTGATAAATGCATGTTGATTTGATTGCCAAGGGTCGTACATACTGAGTTTCAAAACTCACACCTTTTAATTTAATATTTCAGGTGACCCTCAGTAGACGGCTTGACGTAGGAGAGGACTCGAAGATGGCCACACTACAAGCTATTTAGGAGTTTTTTAAATAGTTTCGAATTACTTTATTTTTAATCATTTTATTTTTTTCAAAGAGATGTAATAAGGCCTTGTATCTCCGATTTGACTTTACTATTAGGTTTTATTTTTGTTACAACAGCCTAATTATCAAACTTAAAGAAATGTTTTGTAACGCCTTGATTTTCGGCACTTTTTTCGGGTTTATTGTGATTTTGGTGAAATCATGAATTTTAGTATTGTGATTGCTGAATATGTGTTTAAGTATGTTAGTGGGCCTTTAGGAGGCCCAAACGTAGGTAAAAACCAGGTAAAATTATCAAAGTATGGATTTTAAGTGAAGGGGGAACTTGGTTAGGTGGGTTCTTAAGAAAAACTTGGTAGAATTTGTCACAAAGAGGGCCTTGGCAAAGTGGCAAGGTGGCGCCACTAAGCTCCTAAAAAAGTGGCGTGTGGGATGGTATTCAAGGTCTAGGGTTCAGGTCACAAGGTAAGCTTATGGTACTTTTATTTTTATGTGCATGTATTGGTGAAGTGGTGGCACTCAAGTGAAACTCTGCTGGGAAGAGTTTGAATTGCTCATGAGAGTAGATCAAGGAGAGATTTTAGGAATGTTTGAATTTGAGAAGTAATGGCCAATTAAGGGACCCTGGCATTGCAAATTCGGCATCTAGCTTTAAGGTTAACATTTTTGGCATTTTGAGTTTTGGTGCCAATTTCTTTAAGTAAGTGAGCCTCCTTCTTCTGCCGATTGGGTGTAGAGCATTAGGTCTTTCTTTTTGTCATTTTTTAGGCCTCATTATTTTCTCATCTTTTTTGTTCCTAAAAGCCGAAACCTACCCCCAAAAGCCCCTATTGCCGATTTCTCCATTTAGCCGAACCTACTCGTCCTTTCTCCTCTTATTTTTCTTTCATTCTTTTCTTCTTTATTCTTCCTGCACCCTAAAGCCGATTTTCATCTAATCACTTGTTCTTTTAGGTCGAATCAAGCTACTCTTTCCCTTCTCTTGCAAACTACTGTCGATAGCCATTAAAAGCTGAAAGCATCTTATTGCTGATTACCCATTTTACCAAAATTATCTCTTCCTTCTCTTGAACCCTTTAAAAAGCCGAATCCCTAATCTTCCATCTCTTTTTTCTATCGATTCACTTGACCTATTCTTTTGCTAAGTCGACAAGAATACTTAAGTATAGATTCTAAAGCCGAAACGTGGTGATCCTTTCTCTAGTTGCGTTTTGAAGTAGACCGGTAGTAGATCTGAGATAGAAAAGTGGTTGGAGAGCAAGTAGATCTCGTGGTAAGTATCGAAACCTTTATTCAATCTTTCTTGGAATTCTGGAATAGCCGAACACCCCCTAACCCTTTAGGGAGGCTATCGACTTGCCTTAAGGGTGGTTTCAATGTTATATTCAGTTCTTATGTGTGTTAGTTGGCGAAAGGTGATCAAGCAAGGAGTATTGGAAATCGAGGACGTTGGTACAACCAGATCTAGACTTAGTGGATCTAAGTCGACAAAGGTAAGACTTCATGGCCATTAGGGCATTGGCCGAATATGGTAAGAAATTCCTACATTGGTTTTTCATGGATTCGTGATCTAATCGGTTAAGTGGTCAATTGTAGGGGGAAATCGTATAGGAGATCTTACCGGTGGAATCACAAAATAGGTGTGTGTATCGAACACTCTTTTCATAGTTCAAATCGGTAAAAGCCTAAAAGTTGAAATGCTGAAGTTTTGGTATTTCGTGGGCTTGTGGGTTTACGAACGTTCACAAGTCAGTTGGAATTCAATGGATCTGTAATCGCGAGTAGTAAGTTGGTTGGGTGTGCAATTTCATGCGTCTCGGTAAGTTATGCCTTAATGGGCCAAATGTGGGCCCAATGGGCTTTCAAGCCCATATGGGTAAAAATAGGCATTAAAGGTATTCTGATAGACTGTAGGGTCGAAACTGCTAAAATTGGTAACTGAATATGAAACTTGGACTAAATGGGCTTAAGTAGCCAATAGACACTATAGGGCCCATTAGGGGTTTTTAGGGCCCAATAACTAAAACTATTAAACTAAGTTAAATAGACTACTGTGACGACAAATAGATTAGTAGTGACTGTAATGAGCATGAAATCCCTAAAAACTAATAAAATTACTGAAATACCCCGATAGGTGGAAAATTACCTTTTTACCCCTAGGTGTAAAATGACCGTTATACCCCTAGGGCTAAATTTGAATGAAATGCATGAATGACTATTTCTGTTACTGTATGCCATATTATATTTATCTGTTGCATGGGTTGGGTTATTGATTGAGGAAGTGTGAGTGGCATTGCCACGTTTATTGGAAGGGGCTACGCCTCGTATTATTGAAAAGGGGCTTTGCCTCGTTATACTATTAGTGGCTTGGCCACGTTATTTGACCAGCCATACTACAACTGTGGTGTGTGGGCTGGGTGGGTGGAGTTATTCTCTACATGGTGTGTTGGCTGGTACGGGTGCTGTGTAGCGATTGGGTGGGTTGAGTAGTCTCCCCACATGTTTTGGGCTTGCATTCATGCTTATTATCTGCTCTGTTTCTGTATTAGGCCTATGGGCCATACTGTTATCTGTACTATTAACTGGATAGGGCTTCGGCCCAGTTGATACTGAGACTGGATTGGGCTCAGGCCCAGTGGGCTTGAGCTGACTTGGGCTTTGGATAGGCTTCTGCACACACTGAGTTTTCCGAACTCACTCTTTTCCTTCCATCCTTGCAGGTGAGCCCTAGTTCGTGGACTTGAAGTTGGGAGGGATTCAGAGTGGCCACGAAGACTGTGTTTATGGTTCTAAACTTATTTTATCTATTTCATTATTTTTAATTACTCGTTTTTGTTTTTAATTTTTGGGTTTGTAATAAGGCCACTTTAATTATATTTTTGGGTTTATTTTTATAACTTATTCATACTTCCCTTGATTACCCTGAATATGGTTACACGAGTTTTCAAACTTAGTCGATATGCCAAAAGAATAGTCGCAACGGAATATGAGCGATACGTGCGGTTCGAGGATGGTTTAAGAGACAACCTTAGGGTTCTTATAGCTCCACAGAGGGAGCAGGACTCTGCGGTTTTAGTGGAGAAAGTAAAGATAGCAGAGGAAGTAAAGCGTACGGAGCGACTCAACCGAGAAAAGGATAATGGAAAAAATAAACAGAACATGGAAGCTATGGGGGCTGGACAGAGGCCTGCGAGGAGGGCCAGGGTGAATGGGCCGGTTAGAGTTGGGGCCCCTGTTGCTGCTACTAACATTGGGATACCACCTTGTGCTATGTGTAGAAAAGGGCATACAGGCGAATGTTGGAGGAGAATAGGAGCCTGTTTGATCTGCGAATCTATGGAGCATAAGATTAGAGAGTGCCCGAGGAGGCCCGATCAGGTGCAAGCCGATGGTAGAGGCAATTTTCAGCTGTAGAGAGGTGGTCAACAACCACCAAGGGGCCGTCGTTAAGCCAGAGGCAGTAATAGCGCAGGACGTGGACGTGGAGCACTGGGCAAAGGTGCAGGACAGGCAGAGGCGAGGCAGCCAACTTTGGTCTATACTGCTTATCGCAGAGAGGAGGGAGATGCACCAGATGTGATAATGGGTTTGTTTTTAATTTATGAGTTACCTTAAGCTGCATTGATTGATATTGGGCCGAGCATTCGTATATTGCATGCAATAAGACTGAGTCATTGGGCGGTATGTTTGAAATTATTACAAATAAGATTTCTGTGTTTAGTCCTTTAGGCCAGTCGGTGGAGGTGAATAAGTTGTATAGGGATGTACCCTTGGTAGTCCAACAGGTTACCTTTTTAGCGGACTTGATGGAGTTACCTTTTAGTGAGTTTGATCTTATCTTAGGGATGGATTGGTTGGTGAAACACTGGGCAACCTTAGATTACGCTACAAAGCGAATGGTGTTAAGAACGGCGAAAGATGAGGAGCTAGTAGTAATTGGAGAATGCCGAAATTATTTGTCGAATGTGATTTCAACATTAAGGGCTGAGAAGTTGGTGCATAAGGGTTGCAAAGCTTATGTGGCGTATATAAGTGATACGGAGGTTAAGAGCCCTACTGTTAAGGATTTAAGAATAATTAGTGAGTTTTTGGATGTTTTTCCCGATGAACTGCCAGGGCTACCACCTAATAGAGAAGTAGAATTTGGAATTGAGCTGTTACCTGGTACGGCTCCAGTGTCCATCGCACCTTATCGGATGGCACCAAAGGAGTTGGTGGAGCTTAAGGCACAGATTCAAGAATTGTTGGATAGGGGATTTATCCGACCAAGTGTGTCTCCATGGGGAGCACCGGTGTTATTCGTGAAGAAGAAGGATGGGTCATTGCGAATGTGCATTGACTATCTGCAGTTAAATAAGTTAACCATTAAGAATAAGTACCCCCTGCCTAGGATAGATGACCTATTCAATCAACTTAGGGGAGCCTCAGTTTTCTCGAAGATTAACTTGCATTCAGGTTACCATCAACTGAGGGTTAAGGAAGTAGACGTGTATAAGACAGTTTTCAAAACTTGTTATGGACATTACGAGTTTTTGGTGATACCTTTTGGGCTAACGAACACACCTGCTACTTTTATAGATCTTATGAACTGGGTTTTTCAACCTTATCTAGATCAGTTCGTAGTAGTTTTCATAGATGACATCTTAGTGTACTCGAGAACGGAGGATGATCATGACGCACACTTAAGAATTGTGTTACAGATTTTAAGGGAAAAGCAATTGTATGCTAAGTTTAGCAAGTGTGAATTCTGGTTAAGGGAAGTCACTTTCCTAAGACAAGTGGTCTCAGCTGAGGGGATTATAGTTGATCATCAGAAAGTGGAAGCAGTGTTGGATTGGAAACCACCTAGGACGGTGTTAGAAATTCAGAGTTTTCTAGGCTTGGCTGGGTATTATAGGCGGTTCGTTGAGGGGTTCTCATTGATTGTTGCACCCTTGACCAAGTTGCTTCGGAAAGGGGTGACATTTGTGTGGACTGATAAACAGCAAGAAAGCTTTGAGAAGCTTAAGAAGGTTTTAACGAAGGCCCCTGTTCTAATACAGCCGGAGCCTAAGAAGGAGTTTACGGTTTATAGCGATGCGTCACACATGGGCTTGGGTTGTGTTTTGATATGAGAAGGGAAAGTGGTTGCATATGCGTCGTGCCAGCTTAGGGCTCACAAGGGAAATTACCCAACCCACAATTTGAAGTTGGCAGCAGTGGTGTTCGCACTTAAGTTTTAGATACATTACTTGTATAGAGAGAAGTGCACCATTTACACGAATCACAAGAGTCTGAAGTACCTCTTAACTCAGGAGGAGTTGAATCTGAGGCAGCGAAGATGGGTTGAGCTATTAAAGGATTATGATTGCACAATCGAATATCACCCAGGCAAAGCAAATGTGGTGGCTGATGCCCTAAGTCGTAGAGCTATGTTGGACTTGAGGGCGATGTTTGCTCAGTTAAGTTTGTATGACGACGGTAGTTTGTTAGTTGAGTTGCAAGTGAAGCCACTGTGGGTTGAGCAGATCAAGGCTAAGTAGCCATTGGATGGAACTTTGGGTGCTCAATTCAAGCAAGTCGAGAATGGGAAAGCGACGGATTTTGGGTTAAATAGTGATGGGTTGTTGTGTTTCCGTGGTAGAATTTGTGTGCCAAGGGATAATGAGCTAAGGAAGTCTATTTTGCGGGAGGCACATAGTAGTCCCTATGCTATGCACCCCAGAAGTAACAAAATGTATCAGGGTTTACGAGAGCTTTATTGGTGGACGGGGTTGAAGCGCGAGGTTATGGAATTTGTGGGCAAATGCTTAGTATGTCAGCAAGTGAAAGCAGAACATCAGCTACCATCAGGGTTACTTCAACCGGTTAAGATCCCACTCTGGAAGTGAGAGCGAGTTACTATGGATTTCGTTAGTGGGTTACCCCTAACACCGTCTAAGAAAGACTCTGTGTGAGTGATAGTGGATCTGTTGACTAAGTCTGCCCATTTTATACCGGTCTGCACCGACTACTCACTATAGAAGTTGGCAAGGTTGTATGTGGCAGAGATTGTGAGATTGCATGGGGTTTCGATCTCTATTATATCTGATAGAGAGACCCTCGATTCATGTCTCGCTTTTGGAAGAAGCTGCATGAAGCACTGGGTACGAGATTGGATTTTAGTATAGCGTTTCACCCTCAGACTGATGGTCAGTCGAAGAGGGTAATTCAGGTTTTGGAGGATATGCTGAGAGGGTGTGTAATTGAGTTCCCAGGTAGTTGAGAGGATTACTTGCTGTTAGCTGAATTTGCTTATAACAATAGTTATCAGGCAATTATTGGAATGGCACCATATGAAGCACTGTATGGGTGAAGATGTCGTACTCTAAATTATTGGACTGAGTTGGGTGAGCGGCGAGTATTGGGTTCGGAGTTGGTAGCAGACACCGAGGATAACATAAGGTTGATTCGGGATCGGTTGAAAAAGGCGGTAGATAGGCAAAAGTCGCATGCTTACCTCAAGCAGAGAGAGATTGAGTATACAGTGGGGGACTTGGTTTTTCTCAAGGTTTCCCCTTGGAAGAAGGTGTTAAGGTTTGGACGAAAGGGCAAGTTAAGCCCTAGATTCATTGGGCCATATCGGGTGTTGAAGAGAATTGAGCCAGTTGCCTATTAGCTGGAATTGCCTGCTGAACTGAGCCAAATACACGATGTGTTCCATGTATCAATGCTAAGGTGTTATCGCTCAGACCCTTCTCACATCGTGTCAGTCAAGGAGATCGAGGTTAGACCAGACCTAACTTTTGAAGAGGAGCCAGTTCAAATAATTAATCAAGATGTTAAGGTGTTAAGAAGGAAGCCTGTCCCTTTGGTCAAGGTGCTTTGGCATAACCATAGTGCCGAGGAAGCCACATGGGAACCTAAGGAGGCAATACGACGATAATACCTTCACTTGTTCCAATCAGGTAAATTTCGAGGCCGAATTCTTTTAGGGGGTAAAGTTGTAACGCCCCAAAATCTCGAAACTATAAATTCTGTGTATTGAATTTGGCATGTATAAGTAGCACTTAGAATATTAATTTTAAGTTATTACAAGGATTATATGAAGTCTTAGGGCTAGAGAAGACCATAGGAAAAAAATTAATTTTTGCCCTAGTGGAACCCTAGTCTCAGGTATTAGGCCTCTTAAACAAATTAAGGGGAAAATAGGACACAAGTAGGCCTGTGGCTCAGTGGCAAGGTGGCGTCACTTGGGGAGCTATAAGGTGGTGTTACTATCAGGAAAAGGGTTTGAGGCTTAAGAGTGGTGAATTTAGGGACTTTATTTTTGCACATGGAAGGAAGGTAGTGGCGCTAGAGTGGACTCTGGAAAGGAGTGTTTAGGAGAGAATTTTAAGGTAAGGATAGTGGAGAGAAAATAAGAGATTGAGAGAGGGGAGGTGATGGTGCCGAATGGGACTTTAGGTGAAGCTAGGATCGGCTTGTGGTGTTTTTAAGAGTGTGCCGAATTCTCTTGAGGGTTCTTTTGGTTTTGTCGAATTCATTCCATTGTCAACTTCTCTTCTCCCTCTCATTCTTCTGTCGAATAACCCACCATCTTTTTGTCGAAATTTCTATGGTAGTCTTCTTTCTCTAAAAAGCCGAATCCATTCTTAACCTCTTAAATGCTAAAATAGCCATATCAAATTGCCGATCTCTCTTTATTCTCCTCCATCACAAATCGGTTGCTATTATCTTCTCTTAATTAAGTTTTGGAACCCGGATCTCGTTCAGTAGCTATCAGGTCGCAAGATTAAAGTTAGATTCGGTAAGTGATTCGTCAAACATCATTTAGTATGTTTTGGTAAAAGCAGGAGGGCTATCTAACCCTTTTTGTCGTTAACCTTGTTTTGACAAGGGTAGGGTTCATAAATCGCAAGCATAGTAGGGATCTACAACTCTCTGCCGAAAAGTTATTCTCTCGTTTCGGCTTTTGGGTAAGTGTTCATGAT
This sequence comes from Gossypium stocksii, assembly GCA_020496765.1. Taxonomy (NCBI): domain Eukaryota; kingdom Viridiplantae; phylum Streptophyta; class Magnoliopsida; order Malvales; family Malvaceae; genus Gossypium; species Gossypium stocksii. The sequence goes on along the minus strand of CM035629.1, from coordinate 53,444,126 downwards.
TTTGGGGATATGTGGCCGAATGGTGTAGAGTAAGTGGAAGGGTGACTTAAGTGGATACAAGTCACCTATTATTTCATCTTTAACAATTGAGATTAATGCAGATCTAAGGATATTCAGAATAGTAACTAATGAGGGGCTATTAGAACCGGTGGCACACGATAAGGTTATAGTAAGGCTTCGGTTTTTAGTAAATGTTGTGATTAAGTATGGAATTGATTCAAGGTTGGTATTGATTGTAGGTTGAGGCTGAGGATAGTGTAGCGTGGGTTATTAACCTGGTATGTACATACACTACACACACGATAAATAGGCAAAAGCTGAAATCCCGAAAAGCTGGAATGCCGAAAAGCTGAAAAGCTGAAAAGTTAGCGCCGGCAACCACACGAGCGTGCGAACATTCATGTGGAAACTCTGATACAATTACCGGGGTTAAGAGAGTGATCTCATGGTCTCGGGCCACTGTTTGGCCAACCGAGCCAGACGGGGCTAAATGGGCTTGCCGAGGTCGTGGGCCCAAATCAGCAAAAGTTGAAATGTGAAATTGAATGATGGATTGATATGGATGATTGTATGATTTGATTATGATCGGGCCTATTGGGCTACATTAACACGATTGGGCTTAATTGGCTATATGGACGTGATTGGGCTTAGTGGGCCTTATGGAGATTTTAGAAATGCATGCTAGGGTTTTAATAGACTTTAGGCCTAGTTCTGATGAATTCTCAAATAGCATAAAATTAATTAAATAATCAAACATGTCTGTGGACAAGTCGTTAGGCTAGGGTATGGAAATGGATGTATGCATGTCTAGGATTGGATCTAGGAAAAGCTTGGTACTTAAGTGGTCCTAGTGACCCACCTCATCTTCTCTTGAATCCTACCTGGTGCATAGTGTCCGTTCACTTTAACCGTGAGGACTTGTTGGTGGGCCAAACTTCGTAATTGAAACCCGTACTATTAGGAAAGTACAAAAATGCCTTATAGAGTAGAAATTATGAAAATGCCCCTGTAGGGAAGAAATTACGAAAATACCCCTGTAGGGTAGAATTACGAAAATGCCCTATAGGATAGAAATACGAAAATGCCCTTGTAAGGTAGATTTGCGAAAATACCACTGGGTAGTGAAATGACTAAAATACCCCTAGGTGCTTAATGTGTGATAATATGTATGTTGCATTCATGAAATGTATGTTGCACTTGGGTTGGTTTAATGGTACGGAGGAAGATATGTGAGGATTGCATAGTCGCTTGATGACCGTGGATCCACCGGTGGCTTTAAGCCCATTATATGAATAGCAACCTTGCTGCAACGTTTGAGTAGTGCCGCTGTTGGTGTTACCTTTGGAGTGTAGGGATGGGTGGGTTGATATTTATATCCCTAAAGGAGTGTAGGGTTGGAAGGGAATTGGAGTGCAGGGTTGGATTTGGGATGGGAGCATTGCATTCATGTGATATTGATATGATATGAGGTCAATGTGGGCTAAGGCCCAAGACCGTCGATATTGATAGGGCTTAGGCCCAATGTGATAATTGCATGTTGATTTGATTGCCAAGGGTCGTACACACTGAGTTTCTGTGACATCCCGATTTTTGACCCTAATTGGAATGGTGGTTTCAGGACCACAAATTCGAGTTAGAAAAATATCAAAATATTATTTTCTATGCCTTCTGTGTGTGATATAGCATGTGTGAAATTTTGGTCGAAAAATTTTAGCATTTGAAGGTCAATTTGATAAAACAAGCTTAATCGCATAAGATGAAAACTCTGTGGTTGTTTGTGTGATGGCTAATTTGAGAATGTTTTTATTTTTGAAAGTAGTAAAAGGCAAATTTGCCATGTATTTATAAATGGGACGGAAATGGCTTGATGTTAGTATATATATATATATGTGTTATTTGAGGTTATAATTGGAAACAAATTATAAAATAAAGTTAATATATAACATAAAAATAAAAGATGGAAAAGAAACATGTAAATGTTCATCTTTGGGTGCCGAAAGTTGAGAGAATAAGGATAGGAGAAACTCTCCCACATTCGGCCATTGTTAGTCTAAAATTTAAGGTTAGTTTGGTGTTATTTTTTATTTTGTGCATGTTTTTGAGTTTGTGGTTGGATTAATTAAGTAGCCCAAGTGTTAATTTTGATATTAGATGATGCTAGTGAATTCGGCCTAAGTATATCTTGGGTAAATTCTCGTTGTTTGGTATTTTATTGAAATTAGACTAATTGTCAATGTGTAAGACGTAAGGGGTTATTACATAAATTACATAATTATGTGATATGTGAGTGAAGAATATATGGGCATATAAAATGTGTATTCGGCTTAAGAGTGAACAATGTGTGTATGTGAAATGGTCTATTCGGCTGTATATTTGATACATGTACAGGAGACTATTTTGTGCACTAATGAGTTAAGTGTTGGTGTTTATTTGGCATGAGTAGTTTAACGGTGCTATGATAATTTGTCTATATGCTATTCGGTCCAGATGATGTTCATCAAGGAATATATATATATATATATATATATATAAAAGATATGAAGTTTGTCGAAACCATTTTTTTTGAAAAACGAAGGGGAATCGACATTTGAAAATAAAAAATTCAGAGTCGCCACCAATCCTTTTTGTAGTGTGATTGGGCCACCTCATAAAACATTTTGGTCTACGAATTTTGAGAAAATAGGCTCGGGAGTCAATTACGTATGAGGAAGGATTAGCACCCTCAATACGCCCAAAATTGGTACTTTATTGATTGATTTATGTCTTAATGTCGAAAATTGAAGATTTGAAAAGATTTTAAAACACGATCCTCCTTTTTGAAACATTTGAATAGATTAACCATGAGTTAAAGACCATCTCGCTTCAAGGTAAAACGTCACATTCAGTACAGTAGGACATAACGTTTTTGACCCTCGAGTATGAGCTTGTCTTTATTTTTTTTTAAAAAAAATGTGCACTTTATTTTTTTTTAAAAAAAAAGGGTATTCGGATATTTAAATCAAACGTAAAACCATAACCCAATACGGTAGGGTGTGATTTTTCGATTTTTTTAAATATAGAATATTGCCTTCACTTTCCAAAATTTTGAAAAAAATCCGACTAGAAAAATATATTTGAATATTTGGATTGAACAAAAACCGAAACCCAATACGGTAGGGCACAATTTTCTGAGCTTCCAAATATCGAAAACTACCTTTGTTTTAGGGGAATAAATCAATAAGAAGGATATTCAAACACTTAAATCTAAAAAACGAAACCCAATACGGTCTTAAATCTAAAAAACGAAACCCAATACGGTAGGGCACGTTTTTTTAAAACGATTAAGTATAGAAAATTGCCTTTATTTTTAATAACTATTTGGGGATAAAATGCTGAATAAAATACTTAAATCGAATAAAAAACGAACCCAATACGGTAGGGCCCGTTTCTTTGAGACGACTAAGTATAAAAAATGCATTTATTTAAAAACAAGTTGAGAATATATTATAAAAGAATTAAAATGATTTAAAATTTAAAAACTATAATAATGATATGTAACATAAAAAAAACAATAATAAAATAATAACCCTAACAATTAATAATAAGGAATATAATAAAAAAAAGTTGAATGATAATAATAAATAGTAATAATAGTAACCATAGATATAATAATATAATAAATATTGTGATGGCAATATTAATGATAGTACCGAAGAAAAAAATGATAGTAATAACAATGATATGGTAATGGTAATATTAAACATAATAATAATAGTAAAATTAAAATAGTAGATGTCAAATCAATAATGATGACAAACAATGAATAATTAGTAATATAATAGGATATATATAAAAAAGTAATAGTAGTAAAAAAAACTGTAGTTAGTAAAAACAATTAAAATATGATAATAAATACGATAAAATATAAAAAATTATTTAGTAATAATAGTAAAAAACCGCAGCGATTAGTAAAAAAAAAAATACAAAAATATAATAAGTATAATAAGGCCATATTTAAAATAATTAGGCCATATTTAAAATAATTAACTTTTAAATAAATATATATAAAAAATAATAATAGTTTAAAATATATGGTTAATTAAAATAATTAATTTAAAAACAAACTACAAAAAACAACAAAAAAAAAAACAAAATGGAATTAGATCGATTTAAAAACACAAGTTTTGGAGTTAAACAGGAAAACAAATAAGGTAAAAGAGCCAAATTGGACTAAAAACCAAGCATTTGGGGTAAAATTAGAAATAAATGAAAACAAAAGGACCAAATTGTAGTACTCGCACAACTTTAGGGGACCAAGGTAGAAAATATTTCCCCTTTCCGAACATGAAACATCACCAGGGACTAAAATAAAACAAAAATAAAATTCCTGGGACAATTAATAAACAAAGAAAATATATAAACAGGTTCTAATTACAAGTTAGCACAAAAGGGGAGGACTTAATGCGTAAATCCCCCACTTTGAGTCAAAAATGCGTGGGACCAGCACCAAGCAGTGCTGTCCTGTTTTGCTTATTTATCCCCCACCCACAAATCTGTTTTAAAGAAACATTTTTAACCCTTGGTCCCCTCTTTATTTGTTTCTCTGTAAACCTTGAGAAATTCATCAAAGCCTCAGCCGACTGCTTCCCATCGGAAGTGAAAAAGGTAAGCTTTTTGCCTTTTTATTTTAAAAACGCATATATATGCTTAAATATATATAAAAAAACTATATAAAAAACGAATTCAAGAATAATACCCTCCGTTTAAATCGATTTTTCTCCTCAAATCCGCCTTACGATTCCTGCTTTCGATTCTCTGGTATTTGGAACTTTGATATTTTAGTATGAATTTCTGTATTTTGTATTTGAATAATCCTCTAAAAAAAAAAAATATGCTACATCCTTGGCTTTTTATAGCCTGTAGTTTACAAGTACAATGACAAACGTGGGACGTACGAACGTGGGTAATATGCGGAGGTGCGGCGACGTGGGCGTGGTAGACATGAGCAACTCGTGGGAAGTGGCTTCGTGGGTGCAAGGTTCTTGGTGCCGGAACTGCTGAAACTTTTAAATTTGGGGTTAGATTCTTGTAGTGGTTAAAAATTTTTAGGTTAGAAGTTGGGTTTTAAAAATTGGGCTCTGGGATTTGGGTGCTTTGTAATTGGGTTTGGTTTTGGGTTTTGGATTAAATCTGGGCCCGGGCAAAATTAAGGGCCTACAGCTGCCCCTCTTTGCTCGTTGTTGTGTAACGAGAACGAAGCAAAGACTTTAGAAAGGCCAATTTTGCCCGGTCTTGCTGAATCCTGACCCATTGTTACTTCTTGCTCAAGTAGCCATATTCCATCCCATGGTCACTTCAGGGGTATAGGGATTAACACTTCGATCTACTCCAGTAAGCTTCAGAGAGAAGAGATTTGTAACTTCAACCTGCTCTCTGCAACTTCAGAGAGATAAGGTTTGCTATCTTTGATCTGCTCCCCTACTGCTTAGCGAGATAAGATCTGCTATCTTCAGTCTACTCCACTGCGACTCAAGGGATATAAGATTTGTAACTTCAACCTGCTCTCTGCAACTTTTCAGAGAGATGAGGTTTGCCATCTTCGATCTGCTCCACTATTGCTTAGGGAGATAAGATCTGAATCTTCAGCCTGTTACCCTACTGCTTAGGGGGTTAAAGCCTGTTCATCGCCTTCGATCTACTCCACTACTGCTTAGGGAGATAAGATCTATAATTTTCAGCCTGTTACCCTACTGCTTAGGGAGTTAAAGCTAGTGGCTTGAATCTGCTCCGCTCCTGCTCAGCGAAGATAAGATCTGCCGAAATTTGATCTACTCCGCTCCTGTTCAGTGAAGATAAGATCTGCTCAAATTTGTAATTTCAATCTTGTACACTATCCACCGGGGAATCTATCTGTAGAATTGATTTCCTGGGGTTTATACTTATGTCAAATGATTAAGATGCCATGATTAACATGAATCAAAAGCTCCTAACTAAATGTATCATGAATGACATTTGTATGAATGCAGAATGTCATGAAAATGATTTCTTTTTGGGTTATCACCATTCGTCTTTTATCAGGATTTTATCACTGTTGTGTAATCCTCTCTTCTTTATTCAAGTGGAATCCTTGACAGAAAGTCCTCTTCTTAAATCCATTCCACTGCGACTCAGGGGTATAGGATTTGTACCATATTCCCAATCAAATGATCCAATACAACCCTCTCTGGATAATATGACCAAATCCAAAATCTTAATCTCTTTTCCAAGCATGATTTCCCTTTTAATACTTGAGTGGATATTACTTGTTATTCGCCGAGGTATTTCTGACCAATAAAATCTTGGAGAGATGTACTAACTTAGACCCCTCTTTTCAACATCTCTCGCTTTTAAGCTTGGGGAGTCCTGTTTCCGATTTTCGTAACATTAGAAGCTTCCAAAGTAATATGCAAAACTTCTTTTGTGAAAGTATTATTAGTCCATTAATCATCATTTCAATGCAAAAATGCTCGAAAAAGAAAATAATAGGCTAACAGAAAATTATTTAGAAACATAACTAAAAACGTCAAATAAGGATGGCAAATACCATAAGAAGGAAGTTTATTGAGACCATAGCTCAGAACAAATAGAATAACAAAAACAAATACAATATGGGTGAGACGTGAACTAGATGCCCCAGATATCACAGTCTAAGCTTCTCTTTACGAACACCTTGAGGCTCATTTTGAACTCAAAATGTGTATAGGAGATCTAAAGTACTTTGTTGATGCCCCAAAACATAGCATATCTCCTCACTGTCAATTCAGGCATAGCAAGAATACTATCTGCCCTTACCTTCGATCAAAATTTGAATTGCCCTTTTCGGGTTTTCAATTCAAAACCCCTTTGGTCACAAGGTGCCCTTTGCGGGTTTTCACCTTGGCCTCTCCTTTTTCTTTTCTCTTTTTCTCTTTTCTCTTTTTTCTTTCTCTTTTTTCTTTTCTTCTTTTTTTTTTAAGCGAAGTACTTCTTGACTGAATCTGCATTGACTGGATTAGGTAAGTTCCCGCCATCCATCTCAGCTAATATCAACGCTCCTCCAGAAAAGGCCTTTTTTACCACATACGGTCCCTCCCAGTTTGGCATCCACTTTCCTCTAAAATCCTTTTGTATAGGAAGGATCTTCTTTAATACCAAGTCCCCCTCATGGAACACTCTGGGGCGAACCTTTTTATTGTAAGCTCGCATCATTCGTTTCTGATACATTTGTCCATGATGTATAGCTTTAAGCCTCTTTTCCTCAATCAAATTCAATTGATCATATCTGGATTCGACCCATTCCGCTTCATCTAATTCTAATTCCGACAATACTCGGAGGGAGGGGATTTCAACTTCAATAGGCAAAACTGCCTCCATTCCATAAACCAATGAAAAAGGCGTTGCCCCAGTAGAAGTTCTGACAGATGTACGATAAGCAAAAAGAGCAAATGGTAATTTTTCATGCCAATCCCGGTAAGTCTCAACCATTTTCCCCACAATCTTCTTTATATTTTTATTAGCTGCCTCAACTGCACCATTCATCTTCGGGCGATATGGCGATGAGTTATGATGTTTAATTCTGAACTGACTGCAGACCCCTGCTATCATGCTATTATTCAAATTCAACGCGTTGTCCGATATGATCCTCTCTGGCATGCCATATCGACATATAATCTCTTTCTTTAAGAACTTACTAACCGTTGATTTTGTGACATTAGCGTATGAAGCAGCCTCTACCCATTTGGTGAAATAATCGATGACCACAAAAATAAAACGATGACCATTAGAAGCTTTTGGCGAGATCGGTCCAATGACATCCATACCCCACATTGAAAAAGGCCACGGAGAAGTCATAACATGAAGAGGGGAAGGAGGAACATGAATCTTATCCCCATAAATTTGGCACTTATGGCACTTCTTGGCATAACTGATACAATCTCCTTCCATTGTAGACCAGTAATACCCGAATCTCATGATCTGCCTAGCCATTGTAAACCCATTGGCATGCGTTCCACAAACACCTTCATGAACCTCTTCTAGGATTTTCTTCGCTTCCACAGCATCAACGCATCTTAACAGTATCTGATCCTTCCTCTTTTTATACAAGATCTCTCCATCTAAAATATAGTCATTAGCGAGCCTTCTCAGCGTTCTCTTGTCATTTTCAGTCGCTTGATCAGGGTATTCACGACTCTTCATATATCGTAAAATGTCATGATACCAAGGATGGTTATCTTTCCCCCATTCTTCATCTATATTGCAGCAATGAGCTGGAGCATCACAAATACTCATCTGGATTGGCTTCATATCTCCTTGCTCACTTATTCTGATCATAGAAGCTAATGTAGCTAGGGCATCGGCCATCTGATTTTCATCACGTGGGAGATAAAAGAAAGTGACGTCATCAAACTGTTCAATTAATTCCAGAACTAACTTTCGATAATCGATCAACTTAGGATCTCTCATCTCCCATTCACCTTTGAGCTGATAGATCACCAATGCAGAGTCTCCATATACCTCTAGCACCTTGATTTTACGATCTATAGCCTCACGAATTCCCATGATGCATGCCTCGTACTCTGCCATTGTTTGTGCAGTCAAAATCCAACTTACAGGTGAATGGATAATGATCTCCACTTGGGGATATCAGAACTGCCCCAATTCCATTACCAACGGCATTTGATGCTCCATCAAAATTCAGTTTCCAAGAAGAATTTTCCGATGCTTCTTCCTCGGTAGTTGCCACATACATTAAATCTTCATTGGGAAAATCAAAGTTCAGAGGCTCATAATCTTTTAAGGCTCTACTGGCCAGAAAATCTGCTATGGCACTTCCTTTAATGGCTTTCTGGTTCACATAGACTATGTCAAACTCAGAAAGAAGAATTTGCCATCGAGCCATCCTTCCACTCAACGCAGTTGATTCCATCATGTACTTTAAAGGATCTAGCTTCGAAATTAACCACGTTGTATGGTACAACATGTACTGCCTCAATCTCCGAGTGGTCCAGACCAAAGCGCAACATAATTTTTCAATTGACGAGTATCTCATTTCACACTCAGTGAATTTTTTACTGAGGTAATATATCGCCTTTTCTCTCCTTCCGGTCTCATCATGTTGGCCAAGCACACATCCCATTGAATTGTCAAACACTGTTAAATACAGTATCAATGGCCTATTAGGACTAGGCGGTGTCAGCACTGGAGGATTAGACAAGTAATGCTTAATTTTGTCGAAAACTTTTTGGCACTCATTATCCCATACACCTGGATTGTGTTTCTTAAGGAGACGAAATATGGGGTCACATTTCTCGGTTAGTTGTGAAATGAACCGGGAAATATAGTTTAATCTTCCTAGGAAACCTCGAACTTCTTTTTGAGTGCGGGGTAGAGGCAGTTCCTGTATTGCTCTGACTTTATCTGGGTCAGCTATAATTCCTTTTTCACTGACAATGAAACCCAGTAATTTTCCTGACCTGGCTCCAAAAGTACATTTCGTCGGATTGAGTTTAAGTTGAAATTTCCTCAACCTCAGAAATAACTTCTTTAAGACTTGCAAGTGCTCATTTTCTGTTCGAGACTTTGCAATCATGTCATCAACGTAAACGTCAATCTCTTTATGCATCATGTCATGAAAGAGGGTTACCATAGCCCTTTGATACGTTGCTCCCGCGTTTTTCAAACCAAATGGCATCACCTTGTAACAAAACGTTCCCCATAGGGTTATGAACGTGGTCTTTTCCATGTCTTCAGGATGCATCTTAATCTGATTATATCCCGAGAACCCATCCATAAAAGAAAACAGTGAGTAGCCTGCCGTATTATCTACTAAGGTATCAATGTGAGGTAATGGAAAATTGTCCTTTGGACTAGCCTTGTTTAGATCTCTGTAGTCCACACACATCCGTACTTTTCCATCTTTTTTAGGGACAGGGACAATATTAGCTACCCATTCTGGGTAATTAACCGCTTGTAAGAAGCCAGCATCAAATTTCTTCTTGACCTCTTCCCTTATTTTCACTGCCACATCGGGCCTCATCCTTCGGAGCTTCTGCTGTACCGGCTTACACTCTTCCTTTGTGGGGACACGGTGTACCGCAATATCGGGGCTTAAACCTGGCATATCTTGATACGTCCATGCGAAAACATCCTTGAACTCTTGCAATAATTCAATAAGGTCCTGTTTTGTCTTCTCATTGATACAAGTGCCAATTTTCACCTCTTTTCCTTCCTCCATAGTCACATTCTCAATTGTCTCCTGGTGAGGCAGAATCTGTTTCTCTTCTCGCTCTACCATCCTTAACAAGTCTGGAGATAAACTATAATCTTCGTCATCTTCAAAATCTTGAGATCCCTCTAAACACAAATCTTGCTCAAAAGGAGATTCAGGGTCCATATCAGTACTACTCGTGTCATTGATATCTGGGGACCTGTTGCAAATACGAAAGCATGTCCAAAAATGAATCTAAGAATAGCTTATTTATAACATGACAATGAATGAAAATAGAATAAGATATTTGCTCGAGGAGTGATAAAAATGCATTTCTTTATTGAAATAACGATATTTAAACATGAGCCTATTTCACAAAAGATTCTTATTGTTCTAGGCTGAAAACAATAAGTATGTTCTGAACATTACTTTGAATTTGCTCTAAAAACTACAGGAATCTCTTCTACAGTCCAGTTGTTCAGCACACTTCCAGGCTCAAAAGGGCGAATACCTGATAAACTTCTTTCTTCCACTCCTTCTCCAAGTACAGCATTAATGCTCAAGCTATTAAACATGTCTTCAAAACATTCTTTCTTTGTTATCCCGGTCTCAAGATGAATGATTCCCCCCGACACGAAAGTTTTGGATATATGGGGAAAGTTCATTGGCTCCTATTTGACTTCTGCTCCACTTAAACGCGCTCTTCGTCTTTCTTGTCTCTTTTCTGCTTCTTTCCTCCTTTGCTTTGCATACGGCTTATATCCCAAGCCAAAGTAATCCCGCTTATTAGTCAAGACTGGTACCTCAACCCGTCCATGCAAATACTTTCCAAGTCCCCTTCCAGGCAATGCTCCGCTTCCAACCATCAGTTGTAAACCCATTTTCGTAGCACTGGACACTTTGGGTATCAGAATCTTACTTCCCTCCATAACAAAAGTAGCATTTACAAATTCCAACGAACGAAAAGAACACTCCAGCGCTTCATCATCCTTCTCAATGTATGGTGCATCACTGGTAACGGATGCAATAATGTCTTCTTCCGCATTTATCGTTATCAGTCGACCCTCCGTTATCAATTTCAACTTTTGATGCAGCGATGACGGTACTGCCCCTGCCGCATGAATCCAAGGCCTCCCTAGGAGGCAATTATAGGAGGGCTTAATGTCCATCACTAGGAAATCTACCTCATAGGTATTTGGGCCGATTTGAAGAGGTACTTCGATCTTCCCCATCACCTTTCTTTCAGACCCGTCAAATGCTCTCACCATGTTCTGGCACGTCTTCATGTGAGAGCTGTCTATAGGTAGCCTATTCAATGTAGATAAGGGCAAAACATTCAGCGCTGACCCATTATCAATTAGAACCCCCGGCACAGTATACCCCTTACAACAGGTAGTGATGTGTAAGGCTTTAGTAGATCCCCTACCCCCTAAGGGTATTTCATCGTCGCTGAAGGAGATGAAATTGTCTGCACTTATGTTATTGATAAGGCGGTCTAGCTTGTTTACTGTGATGTCATTCGCAACATAAGTCTCGTTTAACACCTTCATTAACGCGTTGCGGTGTATCTCCGAGCTCAAAAGTAAGGACAGTATAGAGATACGAGCCGGCTGTTTGTGTAGCTGCTCCACGACACTATATTCACTATGCTTTAGGAATTTCAAAAATTCCTTTGCCTCGTTCTCGGCTATTGGCTCCTTAACAAACAACTCCGGTTTCTCCTTTTGCTTCATTGAAGATTTCCCCTTTACTGACTCGTCTTTTGTGTGAAAACTTACATCCTGAGCTTCCTCTTGTATGTTGACCGAGTTCTTTCCACCCGAGATTGTCACATTACAATTATAACTCCAAGGTACCTTCTTGCTATCCTTATAGGGAAAAGCAACGGGTTTCTTTATCACAATCCTTGGTGCCATTTTTAATTCAGTTTCATTAATCTTTGGCTGTAAAATAATTACTCTTGGGCTACTAATCCCACTGCTTTTTCCTGACGACTCTCTTTCCGAGGCGCATACATCTCCCTCTTCTACATATTCAAAGAATTCCAGCTCTTTGTTGTCCATTAGTCCCTGTACTAGGGCCCTAAATTCATCACATTCTTGGATCTCATGGTCCTTCTCATCATGGAACTCACAATAGCTCCCTATTTTTTGAGATCTGTTTCCCGAACTCTGCATGATTAACCCTCTCTCATTAATTTCCTTCCAAACCTCCTTCAATGGTGTTCTTACTTCTGCCACAGTCATTCTAACTCTCTTCCCGGTATTTTCAATTACTGCATTCACCCCTTTGTCAGCATGATTGGGTAATGGATTTTCCCCACCAGATGACTCATCAAATTTTACGACGCCCATTTCAAGGAGCTTTTCAACCAACCTCTTAAACGCGGTGCAATTTTCTATCGCATGTCCTGTGATTCCCGCATGGTATTCGCATTGGACATTTTCATTATACCACTTGGGATACGGAGGCTGCATTGGTTTCAGGTAAACCGGAGATACAACATGCTCTTTAAACAAAGTTTGATATAACTCCTTATACGTCACTGGGATGGGCGTAAACTGGAGTTTCTCCGTATTTCGCTTTGTATCAGACTCTTGTTTTGATGAGGCTTGCTGGCTCGCGTTTATTACTCTTGGTTGATTCACGGTAATCGGTCTTGCATAACCCTTACTCACATTATTTACTTCATTTTCTCTCTTCCGTGGGGCCGACTTCTTGGTGCTCTCTCCAGTTTCTATCTTTCCACACCTTATCGCATTTTCTATCATCTCCCCGGACATTACTATATCCGAGAAACTCTTGGTTGCCCCTCCTAGCAAGTGATTAATGAAAGGTGCTTTCAGGGTATTGATAAACAACATGGTTGTTTCTTTCTCAAGCAGTGGCGGTTGGACCTGTGTAGCAATTTCTCTCCGTCTCTGGGCATATTGCCTGAAACTCTCGTTCGACTTCTTCTCCATATTCTGCAAAGTAATTCTATCAGGCGCTATATCCGTCACATGGCCGTATTGCTTCATAAATGCTTGTGCCAAATCTTTCCATGAACTAATTTGACCCCGATTCAACTGGTTATACCATTTGGCCGCTGCCCCGGTCAGGCTATCCCGGAAGCAGTGGATTAATAATTGATCATTATGGATGTATCCTGTCATCCTTCGGCAAAACATTGTGATGTGAGCCTCAGGACAACTAGTCCCATTGTATTTCTCAAACTCCGGCATTTTAAACTTTGGAGGAAGTACTAGGTCTGGGACTAGGCTCAGATCCTTAGCATCAATCCCACCGTGATAATCAGCATTTTCTAACGCTTTAAATTTCTCCTCAAGCCATTTGCAACGATCCTCTAGCTGCTTTGGAATCTCTATTCTTTCCTTTTCCACCTCTACTGCCTCATCGAAATCAGGGACCTTGGGATTCACCAAATTACCCTCAGGGTTGGAGCTTGATCCCATTGGAAAATTTATCGGGGCTGAAGTACCAGTTTGACACAAAGGTTTAATGTTAACAGATACCCTTGGTTGTGGCATTTGCATGCCCACTGGAGTAAAGCCTGGGAGAATAGAAGGGTCGTCATCCTCGTTTCCAGTACCAATCATAGGACTCTTTCCTTTATCCGAAGCTCCAGCCAACATTTGTGCAAATTGATTTATCATGTTTTTCTGGGATTCTAACATCTGATCCCTCATGTCCTGTTGTATTTTGGCTAACCGCTCCTGCATCTGTAAATGCAATTGCTCTTGCATTTCCTTGTGCATCTGTTCCAATTTCTCTAATCTTTCATCCATGGCTCTTGTTTTTCTTCGCGTACTATAGTGATGCTTAATCGGTGAACTTTTGCGAGTTTCCAGATTAACTAAAATAAATTTTAATCAATTAGGGATCTTTTTATGAAAGCTAATGCATATGATATGATGTAAATGCGAAATGCATGAGATGAATGCAAAAGAAAACGTCGATTTTGATTCAATTCCATTTAGAAAACTTTACTTAAAAAACAAAATCCCTTACATAAAACGGATTACATATATGGCTTGGCCCTAATGCTCAAAGCCTTCACTTTCCTAAGAAGGGAGGCTAACTCCCGCCCTCGCTCTGACACTGACTCATATTTGGTACTCAGCACATCTGCCTGAACTGCTAGAGTCTGTAAGTAATCAGCCACTTCTCGTATTTGGGTTATAGCTTCGCCCATCAGGTAATCTCTATCCCGGACCTGATCTTGAGATCGATGAAGTTGCTCGCTTAACTGACCATTATTTGCTTCCAGTTGTTCAATTCGGAGCTCACAATTCTGAAGTGTAGACTCCAGTTCTTCTACTTTTCTTTTCAAATCCTCGATCTTGCTTAAGCTGGCCTTTAGTTCAACCACCGAGTTACGATTCCGATGCTGATGTAGTGCTTTCTCTAACTCAGCTACCCGGGCCCTTAACATCTCCTTTTCATTTTGACTATCATCTAAGCTCTTCTCTAACCCAACCTCTCGTGCCTTAGTATCATGGAACTTCTTCCTCCACTGATCAGTTTTAGCCTTTTCTTCTTGGATTTCTTGCCTCCACTGCTCAGATGTTTTACCTAAACCAGCGTTTTTGACCGAAGTTCGATACTTCTTGTAATATTCCTTCAAGCCAGCAAGGTCCTCCTCGACCTTCCTCTTTCCCTTTCTCAGATTCTCAGCTTCTGCCTTTTGAACATCCACATCTAGTTTCAAGTACACTTTTTCCTCCTCCAACCGCTCTATTTTCTTCTCTAACTCTGAACTTTTCTTTTCGAAGTCTTGCTTTATAATTTCCAATTTAGAGGGAACCACTCGTAAATATTCCTCTATCGGTCTAGCATCTTCTAGGTTTGGCCTCAAAATGTTATCATTAACCCTTCTTCTCCGCCACTCGTTATACCCAGGGGTTACCATCGGGTTTACAGCAACTCCTTCCATCCGGTAGGTTTGATTCCAAGCATTACAAATTTCTCTAACCTTCTTCTTGTAATTATCCCCTTTATAAGAAAACTCGCTCTGAGCCAGCCCCTGTGTTGCAGGTATGAATTGCCTCGACCTGTATTGCCTCGATACGAGAAAAGGAGCGTATCCTATGCCTCCCCAAATTCCTAACAAAGGTACCCAATCATAGCCTCCACACCGGAAAAGAATCTTACCAGGAATCATCCAAGGGGCTCTCCACTCGATATTATCCTCTTGGAGATTTTGAAGTATCGCCATCCATCTCTCTTCTGATATATCGTCCCTCCTCGACGTAGCCGCTATTTCTTTCAAAGGAGAGAAATTTCGGAGGAATGGTTGGTAAGTAACCTTCTCCATTTTCCAGAAATGACTATGGAACCACACTAATAAAAGCTGTGCACATCCAATAAATCTGCCCTCGCCCGCCCTTCGGCATACGTTCAAAGATCTGAAAGTCTCAGCTAATATTGCAGGAACAGGTGTGATCCCTTTACCAAGTTGGTCAAATAAATTTGTAACTGCTTCGTCTACATGCCTTAAAGCCTTAGGGAAAACCACCAACCCATAAACACTCAAAGCAAAAACGTCGACTCGCCTTTTCATATCAGGATGCGTCAGAATCAGCTCTCTCAAACTTACCCAAGGAATGCACTTCCCATCACCTTTCTGCTGAACTCGAGCCACGACCCACTGTTCACTCATCCCGGTAATATTCATCAATCTCTTGACAAAAGTTGGAACATTAACGATTCTAGAGTATATCTTGTCGATCTGAAACTTCGGACATCTAAGCAAAGCTGTATATTCTTCTATAGTAGGCGTTAAATCCACATTTCCGAAAGTAAAACAGCTGTAAGCAGAATTCCAGAATTGAGCCACTGCTCGAAACAAATGCTTATCCACCTTAATATCAAGAAGATAAGACATATCACCATAATTATGATAGAATAACTGTTTCATCTCACCATCCCAATGACTCCATATCTCTTTCAGCTCCCTAAGATCATTTTGTGCCACGCTAATCCGGGTAAAGTCCCATAACTCTGATATATACCCCTCCGCCAAACTGTCACCCTTCTCTAATTGTGTATTCTCTGACCATTTCTGGGTAAACGCATTATATTCCACTTTATTAGAGAATTCGCTCTCCATTGCAAAACTTTCTATTAGTAACCGAACCGTAAATCGACACCTCTTTTTATGAAGAAAATGATATGCAATCACTATTTAAGAAAGAAAAAATAAGAAACAAGTTAGAATCATATATACAAAATAAAAGCAAAACAAACAAGCACCTATTTCGGCAACCACTAAGTCTCGGTGTAGTTCTATCTAAGGGAGGCTCTTAAGGCATACTATATGTGGGTTGGTTCTAGAGTAAAGGTACCTGAACCCGCAGATTCCTTGATTCTCACCCATTATAGGCTCATATGGACCAAGTTCAGTTCAGGGGAATACATTTCCCTATGACCATGCGGAGGTGAAAACCTCACGAAGACATAGGTACGGATGTATTCCGGAAGCAATCCCCTAGCCCATGCGGAGGTGAAAACCTCACGAAGGCATAGTTTCTCACTCCCACTTAATAGATGCGACCCCAACGGTCATGCAATATGATGCGAAAACATATCAAAAGTAAATTCAACAATGACACAAAGGATGCAATGCGAAGATCGTGGATTTTTAGGAAAACAAACTTCAAATTTCAACAAGATGACAGAAAATAATCAATTTACAGCTCGACTCTCTTATGTCCCCAGTGGAGTCGCCAAGCTGTCGAAACCATTTTTTTTGAAAAACGAAGGGGAATCGACTTTTGAAAATAAAAAATTCAGAGTCGCCACCAATCCTTTTTGTAGTGTGATTGGGCCACCTCATAAAACATTTTGGTCTACGAATTTTGAGAAAATAGGCTCGGGAGTCAATTACGTATGAGGAAGGATTAGCACCCTCAATACGCCCAAAATTGGTACTTTATTGATTGATTTATGTCTTAATGTCGAAAATTGAAGATTTGAAAAGATTTTAAAACACGATCCTCCTTTTTGAAACATTTGAATAGATTAACCATGAGTTAAAGACCATCTCGCTTCAAGGTAAAACGTCACATTCAGTACAGTAGGACATAACGTTTTTGACCCTCGAGTATGAGCTTGTCTTTATTTTTTTTTAAAAAAATGTGCACTTTATTTTTTTTAAAAAAAAAAGGGTATTCGGATATTTAAATCAAATGTAAAACCATAACCCAATACGGTAAGGTGTGATTTTTCGATTTTTTTAAATATAGAATATTGCCTTCACTTTCCAAAATTTTGAAAAAAATCCGACTAGAAAAATATATTTGAATATTTGGATTGAACAAAAACCGAAACCCAATACGGTAGGGCACAATTTTCTGAGCTTCCAAATATCGAAAACTACCTTTGTTTTAGGGGAATAAATCAATAAGAAGGATATTCAAACACTTAAATCTAAAAAACGAAACCCAATACGGTAGGGCACGTTTTTTTAAAACGATTAAGTATAGAAAATTGCCTTTATTTTTAATAACTATTTGGGGATAAAATGCTGAATAAAATACTTAAATCGAATAAAAAACGAACCCAATACGGTAGGGCTCGTTTCTTTGAGACGACTAAGTATAAAAAATGCATTTATTTAAAAACAAGTTGAGAATATATTATAAAAGAATTAAAATGATTTAAAATTTAAAAACTATAATAATGATATGTAACATAAAAAAAAACAATAATAGAATAATAACCCTAACAATTAATAATAAGGAATATAATAAAAAAAAGTTGAATGATAATAATAAATAGTAATAATAGTAACCATAGATATAATAATATAATAAATATTGTGATGGCAATATTAATGATAGTACCGAAGAAAAAAATGATAGTAATAACAATGATATGGTAATGGTAATATTAAACATAATAATAATAGTAAAATTAAAATAGTAGATGTCAAATCAATAATGATGACAAACAATGAATAATTAGTAATATAATAGGATATATATAAAAAAGTAATAGTAGTAAAAAAAACTGTAGTTAGTAAAAACAATTAAAATATGATAATAAATACGATAAAATATAAAAAATTATTTAGTAATAATAGTAAAAAACCGCAGCGATTAGTAAAAAAAAAATAATACAAAAATATAATAAGTATAATAAGGCCATATTTAAAATAATTAGGCCATATTTAAAATAATTAACTTTTAAATAAATATATATATAAAAAATAATAATAGTTTAAAATATATGGTTAATTAAAATAATTAATTTAAAAACAAACTACAAAAAACAACAAAAAAAAAAACAAAATGGAATTAGATCGATTTAAAAACACAAGTTTTGGAGTTAAACAGGAAAACAAATAAGGTAAAAGAGCCAAATTGGACTAAAAACCAAGCATTTGGGGTAAAATTAGAAATAAATGAAAACAAAAGGACCAAATTGTAGTACTCGCACAACTTTAGGGGACCAAGGTAGAAAATATTTCCCCTTTCCGAACATGAAACATCACCAGGGACTAAAATAAAACAAAAATAAAATTCCTGGGACAATTAATAAACAAAGAAAATATATAAACAGGTTCTAATTACAAGTTAGCACAAAAGGGGAGGACTTAATGCGTAAATCCCCCACTTTGAGTCAAAAATGCGTGGGACCAGCACCAAGCAGTGCTGTCCTGTTTTGCTTATTTATCCCCCACCCACAAATCTGTTTTAAAGAAACATTTTTAACCCTTGGTCCCCTCTTTATTTGTTTCTCTGTAAACCTTGAGAAATTCATCAAAGCCTCAGCCGACTGCTTCCCGTCGGAAGTGAAAAAGGTAAGCTTTTTGCCTTTTTATTTTAAAAACGCATATATATGCTTAAATATATATAAAAAAACTATAGAAAAAACGAATTCAAGAATAATACCCTCCGTTTAAATCGATTTTTCTCCTCAAATCCGCCTTACGATTCCTGCTTTCGATTCTCTGGTATTTGGAACTTTGATATTTTAGTATGAATTTCTGTATTTTGTATTTGAATAATCCTCTAAAAAAAAAAAATATGCTACATCCTTGGCTTTTTATAGCCTGTAGTTTACAAGTACAATGACAAACGTGGGACGTACGAACGTGGGTAATATGCGGAGGTGCGGCGACGTGGGCGTGGTAGACATGAGCAACTCGTGGGAAGTGGCTTCGTGGGTGCAAGGTTCTTGGTGCCGGAACTGCTGAAACTTTTAAATTTGGGGTTAGATTCTTGTAGTGGTTAAAAATTTTTAGGTTAGAAGTTGGGTTTTAAAAATTAGGCTCTGGGATTTGGGTGCTTTGTAATTGGGTTTGGTTTTGGGTTTTGGATTAAATCTGAGCCCGGGCAAAATTAAGGGCCTACAAAGTTTATATGCTTGAACCTAACCGTGTTTTGGTTATACACCATGATTTCATTTAAATAAGTTGGTTAAGTGATTAAGCAAATTCAACTTGTTTTAATTCAAGCTCAAGAGCAAAAAAGGCTAGACTTGGATAGGGGAAAGTCGAAGCAAGTTGAGTAGTCGAACTGGTCGTACGTTACTAACCGAGGTGAGTTCTTAAGTGATTAAACTCATTTACCTATGCATAGAGGTGAAAATGAATTTATTAAATTGAATGTTAGATTTTATATAGGTAAATGCCGAATAGTAATGAAATTATTTGAATTGAAATAGCTATGGTGTTTCAATGTGCCGTATGTGACTTTAAATGGTCGAATTAAGGTAGAAAAGGTATTATTAAAAGTGCCGATTGTGTTATGAATTAGAGAATTAATCAAATGATTATATTTATGTATATATTGAATGTGCCGAATATGAGTTTGATTGGGAAGAAATTAACTCAAGAAATGGTTAGTAAAGTGGTTAATGAATTATGGTATAATTCCAGTATTTGAGATCAATCAGGCTTTACGCCTAGCATGCCTCGTGCCGGTGAGATAAATCAGGCTTTACGCCTAGCAGGCCTTGTGCCGGTGAGATAAACTAGGCTTTACGCCTAGTAGACTTTGAGTGGGTGAATAGTATCAAGCTTTATGCTTAACAGGCCTAGTGCCTATGTGAATCAAAAATGTTGAATGAGATTTTAAAAAGGGTTGAGTGAGTCGAATTAACAAGTACCAAATTTAGGTACGTATACAAGTTTCAAAATCTATTGCCAAAGGAGTGCGTTCATGAAAATATATTATGCAAATGAATTTGTTTATCATTGAACAATAGGCAAGATATTAGCATATGTGAAGTAAGGCATTCAACTATGTGAATTATGTTTATGTGTTTAAAATTTCATGATAGGGATTTGAAATTTAAGTATCGATTGAATGTGAGCATATACCAATTTATATATTTGATTGAATATGAGCATATGTCTAGGTGGTGTATTTGATTGAATGTAAGTATATGTATATATATATTTTGAATTGGCATATTCGGTCGTGTGTGGTATTAAAAAGGATGATTAAATTTGGCCATGATGGCTTAATTGAATTTAAGTGTACCTTAATAGTACATTTAAGCTTTTAGTAAATAAATTGAATATTCCGTTAAGTTATTTAATTGCTTAAGTCTTACTAAGCTTATTGAAGCTTACTTGAATGTTATATTTCGTTGTTTTATAGATTGTTGAAACCAGCAACAAGCTCGGGAATCTTCAGTTAACTCATCACACTATCCACTGTCTTCGTATTTCTATGTTTTTAGCTTGACTTATGGCATGTATAAGTTGGACAAGTTGTGAACGTTTATTTTGTTCTTGTATATAAGAGCCATGCGAATATGGCTTGTGATTAATATGGTTTTAAACTCTGACCTTAAATTGTGTTTGGTGCGTATAGGTATGTCTTGAAGTTTAATTAGGTGGATGATAGTACTTTGATGGCTTACTTATATGATAATGGTTGTATATATGTGTGATCTTAGTATAAGTTTTATTTGAAAGTAATTCGTAATAAATATATATATATGTGATTGTATGTGGCATAATAGGTTCGATTGAATCATGATGTATAGTTGTTCTTTAAGTGATTTATGCATTAACACATGCGCACACATTGTTTAAATTAATAAGTTTGTGTAATATGCATATTGAAATTTTTTTTACCTCATGAATAGTAACTCTTTTATTGATGCATAAATTATTCAATGGGGTATTGGTTACTTATGCTTATTGATTCTATGACCTGGAATTATTCGCATGATATTACCCAATATAGTGATAGAGTGATTCGATTAATGTTTGAAGGATGTGAATTAAATATCTTGATATATGTTGCATATGCTTTGGGTGAATAGGTATGTGAAATCTTATATGAATAGATGTTGATATTTATTTATACAAGGCATGTGAAATTGATTGTGTTTCCACGTTAATTATTCGTAAGCAATTGAGAATCTAATTAAATAATGTGTTTGTCTAGTAATACCCCCTAATCCTCTCCGCGACGGATACAGGTTAGGGGTGTTACAGTTTCGAAACTCACACCCTTTAATTTAATGTTTCAGGTGACCCTCAGTAGATGGCTCGACGTGGGAGAGGGCTCGGAGATGGCCACACTACAAGCTATTTAGGAGTTTTTTAAATAGTTCCGAATTACTTTATTTTTAATCATTTTATTTTTTTTTCAAAGGGATGTAATAAGGCCTTGTATCTCCGATTTGACTTTACTATTGGGTTTTACTTTTGTTATAACTGCCGAATTATCAAACTTAAAGAAATGTTTGAAGTTAAACGTGGTTTTCTAAATAACTTTAACACATGGAGGTTTTCTTAAAACATGGGCTTTCATCAGAACTTAACAAGTGTCAATGATTTTGGGTTTCTAAATCTTAAACTTAAGTTTTTTAACCAAGCAAATTTTCTACTTCTCATAATCCTTACCAAACAAAGTTGTATTTTGAAATAACCCCTTTTGATGTGACATCACCGGATTCGGCCATAACGTTTGGGCCGGTTCTGGGGTGTTACAATTTTTGTACTTTTGGGATCCTTGTAGCATGAGGTAACTATTGAGGGGACTATTTTGCAAAATGGTTGAGAGTATAAGGTTTTACCATGAGAGTGTTTATGTTGTTTGCTGAAATTTTATGGAAGAAAATGAATCTTGGTTGTTAAATAAACAACTTTTATGAAGTGGTGTTCATGAAAAACACCTAAAATGGACCATTTTGTATGAGTTGAAAATTATATGGTAAATGTGTGAAATAATTGGAACTGAGGGCTACTTCAAGTATGAAAAGAATTTAGCTAGGCTTGATTAATGAGAAAATTTGATAAAAATCAATTTATGAGCTTAGGGTTAAAATCATCATTTTGTGGAAGTCTAGGGGCAAAATGGTCATTTTGCCAAAATTTGAATTATGGAATGACTAAATTAATATGATGATTAAATGAGTGAATTTATTCATTTTAGATTAAGAATTACAGAATCCGAACCTAGACCGGGGGAAAGTCAAGCAAGTGGACTAAAACAAATTAGTCGCCTACATTTTGTATACCGAGGTAAGTTGTACGTAAATTATACAACTCTATTGCTATTATGCCTTAAATATTGATATTGCCTAAAATGTTGAATGTGATTGCGAATACACATGTCAAGAATTGATGGGGTAAACTCCCGGTTGAACTGTAGGAATAGATTGGATATCTATGCCATGACGTTGGGTATTACGAGAGCTAGTGTAAGACCATGTCTGGGACATGGCATCGACCTCGATACGTGTCAGTGTAAAACCATGTCTGGGACATGGCATCGGCACCGATAGATGAGAGCTAGTGTAAGACCATGTTTGAGACATGACATTAGCCTCGATATATAAAAGTCAGTGTAAGACCATGTCTAGGACATGGCATCGACTTTGACATGTGAGCCAGTATAAGACCATGTCTGGGATATGGTGTCGGCATTGATGTGAGTGCTAGTGTAAGACCATGTCTGGGACATGGCATCGGTCTCGATGCGTGTCAGTGTAAGACCATGTCTAGGACATGGCATCGGTACCGATATGTGTGAGCCAGTGTAAGACCATGTCTGGGACATGACATCGGCATCTTACCCTATGTTTGAGGTTCATTGAATATCCTTTAATATTCCAAATGGTTCAATAGGAAGTTCACAGTTTATGTTAAAATTAGAGTGGTTATGGCCATGTTGTGAGTGGTACAGGTACCTATATGAAATTCATGAGATGTGAGCTCAATTTATGTTGCGTGATTAGTAAGGGATGAAAATGAGTAAGTCGTGCTTATAACCATTCATGTATTATGTGCAAAATAGGTTATGTTGTGAGCATGTTATTGTATGGTAAAATTTTTTTTAATTATTTACATGCAACTTACTAAGCTTTATGCTTACTCCCTTTCTTTCCATTTTCTTATAGTGCTGTCTACTCAGCTCGTGGATCAAAGAATGTCAGAGGCATCGATCACACTATCAATTGAAGCACTTGGTATAGATAGTTTTACTATTCTGAGTATGGCATGTATAGGGACTTAGTCTTTTGTTAAGTGTCATATTGTTTTGGGCCAAATGTGTTGGCTTGTCATAGAAAATGACTCATTTTGTAAAAAGCCAGGGACGATGGCTAATACTTGCTATTGATAAATGCAAATGTTGGTGCTATTCATGAATGTGTAATTTGCTTGGTTGAGTATATAGTATGTCAATGTATGATTGAATTGATGAAATGTGTGATAGGTGTTGTTTATGAATGAAGAGTAGTGGCCTTAGTGTGCGAGTGGCTTGGTTGTGGTTGTTTTGATCAGGTGTTTACTTGTGGATTGGTTTTTGCTTAATGTGGTTTAGGTTGGTGCAAGTAAAGGTTGCAAAAAGGCTTGGTAAATAGCCTTATGTGGTCCACACGTGTAGACACACGGGTATGTGTCTAGGCCGTGTGTGACACAAGGTCTGCCCCATAGGCGCATGGTCAGGCCGTGTGTCCCCTGCACCTTAGGTTGGCTAAGTTAGAATACCCAGTAGTAACCACACGACTGTATGTCTCAACCGTGTGTAAGACATAGCCATAGAACATGGGCATGTGCCCACGTCGTGTGAAGTCTGCACCTTGCATGTGGAATTTAAAATCACCACACGGCCTAGCACACGGGCATGTGCCTTGGTCGTGTGACCCTTAAGAGTTGATGATGTTAGAAACAAAATACCAAGGATTTTGCACACTGGTTGAGACACGGGCGTGTCATGACCGAGTGAGGAACACGGGCCATGGACACGGGCGTGTGCCAGGCCGTGTGAAAACCCCTGTAGGTCAATATTAGAAATTAAATCCACACGGGCGAGGGGCACGGGCATGTCGCTATATGCTTAAGTCGTGTGAGCTACATGGGCCTTTAACACGGCCATGTTAGGAGATCACACGGGCGTGTTGCCCTTCCACACGGGCGTGTGCCCTATTTTTCCATGGAATTTTCTAATGTCTATTACTGAATACGGTTTAGTTTCGAAGGGTTTCTTAAGTTTGTTTTGGGCCTTGTATGCTCAAATATAGGACTTTAAGACAAAGTTTGAAATAATTTAAATTCGAACGGAATTCATTGACTCGGAAATGTATGTTTGTATGTGTTTTAATAAGGTAACGCCTCGTACCCTGTTTCGGTGTCGAACATGGGTAAGGGATGTTACACCATACCACAACTTGAATATATACACATGAAATCAAAACACCTACTACATGCCACTTATAACCTATCCCAAAATGGTCAAAATTCTATCGAGTCATTTAATGGATAGTGTGAGCTCCAACTTGACTTCTAATTGACAACGACTTCCAATGATCTACAAAGAAATCAAACACAACGAATGTATGCAAATCATTTCTTAGTAGACTCATATAAAAATTAACTTAACTTATTGATTTTTAAAGAAAACAACTAAAGCGTGTATTATACCAACTCGCAAGCAAAAGTTTATGCTTATGGTTAGCCTATGTAAATCACAAATCTTAAGTTAGTACTTTTATAAATGAATGTATAATCTATCCAAACTTAATAGTCATACACAAGTAATCACAATTAGTACAAATATCATCTTTCAGATTTAACACTTTACCATTTCATATCCCAATTATTACATCTTATAACCATTTGCCATGACAATTAACCCTTTTATACATGTCTAGTTTTCACTCGATCAACCATAGTGAAATATCATTGGATACACGGGAAAAATGCTCACAAGAGCAGTGAAATGGGCCAGCTCACACAAGCTATAGGTTGGGATAATAGGCTACACAATCATGCCCACACGAGCTGTGAAGAATCTACAACAAATACATGATCTTAGCCATTGGTAGGACATCTAAGACCAGCACTCGAAATGATAATAACCCTAATGACATGTCATTTGAATCCTAAGCATTCACAAAGTTCATACGGGTCTTATTTCATAACCATATCATTTAATTACTTAACCATTATCACATTCACATGATATCATCCATATACCTCTTATTTTCAATCACATACCTCAAATACAATATCAGTGCATTTTGATCCATATAAAGTTTAAGATTTTTAGACAATATAAATCATTCACCAACATACATAACTCATCAATTCACAAAGACCACAAACAAATTATTTTATAAACTATATGAACTTACGTAACTAAAAATGGCAATGAACGCAACACCGATGACTACTCCGCTATCTTTTATTTTCTATGATTATTGTCTAGTTGATTTGTTTCTTAATCTAAATAATAAGTAATTGCAAACTATCAATATATAACACATTATAATACTTATTAGATGCATAAAATCCCTTTAATTTCATTTTTACAAAATTACCCTAAACTTTTATCTTTTATACAATTTAGTCCTTAAATCAAAACTTACATATTTTTCACAATTAGACCAAAAACCTTAATGCCAAATTTATTATAGTCCTTTAACAGTCCCTAAATGACTACATTAATAAGAATTCCTTACTATATTTAATATTTTATAAACTTAGTCCTTAAACTTAAAATTAACTAAAATTAGTTTACAAAATAGTCTTATTAGACAACCAACCTGATAAATCTATCAACCTACCTCAAAAACTCCTAAAATTTATTAATGGTGAATCCTAAAACTTTTAAAAATTTTGCAAAATAATCCCTGGGTTAGCTAGATTAAGCTACAGCGATTACAAAATAAAAAGTTTACTAAAAACAGAGTAAAATTTCACTTGCATGCAAGCAAGAACATGAACCGAACACTCCAAGCTTTTATTTCAATGGCCTTTCAGTCAAAGTATGGTGGACTGAAGAAGAAGAAGATTTTTTGGTTACTTGATTATGTTACACAATTATTTAATTACCAAATTAACCTTTACTTAAACCTTTAAATTTCATTAAGCCTTTCCCCTTAATCGTCCAATATAATTACTAGTGGTATAATTGCTTTATAAGGCCATACAAGCATGTTTTTATAGTCATTTAAGAACTTTCAGTTAATAGTGATTAACTTTTTTTTACTTTTATGATTTAATCGTTTTTACTTAATTAACCAACCAAACATCAAAATTATTGAACCAAACTTTAATATGACACTACTAAAAAATGTTAAATAAATAATATTTAATAACTCACTAGTCAAAATTATGGTCTCGAAATCACCATTTTTGACACCTCTGAAAAATGTGTTGTTATAATGCCTGAGGAGCATACTACCGTCTATGTCACAACATGCACCATAGGATGTTGCGAAACAACCTTGAATGCACCTTAAAGGAGTATACTACTTTCGGTGTCACAATAGAGCTGGAATAAGGCCAATTAAAATATCAAGGGTGTTTTCGTTCGCACAGCTCGATTTAATTATGTTTAGTCATTTGTATTAGGTCTGAATGAGTCATCTAACATGACTCTTATAAATAGGAATGCTCATAACTTAATTGACTACTTCCCCTTTTCATCTTTAGTTTTAATTCTAAATTAGGCTTTTGCTTTGTAATCTTTTAGTTTCAATTTTCAAATTAGTTTTTCAACTGTTCGTGTTATTGTTTTAGGATTGTGAATCACACAATGTTATTACAGATCTTCAAGTTTCTACACTTCATGAATATTCAAAATCAATCTATTTCTTCCCCCTTTTTTCTTTTAATATTGCATTGATGTTTGAATTCTAGGGATTTCTGCAATTAGATTCATGAGTAACTAAGATCTGAGGGAGATTAGCAAGCGAATGTGAGAGGAGTTAATGAATACTTTTGTAATATCCCGAATTAGGGCCTAATCAGAATAGTGGTTTCGTGACCACAAATCTGAGGTAGAAATAATTATTTTGATGTTTATGATATGATTTTATGATGGTGTGAAAATTTCGTGAAGAAATTCTAAGCGTAAAGTGCTTAATTTGAAATTAGGGACTAAATCGAATAAGTTGCAAAACTTGCATTCTAGAAGTTTCTAGTATGAAATTGCTTTGGAATATTAATTAGGAGGTCTTAAATAGCAACTTGACCAATTTTAAGTTCATGGACGAAATTTGGACATGGATGGAATTTTTGAAAGTTTAGTAAGGAGGGGCATTTTGGTCATTTGGATATTAACATGAAATAAAAAGGGAAAAATAACAAAAAATTGGTCATCTTCTTCATTACCATGAAATTTCAAGGGTTCTCCATAGCTAGGTTTGTTTCAAGCTTCCAAGCTTCATAGTAAGTGATTCCAAGCCCCGTTTTTAATGTTCTTTACGTTTTCGTAGTCCTGGTAACTCGATAAAGCTTATGTTAGCAATAATTTAAGTTAGGGTTCATATTTGGAAAAATACCCATAGGTGAAATTTGTGTATTTTGATGTTTTATGATAGAATATGAGGTTTTAAATTATGTTAGACAACTTGTGCTACTCGGTTTTAAGTAAAAACGAGTAAAACGGCTTAATCGGTAAAAGTACATATTGTTCATAAGTATGTGTTTTAGTGGGAATTTGAGCTTGCTAATGGTAAATAAATGATCAGCATGTCCTAAAACATAAGAATTTGTGATAAAATATAATTTCCAAACTTTGGGGCAAAAGTGTAAATATGCAAAAGTTTAGGGGCAAAATTGTAATTTTGCCAAAATTTGAATTTAGGACTATTTTGATAATGTGAGTATTAAATAAGCTAAATGTGTTATTTTAGATCAAGAAAGACGTGGAATCAACCTTGATCGAGGAAAAGAAAAGATTTTGGACTAAATCGCAAAATT
Source organism: Gossypium stocksii (assembly GCA_020496765.1). Taxonomy (NCBI): domain Eukaryota; kingdom Viridiplantae; phylum Streptophyta; class Magnoliopsida; order Malvales; family Malvaceae; genus Gossypium; species Gossypium stocksii. Next base: position 53,415,738 of record CM035629.1, on the reverse strand, counting down.
GCTATATTTTGTACCAAGGTAAGTTCATGTGTAAATAATGTAACATAATTGTTATTTTTAAGTTAATTGATGTTATTTATATGATATGCTGATTTTTATCATGAAATATATGCTTTGTGGTTATTATCGAATAATATGCAAATTATGTGTGCTACTTGTTAAATATAAATTGCTACCGAGTATTGGTTTCGGTATTCTGTGGAAGATGGCAAGGATATGTATTGAGGAAAATCCCATTTGAACCTTGGGAATAGATTAGGATACAAGTGACATGTCACTAGGATGGTTGGGCATCCGAACTCGTTGAGTTGAGTCCGAGTTCACTTATGGATGCAAATGTCCGAACTTGTTGAGTTGAGTCCAAGTTCGTGAGATGTAACTAGGCATCTGAGCTCGTTGAGTTGAGTCCGAGTTCACTTATGGATGCGAGCGCCCGAGCTCGTTGAGTTGAGTCCGAGTTCGCTTATGGGCGGGTTACATGATTGATTGATTACATATGTGGCACTTATGTGCAAATGATCTGTGTATCCGAGTTATATTCCGATGTGTTCAACGGGTAAAATTCTAGCGGAATGGAAGAATACTCAAGATGAAAATGATATTTTGGTAAGTGTTGTGAAATGGACAATTTGGACAGGTATGTACTTAACCCTCGGGTTGAAACTTGATACAACAGAAATAAGGTGGTAAGATGATACACGATAGCTAGAAATGTGGTTTGTATGTTGGTGATATCATGCTATTGTTGTTGATATAATTGCTTTGTTATGTTACTTGTTATTTGCATGTGAACTTACTAAGCATTTATGCTTACTCCCTCCTTTACATTCATTGTAGTTTTTAGCGAGCCAACTTGGATATCGGGAAGGTCGAAGAAACGCTCACACTATCCGAGGAAGTATTGGTATATTGGTTTGTATGTTTTGATGTATGGCATGTATAGCAATATACTTGTTTTGTGTAAATAATCTTGTGATATGGTTGTGGTTTGGTTGAGAAAATGCTTGATAATGATTAGTCATTGGTATGGCTAGCCTAGATAATGTTGGATGCCTTGTGAGTTTAATATGTTATATAGTTCATGAGAATTCATAAAAAGATGAAACTTGCGATAAAACAGAACACTACAGCAACAACGATGTGAGTTTGAAAAATCACCAAAAATAGTAGAAAACGAATTAGGTGAATAATTAACTATGAAATTGAAGCTTATTGTGTCTACTTTCAAATGGAAAAAGCGAAATTGGTAAAGAAGTTATACGTTATAAGATATTTGAGTTTTAGTGAAACAGGGCCAGAGCGATTTCTGGATCCCCTATTCCAATTTTGAAAATTCACTATAAATTGTAAAAAAATAATTCGGAGGTTTAATTTATATGATCAGAATCCTTATTGAATCTAAGTTTAAGGGAAATAATCAGTATAGTTATATGAATTTTGTACAGAGAGAAAAGTGGTTTGTAGTAAGTAGAGGTCAGTGCAGTCAAGTCCTGAAACAGGGGTAACTTTAACTAATAAACTGTACTAATTTGCCCAACCAAAAGTTTTAGAAAAAAAATTAGTAGATAGATATGTGAGTCTAGATTCAGGGAAAATTTACGGATCTTGATTTCAAGTTTCATAACTTGAGATATGATTTTTTTAGAGACCATGACGTAGAAAAACTGCTTATTCCGAAAATCAAAATAAATGATGTAAAGTTGTTTAAATGATAAATTATGTTCGGTAACACCTCAAGCTCGACTCCGGCGACAGTCTCGGGCGTGGGGGTGTTGCAACTTTAGCGTTTCTTATCAGATCAGTTGGTTTGGGTTGAGAGAGGTTTAACCCTAGGCCTAACAACTCTAGGAAGTTATTTAGATGGATGAGGTTAGAGAATAGTCTATCGAGCATCACTTAGCCTGTCTCGGTTTGAATTGTGAGGTCGAGAGATAAGTAGTTCTTACTGACTAGTTAGGTTAGTTAGAGACTGAGAGGTGATAACTAGGTTAACCACTAACTGATTGAATAGAACCCTAGATCAGAAGTTAGCTATGAGCACTGAAGCCAAGTAGTATTCTATTTGTTCTATCGAGAGATTTATAGTTATTTTATTTCTACTATTTAGTATATGTTGCATCTTTTATTTCTATTTAATTATTTTGCATGAATTATCGTAATATGGTTTCGAATCAGTACTGCTTAGAGTTATTGGTATAGAAATTAACATTAATCTAATCAAGCCTCCATTGGGTACAATCCTCGAAATACTTTCATGTTCTGTTGTAACAATCTATATTACAACCTAACCAGTATACTTGTGAACACTGCCTAATTCCACATCTTTCGTAGCAGTATTCTCACTCTCAATGTTTACACCTCGGGAGGCGATCACTTAGATTTTACTTTTTCTTTCAATTCTTATTGAAGTACTTTTCACTTTTAAATCAAAGTTGTTTTCAGTTTGATTTCTTATTTCTCTTATTTTATTTTTGTTTATGCTTCCATTCAAATTGATAATCAAACATTGTTCGTAGGTCTAAAGTGGACGTTTGTCCATCGCACTCTCAAATTCCCAGATTCTTGATATTTTCTTTTCCCTTCTCTTTTACTTTTCATTGCTTAAATGTTTAATAATTGGGTAGGATCATTTATGTTTAGAATGACCAGTAACTAAAACCCTAGGAAGGTTCATTGTAATACTCCAAACCTGGCCAGACATTATGGCCAAATCTGGTGGCGTCACATTGAGGGGTGAATCGTAAAATTTGATGTTGTCGAAAATCTCAAAATCCTTTGGTCGAATTGCTATAAAATAGTAACTTCAAAACAGGTTTTCACTTTTAAAACGTGTATCATTTGTTGAGTTATTAGCTTTTAAAATTAAAAGTCATTGAAAATCCAAACTTGGTTTAGCCTCTATGTATATATTAAGGGTTGACTAAAAACCTTATGTTGTTAATGAAAACGTCTTTCTTTTAATATGTTAGTAAAACTTTCAACATTTGTTTACAGCGGAAGCTTTTCTTTGAAAACATTTGCGTAGTTGCCTTTGTCTTGTAAAATGTCGTTTTCTTTTTAAAACCCGAGACCAAAAACTAGAAGTTAAGAAACCAAAGCGAAATAAAACCCAAAATTAAAGTAAGATCCAGAGAAAGGCCTTATTACAACAAAAACCCAAATAAAAGAAAAACGTAAATAAAATAAAATAAAGTGCTATAAATTTTAGCTGTCCATAGTGTGGCCACCTCTGAGTCCTTCGATGCGTTGAACCGCCTATCACTAGGGATTACCTGCACAATTAAACAGAGGGGTGAGTTTATGAAAACTCAGTGTGTACTACCCCAACAAACATATAACATGTAACACATCAGTCTGGGCCTAAGCCCATTACAATAACGGTGGCAATTGAGCCTTAGCCCGTAACAGCCTCGGTTGGGCTTTAGCCCATTACAGTATCAGAAATCAGAATATATGATGCATATAACCCCAACCAACCCTGCAGTCCATCTCCTGTCTAGCCCTACACTCTTGTGGGGATTAAATTGACCCACCCATCCTTACACTCCCAATGTTAGCACCGGTTGCGGCGCTAACCAATATTGCAGCAAAGCTGCCAATTGTATAAGCTGCTTTAAGCCATCGGTGGGCCCACAATCATCTCGTGCGACCCGTGTGACCCTAACAGATTAATCACTTCCTCCAATTACAAGGTCCATTCCCATGCATCATAATATCACACATGAATGCAAAACATAGATATCAGATGGCATACATATTCAATCACATATCACATAGGGGTATTATGGACATTTTACCCTACAGGGGCGTAACGGTCATTTCTTAGTTCGGGGTCTAGGTACACTTACCGACCCATCAGTAGGCCATAGTTGTCTCATGCGACCCGTGCAACCTTTAGCAACCAAACAGTACAATTGGGCCCAATGCCAATATGTGGCCTAGGTGGGGCCCACATGCTCGTGTGGCTCGCTAAGCCCAGAATTGGCCTTAGCCATGTAAACGAGACAGCTAGGTCTAATATTTTTTGCATGTCCGTGCTAATTACTTGTGTGGGGCTCACGAGCCCATTGGGCCCACACGGCCCATTTCGGCCCAAAAATAGCCTAAGCCCATGAGGTCGCTCATGATTGCCTCTACCATCATATCAAATTTTCCACACGTGCATTCGTGGCTCGTGTGGCGACTGTTGCCGTACTTTTCAGCTTTTCTGCTTTTCAATTTTTCATCTTTTCGCCATTCTATGATTTATAGCAGTGTGAGCACACACCTATTACTAAACGTGCTAAGATCCTTGTGCGTCCAAACCCTACATTCAATCAAGATACACGATCAGTTTTACAACCAATAAGGTTCAAAATCAGGTTACCCCAAATCGACAACCATTACTCACATTGATTGAATAATACGACTTATTCCTCTACGATTGTTGGCTAGAACCGATCCTATGTTCTTTATCGATTAACTACGATAAAAGTAATCTATTAGCTATGCCAGCCCAACCCAAGGGTTGATCATAACTAAAATTGTAAAAAAACACAACCCCTAGATTAGGGAAAGCAGTACTTGCCCATACCATAACACAAACCAACCTACCCTCGGTAGAACAAAATAATTGCAAATGGAATTACCTTCTATTGAAAGACAATGGATCAATTTCAAATGCTTCAATATCTCTAATCAACTCCTTCACTCTCACAGAAACATAAAAACACCATCCTTAATAGGAAAAGAACAAGTAACGACAATAAGAAGAAGAGGAGAAGGGGCATTTAGTTACAACCAGTACAAAATAGGGGTGTATTGGAAGAAAACTAAGTACAAAACAGAAAGGGTCCAGCACACTAACTGATTACCAAAGAGAAGCCGTCGAGCCCTGAACGATAACGAAAGAGTAAATGATGAACAGAGGGGGGTTGACCAAACCAAGGCTGAAATCGAGAAAGTCTAAGTTAGAAGAAAGAGGAGGGGATTCGGTCACCAAGGTGAAAAGAAAAGAAATAGGACTAGATAGGAGAAAAGTGAAAAGACTTGGCAAAGGTTGTGTAGAAGAAGCATCGACTACAAGAGAAAAGGAGAACACTCTCGTAAAATACCTGAGTGGTACACTCACTAATTCGGCTAGGAAGCCAAGAGAAAGAATAAGCAAAGACACCCTAAAACAACTAATATATTCGGCCTTTGAGAGGAAGACAAAAAGAAAAGAAACAAAACATGAAAGTAAGTAGAGAGCACTCAGAAAACACCACACCAAAAAACAGTGCCCAACCCCAAAACTGAAAATGAACAAACTACCCCCTAGCTGAAACTCATGAGTAACCAAAGTCCCCATTCGGCTCCAACACTCCACTATTCAAATTCCTCCTTGATTTTCTCCACTGATTTCTACTCCATATCCCTACCAACCTCTATCCACATCCCCCGATTTTCTCCCCATATGACCAATTCAAACTCCACCTTGCAGAGTTTTGGTCAAGTTCAACAACTCACACGGCACAGAAGTAAAATAATACCTCTATTGGACAGCCCAAGCCTCAAACTCCAGTCCTCTAACACTTATGAGGCGCCACTTATCCCCTGAGCTAGCAGGCTCTTCTCTGTCATGTTTTAAACATAATAATTTAAAAGTCTTACAAGCTGGAGTCAAGGTCCCTTCAAGTGTCAAAGACAAAAATTTTCCAAAAGCCAAGGCCTAAACCTAGGACTTCATAAAGACTCCCAAACACCCATAAATCACTTAACCACTAAAGCAAACATGCATTTATGTCTCAACATGCAAAATCAAAAGCATCTCGATTTTTGAGGCGTTACATTCATTGACTGAGGTTGGAGTGGTTAGCTTAGAATTAGGGTTCATAGCCCAATTAATTGGTTTAGGTTGAATATGCTAAACCCTAGAATTGATGACTTTAGGAAGTAAATTATATAGATGAGATCGAAATGATATTCTACTTTGAACTAGTTCAACCTAGCTTGGTTTAGATCCATAAAGTCGAAAGAGAAATAGACTAAGTCGATTAATTAATTTAGTTATAGGCAAAAATGTATTAACTAGGTTAGTTCTTAATTAATTGGTAAAACTCCCAAATCTAGGTTAATCACAATCATAGACGTTAATCATCATTTTGATTGTTTAATTTGATTATTAATTTGTAATTTTATGATTAATGCAATTTAGTATTTAATTCTTCAGCTCTTAGTTTTAGTTTTAGTCGTACGATAATGAGTAAATCATTAGCTATTTCGACCTAGTTTAGTGTGTTAGAATTTACTGTTAATTTGGTTTATACAGACCTCTATTGGGCATGATCCTCAAAATACTTCCAAAGTGTTTCTGTAACACCCCTTGCCCGTATCCTACACCGGGATAGGGTTCGAGGCATTATTGAGCTTAAACGTCAACATCCATACAGAACTGGGCCATAAAATTTCATTCAATTCAAAACCATTCATATACATGCATATCGTCCCTTATACGAACCTACGAGGCCTAAATCGTACTTTAGAAGTGGCCTGGGACTAAACTGAGAACTTCTGAAAATATTACAAACTCATAGAAATTTTGCCCTAAACAGGGGTCACACGCCCGTGTAGATATGGGAAACGCCTGTGTGGGTAGGTCGTGTGGTCTCACACGCCTGTGTCCATACCTCGTGTAACTCTCTGTTTATGACATCATCAACCAAATAAAACCACACGGCCAAGCCAGACGCCCATGTGCTAGGCCGTGTGACGAATTAAATTCTCGTAAATTAGGAGCAGACCTTACACGCCCTTGGCACATGCCCGTGCTTCAGGTTGTGGCCTTTACACGGCTAAGACACACGCCCGTATGCTCCATACCGGGCATTCTATTTCTTATAAATGAAGGTACAAGGGACACATGGCCTGTTCACACGCCTATGGGGCTGATTGTGTGTCACACACGGCCTAGACACACGCTCGTATGTCTACTTGTATGGGCAATATATAGGCTATTTGCCAAGCCAATTGCCACCCTGAAACATAAACACACAAGCACCAATGCAATGATTAATTCATGGCATTTTTGAGCAACCAACATGTCCATAACTAAGATATCATCTCTTCATTTTCATGACATATATATAACATACTTAACAATTCAAAACATGCATCTTACTACATCTATGGAATGCATCATCATGCAATTTTACTTATAATCAATATTAGCCAATGCCAAATGGCCTTATACAAAATGAATCACGTATCATCATAAGCCAATATATTTGGCCAAACCAATATGACATATAACAAAAAGACCAAGTCCCTATACATGCCATACTCAAAATGTTAAGACTAGTTATACCCCAAATATTCCAATTGATAGTGTGATTGAGTCTCCGATGTCCTTTGATCCCTGAGCTAGCTTGGTGATACTATAAGAAAAATGGAAAAGAAAGGGGAGTAAGCATGAAGCTTAGTCAGTTTGCATGTAAATAATTAACAACATTAATCACGCAATATCATACACATAACATAAATATGACTTGTCAAAATGTCATCAAGTATCATAGATACATCTTAAATCATGTCATTCCCATAGTGAACAATAAAACTCATGCTCATGATTGCTTAATTCACTTCTTACCGAGAACTCGCCGAGTCACAATCTCAATGTTTAATGAGCTTTGTGTACATACCTATACCCTTTCAACATGTCCATACCTCGCCATTTCTTTGACATAGTCTTTGAGTTACCCGTTGAATTGCTTGGAATACTAAAGGATACTCGGGAAATCTCATACACATAGCAAGATGCCAATGCCATATCCCAGATATGGTCTTACATGGGATCACATATCGATGCCAATAGCCAAGCTATGGTCTTACACGATGTCTCATATAGATGCCAGGTCCTAGACATGGTCTTACACGAAATCTCATAACGATGCCATATCCAGATACGGTATTACATGTAATCACATATCGATTCCACATCCTAGATATGGTTTTATACGGAATCTCAATAACCCTAATGTCATGACATTTGTATCTTATCTATTCCCAAGGTTCAATCGGGATTTTGGGATATCGAAACTTCGTCACAATGTCATCGATTCATCATTAACCAATTTCATAAAAAAAACATTACACAATTCATGCAATATTAAAGTATTAAATACGTAATATTGAAATGTTGCATTATTTACCCACAAACTTACCTCGGTACCAAAATATGACTAACTATTCGATTTAGTCCAACAACTTGTTCTTTCCCCGGTCTAGGTCCGGACTCCGTTTCTCTTGATCTATAATAGCTAATTTCACTTATTTAATTATCACATTACTCAAAACAACCGATAAATCATAATTTGGAAAAATTACAATTTTACCCCTAAACTTTCACATATTTACAAATTATTACCTAGGCTCGTAAAAATGATTTTCATTCGATTTCTTTGTGATTTAAGCCTAGCCGAACACATTTCATGCTTATAACAGCCCATATTTTCTTTCAAATTAGATTTCTACCACGTATTTTAAAACTTTTACAAATAAGTCCCTTTTTTTATGAGTTTTCATGAAAAATCACCTTGTAAAAGATGTTTATCACACATCAAACTTTCATATTCCTTCATTAAACATCAAAACACATGCATGTCACACATGGGTAAATTTTTGAACATCAACCCTAGCTCAAAATAATGGTAAAAATAGCTAGATCAATTGATAACAACTTCAAAAATACAAAGAACAGTAAAAACGGGGCTAGGATGCACTTACTATAGAGCTTGGAAATGACAAAAACCCTAGCTATGGTGAGCATGGAAATTTCAGCTATGGCATGGAGAAGACGGACAAAATTTTACTTGATTTCCCTTTTTATTAATTTATTAACCAAATGACCAAAATACCTTTAAGGCTTTTTTTTTTTTTTGATATTTTCCCCTTCCATGTCCATTTTTGCCCATAAAAATAGAAATTGGGTAAATTGCTATTTAAGGACCTCTAATTAATAATCTAAAGCTATTTCATACTAATAGCTTCTAGAATTTCATATTTTGCAACTTTTGCAATTTAGTCCTAAAAGTCAAATTAGACTCTTATTCACAAAATTTCTTTATGAAACTTTCACACAATCATGCAAATATGTCATGGAGCTCAAAACAATCATAAAACAAATATTTCTACTTTAGATTTGTGGTCTCAAAATCATTATTTTGACTAAGCCCTAAATTGGGATGCTACAACTCTCCCCATTTAGGGATTTTCGTCCTCGAAAATCTTACCAGTGAAAAGGGTTGGGTACTGTTTCCTTATGGCCTCTTCAGGCTCCCATGTAGCCTCTTCAACTCCATGTCTTTGCCATAATTCTTTCACAAGGACTATACTTTTACTCAGTTTTTTGACTTCTCGAGCCAAAATCTTAACCAGCTCTTCACCATAAGTCATATCCGGTTGAATCTTAACCTCTGTCGGTGAAATCACATGGGAAGGGTCTGATTGGTGTCGGTGCAACATAGATACATGGAACACATCATGGATTCTATCCAACTTAGACGACAAAGCTAACCGATATGCTATTGGCCCTATTCTTTCGATAACCTCATACGGTCCAATAAAACATGGACTCAATTTGCCCTTTTGGCCAAACCTCAAAACTTTCTTCCATGGAGATACTTTCAAGAAAGCCTTATCACCGACTTGAAATTCAAGCTCTCTCCATTTCAAATCTACATAAGACTTTTGTCTATCCGAAGCGGCTTTCAAACAATTACAAATCACTTTTACTTTCTCTTCGGTTTCCTTCACTAAGTTAACCCCATGAATTTGACTTTCTCTGAGTTCGGTCCAATACAAAGGTGTACGACATTTACGTCCATACAATGCCTCATAAGGTGCCATTTTCAAACTTGACTAAAAACTATTGTTGTAGGCAAACTCTACCAACGATAAATACTTTTCCCAACTACTTTAGAATTCCAATACACAACATCGGAGCATGCCTTCGATATCCGAATTTGTCTCTTCGATTGACCATCAGTCTGCAGATGGAAAGCAGTACTAAAATTCAACTTTGTGCCCAAAGCTTCTTGCAACTTTTTCCAAAACAGCGATGTAAACCTTAGATCTCTATCCGAAATAATCGATAAAGGTACTCCATGAAGTCTCACAATTTTAGAAACATATAAATCAACCAACTTATCAAGTGAATAGTCAGTACATACTAGTATAAAATGAGCTGATTTCGTAACTATCAACCACAACCCGTACGGCATCTATCTTTCTTGATGTCAAAGGTAATCCTGTAAAAAAATCCATAGTAAGACGGTCCCATTTCCACTTGGGAACCATCACAGGCTAAAGTAAACCAGAAGGTACTTGGTGTTTAGCTTTCACTTGCTGAGAAATTAAACATTTAGAAACAAATTCTGAAATGTCTCTTTTCATACTTGGCCACCGATATAATTTTTGCAAGTCGTTATACTTTTCATACTACCTTGATGAATAGACAAAAATCCACTATGTACATCATGTAAAATTTTCTGAATAAGCTCATCATTCCTCATTACACAGACCCTGTCTCAGAACATCAAACACCCATCAAAACCAATTTGAAAATCTGATTCAATACCCGATTCACACTGGACTCTTTTGTTTTGCAAATCACTATCATTTTCCTGAGCTTCACAAATATCTTAGAGAAACGTTGGTCTAGCTCTTAACTCTGCTATAATTGAACCATCAAGGAAAACAATGACTTTCTACTCAAAGCGTCGGCGACTACATTCGTCTTCCTTGGATGGTAGTCAATCACCAAATCATAATCTTTTAATAGTTCAAGCCACCTCCGTTATCGTAGATTCAAATCCTTTTGAGTCATCAAGTACTTTAGACTTTTATGATGAGTGAATACTTGACATTTCTCGCCATACAAATGGTGTCTCTAGATCTTCAATACAAACACAATAGCGGCTAGTTCTAAATCATGCGTCGAATAATTTTTCTCATGCAGTTTCAGTTGTCTCGAGGCATAAGATATTTCCTTGCCTTCTTGTATAAGTACACAACCCAATCCATTCAAGGATGCATCACTATAAACCACAAATTCTTTTCCCGATTCAGGTTGTACTAAGACTGAAGCTTCAGTCAACAATGCCTTTAGTTTCTTAAAACTCTATTGGCACTTTTCTGTCCATTCGAATTTGACATCCTTTTGTTATAGCCTCGTCATAAGAGTAGTAATCATGGAAAATCCCTTAACAAACCGTCTATAATAACTGCCTAAGCCTAGAAAGCTTCTAATCTCTGACACATTCCTTGACGATTTCCGTTCAACAATAGTCAAAATCTTACTTGGGTCAACTCTAATACCATCACCCGAAACAATGTGTCCTAAAAATCCAACTTCTTGAAGCCAAAGTTCACTTTTACTAAACTTAGCATACAACTGCTTGTCTCTCAAAGTTTGCAAAACCATTCTCAAGTGTTCAGCATGTTCAGTCATATCACAAGAATAAATCAATATATCATTAATAAAAACAACAACAAATTTATCCAAGTACGGTGGAAAATACAGTTCATTAAATCCATAAATAAAGCAGCAGCATTTGTTAAACCAAAAGGCATCACAAGAAATTCATAATGACCATACCTCGTCTAAAATGCAGTTTTCGGCACATCTGGCTCCTTAACTCTCAACTGGTAATAACCTGACCTCAAGTTTATCTTTGAAAACACTGTGGCTCACTTCAATTGGTCAAACAAATCATCGATCCTTGGCAAGGGATACTTATTCTTTATGGTTACCTTATTGAGCTGCCGATAATCTATGCATAGTCTCGTTAAACTATCTTTCTTTTTCATAAATAGTACCGGTGCACCCCACAGGGAATAACTAGGTCTCGCAAAACCTTTGTCCGTTAGTTCTTGTAACTGAGCTTTCAACTCCTTCAATTTAGTCGGAGCCATCCTGTACAGAGCAATTGAAATAGGTGCAGTGCCAAGGACTAACTCAATACCAAATTCTACTTCTCTAATAGGAGGCAATCCGGGCAACTCTTTCGGAAACACATCTGGATACTCACATACTACCATCACTGACTCAATTTTCAACTCAAACTCTTCTATATTCAGTACAAAGGCAAGATAAGTTTCATAACCCTTTCTTAAACATTTCTGAGCAGTCGTGAAGAAATCATTACAGGTAAGGTATCCGATTCACCGGATTCAACATGAAGAATAGTCCCATTTTCATATTTCAGTTCAATAATTTTCTTTCCACAATTCACTACTAAACCATGAATGGTCAACCAATCCATACCAAGAATCATATCAAATTCATCAGATGGCAAAAGCATAAGATTAGCTGAAAAACAGTGACCTCTAATCAAAGGGCAATTTTTACATACTTTGTCAACTAACACATACTTGCCTAGAGGGTTCGACACTTTTCTCACAAATTCTATAGACTCAATAGGCATATTCATGCTAGATACCAATTTCATTCAAACATATGAATGGGTAGATCCCAAATCAATCAAAGCAACAACAGAAGTATCATAGAGAGAAAAAGTACCCATAATCACATCAGGAGATGAAGCCTCTTCACGAGTACGAAAGGCATAAGTCCTCGTAGGTACTCTACCCTCGAGTCTCACAATCGACTCTTTAGGTGTACCCTTACTATTAGATCCATTTCCCAGATTTCTCTGTGGTCTTCCTTTACTAGCAGTGTTACCCAATCTAACACTCTGAAACTTCTCTTTTTCTGCCATCTCAGGGCAATCACGAATAAAATGGTATTGTGAACCACATCTGAAGCAAGATCTATCATTCACTCGGCACTCACCGAGGTGATGTCTACCACACTGCAGACATTCTGGTCTATTTGGTCGAGCACTATCGACACTCGCAATCGAAGTGGTCTGAGCCTTATGACCCGAATACTGTTTACCCCTATTTCTATTTGAGGACCCAACTGAAGCATTCGATCGAGTAGTGAACTCTCTTGATTTCTTGGATGAGGACTAAAATGACTTTCCCATTTGTTTATTCTTTGAGTCACGAGACTCCATTTCAACTTTTCTTTTCTCTTTAGCCAACTCCTTGGCCTTATAAGCTCTCTCTACAAGCACAATGAATTCTTTCAGCTCAAGAATGCCAACAAATAATCGAATGTCCTTGTTCAATCCATCCTCAAACCTCTTACACATAATGGCCTCAGTAGATACACATTCCCAAGAGTATTTGCTAAGTCTCACAAACTCATGCTCATACTCAGTTATGGTCATTCGACCTTGCTTTAACTTAAAAAATTCCTTTCCCTTTTGATCAATAAACCTCTGGCTAATGTAGTTCTTGCGGAACTCTTCCTAGAAAAATTCCCAAGTTAACCTCTCCCTTAGTAAAACCGACATAAGGGTATTCTACCATTGGTAGGCCGAATCTCGTAAGAGTGATACCACACATTTCATGCATTCCTCAAGTGTGCAAGACAACTCTTCAAATACCTTGATGGTATTTTCAAGCCAAAATTCTGCTCGTTTCGGATCATCATCTTTATTAGCTCGAAATTCCTCGGCCCTTTGCTTTCGAATTCTATTAATCAGAGGCCTTTCCCTTCTTACCATTTCCACAACTTGAGGAGCTACAGGGTCATGTTGAAGAATAGGTGGGGGTGGAGAGGGTTGGGCGTTCGGGTTCGTTTGAACGAACTCCATATACCAAGCATTCATCATATGGAGAAAGGCTTCCCTAGCTTTTTCTCCTCCTTCCTGACTCATAGTCACAGGTTTACTCTCTAGCGGCACTGTGCCTTCAGCGGGAGCAGGCACATTATTTTCCACCTCATCTACCACAGCTCTGTTAGGATCCATTTACTATATGAAAATACATTTTAAAATCATCAGGAGTCGTCACACTATCACAATATATGTATGGCATGTATAGCTAGACTCTTTCACATGCTACGTAGTCCGAGAATTGACTAAATCGTAGCTCTGATACCACTAACTATAACACCCCTTGCCTGTATCTGACACTGGGACAAGGTTCGAGGCGTTACCGGACTTAAACGTAAACATCCATACAAAACTGGGCCATAAAATTTCATTCAATTGAAAACCATTCATACACATGCATATCGTCCCCTATACGAACCTAAGAGGCCCAAATCGTACTTTGGAAGTAGTTTAGGACTAAATTGAGAACTTCTGAAAATATTACAAACTCATAGAAATTTTGCCCTCAACAGGGGTCACACGGCCGTGTGGATATGGGACACGCCAATGTGGGTAGGTCATGGGGTCTCACACACCTGTGTCCATACCCCATGTAACTCTTTGCTTATGATGTCATCAACCAAATAAAACCACACGACCAAGCCACTCGCCCATGTGCTAGGCTATATGACGAATTAAATTCTTGTAAATTAGGTGTAGACTTTACACGCCCTTAGCACACACCTATGTTCCAGGCTGTGACCTTCACATGGCTGAGACACACGCTCGTGTCTCTGCCCGTGTGCTCCATACTGGGCATTCTGTTTCTTAAAAATGAAGCTCCAAGGGACACATGGCCTGTTCACACACCCATGGGGCTGACCGTGTGTCACACACGGCCTAGACACACGCTTGTGTGTCTATTCATGTGGATAATATATAGGCTATTTACCAAGCCAATTGCCACCCTAAAACATAAACACAAAAGCACTAATGCAATGATTTAATTCATGGCATTTTTTAGCAATCGACATGTCCATAACTAAGATATCATCTCTTCATTTTCATGACATATATATAACATACTTAACAATTCAAAACATGCATCTTACTACATCTACGGAATGCATCATCATGCAATTTTACTTATAATCAATATTAGCCAATGCCAAATGGCCTTATACAAAATGAATCAAGTATCATCATAAGCCAATATATTTGGCCAAACCAATATGACATATAACAAAAAGACCAAGTCCCTATACATGCCATACTCTACATGCTAAGACTAGCTATACCTCAAATATTCCAATTGATAGTGTGATCGAGTCTTCGATGTCCTTCGATCTCCGAGCTAGCTTGGTGATACTATAAGAAAAATGGAAAAGAAAGGGGAGTAAGCATGAAGCTTAGTAAGTTTGCATGTAACTAATTAACAACATTAATCATGCAATATCATACACATAACATAAATATGACTTGTCAAAATGTCATCAAGTATCATAGATACATCTTAAATCATGTCATTCCCATAGTGAATAATAAAACTCATGCTCATGATTCCTTCATTCACTTCTTACCAAGAACTCGTTGAGTCACAATCTCAATGTTTAATAAGCTTCGTGTACATACATGTACCCTTTCAACATGTTCATACATCGTCATTTATTTGACATAGTCTTTGAGTTACTTGTTGAATCGCTAGAAATATTAAAGGATACTCAGGAAATCTCATACACATAGTAAGATGCCAATGCCATATCCCAGATATGGTCTTACATGGGATCACATATCGATGCCAATAGCTCAGCTATGGTCTTACAGGATGTCGCATATCGATGCCAGGTCGCAGACATGGTCTTACACGAAATCTCATAACGATGCCATATCCAAATATGGTCTTACACGTAATTACATACTGATGCCATATCTCAAATATGGTCTTATACGGAATCTCAATAACCCTAATGTCATGACATTTGTATCTTACCTATTCCTAAGGTTCAATCGAGATTTTGGGATATCGAAACTTCGTCACAACATGATCGATTTATCATTAACCAATTTCATAAAAAAATTACACAATTCATGCAATATTAAAGTATTAAATACGTAATATTGAAATGTTGCATTATTTACCCACAAACTTACCTCGGTACCAAAATATGACTAACTATTCGATTTAGTCCAACAACTTGTTCTTTCCCTGGTCTAGGTCTGACTCCGTTTCTCTTGATCTATAATAGCTAATTTCACTTATTTAATTATCACATTGCTCAAAACAACCCATAAATCATACTTTGGCAAAATTACAATTTTAACCCTAAACTTTCACATATTTACAAATTATTACCTAGGCTCGTAAAAATGATTTTCATTCGATTTCTTTGTGATTTAAGCCTAGCTAAACACATTTCATGATTATAACAGCCCATATTTTCTTTCAAATCAGATTTCTACCACGTATTTTGCAACTTTTACAAATAAGTCCTTTTTTATGTGTTTTCATGAAAAATCACCTTGTAAAAGATGTTTATCACACGTCAAACTTTCATATTCCTTCATTAAACATCAAAATACATGCATGTCACACATGGGTAAATTTTTGAACATCAACCCTAGCTCAAAATAATGGTAAAAATAGCTAGATCAATTGATAACAACTTCAAAAATACAAAGAACAGTAAAAATGGGGCCAGAATGCACTTACTATAGAGCTTGGAAATGACAAAAGCCCTAGTTGTGGTGAGCATGGAAATTTCAGCTATGGCATGGAGAAGACGGACAGAATTTTTACTTGATTTTCCCTTTTTATTAATTTATTAACCAAATGACCAAAATGCCCTTAAGGCATTTTTTTTGATATTTCCCCTTCCATGTCCATTTTTGCCCATAAAAATAGAAATTGGGTAAATTTCTATTTAAGGACCTCTAATTAATAATCCAAAGCTATTTCATACTTATAGCTTCTAGAATCTCATATTTTGCAACTTTTGCAATTTAGTCCTAAAAGTCAAATTGGACTCTTATTCATAAAATTTTTTCATGAAACTTTCACAGAATCATGAAAACATGTCATGGACCTAAAAACAATCATAAAACAAATATTTTTACTTCAAATTTGTGGTCTTAAAACCACTATTTTGACTAAGCCCTAAATTAGGATGTTACAGTTTCATTGTAACTATAACTATATTACAATTTGACCTGTACACTTTAGACACCACACTTAATTCTTTATTCAATTGTATATTTCCAAGCCACGGTGCATGCACATCAGATCATGGTCAAGTTGTTGGTATCATTGCCAAGGAGGATTTAGTGTTAAATTAAATTTTTAGTGAATTTAGTGGATACTAATATGATAAGTAGTGAAATTTAAAGTTATAGATATGATGCTTTATTTTTATTTTTGCAAATTATTTTAATTTTATTAACTTAGTTTATTTTTATTTGCATTGTATGACCTAGAGTAGGGGTGACCTGATCGAGCTAGACTTTGAACCAGACAAACTTTAAGACGAACAAAAAGAACTCTCATTTTGAGAAAAGTTCCACCAACTTTTGATCTACCACACAAGAATCCATTGTTTAAGGACCAACCCAAGCATGTATATCCACTAAAGGAACTAATACAATATATTGCAGAATCGACGGTAAAATGAGATCGCACATTGTGTGACTATACAGTGCCAAATTTGGATGTTGTGTGAGGCAGCACCAACGGACTAGAAGTCAACACGAATAACATAAGCCACCCATCATACAAATGATACAAAGTAACTTGCAGTTTCAAGGCTCAATGAATGAGGACCCCAATTAACACTTTAAATGTTTTTTTTTTTTTTACGTTTGTGTGATACATTTAAATTTAATGGGGTCACCGTGAATCTATTTGTCTTCGGTTATTTCCTTTTTCTTTGTGTAACCATACTTCTACTTGGTTGGGTTCACAGGCTCCAAAATCGATTGCCACTTGGGAGGAGTAACACCCCTTTTCCGTATCCGACATCGAGATAGGGTACGTGGCATTACCTTACTAAATCACATGCAACTCTTCAACTTACACTCATTGAAATGTGTCCCAATTTAAAAATTTTTCAAACAATGTCCTACGGACCTTCATATGCCTACGAGGCCTAAAACATGATTTAGAAATGATCCAGAACCATTTCAGGCACTTGGGAAACTTTCAAGTAAATCCACTAAAACAGGGTACACGCCTGTATGGAAGGGCAACACGCTCATGTGGCCTCTAGACATGGCCGCGCTAATGGCCCGTGTGCTTCACACGACCTAAGCACCTAGGGAACACGCCCATGCCCCTCGTCCGTGTGGATTTAATTTCTAACATCAAACCTATAGGGGTTTTCACACAGCTTGGCACACGCACGTGTGCTCAGTCCGTGTCCCTCACACGGCCATGACACGCCTGTGTCGCAGCCCGTGTGTAAAAACCTTGACATTTTGTTTCTGACATCAGCAATCACATGACTGTGGCACACACCCGTGTGCTTGGCCGTGCCCTCCACACGGTTGAGACACACGGTCGTGTCTCAGCCTATGTATTTACTACTGGGCATTTAATTTAACAATTTCAAGGTGTAAGGAACTCACGGCCTATGTACACGCCCGTGGGGCAGACCGTGTGTCACACACGGCCTATACACACGGGTGTGTCGACAAAAATAGGCTATCTACCAATCCTCATTGCCACCCTAAAACAAGAGAAAATGCATATCCAAACATACCAAGACTTTTATACTCAATCAATAGCCATAAATTGGCATCTCAACATATTTATATAAATCAATCCAACCAAGTATGTAAAATTCTACTCCTTGTACTCACATTCCTGAATATCATCATCATTTCCATATATCAAATTCCAATATTATCCATCATTCATGGCATTATACAAAAGAATAAATTTCTAAGACAAGCTATCACATTTGGCCCAAAGTGACGTGACACTTGACAAAAGAATAGAGTCCTATACATGCCATATTCAAAAGATTTAAACCAACTATACCAAGTGCTTCAATGGATAGTGTGAGTGTTGACTCTAACGTTCGTTGATCCTCGAGCTTTTTAGACGGCACTATAAGAAAATGGAAAGGAGAGGGGTAAGCATAAAGCTTAGTAAGTCATAAGTAAATAAATAACAACAATTTACTAACTCATAACAAAATTTATTGTATCACTAATCATGCATGGTACAAAGAATAGCCACAACATAACTTACTCGATTCCATCCTTACAAATCATACAACATGCTAGTGAGCTCATATTTTATACATTACGTTTAAGCACCTGCACCACTTGCAAAGGTCATCACAATATCTCACAACTAAGTCTTAACTCTGAATTTTCCTGTTGAACTATTTAGAATACGAAAGGATATTCAATGAGCCTTCAACATAGGGTATCGAGCCGATGCCATGTCCTAGACATGGTCTTGCACTAGCTCACATATCAAGTCGACATGGTCTTACACTAACTCTCAATGAATCAAGGCGGATGCCATGTCCCAGATATGGTCTTACACTAGCTTTCCTCTATCTGTACCGATGTCATGTCCTAGACATGGTCTTACACTGACACACCTCCAAGCTGATGGCATGTCTCAGACATGGTCTTACACTAGCTTGCCTGACGAGGCGGATGCCATGTCCCAGACATGGTCTTACACTAGCACTAGTAACAATGCCGATGCCATGTCCCAGACATGGTCTTACACTAGCTAGCAAATAACCGTGTCGTTGCCATGTCTCAAACATGGTTGACACTAACATGTAACGAGGCCGATGCCATATCCCAGACATGGTCTTACACAAGCTCTCATCTTAACCCTAGTCTCACAACATGAATATCCAATCTATTCTTGAAGTTTAATCAGGCTCTATTACATATTTTCTCATCTTTTCATGACTAAACATCATTATTCGATAAATCATGCTCAAATAAACAATGATTTCATGCATAAAAACTAGAAATGTTGTATTATTTACTTACAACTTACCTCGATATACAAAATGGAGGTGACTACTCGGGTTAATCGGTTTGCTTGGCCTTTTCCCGGTCTAGGTTCAAATTTGGTAAATCTTGATCTATAACAATGAAAATTCACTAATTTAATCACCAATCTAATTTAAACAAGTCAAGAATCATAATTTGGCAAAATGACCATTTTGGCCCTAGACCTTGGCAAAATGACCATTTACCCCTAGCCTCGAAAATTTATTTTTATCAAATTTCCTTATTAACCAAGCCTAAACAAACTGTTTTCACTCTTATGACAACCCCAAATTCTCATTATTTCACACAAGTACCAACAACTTATCAACTTTACACTTAGTCCAATTTAGGTATTTTCCATGAACACCCTTTCACAAAAGTTGTTTATTACACAACCATAACTCATTTTCTTCCATAAAATTTTAGCAAACCATACATGTGTTCTCATGGTAAAATTTTAAACTCTTAGCCATTTTACAAAATAGTCCCCTCATTTGATAACCCATGCTACAAGGGTCTTAAAAGTACAAAAATCATCAAAAGAAACCATTAAGATCACTTACTTGAATAAGATATAGATGGCTGAGTTTTTCAAGCTTTCAAAAGCCCTAAATTTTCTAAAAATTTCGGTAGAGAAGAAGGTGAATAGGAATAAAACCTTTTTGTTTTATTTTATTAGAAATCTAGCCAAATTAAGTCACCTAACACCACCCAAATTTTGATTTTTCTAATTTTATTGACCCTATGGCCGACCACCACTTCTTGGAGGGCTTATTTGCTCTTTAAAACCCCCAAAATTTGATTCTCTATCTATTTAACTCAATTTACTAGTAATTTGTAACTTTTTCCTTTTATGCGATTTAGTCACTTTTCGCGATTAAGCCTTCAATCGCGTAAATTAATTCACCAAAATGTTCATGCACCCTTATAAAAATACTATAACATATAAAATAATGCCAAAATAATTTTCTCAACCCTTAGGTAAGTGATTCCGAAATTACTATTCCGAATAGGCCCAATTTTGGGCTATTACAGGAGGAACTTGCAAACAAATTCTTGGCTAATGCAATTGAGGTAAGACATCACCAATTTCTTCCAGATTGAGGGGGAACTCTTTATAAGGCATAGGAGAGATTCAAATTGTTACTATGCAAGTGTATGTACCATGGGTTGGCTGATTGGTTGCATATACAAATATTCTATAACGGTTTAAATGGGAATTAGAGGCCCAGGTTAGATGGGGCTGGTGCTTTATTATCTAAGTGTAACACCCCAAACCCGACCCAGATATTATGGCCCGATCTGGTGTCTCACATGGACAGTGAATTACGCCTCATTCCTTTATTATTAATTTTAGGGTGAATTAGCAAAACCATTTTAAGTGTTTTAGAAAAGAAGAGGGTTAATTAAATTACGAAATTCCATCCACTATCAGTTTGAAGTTCACTTTAAGAGATCTTGTTAGGGTGTCGTTGTTATTAAATTATCCATTTGTCACGTAGAGAAGGTTTTGAAAACATTTATTAATTTTGAAATAAAAATCTGCGCAGCCTTAATCTACCAATTTTTAACAAATAATAATTAAGTACTTAAACCCAAATAAAAATAAAATAATTATAGAGCGGCCTTATTACAGATTTAAAAACCCAAAACTACTAAATAATAAAATAACATAAGAAAAATATTAAAACAAGAATGCAGTTCACGTGGCCACTCCAAATCCCTCCATCTCCAAGTCTTCTAAGGTTGGGGTTCACTTGCATGGATGAAAAGGAAGGGGTGAGTTTGTGAAACTCAGTGTGTAAGCTAAACCCAACCGGAGTCAAGATTAGTTCAAGCTCAACTGGGCCAAAGCCCTATTCAGGTACAGTGTTAACTAGGCCTTAGCCCTATTCAGAAAGCAGTAATTACTGGGCCTTAGCCCTATTCAGTAAATAGTGTAGACCTTAGGCCCATTACAGTAACAGATCAGAAAGTTATGAATGTATGCAAAGCCCAGCCCAATCCAGCCCTACACACCACCCGTACCAGCCCTACACACCATATGGGGAATAACTCAACCCACCCAGCCCTACACACCACAGTCGCAGCTTAGCTGCTTAATCAGATAATGTGGCCAAGCCACTAAAACAGTAAAACGAGGCAAGGCCTCTAACAGAATACGTGGCATTGCCACTTAGCACTTCCTCCATCAAAACCCAATCCCATGCAACAGTGTATATTATGACATGGCATACAGTGAACAGAAATAATTTAGCATGCAAATCAGACAACTTAACCTTAGGGGTAAAATGGTCTTTAAGCACATAGGGGTAAAATAATAATTTTCCACCCTTAAGGGGTATTTTAGTAAATTTGCCAGTTTTTAGGGTTTCATGCTTATTACAGTTTGTTAACAGCCCTAACATCATTCAAGTACTTATTTAGCCCATTTTATTAAAGCAGAGTCATCGTGCCCTAAAACCCCTAATGGGCCCAACGGTGTCCACTAGCTACTACGACCCACTAAGCCCAAATTTTTACGTCTGTTTTAGCAGAATTAGCACCCAGATTATCAGAATACACTTACTACTCATTTTCACCTATATAGGCCTGTAAGCCCATTGGGCCCAATTCAGCCCTTCGAGGCTCAAAACCACCAACGTGCACGAAAATGTGCACACATCATTCTTACCATTTTCGAATACAGATTTTACCGATTCACATCGACCCACGAGCACTAACACGCTCGCAAGCCCTCAAAATGCTAAAATTTCGACATTTCAGCTTTTCGACTTTTACCGATCTAGTCTACTAGTGGGTGTCGATTACACACTTGTTTGTGTACTATGTCGAGATCTGCACCGAATTAACCTACAATCGTTTAAATCGCACTGTTAACTAATATCCACTGAAATCACAAAACTGACAACCTACCATATTCGGCCAACACCATCTAAGGCCCTTAAGCACTTACCTTTGCCGAAATCTACCACTAGATCTAGATCTAGATTGCTTCAACGGTCCCAGTCTCCAACGTTCCTCGCTAGATAGCCTCCTTTCCACACTAGATCATAAGGAAACCGAAAGAAAATATTAATATCAACCTTAGCCAAAATCGACAGCCACCCTAAGGAGTTAGGGGTTTTCAGCTTTTCTATAATCACTAGAATACGAGAGAAAGGATTCGAATACTTACCACCGTCTTTGCTAGACCAGTTTTGTGATTGCTAGATGCTAATTCCACCCTTCTAATCTCAGATCTACCCTCTTTTTAACCAAATCCCAAGATTAGATCAAAGAGGTTGGACGAAACTACAGAGAGAAAAGCAAAGGGGTTTCGATTGAAAAGAGGTCTCTTGAAGAATTAAAGTTTTGGTTTTTGGGAGCGAAGAGGATGAAAGAAAAGAGAAGAGGTTGGGAAGATATTTTAGTTTGCTTTTGAATAACAATGAGAAAGATTTGGTCAAGGGAGGAATCGGCTAGGTGTGTGTCAATGATTTAGGTTTCAACTTTTTGAAACAATCGACTAGAAGGCTTTGAGGATGGTTACTTTAATTGGTGGAGAAAAGAAGAAAGAAGAAGTGAAGAAAGAAGGGATGGATTCGGCTTGAGAGAAAATAGAAGAGAAAAGAAAAGAAAAGAAAAGAGAAGGAGAGGGTTTGGTTTTGGACAAATCGGCACAAGTGGTTTGTGCATGTAGTTTCGGCTTCTAGAACAAAGAGAGGAGAAAAGAAAAGAAGACAGAACCCTAGGAACTTACCTAGTCGGCACTCACCTACCAAATATGTCGAACTAAAACCCCAAGAAGAACCCAAAAAGCATTCGGCTAGCCCCCTTAACTCCCCCTTGCCGATTATGCCAAAACCGATAGGCCAAAATCGAAAATGCTCCCCCAAGAGCCCCATATTCGGCCATCACTTGCTTCCCATTCAAATTTCCCTATCTTTTCTCCCCTTATCCCTCCTTGACTCAATCCCATGAACATTTCAAACTCCTCCCAACAGAGTTTCACTTGAAGTCCACCACATGCCTTGCACATGCATTAAAAATAAAACATCACATTGCTTACCATGAGACTTGAACCTTAGCTCCTGCACAACTTCCACTCGCCCCCTTGTGTTCTAAGTGGTGTTACATTGCCACCTTACCACAGGTAATCTTGAGTCTCAAATTACCAATATTTTTTGAAAGCCCACTTAGTCAAGGCCCCTTATTTTAAAATTCTACCGGGTTTTAACTTAAGCTTAGGCCTTCTAAAGGCCCACTAACATGCTCAAAGCATAAATTAACACATCCAGACAAGCAAAGTTTAATTTCAAGCGAAAATCTAAAAATCTCAAAAATTAGGGCGTTACACTAAGACTTATGCGGAAGCTTGTCAGCTGATCAAGGATATGGCTATGATTCATATATGTTGCCAGTTGACATGTTCGCCTACAATCTGAGACCCCTTACGGCTGATAAATTAAAGAGGATGATAAATACTAGTAGATCCTCGAAAAACTCAATTTTCTTAAGATGAGTACTAACAAACCTCTAACATTTGAGCCATATCATTCGGGAGATCATTAAATGGGTGGAAAGGGTGATAATGCAGTTTGGAGTAGTTACTTTGAGAGCTAGCCTGAGGAGGTGAACTACTTGGGAAATAAGGGCAAGAATCCTTATCCTAATATGTATAATCCTAGATAGAAGGACCATCCAAATCTTAAGTGGGAGGTAACAAGGGAAAGAACTTTAGTCAAAGGGTTGGTAAATGTTGGAAAAAATCCAGTTTGAAAACTATTTTCTTACATAGTGGAAAATTAAAATAAAATTGGCTCGGTTTGTGTTATTTTTAGCAATAAAACTTAGACCAAAATCGTTCTTGTGTTTTCGGATAAGCGGATCCTTGATATTTTCCAACTCTTAACCAAACTATATTCTCTTCTATTCTTGTACCACGAATTGCTTCAAGTGTAGACTCGAACCAATTGAATCAAAACCAGAACTAGAAAAAAAAATTTTCTTTTAAGGTGAAAACCAAAATTCTCTCTTCTTTAATAGAAACCAGTAGAATTGTTGTAACGCTAAGGTTTGTACAAGTGTACACAGTCATTATCAAGTAATAAGTACGTATCAAGTTATCATTTGCACAGGGATTGTATTTGTGCTAAGTCACTTAATTATAAAATTATATTAACAACTTGGTAAATAAAAACACAATTTGATTTGGGAGTGTTGATTAAAATTATGTAAAATTAATCTAAATGCAATGATCCCTAATATGATTGATCCTAACATGCAACTATATGAATGAAATAGATTTTAGCAAAATTAAACTCAATTTGCAACAACTATAACATAAATGAGCTAGGACAATTACTTTAATCAAACTCAATTTATCATCAACATGCTTAATAATATTCGGAAAAACAATCCATGGCAACTCGATCTTTCATGAGTTTGGAAACCACACTAGGTCCTTTCGAAATCCTTTACTTAGTAAATATGCATTTTACTGATCCTTATTTACTAGGGGTTTCTTAGTATTCATGTGAGGTAACAGGGACGTGTCAGGTTTGAAACAGTTTAATCACACAAATCTAAAAACTATGCAGATAACAGATCCTGGTCAGAGTTATTATGCAACCTACAATTTAATCGGGTCAGGACCTAAATTGTGCATGCACATTTCAATTATGTGTCCATTAGCCTTCTTTTGGTCAGGATCGCTCAGCTAATTCAGGTGCATTTCAATCATGTATGAACGAAATACAAACTTGATTTTAATTGAAAACATGATCGATTGAGGCACAAACATTATAAGAATGAATTTAATAAATATTATTTAATCAAAGCAATCATCCTAGTTTAAATAAAATTTAGCTATCATTGTTGTAAACAAGAACAAAGAACACATAGGAAACATTTTTAGATTAAATTAGAGAAAAGAAAGATTAAACCCAACTCAAAGTGGCTGTCACCCAAGACTCTGAACGATAAGGGCTCCTTTGTTCCTTCACTTTGCTCCTATGATGATGGCTCTCTAAGGTGGCTGACCAATGGCTCTTTAAGAGGCTTAATTGCTAAAACCTCTATGAAGAGATGATGTTTAGGCATGGGGAGAAGGAAGAATTGAGAAAGGAGAGAATGAGTGCTGATTGATGAAATGATGAGGGATGAGGGATGAGGGATGAGGGATGATTGAAAACGTGAGAAATGAGGTCTTATTTATAAGTGAGGCAAGGGAGGCTAGTTTACTAAAAATAGGAGTTTTCATCTTTTGAAGCATCTCCCATAGGTGGTCGGCCATAAATTGAGGGAATGAAGCTGATTTTTGCTTGATTTTTGGTCAATTTGACTGCCACAACAACTCAAGACTGAGACTCGGTCAAGTGCAAATCTTCAAGTAAATATCTGATTTCTTCAACTCTTCAAGGACCTTGCACAATGAAACCAAAAAATGGTTTATGGACAGCCATGTGCAATCGAAATTTGGGTTGACTTGGTCCCCAATTTGGACAGTTTTGTAATAAGATAAAGCTTTCAATACCTGTCCAAAATAAGTCAATAAATTAGATGACTAAAAAAAATTAACCAATTTATTTAATTAATTAAAACTTAATTTTATTAATGAAATATTTTTAAAAGAAATTATTAAATATAATCTTATATTTTATTATTTAATTTAATCATGCATGGCTCATAAAAATATAATAAGCTCAAATATATATAAAATAAGCCATTTTATGCATAAAAACTATATAATAAAGCATAAAATCACATTTCAATAATTTCTATGTCCTAATTTCATATTTTCACATATTTCATTAATTTATCAAACAATTACTTGGTTTTAACAACAAATTTAAATAAAAAGGTGATGATTTACATAGGAAAAACCTTATATATTTTTCAGTTTACACACCCCCAAACTTAAATCATTGCTCGTCTCGAGTAATGTTCATGCACAACAAAAGGCTTGCTAAGGAAAATTTTGCAAAAAGTGTAAGTAGCATCAATCTTTGTCCCATAATCATGTCTTAATAAATTCATGCTCAAAGATCTTATTTATTAACAAGTAACTCATATGCAAACATTTTGAGAATTTTATACTAAGTTTCAAAATATGCTAACATGAATCATAGTTTGCATGTTTGTCACAGCCACAGATAATGTTCTTCATTCAACTTAATTTCTCATCAATTAAGCAAAACAATCATAAGGCTTATTTATGATCTTCATATGTTGAACTTAGTACTTCCTCTCCACTAATGTAGGTGACATAATCATCAAATCAATAGGTCTTTTATAAGGCTGTAATGGGGCTCAGTTAAAGGTAGGGATTTTAAGAGATGAGATATTTTGGTTTCAAAATTTGAACCTTTAACTTTGTCTTGGATTCCTCAAAGTACAACCTTTTTCTTTAAGTGAACCTTTGGAACACCCTTAAACTTATTTTGAACTCATGCTCATACATTTTTTTCTTTTTGGAGACTGAGCAAATTTTTCTTCACTTTTTCGTTGTCTTTGTCTTTTTTGTAGCATGAGCACATACATCCTTTGAAAAATTTCCTTAAATATCATTTACTAAGACAACTTTAGTTAAGATGGTGCACAAAATTAGGATAACTTCAAAAGATGGAAATATGGCTTATAATGTAGGTTCATTGCAATAATAGGCTTTTAAGCTCAAAATTATAGCTTCAAGGGTCTAATATCATAAGGTTGGCTTGAAAAGGCTCAAACGACCCAAAGAAATAGTGCCTAAATCATTTCAGATTTTTATATCTCCTAGGATTTCGCCTCAAGAAAGTTACTAGGTCAATTCTAAAGATATAAACCTTCATGCATGTCTAATCTCAAAAGAAACTAAATTTTCATGGCAAACATTACCTAAGACTAAGATCATACAATCATTCCATTCTTCATGATAACATACAATCACTTAGATAGAATCATCATTCATGCTTGCATACAAACTATCTTATTAATAAAGAAGTTTCTCTAAACATTCATTTATTAAAACATACTCATGAAAGAAATGATTGAAACATACTTGAAAAAAATTTTTTTTGAGCAATTAATTGCCTTACCCCCTTTTAAAAAGAAGCAACGTCCTCATTACAAGAACAAAGTAATGAATGAGAATTGAACACTAGGCAGGGTTGTAAAGAAAGAGAGTTGAGTCATTAAGACTGCTTAAACACCAGGTAGGGTTGTAAAGAACAAAGTAATGAATGTTCATTCCTATTACCACATCACTTAGTCCTTTTCTTCCTAAAGAAGTGTTTATTCATGCTTGCTATGTTTTATTTTGCAAAAATTAAATCCTACTTGCGAAAGAAATAAATTCCTAAAGACCTAAAAACAATTTAAATAAATAACAAGACAATATTCTCCCCTTTTATTTTTCTAACTCATTCCCCTTGTCTTCTTCAACTCCATCTCCGTCTGCATAGTTAGTATCCTCCATCCATGTCTCAAAAATAGTATCTAGGAACTCAGGAACAAAAGTGTTAGAGATATTCTTAAAAGTATTTCGAATTAAGTCATCTCTAATTTTTGCATATTTCCAGTAAGTTTATTGTTGATTGTGCATGAACTTGCACATATCCATCAAAATTGACAACTCCGATCTCTTTGAAGTACTTGCAGAAATAGGCATTGGAGTTGTAAATTCTGGTTCAACACTTACCTTGACTGGTTCTTCTTCTGGCTCAACCCTAGGTTTAGGGTTTGTAGATCCTTCAACTGGTTTAGGACTGTTCGATTCTTTATCAGATACTTATTCTTTAGTGTCTGTTACTAAATTAACTTTAGTTTCAGTTTCATTTGTTGACTCATCGGTTTCTAGCTCAGTTGATTCTTCTTGCTCGCCTTGGTTCAGCTCATGCAAGCTCTCTACTAATTTTTCAAGATCATGACTTGTAATGCACCCTTGGACATACTGCCCCTTTAGATTTGCTTGTGCTTTAACACGAGCCTTTAAGCAAAGTGAAGTGATTAATGATGGGAAATAAACACTTCCTGTCTTCTTTTTAGCACAATCATAAATCTCCTTGAGAATAATTTTCCCAAAATTAATGGACTTTTCTGTCAAGATTGCATATAACAAGAGCATCCGTTCCATCGAGATGGTGGAACTGTATGAGATAGGTATAAAACTGTAGCGAACAAAGTAAAACCATACCTTTGCTACTGGTTTTAGGTATTCCTTTCAGTAAGAATGGCTTCCATACTTTCTTATAATCCATTGAGATCCCATATTTGTCACAACATTAAGCACTTGTTGAAGAAAATCCCAATTGATGTTGTTCATCATAAGGTAGTACTCGTCTTCTTCAATATCAAGTAAGTTAAACAAATCATTGATAGACTTATAAGTAAGAAATACCTTTTTTTATCGAATGATGACTTCAGTAGCATCTTGCGTAGTCAAACTCGCATAGAACTCTCGAACTAATTCATCATCAGGAAGTGAACGAGCATCACAAAATCATTCCCACTTGAGAGCATTGATTATCTTTCTAATCGGCATAGGAACAACCATCAAATCATTATTTCTCAAGTTAAAACCTTTTTCCAGCATCATGGGTTGAAGCTTGAAAATTGAATCAAATCTCTCTTTCGCTTCTTCATCTATCACAATTATGTTTTCAGGAGTAGTCTTTGACGATCTAGTTCTTTTGCAAGACACGGTATCTTTTCTAAAAAATTCAGTAAAGTTTCGGCACAAGGGGAAAAGAAAAATTGGCAAACAGGGTGGGATTTGCTACAGCAAAGACCTTGCGATGGCAAGGAGGTTGTAGCGGCGACGACAATGTGTGGCAGCAATGTTGGTGCTTTGGCAATTTTCTTGTGGCGGTACTAGGTGGTTTCGGCAAAAGAAAAGAAGAGGACTAGGGGTTTCTTTCAGGATTTGAGGCTAGCGGCACAAGAAGGAGTTTTAAGGATTTCTAGGTTTAAGCAAATTGCTTTGGAGGCTATGAAAATTATTAGAATGAAGAGGGGTTTATATAGGAAAAATTAGGGCAACATGTAGCAAAAATTTAGCTACATTAAGGTTACATGGGTGGCAAGCAATGAGAGTGGCAGCAATAGGTATAGATTTTCCCTCCTTTTTTTCTGTCTTGGGCCTCAACTCAGACTGTATTTACAAGCTTACTCAAGAGAAAAAAATTGATTAGTACTTGGGCCAAATTTGACCCCCTTTATTAACATAAAAATTTAAAATTTAAGCAAAACAAATTATACTTAAAGTTTTAACTCTTAATTAGAAATTTTCTTCTTAACAAATTACATTAAATTAATTCCCAAGAAAGGTTAGAGGGGTCACAGCGGTCTCGCTTAAGTTCCAATCTCCTTAGACAGAATTAATTAAATGTACTAAATTAATAAAATAAATTCTAATTATTTATTTATTTACAAAAAAAATTGTGAAAAAAATCAAGGGTCTGTTCATTTGAACGAGGACTCAACTCACTTAACCTCACCATCCCAATAATGTTTGAGACGTTGACCATTAACTTTAAACATACTTCTGTGATTGTTGTACAATTTAACAGCTCCATAGGGATACACTCGGTAGATGGTATAGGGTCCTTTCTATCGAGATTTAAGCTTCCCAGGAAATAACTTCAACCTTGAATTGAACAACAAAACCTTTTGACATTCTTTAAACTCCCGAGGCTGTATATGACTATCATGTCATCTCTTTGATCTCTCTTTAAACATTTTGGAATTCTCATAGGAAAACAACCTCAGTTTTTCCAACTCGTCAAGTTGTAACATCCTTCTCTCACCGGCTTGCTTAAGATTAAAATTCAACTTCTTCAAAGCCCAGTGAGCTCTATTTTCCAACTCTAATGGCAAATGACATACCTTCCCAAAAACTAATCGATAAGGAGTCATTCCTAACGGTGTCTTAAATGCTATTCGATAGGCCTATAATGCATCATCGAGCCCTCAAGACCAATATTTTCTGCTAGGGTGTACTACCTTCTCAAGGATACCTTTAATTTCTTGGTTCACTCTTTCAACTAGCCCATTAGACTGGGGGTGATAAGCAGTAGCAACCTTGTGCTTCACATCATATTTGTCAAGCAACCACTTAAGCCACTTGTTCAGAAAATGAGAGCCTTCATCACTAATAATAGCTCTTGGTGTCCCAAATCGTGTAAACACATGCTTATGTAGGAATCGCATGACTACCTTAGCATCATTTGTAGGGTATGCTTCAGCTTCGACCCACTTGGATACATAATCCACAGCAACTAAGATGTATTTGTTCCCATACGAAGAAGGGAACAGGCCTAAGAAGTTAATACCCCATACGTCGAATAATTCAATCTCTAGAATGTTTATCAATGGCATCTCATTTCTCTATGATATATTTCCGATCCTTTGGCATTTATATAAGTTCTTAAAAAAAGCATAATCATCTTTAAATAGTGTAGGCCAAAAGAAACTTGCTTGCAAAACCTTAGTTGCAGTATGTGAACCACCAAAGTGTCCCCCACTTGGAGATGAATGGCAATGATACATGATCTTAGCAATCTCACTTTTAGCTACACACTTTCGTGTTATATTATCTGCATACTGTTTAAACAAGAACAGATCCTCCCAAAAATAATACCGACTATCATGAAGGAATTTCTTCCTTTGTTGGTATGTCATTTCTCAAAGAATTATTCCACATGCAAGATAATTGGCAAAATCAGCAAACCAAGGTGTTTCATGAATTCGACTTATCTTAAATAAATGTTCATCTGGGAAGTTCTCGTTGATAGGCACACATGATCGAGTTACCTCATCTTGCTCCAACCTCGAAAGATGATCAAGTACTTGATTTTCGACACCTTTCCTGTCTTGAATTCCAAGGTCAAATTCTTGGAGTAAAAGTATCTAACGAATTAGCCTTGGTTTCGTACCTTTCTTCGTGAGTAAGTATTTAATGGCAGCATGGTCAGTAAATACTGTAACTTTGGTACCTATAAGATATGAGCGGAATTTGTCAAAAGCAAAAACTATAGCAAAGAGTTCCTTTTCAGTTACCATATATTTAAGTTGGGCTCCTGTCAAGGTTCTACTTGCATATTAAATAGGGTGAAATACTTTATTTCTTCGCTGACTCATCACAGCTCCAATAGCATAATCACTTGCATCGCACATCAACTCAAAATGTGAGCTCTAATCGAGTGTAATGATTATTGAGGTTGAGATTAACCCTTTTTTCAGATCTTCAAAAGCTTCTAAACATGCTTTGTTGAAATCAAACACTGTATCTTTCTCTAACAACAAACACAACGGTTTAGAAATTCTTAAGAAATCCTTGATAAACCTTTGGTAAAAATCGACGTGGCCTAAGAAACTTCTGACTCCTTTCATATTAATTGGGGCTAGTAATCTTTCAATTATGTCCACCTTTTCTTTATCAACTTCAATTCCTTTCTTCAAGATTTTATGCCCTAAAACAATCCATTCCTTAACCATAAAATGGTATTTTTCCCAGTTAAGGACAAGATTCGTCTCTTTGCATCTCTTCAGTAGCTTAGCTAAATTACTCAAACAAATATCATAAGAGTTACTAAAAACAAAGTAATCATCCATGAAAACCTCAACAAAATTTTAAATCATATCAGTGAATATTGCCATCATGCATCGTTGGAATGTTCAGGTGCATTGCATAAGCCAAAAGGCATTCGCTTAAAAGCAAACGTACCATACGGACAAGTAAAGGTTGTTTTATGTTGGTCCTCAAGAGCTACAACTATTTGGTTATATCTCGAGTTACCATCTAAAAAATAGTAGAATTCATTACCTACCAGTCGATCTAACATTTGATCCATAAAAGGTAACGAAAAATGGTCCTTCCGAGTAGCTTTATTCAACTTTCTGTAGTCAACACAAATTCTCCAACCAGTAATAGTTCTTGTTGGAATCAACTCGTTACGCTCATTTTCAACAATTGTGATCCCACCTTTCTTCGGTACACACTACCTCGGAATCACCCACGAACTGTCTGAAATAGGATAGATGATTCCTGCATCTAACCATTTGATCAGTTCCTTTCTCACAACTTCTTTCATAATAAAATTGAGCCTCCTTTGCCCATCAATTCAAGCTCTCTCACCTTCTTCTAAAATGATTTTATACATGTTAGAAGAAGGGCTTATACCTCGAATATCAGCTATGGTCCAACCAATTACTTTCTTAACTTTCTTTAGAACAACAATTAGTTGCTCCTCTTGATCTTTCATCAGTTCTACTGAAATAATCACAGGCAAGGTAGAACAGACACCTAAATAAAAATATTTCAAATAGAACGAAAGTACCTTTAGCTCGAGTTTAGGTGGTTCTTCGATTGAAAACTTGGGTTGCATAACTTCTCTAACTTCTAACTCTAACGGTTTAAACCGTGTGGATTGAATAAAATTTCTCAGATTAGCTTCCATTAAAGCCATGTTTTCTTCGCCTGCTTCATCCTCTAAAAGGTTAAACTCTAAAGCTTTCTCCAATGGATCTTCTTCAAAATTGCTTCCCATAGAAACCAAGGTTTCTATCTCTTCCATAATTGAACATTCTCCTGCTGGATCGGGAAATTTCATCGCTTTAAGAATGTTAAAAGTTACTTGATCGTCTTGAACTCGCATGGTATGTTAACCTTTCTACACATCAATTAACGCTCTTCTTGTGGCTAAGAAAGGTCTCCCAAGGATGATCGGCACTTCCTTATCTACTTCAAAATCTAAGACAATGAAATCATTAGGAAAAATAAATTTGTTGACTCTTACCAATTCATCCTCGATCTTTCCCTCGGGATATGCTAAAGATCGATCTGCTAGCTGAAGCGTCATAGTTGTAGGTCTTACTTCACTTATCCCTAGCATCTTGAAAATAGACTTAGGCATCAAGTTGATACTTGCTCCTAAGTCACACAAAGCTTTACCACAATAAGATTCACCAATGTTATAGTGTATAGTAAAGCTTCCTAGGTCTTTTAATTTCAGCGGCAGCTTGTTCTGTAGGAACGCACTGCACTCCTTTGTCAGGGCAACAGTCTTATACTCACTCAGTCATTTCTTCTTAGATAGTATATCCTTTATAAACTTCACATAATTTGACATTTGTTCTAAAGCCTCTACCAACGTAATATTGATGTGCAATTGCTTCAAAACATCAAAAAACTTCTTGAATTGTACCTACTATTTCTGCTTGTGTTGCTGCAATCTTTGCGGATATAGAGGTAATGGAACTTTTGGTTGAATCGAACAACTCTTCTGAGTAGGTAAATCTGCATTCAAAGAAGATGTTAAAGTATTTGAATTCACTAAGTTAGGATTTACCTTATCAGTCTTTGCAGATTCTAACTCTTTTGATGTAGGATCTTCAACAATGGGCTGACTTTCCTCTTTTTCAACAAGCTCATCTTTGACATCAATCAATCGAGATTCTAGAATTTTACCACTTCACAATGCCACAGCCATGATATGTTCTTTACCCAAATTTATTAGATTCTCAGTATTGAACAACAAGGTTCCTTGTGGTCTATTATGAAGCTCTGTATCTAACTGACCCATTTGGTTTTCCAAATTTATCAGTGTTGTTGCTTGGCTTTGGATCAAAGCGTCATTCTTTTCCATGTACGCTTTCAGTAAGTTCTCCAAACTGTTTGATGACTTAGCTTGAGGTGGTTTTGGAGCTTGCTGATTAAACCCTTGAGATTGGTTGGGTCTATGCTGCATAAATTTTTTGTTCGATCCATTTCCTTTGTTGTTCCAAGAAAAGTTAGGATGACTACACCATGAAGGATTGTAGAAGTTGGACTGGGGTCCTTTTCCACTCCTATTTTGATGTTGGTTCCGTACATAGTACACTAACTCAGGATTCAATGGATAATTCTCAAAAGAATGACCCTCCCTACAGTATACATAGGAAACTACTTCCAATGGACTTGTGGCTGGGCTAATAACGAAGTGAGGGCATCAACTTCATGAACTCCATCTGCACGTCTTCCTGAAGTTGTTTGATTTTTTTGCCATTGATAGTTGCTGCTTACAATCCTCTTGATGATATCATAAGCCTTATTGTAAGACTTAGACAAAATTGCACCATTCGTAGAAGCATCTACCATCAATCTTGTATGTGCATTGAGACCATTATAGAATGTTTCCAACTGGATATAATGAGGAATCTCATGATGAGGACACTTTCGAAGTAGCTCCTTGAATTGCTTCTAACCCTCATACAAAGACTCATCATCCAATTGTTAGAAAGTTGTGATCTCATTCCTCAACTTAGTGTTGTTGCTAGGCAGGAAATACTTAACCAAAAATCTCTTTGCTAATTCTTGTCATGTAGATATGGAACTTGGTGGCAATGAATTGAGCCATGCTCATGCTTGATCTTGGAACGAGTATGGAAATAACTTTAACCTCAGAGCGTTTTCAGTCACAACAGCTATCTTGAATTAATCACTCACCTCTATGAACAATCAAAGGTGGAGATGTAGATCTTTGTGGGCATACCACTGAATTGGCCCACTATTTGGAGCATTTGAAACATCTTTAGTTTCAATTCAAATTGGGTTGCCTCAATATCTAGCCTTTTAATTCCTGGATTTAACTCTCTAAAAAATGGCACAGCATATTGTCTGATGCATCGATCCTTATCATCCAAAATGAGAATGGGATTTCAGACATGATTGGCTTCATTACCTTGGTCTTGATTTTGATTTCCAAGGTCCATCTAGACTTGTCTTTGAGCTATTCGTTCACGTCTTCTTTGTCTAAAAGTTCGTTCAATTTCAGGGTCTATAGGGAGTAAGTCGATAATTCGATCTATGCTCATAAACACCTCAAAAAAATTAAAAAGAATAAGTTAGTAATGTTAGGAATAAACCAAATTGAAATAAATAATTTCACAAAAAATGACTAAGGCAACAGTTAACAATCCCCGGCAATAGTGCCAAAAACTTGTAACACTAGAGTTTGTGCAAGTGTACACAGTCGTTATCAAGTAATGAGTAAGTATTGAGTTATCATCTCCACAAGGATTGTATTTGTGCTAAGTCACTTAATTATAAAATTATATTAACAACTTGGTAAATAAAAAACAATTTAATTTGGGAGTGTTGATTAAAATTATGTAAAATTAATCTAAATGCAATGATCCCTAATGTGATTTATCCTAACATGAAACTATATGAATGAAATAGATTTTAGTAACATTAAACACAATTTGCAACAATTATAACATAAATAAGCTAGGACACTTACTTTAATCAAACTCAATTTATCATCAACATTTTTAATAATATTCGAAAAAACATTCCATGACAACTCGATCTTTCATGAGTATGGAAACCACACTAGGTCCTTTCAGAATCCTTTACTTAGTAAATATGCATTTTACTGATCCTTATTTTGTAACATCCCAAAATTGAAGTACTTATTTTTGTATGTTGGTGACATAATTAACTGTCTGCTCTAGTGGCTAAGTGATCTGGGTGTGTCTGGGAAGTCATGGGTTCAAACCTTGGCTTGTGCAAAAGTTTCGCTTTTAGAGGAATAAAACCTGTCTCTAGTCAGTAGGTCTTTTAAATTAAAGTATTGGTAACATGACAGAATGGGCCTGTTGGTCTAGGGGATAAGTGGCGTGTGGTAGTTGCTAGAGGTTTGAGGTTCAAATCCTAGTTGGCGCAGTAGAGTGTTTATTTTACTGCTGTGCTGTGGGAGTGTTTTGGGTTGATCGAAACACTAAAGTGTTTGAATGGATTTTGAATTGAGTAGTTGAGAGGGAGTGGACGACATTGAGGGATTTTAGGAGAAAATCTTGGGGAGTTGAGGTTAGAGGGGAAGGTGTGCCGAATTTGAACTTTGGGCATTCAAAGAATTTAGTTTTGGGGAAGTATTTTCTCTCCATTTCGATTTTCTGTCAACACTTTTCTTTCATCTATTGCCATTTTACTGAATTTTGGTTCAGGACTTCGAGCATCTTTCGGTTTCCTTTTGGTTTCGATTTTGCTTTTCTCTTCAATACCTTTGTCTACAGATTTTCTTTTCTTCTCTTTCTCAATTGGGTTCTTTCTCTTTGGCCAAATGACATTTCTTCCTCTCTCTCAATCCTTTTGGTTTTAACAACTCTCTCTCTTTTCATTTTGTTGTTTTGGCCGATTCTCTTCTTTGTTTGCCCTTTTCCAATCGATTTCTTATTGACCAATTGCTTCTTTTAATTTCTAGCTTGCGCAATTGGTTGTGTTTGGCCGATTACCACTCTTTCTTTTACCCTCTCTATGCCGATTCTTCCTTCTTCTTCTCTGTCATCTTGGTGGTAATTGCTGCTAGTTGGTTTTTCTCAATCCTTTTCCCTTTCTACCGTATGAATAGTTTACATCTAATGCCTTCTTTTGTTGCCGACAATTGTTAGGGTTGTAGGGGTGCTAGCTCTATCTCGGTCATAGTGGGCATTTATTTGGAGATAGTAGGCCGATTGTTTCCCTTCCTTATTCTCGGTTTTACACTCTCAGTGAGTGGTTGTGCGCTTGGTTCAAATTATGTGCATGTCTTATGTTAGTTAATAAGTTCGTTTGGAATGCAGGTAATCTCTAAAGTGGTTCGTTATCGGTCTTGTGCAATGAATTAAGTGGTGATCTTCATTCCTTCAATCAAGGCAAGTATTAGTGAATATTGTGGGATAAGTTTTAAGTGGAGATGTTAATCCTTTTGTTTAATGATTAATGGAGTATCTTAATTGAATGTAGGTTTTGGTGCTATTGGGCTACTCACATGATTTTGCAAACAGGTGTGTGTAAAATCACTACTCGTAATAGTAGATCGACAAAAGCCGAAATAAGTGATCGTTGACGCTACACGTGTAAGGCCCTAATTTTTGTAATTTTTCAGGATTTTTGTGATTTGGTGAAAGCATGAAATTTTGTGGTTTGATTAAGGAATTTATGTTTTAAGTATGTTAGTGGGCCTTTAGAAGGCCCAAGCTCAAGTTAAAACATGGTAGAATTTCAAAATTTTGAATTTTAAGTAGAAGGGGTCCTAGTTATGTGGGCTTATAAGAAAAAGTGAGTAAAATAAGACACAAGTGAGCCCTTGGTAAAGTGGCAATGTGGCGCCACTTAGTTCCTAAAAAAGTGGCGTATGGATGTATGTGCAAGGGCCAGAGTTCAAGCCACAAGGTGAGCAGTGTGTTTTATTTTTGTTGCATGTGCCCGTCATGTGATGGAACTCAAGTGGAACTCTGCTGAAGAGAGTTTGAGTTGCTCAGGAGATTAGATCAGGAGGGATAAGGAGAGAAATTTTAGGAATTTTGAAAGGGTGGACGTGTTGGCCGATTGTGGGGGGTCTTAGTGGTGCAAATTCGGCTAGTAGGTGTTGAACTTGCATCTTTCGACAAGTATAGTTGAGTGTGCTGAATGCCCTATTTGGTTCTTCTTCAGGATTTGTTTTGATCAAGCTTTAGTGCCAAATAGGTAGGTCCTTAAGGTTTCTCTTTTCTTCTTTTCTCTTCTCCTCCCTCTTTTCACAAAAGCTGAAAGTGTGGTAAATACCCCCTTTAGCCGTACTTACCAAAAGAAAACCTTCTTCTTCTTTTTCCTCCACAAACCGTTTGTTCAACCCTTCTAAACGAACCCACCTTCTTCATCTACTTCCTCTTTTCTTCAATAATTGTAGTCGACACACCTAGAACCTACTTGGCCAAATTCTTTAAAAGCTGAAGACCCAAAATCCTTTGTTGTCGATTTCTCTTTAAGCCGAACCCTTTCCATCGCTGAACCCTTTCCATCTATTCTTTTGAAGAGCCGAAACATGCAAGTCTCTCATCTTTCTGTCGCATAGTAAGTCTCTCATCCCTCTGTTACATAGTTACTCCTTCTACTTTTACTTCCAAAACCGAATTTCATTCTCTCAATTCCACCGATTTTCCAATTCTTTCCATTCATTTATCCCTTTCTCTCGCGTTGTGTCTAGATCTACAATAGATCTGGGGTTAGGCTGGTGAACTAGGATTCTCTCTTCTGTCAAGGCAAGTTAACGAATGTCTAGGTAAGTGATCTTCTTCATTGTTAGTAAAAGCCGAAACGCCTAACTCTTTAGGGTGACTGTCAATTTTAGTAAAGACTTATGTTGGTCTCTTTCTTTTCATTCTTCTGCATTCTAGTGTAGGGGAAGAGGCAATCTATCGAGAGGCGTTGGAGGCTAGGACCGTTGGGCAATCTAGATCTAGATCTAGATCTAGTTGAAAAATTGGCAGTGGTAAGTGATTAAGGGCTTTGGTGGTATGACCGAATATGGTGATATTGTATGATATCGGTTTCGGTTAATAATGTTGGATTAAAGGCTAACATCATAATGAACGATTGTAGGATAATCGCGTGGGAGATCTCGCTGTAGTAATTGCAAATCAGGTGTGTAAACGAACACCCTCTAATAGACTAAATCGGCAAAAGCTGAAATGCCGAAATGCTGAAATTCTGGCATTTCACAGATTTGCGAGTGTCCGAGCGCTCGTGAGTCGGGTGGAATAGTGAGATCTGTAATGGCAACTGGTAAGATTGGTGAGTGCGCAATTTTGTGCACTTCGGTAAATGTGGGCCCCGATGGGCTAAATTCGGGCCCAATGGGCTTACGGGCCCATATGGGTGAAAAATGATGGTAAGTGAGTTCTAGTGACTTGTATGTTAAAACTGTTAAACAAGACATGGAATTTGGGCTAAACGGGCCAATATAGCTAAGTGACATTGTAGGGCCCATTAGGGGTTTTAGGGCCCAATAACTTTAAATTGCTAAAATGGGCTAGATAAGTTACTGAGATGAAAATGAGACTGTTAATAACTAAAACATGCATAAAAACCTAGAAACTGGTATAATTACTGAAATACCCCTTAAAGGCAGAAAATTACTATTTTACCCGTAGGTGCAAAATGACCATTATACCCCTAGGGCTAAATTTGACTGAAATGCATGTTTTACTTTATCTGTTCACTGTATGCCATGACATATTTTACTGTTGCATGGGACTGGGTTTATTGATGAAGGAAGTGCAAGTGGCATTGCCACGTTTACTGAAATGGGCTTTGCCTCGTATTACTGAAAGGGGCTTTGCCTAGTATTACTGAAAAGGGGCTTTGCCTCGGATTTACTATTAGTGGCTTGGCCATATTATCTGAGCAGCTATGCTGCGACTATGGAGTGTAGTGGCTGGGTGGGTTGAGTTATTCCCCCACATGGTGTGTAGGGCTGGTACGGGTGGAGTGTAGCGGATGGACATAGGATGGGCCTTGGGCTTTGCATA
This sequence comes from Gossypium stocksii, assembly GCA_020496765.1. NCBI lineage: Eukaryota > Viridiplantae > Streptophyta > Magnoliopsida > Malvales > Malvaceae > Gossypium > Gossypium stocksii. Next base: position 53,375,764 of record CM035629.1, on the reverse strand, counting down.
CATACATTATTATGTTCTGTTACTGTGATGGGCCTATGGGTCGCACTGTTTACTAAATAGGGCTAAGGCCCAGATTAACTGATTACTAAATAGGGCTTCGGCCCAGTATTTACTGAGACTGGATAGGGCTTAGGCCTAGTAAGCTTGAGCTGATTTGGGCTCTGGTTGGGCTTTCTTTACCCACTGAGTTTCCAAACTCACCGATTTTCTTCCATCCATGCAGGTGAGCCCTAAACTGGTGGACTTGGAGCTGGGAGGGATTCAGAGTGGCCACGTGGACTGCAAAGTTGGTTTTTAATTAAGTTATTTACTTCATTATTTGTTTTTAATTATTTTCATTTTGGTTTTGGGTTGTAATAAGGCCGCTTTAATTGTTTTTTTTTTGTTTTCAATTCTTTAATTATAATTTATTTTCAATGATTTGAATAAGGCTGCGCAAGTTTTTCTTAAAATTAATCAACGTTTTCAAAACAAAACCCTCGTAACAAACGAATAACAAATCAACGATCAAGATATGGTAACAAGATAACTTTTAAACGGTTAGTGGATAGGACACACACTAATTAAACCTAGATTTTCTTCCCAAATTATAGAAACAATTTTACAAAGCTCACCTTAATCATAGTAGCTAGGAAGCGTGATTAGTCCTTCGTTGATGTGATACACCGGACTTGGCCGTAATGTCTGGGCTGGGTTTGAGGTGTTACAACACGGGCATGTGCTCGGTCATGTGGTAGTCTAAATGCCTAGACATAGGCGTATAATCGTTGGGACCAGCCATGAGTGTTATCATGGGCCGAGGTTGTTTTGGGCCATTTTGGGCCGAACTGGTTCGTGTGGGCCCCACGGGCTTGTGGGCTCCACATAGCTAAGCAACACAAGGGTGTGGAAATTATTGGGTTAGACCGTGTAATATACATGGCCAAGGCCATTTCAGGGCTATATAGGCCACACAGGCGTGTGGGCCCACATGGGCCCGTATTATGGGACTTGGGCCCATTTCACTGTTTGACTGTTAAGCTTGCACAGGTCACCTGAGATGAATGTGGACCTACTGTGGGCTCAGTAAGCATGCCTAGACCCTAAATTGATAAATGACTGTTATACCCCTACGAGGTAAAATGACTATTATGCTATTATAAGATGTATGATCGATTGAGCATGCCATTTGATATATATTGCATACATGCATGATATTATGGTATGTTGCATGGGGATGGGTTTATTACGATTGGAGGAAGTGTAATATACTGGCAGCTCTGTAGCAAATACTGTTTAGTGCCGCAACATGTGCTATTTTGGAGTGTAGGGATGGGTGGGTTGATTTTATCCCCACATGGAGTGTAGGGTTGGATGGAGTGGTGTATAGAGGCTGGTTGGGTAGGATTTCTGATTGCATATCTGTATTGTTACCGACATTGAAATGGGCTAAGGCCCACACTGATACTGGTACTGTAACGGGCTAAGGCCTAAATGGAACTGAATTGTTACTGATACGGGCTTAGGCCCATACTATATTTGCTTACTGTATGATTGACTTTTTGTTTAAAGGGGGATTACACACTGAGTTTTTGTAAACTCACCCTTCTGTTTCTGCGTAGGTAATCCCCAATCTTAGGCAGATCGGTGCTGCGAGGGACTCAAAGGTGGCCACACTACCGCTTATGCTTCCATATTTGTCTTTAAATGTTCATGTAAATTAATTTTAGGTATCTCTTATGTAATAAGGCCTCTTTAAATTTTTAACTTTAAATTTGGGGTTTTATGTATTTTGACTCATATCTATTAGTAGTAGGATGTAGGTTTTCAAATGATAAATGTTTTTCAAAACACCATGTTCACGTAGCATATTTTAAAAGCTTCCACAACAAATAATGTTTTAAAAAGTAATAACAATTTTAATATAATTAACATTTCACTAAATGGCTGGAGTTCTAAATTAAATGAACATCTTTTCATAAAAAGGACAAATTGAGAATGAGTTTTTTTTTCAATATTGTATTTTACGAAAAGCTCTTCAATGTGACATCGCCAGATTTGGCCATAACGTCAAGGCCGGGTTTGGGGTGTACATTTAGTGGTATCAGATCCAGGTTGCAAAACTCGACTGTGGATTGGGTTTTTAATATTGAAATATTTAAAGGACTACTTCCAAAGTATTTGAAATGTTTTGTCAAAAGTGTGGTACACCGAGTCTCTGGCGCCGATTCTGTAAGTCTTTTTGAAACTGTTGACTGTTTTAAACTAAAATGAAATAGATAGAAAATACTGAGACTACTTTAGGTCGTAGACTGTACTAAAACACTCTAGTTAGAGTAAACTGGAAACTGTAGGAACTGAAAACTGTAGTGAGATTATGATCTATGAAAACAAACTCTGAATAACTGTTTCCATAAAATGCCTGCTAATAATCACTAGAACTATAAACTGATCTGCATAAAACTATTAATATAAATAAGCGTAATTCCGTAATAAGCACTGGAGGAACTCGTTGGAGTAGTACAAGAGGTTGCGACAGAGGTCGTGGAGGTGTTTGGGCTAGGTATTCGTTATCTGGCCACATGCCTAATGTTGAAGCCAGGGAGGCACCGGCTTCACCTGTGACTGAGGCTAGGTATTATGACCGTGCGCCTAAGGACAGTGTACTGTCCCAAGCTATGCTACGAATTCTGGAAAGGGTCGCTAGGCCCAATACTGGTACTACGGGCCATGGGTCGGTTACGAAACGACTTCGGTCTAATAGACTTGAGAGTTTTAGGGTATTGCTGGAGTAGCCCCTAATGTGGCTGAATATTGGATTGAGACCATGGAGAGGATAATGGATGACCTTAACTGTACCCCGAGCAGAAATGAAAGGGTGCAGTGTCACTGTTGCGAGATGAGGCCTACCAGTGGTGGCTTACAGTTAAAGAGGGTACTTAACCCGATCAATTAATATGGGAGTTCTTCAAGACTACTTTCTAAGGGAAGTATGAGGGCGCTAGTTATGTAAATGCCCAGAGGAGAGAGTTTTTGAATTTGGCTTAGGGGGATAAATCAGTAGCTGAATATGAGGCTGAATTTTTGGGACTAAGCTGCTATGCGCTTGGGATGGTGCAACTAAATATGAATGGTGTGTTCATTTCGAGGATGGCCTCAGGGATAGTTTAAGGTTTTGATAACTCTATAAAGGGAGCGAGATTTTGCTTTTTTACTGGATAAGGCGAAGATTGCCAAGGAAGTGAGGTGCGTTGAGTGCCAAAACTATGAGAAGGAGAGAGGTAGGAACAAGAGGGATTTAGAGCCCTCCAGTTCTGTTCTGAGGCCTAAGAAAAAGGCTAGAGTTAATGGGTAGCCCAGAGTTAGGCCCCCTATTGCTACTATTGGACCATAGCCCTGTGTTGATTGTGGGAGATGCCATCAGGGCGAGTGCTATAAAAGAATAGGTGCGGTTTTTTAGACCACTGAATTAGAGATTGTCTGCGAAGGGCTGATCAGATGCAAGCTTCTGGTATGGGTACTGCACCACCGAGAGTAGCTCAACAGCCGCCGAGAGGTCATGGTTAGGCCAGGGGTGGTTGTGGTATGGGTCATGGTCTGAGGGCACCAGGCAGATGTGCTGGTCATACTGAGGCGAGGCAGGCAGCTCTGGTTTACGCTGCATGTTACCAAGAGGATAGAGATGCCTTAGATGTTATCAGGGTACATTTTTTATTTATAAAGTACCTTATACTGCACTGATAAATATAGGATCTAGTTATTCCTATATAGCATGCACTGTATCTGAGACTTTGGGTGTAATGGTTGAGAGCACTACCGGTGAGGTTACTATATTGAGTCCATTAGGGCAGTCAGTGAGGGTAGAAAAATTGTTTAGAGATGTGCCTTTGGAGGTTCAAGGAACCATCTTTTTAGTAAATTTGATGGAACTCTCTTTTGGAGAATTCGACTTAATACTTGGTATGGATTGGCTGGTGAAACATCGGGCAAACTTGGACTATGCTACTAAACATATGGTACTGAGAACTATAGAAGATGAGGAGGTAGTCGTAATTGGGGAACGTTGGGACTATTTGTCAAATATGATCTCTGCATTAAGGGCTGAAAAATGGGTTCATAAGGGTTGTGAGGCGTATCTAGCCCACATCGGTGTTTCAGATTCAGAGGTTTCTTTTGTTAAGGATATTAGAACAGTTAAAGACTTTTTGGATGCTTTTCCCGATGAGCTACATAGGTTACCTCCAAACCGTGAAGCTGAGTTTGGGATTGAGCTCCTGCCTAGTACAGATCCGATGTCATCGCCCCTTATAGAATGGCAACGAAGGAGCTTGTAGAGCTTAAGGCTCAGATTCAAGAATTATTGGATCGAGAATTCATCCGACTTAGTGTGTCTCTATGGGGAGCACCGGTATTGTTTGTGAAAAAGAAGGATGGATCCATGTGTATGTGCATCGGTTACCAGCAATTGAATAAACTGACCATCAAGAATAAGTACCCTTTGCCGAGGATAGACGATCTATTTGATTAGTTTCGAGGAGCTTCGGTTTTCTCTAAAATTAATCTCCATTCTGGGTACTATCAGTTGAGATTTAAGGAGGCTGATGTGCACAAGATTGTGTTTAGAACTCGCTATGGGCATTACAAGTTCTTGGTGATGTTATTTGGACTGACGAACGCACCAGAGCTTTTATGGATCTGATGAACCAAGTGCTCTAGCCTTACTTGGATCAGTTCGTAGTGGTGTTTATTGATGATATTCTAGTGTATTCGAGAACTGAATATGAACATGATGAACATCTCCGAGTGGTTCTGCAGACTTTGAGGGAAAAGCAACTGTATGCCAAGTTCATTAAGTGTGAGTTCTGGTTAAGAAAAGTTATATTTCTGGGCCATGTGGTATCTACTGAGGGGATTAGGGTCGATCTTCGAAAGATAGAGGCTATCTTGGATTGGAAGCAGCCTAAGACTATATCGGAGATTCGTAGTTTTCTAGGACTGGCTGGGTACTATCGATGTTTTGTGGAGGGGTTTTCTATAATTGCAGCACCCTTGACTAAGCTACTAAGTAAGGATGTGTCGTTTAAGTGGACTGATGTACATCAGGAGAGCTTTGAGAAGCTCAAGACCGTACTGACTGAGGCCCCTATTCTAATTTAGCCAGAGACTGAGAAGGAATTTACGATTTATAGTGATGCATCACACGTCGGCTTAGGATGTGTATTGATGCATGAGGGTAAGGTCGTTGCGTATGCATCTCGACAACTTAAGACTCATGAGGTGAATTATCCAACGCATGAGTTGGAGTTGGTTGTAGTGGTAGTCGCATTGAAAATTTAGAGACATTACCTGTATGGTGAGAGGTGTATCATTTACATTGATAACAAGAGTCTCAAATATCTCCTCACTCAGAAGGAGCTGAACCTTAGGCAGTGTAGATGGATTGAGCTACTAAAGGATTACGACAGCACGATTGAATACCATCTTGGTAAGGCAAATGTGGTGGCCGATGCACCAAGCCGAAAGGCTATAACTGATCTGAGGGCATTGTTTGCTCGTGTAAGTTTATTTGATGATGGTGGTATATTGGTCGAACTTCAGGTTAAGCCTACTTGGATTGAGAAGATTAAAGGCAAATAGTTGGAGGATGAGTCACTGGGTCTTCGATTTTGACAAGTTGTGAATGGTGATGCGACAAATTTTGCATTAAATAGCGAAGGGGTACTCTATTTCTGTGGGAGAGTGTGTGTGCCGAGTGATATTGAGTTGAGTCAGTCCATACTACAAAAGGCACATAGTGGCCCTTTTGTTATGCCCCCTAGTGAGAACAAGATGTACCGAGACCTTCGTGAGCTATACTAGTGGCTAGGACTTAAGCGTGAGGTTACAGATTTCATGAGTAAGTGTTTGACATGCCAGCAGGTTAAGGCTGAGCATCAGCTACCCTCGGGTTTACTACAGCCAGTTAAGATTCTGCTCTGGAAGTGGGAGAGAGTGACTATGGACTTTGTAAGTGGGTTGCCCTTAACGCATACTAAGAAGGATTCAGTGTGGGTAATCATGGATCGGTTGACCAAGTCTGCCCACTTCATACCTGTTTGTACTGATTACTCTTTGCAGAAGCTAGCTAAACTGTATGTGGTTGAGATAGTGAGACTACATAGAGTACCAGTTTCCATAATATCTGATAGAGATCCTCGCTTCACATCTTAGTTCTGGAAAAAAGTTACACGAGGCTTTGGGTACAAGGTTGGACTTCAATACTGCGTTCCATCCTCAGATAGATGGTCAGTCAGAGAGGGTGATTCAGATACTGTAGGACATGTTAAGCAGTTATGTGATAGATTTGTGAGGCAGTTGGGAGGACTACTTGCCATTAGCGGAGTTTTCATATAACAATAGCTATCAGTCTAGGATACAGATGGCACCCTACGAGGCACTATATAGTCGTAGGTGTTGTACTCCTTTGTGTTGGACTGAGTTGGGCGAGTGACGTTTTCTGGGGCCTGAGTTAGTTTCTGATACTAAGGATAAAGTTAAACTAATTTCAGATTGACTGAAGGTGGCATCAGACAAACAAAAGTTATATGTGGATCTAAGGCGTAAGGAGATTGAGTATTCTATGGGAGACTTCGTTTTTCTTAAAGTCTCGCCATGAAAGAAAATACTGAGGTTTAGACGGAAGGGCAAGCTGAGCCCTAGGTTTATTGGGCCTTATCACATACTAAACCGTGTGGCACCGGTTGCCTATCAGTTAGAGTTGTCCACAGAGTTGGACTGGATTCATGATGTGTTCCACGTCTCTATGTGGAGGCACTACCACTCTGATCCAGCGCATATTATCTTGCCTGAAGAGATTAAGGTTAGACTAGATCTGACATTTGAGGAAGAGTCGGTTTAGATTCTAGACCGTGATGTAAAAGTCCTGAGGAAGAAATCTATCCCACTGTTTAAGGTACTTTGGTGTAATCAAAGTTTTTAGGGGGCCACGTGGGAACCCGAGGAGGCGATGCGATAACAGTACCCTCATCTGCTTTGACTAGGTAAATTTCGAGGTCGAAATTTTCTTTTAGGGAGTAGAGTTGTAACTCCCCAAAACCTAAGTATTTATTTTTGTATGTTTGTGACATAAATAACTGTCTGCTCTAGTGGCTAAGTGATCTGGGTGTGTCTGGGAAGTCATGGGTTCAAACTTTGCTTGTGCAAAAGTTTTGCTTTTAGAGGAATAAAATTTGTCTCCTAGTCAGTAGGTCTTTTAAATCAATGTGTTGGTAACATGACAGAATGGGCTTGCTAGTCTAGGGAGTAAGTGGTATGTGGTAGTTGCTAGAGGTCTGATGTTCGAATCCTGGTAGGCGCAGTGGAGTGTTTACTTTACTGTTGTGCCGTGGGAGTATTTTGGGTTGACCAAAACACTGAAGTGTTTGAATGGATTTTGAATTGAGTAGTTGAGAGGGGAGTGGACAGTATTGAGGGATTTGAGGAGAAAATCTTGGGGAGTTGAGGTGAGAGGGGAAGGTGTGCCGAATTTGAACTATGGGCATTCACAGAATTCGATTTTGCAGAAGTATTTTCTCTCCATTCTAGTTTTCTATCAACACTTTTCTTTCATCTATTGCCATTTTACCAAATTTTGGTTAAGGACTTCGAGTATCTTTCGGTTTCATTTTGGTTTTGATTTTGCTCTTCTCTTCAATACCTTTGTCTACGGATTTTCTTCTCTTCTCTTTCTCAATTGGGTTCTTTCTCTTTGGCCGAATGACCTTTCTTCCTCTCTCTCAATCCTTTTGGTTTTAACAACTCTCTCTTTTTTCATTTTATTATTTTGGCCGATTCTCTTCTTTGTCTTCCCTCTTCCAATCAGTTTCTTATTGATCAATTGCTTCTTTTAATTTCTGGCTTGCGCAATTGGTTGTGCTTAGCCGATTACCATTTTTTTTTACCCTCTCTATGCTGATTCTTCCCTCATCTTCTCTATCGATCTTGGTGGTAATTGCTACTAGTTGGTTTTTTCCACTCATTTTCCCTTTCTACCGTATGAATAGTTTACATCTAACACATTCTTTTGCGACTAACAATTGCTAGGGTTGGGGGGTACTAGCTCTATCTCAGTCGAAGTGGGTGGCTATTTGGGGATAGTAGGCCAATTGTTTCCCTTCCCTATTCTAAGTTTTACACTCTCAATAAGTGGTTGTGCACTTGGTTCAAACTATGTTCATGTATTATGTTAGTAATAAGTTCGTTTGGAATGCATGTAATCTCTAAAGTGGTTCGTTATCGGTCTTGTGTAATGGATTAAGTGGGTGATCTTTATTCGTTCAATCAAGGCAAGTATTAGCGAATATTGTGGGATAAGTTTTAAGTGGAGATGTTAATCCTTTTGTTAAATGATTAATGTAGTATCTTGATTGAATGTAGGTTTTGGTGCTCTTGGGTTACTCACACGATTTCGCAAACAGGTGTGTGTAAAATCATTGCTCCTAATAGTAGAGCGACAAAAGCCGAAATAAGTGATCGTTGACGCTACACGAGCGTGTATTCGCTCGTGTGGTAGTCTAAATGCCTAGACATAGGCATATAATCGTTGGGACCGACCATGAGCGATATCATGGGCCGAGGTCATTTTGGACCATTTTGGGCCGAACTGGGCTGTGTGGGCCCCACGGGCATGTGGGCTCCACATGGGTAAGCAACACAAGGGTGTGGAAAATATTGGGTCAAGCCATGTAATCTACATGGCCATGGCCATTTCAAGGCTATGTAGGCCATACGGTCGTGTAGGCCCACATAGGCCCGCATTATGGGCCTTGGCCCCATTTTCACTGTTTGACTGTTAAGGTTGCACGGGTCACCCGAGACAAATGTGGACCTACTGTGGGCTCGGTAAGTATGTCTAGACCCCAAATTGATAAATGACTGTTATGCCCTTACGAGGTAAAATGACTATTATGCCCTTATAAGATGTATGATCGATTGAGTATGCCATTTGATATATATTGCATACATGCATGATATTATGATATGTTGCATGGGGATGGGTTTATTATAATTGGAGGAAGCGTACTGTACTGGTAGCTCTGCTGTAAATACTGTTGAATACCACAACCGGTGCTATTTTGGAGTGTAAGGATAGGTGGGTTGATTTTATCCCTACATAGAGTTTAGGGCTGGACGGAGTGATGTGCAGAGGCTAGTTTGGTAGGATTTCTGATTGCATATTTGTATTGTTACCAACACTGAAATGGGCCAAGGCTCACACTGATACTAGCATTGTAATCTGCTAAGGCATAAATGGAACTGAACTGTTACTGATACGGGCTTAGGCCCAGACTGTATTTGCTTACTGTATGATTGACTGTTTGTTTAAAAGGGGATTAAACACTGAGTTTTATAAACTCACCCTTCTGTTTCCTGTGCAAGTAATCCCCAGTCTTAGGCGAATCGGTGCTCCGAGGGACTCAAAGGTGGCTACACTACCTCTTATGCATCCATATTTGTCTTTAAATGTTCAAGTAAATTAATTTTGGGTATTTGTTTATGTAGTAAGGCCTCTTTAAATTTTTAACTTTAAATTTGGGGTTTTATGTATTTTGACTCATATCTGTTAGTAGTAGGACACAGGTTTTCAAATGATAAATGTTTTTCAAAACACCACGTTCACGCAGCATATTTTAAAAGCTTCCACAACAAACAATGTTTTACAAAGTAATAACAGTTTTAATATAATTAACATTTCGCTAAACGACTGGAGTTCTAAATTAAACAAACATCATTTCATAAAGATGACAAATTGAGAATAGTTTTTTTTTTCAATATTGTATTTTATGAAAAGCTCTTCAATGTGACATCGCCAGATTCGCCCATAACGTCAAGACCGGCTTTGGGGTGTTATATTTATTGGTATCAGAGCCAGGTTGCAAAACTCGACTGTGGATTGGGTTTTTAAAATTGAAATATTTAAAGGACTGCTTCCAAAGTATTTGAAATGTTTTGTCAAACGTGTGGAACACTGAGTCTCTGGCATCGAGGGATGAGGGATGACTGGAAAAGTGAGAAATGAGGTCTTATTTATAGGTGAGGCAAGGGAGGCTAGTTTACTAAAAATAGAAGTTCTCATCTTTTGAAGCATCTCCCATAGGTGGCCGGCCATAAATTGAAGGAATGAAGTTGATTTTTGCTTGATTTTTTGTCAATTTGAGTGCCAAACAACTCAGGAGTGAGACTCGGTTAAGTGCAAATCTTCATGTAAATCTATGATTTCTTCAACTCTTCAAGGACCTTGTGCAATTAAACCAAAAAATGGTTTATGGGCAGCCATGTGCAGTCAAAATTTGGGTTGGCTTGGTCCCCAAATTGGATGATTTTGTAATCAGATAAAGCTTTCAGACTTGTCCAAAATAAGTTAGTAAATTAGAGGACCAAAAAATAAAATTTAACCAAATTAATTAATTAATTAAAACCCAATTTTATTAATGAAATATTTTTTAAAGAAATTATTAAATATAATATTATATTTTATTATTTAATTTAATCATGCATGGCTCATAAAAATATAATAAGCTCAACTAAATATAAAATAAGCCATTTTATGCATAAAAACTATATAATAAAGTATAAAATCACATTTTAATAACTTCTATGTCCTAATTTCATATTTTCACATATTTAATTAATTTATTAAACAATTACTTGGTTTTAACAACAAATTTAAATAAAAAGGTGAGGATTTACATAGGAAAAACCCTATATATTTTTTAGTTTACAATTGTTATCTTGTAAAAATATATTTAATAGTTGAGAATAAGTTCTCTCTCTTTTTGGTTAGAGTAACAATCTATTAAAATTGTGTAAATAACTCTGTCGGTGCTATCTATTTATAGGGAGATAAGGTAGAACCCTTGTTGAATTCTAGAGGTTTATTTCAAATAGAAAATTGACTTCCTAGTCTAACTAGGAGAGGGAGAAGGGCTAATAGGGTATGCTTCTTCTCATATGTATTATGATGGGGATTCGAGCCTTTAATTGTATTGGGCTCAATTATATGTGCTTTCTGGACTTTTAACCCAAGACTTTATAATTTAATCAAACTTAATACATGTTTTTTATTTCTAAAATAAATATTAATTTTTTAATTAAATAATTTTCTCATCCTAATTTTACCCTCGGTAAAATTATGATGATTTTACCCGTGGTAAAATTTCCAAGAAAGTATATTTAATATTTCATAACTCAACTAGTTCATTGTGACTGAATGATTTATTTTCATTTTTTGGCATCAAAATTCCTTAAAAATATAAACTCATTCTTTTGATTATTTCTAAGTAATCCATATAAATTTGCAAAAGAATCACTTCTCATTTTCATTTCCATTTTGAGAAAACCACATTCATTTCCAAATGATTCCATTTCTCCATTTTGGAGAAAACCATAATCATTTCTGAATATTTTCCATCTCTCTATTTCTATTCATTCTGTTCATTTTGATTCAAACATGCAATTCATTTCTGGTTTCAATGAGCTAGTGGAGGGACTGATTGGACATATGTAATTAGGGCTCAAATAGTTTATAATTAACTTCTACCTTTTCACCTATTAATTATAAACTCATCTAGTCAAGAAGTCATTCCACTATAGTATTGTGACTAAGCTCTCCCTAATGACATACCATTACAAAAACAACTACTCAGTACTCGTCCAATGACCCTATCATAAGTTACCCTCATATGATATCCTAAATCTCTTTAGGATAAAATCTGTTCTCCCAATATGAGCCTATTTAATCTCATGGTAACCATTACATCTTCCTTCATAAAAAGTCATTTACTATCAGATAATGATCAAGTCATTCATCACAAAGACGAACGACCTGTGGCAACGTTTACTTTTGTAACACCCCAAACCCGACCTAGACGTTATGACCGAATCGGGTGATGTCACATTGTAGGGTAACTCGCACAAATCTGATACATTGAAAAACTTAGGTTGTCGTTCGTTTGTGGTTCAAATCAATGGTTATATTCAAATCGGCCTTAGTAGTAAAATATTTAAAGATAAAATCCATTTGAACCTTTGCTTGTTTTAAAAGTTCAGGTGAGTTAGTTAAAAGCTTTGATTTTGGGAGAAAAAGCCCATGTTTAAGAAAAATAATAAATTAATTATATTGATTTTGAAAGCCTGTTTAAATTCTTAAGAAAACCAGTAATTCAACAGTAATCATAATAATAAAGCAATCCCAATGGAAATTCATACCGGAGATGATAGGCCTTATTACATCCCAATGAAAACAATAATTAATGATAAAGTAATTTGGAATTATTAAAACTCCTAATTAACTTGTAGTGTGGCCACCTCCAAGTCCTCTCCTACGTCGAACCGCCTACTGAGGGTCACTTGAAAATAATAAAAGAGGGTGTGAGTTTTCGAAAACTCAGTGTGTACGACCCTTGGCAATCATATCAACATTAAATTATCACATTGGGCCTAAGCCCTATCATTATCGGTGGCCTTTGGGCCTTAACCCATAGTGGCCTCAGATGGGCTCGAGCCCATAACACAGTATACAGTGGCCTACAAGCCTAAGCCCTTAGTGGCCTCATTTGGGTCTTAGCCCATATCACATCAATATCACATGCATGCAATGCTCCTATCCCAATTCAACCCTGTACTCCATTTTCCCTTCCAACCTTACACTCCTGTGGGGATATAAATATAAATCCACCCATCCCTACACTCCAATGGTAGCACCGGTTGCGGCACTACTCATTCGTTGCAACAAGGCTGCTAAACGTATAATGGCTTAAAGCCACCAGTGGATCCACAGTCATCAAGCGACTATGCGATCCTCACATATTTTCCTCCGTACCATCAAACCTACCCAAGTGCAACATACATCTCATGAATGCAACATACACATTTCCACATATTAAGCACCTAAGGGTATTTTAGTCCTTGATACCATGAGGGCATTTCAGTCATTTCATTCAGTATTTCTACCCTACAAGTGTATTTCAGTAATTCTACCCTACAGGGGTATTTTAGTAATTCTTAACAGTACGGGTTTTAATTACGAACTTTGGCCCGTCGACAAGTCCTTGTTGGCTAAAGTGAATAGACACTATGCACCAGGTAGGATTTTAGAGAATAGGAGGTGGGTCATTAAGACCGCTTAAGTACCAAGCTCTCCCTAGATCCAATCCTAGACATGCATATGCCTATTGCCACACTCTAACCTTGCGACTTGTCCACAGACATGCTTGATTAATTGATTAAGTTTTATGCGCTTGAGGAATCATTAGAAACTAGGCCTAAAAGTCTATTATAAAACCCTAACAAGTCCACATACTTTCCTAAATTCACATATGGCCTATCAGGCCCAATCATATTTCTATGGCCCATTAGGCACAATCACAAATGTACGGCCCATCAGGCCCAATCCATTCTAAATCTTCACCCAACTTCATCAGCTCATCACTTACTATCACTTAACAACTTTTGCCGATTTGGGCCCACGAGCCCGTCGGGCCCATTTAGCCCATTCTGGCCCAATAGGCCAAAAAGAGGCTCGAGACCATGAGATCGCTCCTTTGGCCCCAATCGTCATATCAGTATCTCCACACAAATGTTCGCACGCTCATGTGGTTGCCGGCGCTAACCTTTTAGCCTTTTGACTTTTCGACATTCTGGCTTTTCGGGATTTCAACTTTTGCCAATTTGTCGTGTGTGCTATGTATGTACACACCTTATTACGAAACTTGCTATGAATCCCTAGCGTCACACCCAACAGATCTAATTGCTAGATCCCTTACAATCACCTAACAATAATTACTCCCTCCCACTGACTAGATTTGCGTTATCACAACTAATCAAGGTAAGAAAAGAAGCTCTTAACACGAAAGGGAACCAACCTTTCAGACCCTAAGAAAACCATCACTAACACTTACTGTCACAAATCAACAGAAAGATGAGATCCCTGAAACGAGTTCCTAACCCCTTGTTAGAAGATTTGGATCCAAAGGAATTGAAGCAATAAGAAAGTCGATTAACCTAGTTGATCTCTATTCGGCTATCATCAAAGAAAACCAATTTGGCTTTTAAGCATGTAGTAACAAGAGAACTTAAAATCTTTAACAAAACCAAAGAAGATCTAACTCACTTACTAATCACGAAACTGTTTACTAAAGTACGAATCAACCCTTAAGTGGAGAAGAAGTAGTCGATTTGGGTATGAAATTAAAGAACAAGATTCGGCTTTAGACAAGAGGAGATAATCGACCCAAGTGGTACAAAGGGTGAAGTCAAACACAGGGGTGATATTTGGCCAACTAGCAGGGTAGCAATCTATTTTTAAGTTACAAAAAAAGAAGAGGTAGGAAGTTGGTATAACAAAAGAGAAATCAAGAAAAGAAAAAAAGATGGTAATCGGTTAAGGAATGAGAAAAAAAAAGAAGAGAGATAGGCTTGTTCTCTAAAATGTCGAAATTGCAATATGGGAATTCGGCTTTAGTGTTCCCCAAAACTCAAAATCGGCACCCACACTCTAACCTAGCCGAATTTGCCTCTCACAATTACCAAAATAGCTCTAACTCCTCCTCACACCCCATCTCCTAAATTTTCCCCCCTTATCATGCTTTAATCTACTCCCCAACACCCATCTAAATCTTTTCATACCAGAGTTTAAAACCATCACCACCACTTGCAAGGCACAAGTGCAAAATAAATCCTCAATGCTTACTTGCCATTCGAACCTTGGACCTCCCTCCTCCACTTGTGGCTTCACCTCTAATGTCCCAATGTGGCGCCATATTGCCACTAGGACATAGGCCCATTTGTGTCTTAATTCTTCTTCATTTAATTAAAAGCCCTAGCACTTGAAGACAGGGTTCCACTAAGGCTAAAAAATAAAATTTTCCTATGGTCTACCGTAAACCCGAGACTTTATACAAACCCTATAATACTCAAAATCTACACCCTACTAGTTCTAGCCATGCAACCAAAGCTTCATGAAACACTCCAAACCCGACCCAGACATTATGGCCAGATCTGGTAAGTCACATAGACAGTTAACTACACCTCGTTCTTCGTTTCATAATTTTTAGCTTGACTTAACAAAACCATTTCATGCGTTTTGTGAAAATAGAAGGTTATTTAATTTATAAAAACCCTATCCACTATCAGTTGGAGTTTACTTTTTAAAAGATCTTGTTAGCGAGTCGTTGCCATTAAGTTATCCATTTGACACGTAGAGAATGTTTTGAAAATGTTTGTTAATTTGAAATAAAAATTTGCCCTGCCTTAGTCCATCATTTTTAAACAAGTAATAAATAAATAAATAAAAATAAAATAAAAACAAAATAATTAACGAGCAGCCTTATTACAGTTTAAAAACCCAAAAATTAATGAATGCTAAAACAAAGTAAATTTAAGAAAATATAAAACCAGAAACAGTCCACGTAGCCACTCCGAATCCCTCGCAGCTCCAAGTCCTCTAAGGTTGGGGTTCACCTACATGGATGGAAAGAAAGGGGTGAGTTTGTGAAAACTCAGTGTCTAAGCTAACCCAACCAGAGTTAGAGATCAGTTCAAGCTCAACTTGGGCCGAAGCCCTATTTAGATACAATGATAACTAGGCCTTAGCCCTATTCAGAAAACAGTGATAACTGGGTCTTAGCCCTATTCAGAAAACAGTGTGGGCCCTAGGCCCATTATAGTAACAGATCAGTATATTATGCATGAATGCAAAGCCCAAGCCCAATCCAGCCCTACACACCACTCGTACCAGCCCTACACACCATGTGGGGAATTACTCAACCCACCCAGCCCTACACACCACAGTCGCAGCATAGCTGCTTAATCAAATATCGTGGCCAAGCCACTAGAACAGTGATACGAGGCAGAGCCTCTAACAGAATACGTGGCATTGCCACTTTAGCACTTCCTCCATCATAATAACCCAATCCCATGCAACAAAATATAATATGACATGGCATACAGAGTATAAGAAATAATAGCATGCAAATCAGTCAACTTAACCCTAGGGGTAAAATGGCCTTTTAGCACCTAGGGGTAAATTAGTAATTTCCACCCTTAAGGGGTATTTCAATAAATTTTCTAGATTTTAGGGTTTCACGCTCATTATAGACTACTAACAAACCTCTCGTCATTCGAGTAACTTAATTAGCCCATTTCATTATTACCGAGTCATCGGGCCCTAAAACCCCTAATGGGCCCAACAGAGTCCACTAGCTACTACGGCCCATTAAGTCCCAATGTTACACCCGTTTTAGCAGATCTTAGCAATCAGATTACCAGAATACACTTACCGCTCGTTTTCACCCATATGGGCCCATAAGCCCAATGGGCCCAAATTTAGCCCTTCGAGGCCCAAACCTCCAAAGTGCACGGAAACGTGCACACAATAGTCTTACTGTTTGCGATTACCAACTTTACCGTTTCAAACTGACCCACGAGCGCTCGCACGCTAGCAAGCCCTCGAAATGCTAGAATTTCATCATTTCAGCTTTTCGGCTTTTGCTGATCTAGTCTACTAGAGGGTGTTGATTACACACCTGTTTTGCGATATACTCAGAAGTCCCTCGAACGATTAACCTACAATCGTTTTAATCACACTGTTAAACTATAAACCAACAAAATCAAGGAAACTGACATCCCCATCATATTCTGCCAATACTATCCAAAGCCATTAATCACTTACCTTTGCTGCAATCTACAACTAGATCTAGATCTAGATTGCTCCAATGGTCCTAGTCTCCAATTGCTCCTCGCTAGATCGTCTCTTTACCACACTAGAACATATGAGAATCAAAGGAAAAAGGCTAACATAAGTCCTTACCAAAACCGACAGTCACCCTGAAGAGTTAGGGGTTTTTGGCTTTTCTCTTAACCAAAAGTAAAAGGAGATTGAAATCCTTAGCCAATGATTCACTTGATCCTCTAGCCATCACCAAAGTCGTTTTCTACCAATATTGAACTCGATCTCTACCAGATCTGGCCTAAAACCTGAAGGTGTAAAAGATGCCTAAAGTATTCGACCAAAGGGTGGTTGTTTGCAAATGGATGAGAGGGTTCGGTTATTAGAGAGTGCCAAAGAAACAATAAAGAGAACTAGAGAAGAGAAGAATAGATGGTTCAGCTAAAAGAGAGGAAAAAGAATGGAGGGGTTCGGCCAAGAAGAAATTGGCACAAAGACTAAACTTTTTGGGATTTTCGGCTTTTTGGAGCAATCGGTTAGAAGGCTTTGAGGGAGGTTACTTCAATTGATGGACAAAAGGAGAATGAAAAAGGGAGGAAAGAAGAGAAGGAAGAAGAGAGTAGATTTGGCTCTTTCAAAGGAAATGTGAGAATTTGGCCAAAGAATGAGAAATCGGCAAGGGGACTTTGGGGTCTAAGGCTTTCGGCTTTTGATGCAAGAGTAGAGAAGAGAAAGAAAGAAGGAAATGAACCTGAATGCACACTCTTACTTTACTTTATTCGACACAAGGCAAGACCTAAAAGAGAATCCCAAAGGCACAGCAACCTAGGGAAATTGGCACACACTAACCTCAAATGCCGAAAAGGCAACCTCCTAAGGCCCTAGCCGAAACTGCTCCTCCAAGCCCCCACAATCGGCCAACTGTTGTTTCCCTTTCAAAAATTCCTAGATTTTCTCCTAGATAACCTCCCCTTATAACTCCCACCTAATTCCATGAGCACTTAGAACTTCTCCCTTCAGAATTTCACTTGAGATCCATCACTTGCTATGCACAAGCATTAAAAATGAAACAACACTTGCTTCTCAAGGGATTTGAACCTTAGCTCTTACATAGCCTCCATACGTGTGACAGTCTTAAAACGACCCTAGTCGGAATGTGGTTTCGGGACCACAAAACCGAGGCATAAAATATATTTAATATTTATTTTGATGCCTATGATATGTGTTAATTCGTGTGTGACATGTTTGATGTGTTGATTTTGAGTTATAAAATTTAATTTCACTAAAAGGGACTTAGTAGTGAACTTTGAAAATGTGCTAGACAAATGTGTGATGACCAATAAATGCATGCATGAGAAAAGAAGGAGTTGCATGTCAAATTGCCCAATTTTACTCTAGTGGACAGCAATGATGGCTAATTTGGCATTTTGTGTGTTGTATTTTAGCTTAATAAATAAACTTAATATTTATTTTAAGTTATAATGTGATTTTATTATGATTATTATTATGAAATTGGAGGAAAAACCAAAGCTAGTCCCTTTCTTCTTCTCTTTGCCGTGAGTTGAGGAAGAAAATAAAAATTCATGAGCTTGGGGCATTTGGCTAGGGGAAGCTGAAAATTGAGGTAAGATTCATGGAATTTTTCTTTGAATGTTGTGGATTTTAGTTGGTCTTGAAGTTTCCAACAAGACCCGTGTACTATATTCATGTGATTTGTGTCCATGAAGCTTTCGGTTTTGCTAAAAGAAAAATGGAGGAAATAAATTGTTTTCTTGTGTTTTAATGAGCATGGGAGAATCGATTCTCTTGGTAATATGAGCTCATTACCGAATGTATATAGGAAATTTATAAGGTTGTGTAATTGAGCTAGTTAAAATGCTCTTAGTTGTTTGATGGCCCTAAAGAAAATTTACTATCATGGTTGTGTGCATGTGTAGTGCCGATTGTGAATGGAGCCTTGAGGGACTCTAAGATGTAAAAAAAAAATTCATGTGAATTGAAGTTGTGAGCTCCAATTAGTAAGTTTGGTGTAGCTCAAATGGCAAGAGGGGCATTCGGTTCCTTGAATTACATGATTTGCTTTGTCTTTGATTAGCAAATTGGTTGTTAGCATGATATTTAGTCTATTGGAAATGAGTTAAGGTAAATAGAGGCTGAATTGGATGTGATGAGCTTCTTAAATTGTTTGACCCAAGCCTACTTATAAACTGAAATTTGTGAAGCAAGTTAGTTTCGGTTAAATTGTAATGTGATAAGGAAAGAACTATGCTTTGATGTTGAAATTGAGTTTTCATCAACGAATGAATTTGTTTTGGTGAATGGCTAATTATCGAACATACCTTTTGAGATTTTAGATGGTTATATGGCCGAATGGCCTTAGTGTGTATGCATTAGAAATGGTAGTTAAACTAATTGATCAATTTGTGCTTATGGGAGCTTCTTGGTTAAAGAAATGACCTATTCGGCCATGTGCATAAAATCTTTGATGTTTGTCTTCATAATTGGTGTCTTAAGAGTGGTGTATTGATTAAAATTAATATGAAATATGTATATTGTGTAAAGATCAATGACTACTCTAAAGGGTGCCTTAGGAAATGTTATATTTTAAATATGTGAATAAGAACACTAAAGAGTGAATTTGGTATAAAATCTGCTTGGTACAGCAGCAGTAACGTGTTTTGGAAAAATCACCATAAATTGTGAGAGTTGAATTAGAGGCTGAATAAATTGTGTAATTAAAGCTTAATGAGTCTAGTTTCTTATAAAAGAAACCTTACAAGCAATTGACCTGCCAATAAAGAGATTTTTAAAGTTGTGTGAAGCAGGGTCAGAATGACTCCGGAAGCCCCTGTTCTGTTTTTAGAAAATCACCATAAATTGCATAAAAATTTTTATGAGACAAAATTTATATGCTTAGACTCCTTAATGAGTCTAGTTTCGAATAAAATTGGTAAGGACATATTTGGAATTCTGTACAAGGAGAAATTTGGTTCGTAGTATAGAGTAGTCAGTTTAATCAAACAGTGAAATAGGGAAACTTTAAGAAAATTCTGGTATTGATTGGCCAAACCAAAAATTATGAAAATTTTATGGATGGAATATAAATGAGTCTATTTTCATGAAAAATTAACGGCACTTCATTTGGAGTTTTGTAGCTCCAGTTATGAGTAAATTATTGAATGCTGCTCAGAAAATCAGCTTGTTGTGACTTATGATATGTATGTGAAATGATCGAATGTGCGTATGTGTTTGCAATGAGAAGAATATGCATGTATTATTTGACTATAAGTGAAAATGATTCATTGAGATGCTTGAATAAGGATTAATAAAATTAAATGTTTTATTTAGCTCAAGAGCATAGAGGGACGAGTTCGGATAAAGGGAAGGCCAAAGTGGTCGAATAGCCAACTCGTAAATTCTCGGGAAAGTTCAAGGTAAGTTTTGAGTAATCGAATTTGGTAAATAAGTTAAAATGCCATGACATACATGCTGATATTTGAACGATGTCCTATTGAGAAAGAAACCTTATTCATGTTTGCTATATAGCCGAATGGCTCATAGAGAAAATGACCGAAATTGAGTTTTGAAATGCACTGCTTATGTATTTTTGATCATTAGGCCGAAAGTCTAGAGAAGAAAAGTATACGTGTATAAGTTTTGAATTATATGTATATTTATGATATAAAGTCGAGAAGCATGTTATATGTTGTATGCACATGAATCGATTGAATTACAAGTGCAATCTTGCTATGTGAAACTTGGTAACATGCGAATATATATATATATGTATGAAAATTTGTGATGCGAATCCGGGATTAAGTCCCGCTGACTATATGTGGAGACTATGTCCGGGTTAAGACCCGAAGGCTATATGCAGAGATGATGTCCGGGTTAAGACCCGAAGGCTATATGCGGAGATTAAATCCGGGATAGAGACCCGATGGCTATGTATAGAGTTTACCCGAGCTAAAGATCTCGATGATTATGAGAGTAAAGTCTAAGACTAATGGTCTTCAAGGTAACGATTGCTAATGAATTGCGCTGAAAGTGTTAAGTTATACAGGTATGTACCCTTGGCTTATATGCAAGCTAGATTTTTGGACCGAATACTAAGGTCATTATGTGATTTCATATGTGTTCATGAAATAAGATTATTAATATGGTCAAAGTACAAATTGGCCTATGTGAAATGATATGTGAGTTTTGTGACATGTGTATGTTTACGTGAATTTACTATAAGTGAAAGCTATCAACTTTCGTATATGATGTGAATGTATATGTGTGGAAAAGGGGTGACTTACCTAAGAGAAGAGGGAAACAAAAATACTAACAACTATGCTATAATTTGATGATCTATTTAATGTCATTGCTTAAAACTTACTAAGCATTGTAATGCTTACTCCGTTTCCCTTATTTCCTCTATTTTATAGATCTCTTTTTGGAAGCTACGGACTCGGGGATTGAAGCCTTAATCACCTACACTATCGCTGTTATTTTGGTACTTTTGATGATTATTTTTGGATCAATGGCATGTATAGGCTAATCTCCTTTTGTTGAATCAAACTACATTTTGAGTTGTAAATATTTCTAGCCATGCGAAAATGGCTTGCTTAGTCTTCGAGTTTGATTATATGTGTTTGGTTGATTCTCATATGATTCGATGTTGTGGCATGATATTTAGTTAGTACCCAATATGCAATGAATTTCTAATATGGTGATCGGTTATTGAAAGGTTTGATTTCGGCCAAGTTGTTAGTAGCCACATAGTAGAAATACACTAGCATGCTATGCTTATGAAACGTTTTCTTTTATGAGAAATGACGTACTGACCGAACTTATTTGCAAGTGTTACATTCAATTAAAGAACTAAATAAATCTATGTCTAGTATGTAACTATGAACCTCAGTAGGCTGTATCTAGTTATGTAATACCTTAATACCCTATTCCGGCGACGGACGGGGGTGTAGGGTGTTACAATACGCCACCTCCTAAGCTCTAAGTGGCACTACCTTGCCACTTTACCACAGGTCTTCTTGTGCCTTAATTTCCCTATTTTTATTTAAAAGCCCACTTAATCAATGCCCCTTCTCCTTTAAGTCTAAAATTAAAAAAAAAAATATCAGGCTTTAACTTAAACCTAGGCCTTCTAAAGGTCCACTAAAAACATTTAATTCACTCCAACAGCATATCAAGACATGCAATGATAAATTCAAGTAAAATTTTGAAATCCCAAAAAATCGAAAAATTGGGGCGTTACACTTCATCACAAGAATAAAAAGTTTCAAGATTTTTAGGGAGTTACAACTCTACCCCCTAAAAGAAATTTCGGCCTCAAAATTTACCTAATTGAAACAGCTGAGGGTATTGTTGTCGCATTGCCTCCTCAGGTTCCCATGTAGCCTCTTCAGCATTGTGGTTACGCCAAAGCACTTTGACCAAAGGGACAGACTTCTTTCTTAGCACCTTAACATCTTGATCAATTATTTGGACAGGTTCCTCCTCGAAAGTCAGGTCTGGCCCAACCTCAATCTCTTTGATTGGCACGATGTGCGAAGGATCTGAGCGATAACGTCTAAGCATAGACACATGAAACACATCATGCATCTAACTCAGTTCAGCAGGTAATTCTAACTGATAAGCAACTGGTCCAATTCGCTTCAGCACTCGGTATGGCCCAATGAATCTAGGGCTTAACCTGCTTTTCCATCCAAACCTTAATACCTTCTTCCAAAGGAAAACCTTGAGAAATACCAAATCTCCCACAACATACTCAATCTTTCACCTTTTAAGGTCCGCATAGGACTTTTTCCTATCTGATACCTCTTTCAACTGATCCCGAATCAGCTTCACCTTATCTTCAGTGTCTGCTACCAACTTCGGACCCAACACTCACCGTTCACCCAACTCAGCCCAACAAGTCAGAGTACGACATCTTCGCCCATATAGTGCTTCATATGGTGCCATTCCAATACTTGCTTGATAACTGTTTTTATATGCAAATTCAGCTAACGAAATGTAATCCTCCTAACTGCCTCGAAACTCAATTACACACCCTCTTAGCATATCCTCCAAAACTTGAATTACCCTCTCCGACTGACCATCGGTCTGAGGGTGAAATGCTGTACTAAAATCCATTCTCGTGCCCAGTGCCTCGTGTAGCTTTTTCCAAAAGCGAGACGTAAACCGCGGATCCCTACCAGGTATAATAGAGATCAGTACTCCATGCAATCTCATAATCTCCACCACATACAACCTTGTCAAATTTTGTAATGAGTACTCAGTGCGAACTGGTATAAAATGGGCAGACTTAGTTAACCGATCCACAATAACCCACACAGCGTCCTTCTTAGTAGGCGTCAGAGGCAACCCACAGCAAAATCCATAGTAACCCTCTCCCACTTCCAGAGTGGGATCTGAACCAGCTGCAGTAACCTTGATGGTAACTGATGTTCCGCTTTCACTTGTTGACATACTAAGCATTTGCCCACAAATTCCGTAACCTTGCATTTCAGCCCTGGCCACCAATAAAGCTCTCGCAAATCCCTGATAAATCTTGTTACCTCTGGGATGCATAGCATAGGGACTACTATGCGCTTCCCGCAGTATAAACTTCATTAGCTCATCATCCTGTGGCACGCAAATTCTACCACGGAAACACAGTAACCCATCACTATTTAACCCAAAATCCGTCGTTTCCCCCTTTTCAACTTGCTTGAAACAAGACTCCAGAGTCTCATCGAATGGCTGCTTAACCTTGATCTGCTCAACCCACAGTGGTTTCACCTGCAACTCGGCTAACAAACTACCGTTGTCATACAGACTCAACTGACCAAACATTACCCTCAAATCCAACATAGCCCTATGGCTTAGCGCATCAGCCACCACATTTGCATTGCCCGGGTGATATTCGATCGTGCAATCATAATCCTTTAGCAGCTCAATCCATCTGCGCTACCTCAAATTCAACCCCTTCTGAGTTAGGAGGTACTTCAGACTCTTGTGATCCGTATAAATGGTGCACTTCTCTCTGTACAAGTAATGTCCCCAAATTTTAAGCACGAATACCACCGCTGCCAACTCCAAATCATGGGTTGGGTAATTTCCCTCGTGAGCCTTAAGCTAGCATGACGCATAAGCAACTACCTTCCCTTCCTGCATCAAGACACAGCCCAAGCCCACGTGTGACGCATCGCTATAAACCGTAAACTCTTTCCCACGCTCTGGCTGAATCAAAACAGGGGCCTCCGTTAAAACCACTTAAGCTTCTTAAAGCTTTCTTGCTGCTTATCAGTCCACACAAATGCCACCCCTTCCGTAGCAGCTTGGTCAACGGTGCAGCAATTAATGAGAACCCTTCAACAAACTGCCTGTAGTACCCCGCTAGGCCTAGAAAACTCTAAATTTCTAACACCGTCTTAGCTGGTTTCTAGTCCAACACTGCTTTAATTTTTCGAGGATCAACCCTAATCCCTTCAGTTCAGACCACATGCCCTAAGAAGGTAACTTCCTTTAACCAGAACTCACACTTGCTAAACTTAGCATATAGCTGCTTCTCTCTTAAAATCTGCAACACAATTCTTAGGTGAGCATCGTGATCATCTTCAGTTCTCGAGTATACTAAGATGTCATATATGAAAACTACTACGAACTGATCTAGATAAGGTTAAAAACCCCGGTTCATAAGATCCATGAAAGTAGTAGGTGCATTCGTCAGCCCAAATGGCATCACCAGAAACTCGTAATGTCCACAACAAGTTCTAAAAGCTGTCTTATAAACGTCTGCTTCCTTAACCCTCAGTTGATGGTACCCTGAACGCAGGTCAATCTTTGAAAAAACTGAAGCCCCCTTAAGCTGATCGAAAAGATCATCTATCCTCGGCAGAGGGTACTTATTCTTGATGGTTAGCTTATTTAACTACCGATAATCGATAAACATCCTCATGGACCCATCTTTCTTCTTCACGAGTAATACCGGTGCTCCCCATGGAGACACACTTGGTTTAATAAATCCGCAGTCTAATAACTCTTGAATCTGGGCTTTCAATTCCACTAGCTCCTTCAGTGCCATCCTGTAAGGAGCGATGGACACTAGAGCTATACCATGTAATAATTCTATTCCAAACTCCACCTCTCTATTGGGAGGTAACCCAGGCAATTCATCAGGAAAAACATCAGGGAATTCCTTTACTGTTCTCAAATCCTTAACAGTAATGCTCGTAGATTCCATATCACTAATATAGGCTACATAAGCTTCACAGCCCTTTCTCACTAACTTCTCCACCCTCAAAGCTGAAATCACATTTGACAGGTAATCCCATCATTCCTCGATCACCATTACTTCTTCATCCTCCACAGGTTTTAACACCATCCACTTCACAGCATAATCTAGAGTTGCCTGGCATCTTATCAACCAATCTATGCCTAAAATGAGGTCGAACTCACCAAATAGCAATTTCATCAAATCCGCTAAGAAAGTAAGCCCTTGGACTACCAACGGTACATCCCTAAACAATTTATTAACTTTCACCGACTGCCCTAAAGGACTGGGCACAGTAATTTCATTCGTAGTGGTCTCAAACACATCACCCAAAATTTTAGTCATGTTGCATGCAAGGTACGAATGTGTTGACCCAACATCAATTAGTGCAATATAAGGTAGCTCATAAATAAAGAACATACTCGTTATCACATTTGGGGCATTTCCATCCTCTCTGCGACGAGCAGCATAAACTAACGCTGGCTGCCTCACCTCAACCTGTCCTGCACCTCTGCCCGGTGCTCCGCGTCCGCGTCCTGCGCCATTGCCGCCCCTAGCCTGCCCACTACCCCTTGGCAGTTGTTGACCACCTTTCTGCGGCTGAAAATTACCTCCGCCACCGACTTGCACCTGATTTGGCCTTCTTGAGCACTCTCTAATCCTATGTTCCATAGATCCGCAGCTCAAACAAGCTCTTGTTCTCCTCCAACACTCGCCCACATGCCCTTTTCCCCAAACTACACATGGCGGTATCTTAGTATTAGCAGCAGTAACAGGGGCCCCGGCTCTAACCGACCCATTCACTCTGTCCCTCCTCGCAGGCCTCTGTCCAACCTCCATAGCTTCTATATTCCATTTATTCTTGTCTTTTTCCTTTTTTCAGTTGGGGCACTCTGTGCGCTTTACTTCATTCACTATCTTTGCTTTCTCCATTACAGCCGTAAAATTTCGCTCCCTCTATGGAGCTATTAGTACCCTAAGATTGCCTCTCAAGCCGTCCTCGAACCACACGCAACGCTCATACTCTGTTGTGACTATTCCTTTTGCGTAATGACCAAGGCGTAGAAACTTAGCCTTATACTCTGCTACCAATTTGTCCCTCTGGGTCAGGTTCAAGAACTCTTTCCTTCAGGCATCCACATACCCTACTCTAATGTATTTTCCCTGGAACGCAGATTTGAAGAATTCCCAGGTGATCTGCTCCAGTTGGTTACCCTCCTTCACGGTCAACCACCATTGATAAGCTTCCTCTCTAAGTAGTGACACTGCGTCTTTCAGCTTTTGTTTAGCTATGCAATCCAAGTCGTCCATTATTCTCTTCATGGCTTCCAACCAGTATTCAGCCACATTCGGGGCCACCCCAGCTACACCTTTGAAGATCTCCGCCCTATTAGCTCGAAGTAACTCCGAGATCGACCCACGACTTCCCGCATCACTATTGGGCCTAGTGACCCTTTCTAAAATCCTTAACATAGCCTGCGATAATGTATCTTCTGTAGCGGCAGCCCATTCGTACGGTCTCGTTTCAGCTACTAGTGAGGCTGGAGCCTCCTCTACTCTAACGTTGGGCATATGGCACGATGCCGATGACCTAGCCCTAACACTTCCATGGCCTCTGCCGTGGCCTCTTGCACCCCTTCTAGTGCTCATCGTTGCTTGCATATTTCTGAATTAGAAATTTTATGAAATTAGTTCATTATTCCACTGTTTAAAGCAAGTGTATTATGTAAGTAGCAATTTAAAAGCTATTTTCGCAGTCGTAAATCCATTACAGGCTTAAGTTTCCTATGGACTTTAGTCTTTTTCTGCCAAAGAATCGACTGTCTAAAGTAGCCCAATCTATCTACAGTACAGTAGCTTAAAACAAGTTTAGTAACAGAAGAACTTACTTGGCTCGACGTCAAAGGCTCGGTGTACCGCACCTCAAAATCTTGTAAAACTTTTTGATTAATCTTGTTTTTTTAAACCTAAAATCTAAGGCCCAATTCACAGGTCGAGCTTTGCAACTGGGTTCTGATACCACTAAATGTACCACCCCAAACCCGGCCTAGACGTTATGGTCGAATCGGGTGATGTCACATTGTAGGGTAACTCACACATATCTGATACATTGAAAAACTTAGGCTATCGTTCGTTTGTGGTTCAAATCAATGGTTATTTTCAAATCGGCCTTACTAGTAAAATATTTAAAGATAAAATCTATTTGAACCTTTGCTTGTTTTAAAAGTTCAGGTGAGTTAGTTAAAAGCTTTGATTTTGGGAGAAAAAGCCCATGTTTAAGAAAAATAATAAATTAATTATATTGATTTTGAAAGCCAGTTTAAATTCTTAAAAAAACTAGTAATTCAACAGTAATCATAATAATAAAGCAATCCCAATACTAATTCGTACCAGAGATGACAGGCCTTATTACATCCCAATGAAAACAATAATTGATGATAAAGTAATTTGGAATTATTAAAACTCCTAATTAACTTGTAGTGTGGCCACCTCCGAGTCCTCTCCTACGTAGAGCCGCCTACGGAGGGTCACCTGAATATAATAAAAGAGGGTGTCATTTTTCGAAAACTCAGTGTGTGCGACCCTCGGTAATCATAGCAACATGCAATTATCACATTGGGCCTAAGCCCTGTCATTATCAGTGGCCTTTGGGCCTTAGCCCATAGTGGCCTCAGTTGGGCTCGAGCCCATAACACAGTATACAGTGGCCTTCGGGCCTAAGCCCTAAGTGGCCTCATTTGGGCCTTGGCCCATATCACATCAATATCATATGTATGCACTGCTCCCATCTCGATCCAACCCTACACTCCATTTTCCCTTCTAACCCCACACTCTTGTGGGGATAAAAATATCAACCCACCCATCCCTACACTCCAATGGTAGCACCGGTTGCGGCACTACTTAATCGTTGCAGTAAGGTTGCTAAACATATAATGGCTTAAAGCCACCGGTGGATCCACGGTCATCAAGCGACTATGCGATCCTCACATATCTTCCTCTGTACCATCAAACCCACCAAAGTGCAACATACATCTCATGAATGCAACATACACATTTCCACATATTAAGCACCTACGTGTATTTTAGTCCTTACTACCATGAGGGCATTTCAGTCATTTCATTCAGTAATTCTACCCTACAGGGTATTTCAGTAATTCTACCCTATAGGTGTATTTTAGTAATTCTTAACAGTACGGGTTTGAATTATGAACTTTGGCCCGTCAACAAGTCCTCGTTGGCTAAAGTGAATAGACACTATGCACTTGGTAGGATTTTAGAGAATAAGAGGTGGGTCATTAAGACCGCTTAATTACCAAGCTCTCAATAAATCCAATCTTAGACATGCATATGCCCATTGCCACACTCTAACCTTACGACTTGTCCACAGACATGCTTGATTAATTGATTAAGTTTTATGTGCTTGAGGAATCATTAGAAATCAGGCCTAAAAGTCCATAATAAAACCCTAACAAGTCCACATACTTTCCTAAATTCACATATGGCCCATCAGGCCCAATCATATTTATATGGCCCATTAGGCCTAATCATAAATGTACAACCCATCAGGCCCAATCCATTCTAAACCTTTATCTAACTTCATCAGCTCATCACTTACTATCACTTAACAACTTTTACCGATTTAGGCCCACGAGCCCGTCGGGCCTATTTAGCCCATTCTGGCCCGGTAGGCCAAAAAGAGGCCCAAGACCATGGGATCACTCCCTTGACCCCGGTCGTCGTATCGGTATCTCCACACGATTGTTCGTACGCTCGTGTGGTTACCGATGCCAACCTTTCGACTTTTCGGCCTTTTGGCATTCCGACTTTTCAGGATTTCAACTTTTGCCAATTTTTCGTGTATGCTGTGTATGTACACACCTTATTACAAAACTTGCTATGAATCCCTAGCGTCACACCCAGTAGATCTAATTGCTAGATCCCTTACATCACCTGACGATAATCGCTCCCTCCCACTGACTAGATCTGCGTTATCACAACTAATCAAGGTAAGAAAAGAAGCTCTTAACACGAAAAGGAACCAACCTTTCAGACCCTAAGAAAACCATCACTAACACTTACTGTCACAAATCGGCACAAAGATGAAATCCATGAAACGAGTTCCTAACCCTTTGTTAAAAGATTTGGATCCAAAGGAATTGAAGCGATAAGGAAGTTGATTAACCCAGTTGATCTCTATTCAGCTTTCATCAAAGAAAACCAATTTGGCTTTTAAGAATGTAGCAATAAGAGAACTTAACATCTTTAACAAAACCAAAGAAGATCTAACTCACTTACCGATCACGAGACTGTTTACCAAAGTACGAATCAACCCTTAAGTGGAGAAGAAATAGTCGATTTGGCTATGAAATTAAAGAACAAGATTCAGCTTTAGACTAGAGGAGATAATCGGCCCAAGTGCTACAAAGGGTGAAGTCAAACACAAGGGTGATATTCAGCCAACTAGGAGGGTTGCAATCGGTTTTAAGTTACAAGAAAAGAAGAGGTAGGAAGTTGGTATAACAAAGGAGAAATCAAGAAAAGAAAAAAGAGGGTAATCAGTTAAAGAATGAGAAGAAAAAGAAGAGAGATAGGATTGTTCTCTAAAATTCTGAAATTGCAATATGTGAATTCGGCTTTAGTGTTCCCCAAAACTTAAAATCAGCACTCGCACCCTAACCTAGCCAAATTTGCCTCTCACAATTACCAAAATAGCTCTAACTCCTCCTCACACCTCATCTCTTAAATTTTCTCCCCTTATCATGCTTTAATCTACTCCCCAACACCTATCCAAATCTCTTCATACCATAGTTTAAAACCATCACCACCACTTGCACGGCACAAGTGCAAAATAAATCCTCAATACTTACCTTGCCATTCGAACCTTGGACCTCCTTCCTCTCCTTGTTGCATCACCTCTAAGCTCCCAATGTGGCGCCATATTGCCACTAGGCCACAAGCCCATTTATGTCTTAATTCTTTTTCATTTAATTAAGAGCCCTAGCTCCTGAAGACAGGGTTCCACTAAGGCCAAAAATTAAAATTTTCCTATGGTCTACCCTAAACTCGAGACTTCATACAAACCCTATAATACTCAAAATCTACACCCTACTAGTTCTAGCCATGCAACTAAAGCTTCATCACAAGAATAAAAAGTTTCAGGATTTTTAGGGCGTTACAACTTTTCATCAACCATGTAGTGCTATGAGAGGATATCATTTACCTATGTCTCGGGCTATGAAGTCCACTATTGTGAAAGACACTACATACTGTAGAAGTCGTACACCTAACGCACCAACTTTCGATTCCTTATCTATTCGAACTCAATCTTTTAATTACATCAAAGTGTATGAGTCAAGTATACATAGTCTGCCATGCACTTAGGATTTAAGTATGTCACACTATGACTATCATAAGTGAATAGATCCATAAAGGAGTTTAGGATCTATTCTACTTGGGTCTAGTCCGATGTACTATTAGTCTAATCAGTCATATCTATGTCTCTATCTTCCAGGAGTCATCCGCTCTGATGCCCAATACAAGGCATCTCCCAAATTGGACTTAATAGATGACATATTAGTCTTTTAATTGGTTTGCTCATTTTCAATAGACTAAGGGCATGTTTAGGTTCGTCTACTAATACAAGTTGTCTTTCCGTATTATGATCTGACCACATAATACCGTTTAGTATCAGTTAAACATTAGACAACCAATGAGCAACATTTGCTTCCATTTTGCTTTGCATACAAAAACCAAGTGAGGATAATATACAAAGTATTACTGTAATCTATGAATAATTTAATTGACCATTTTTTTCAAAAATTTACAAGTGTACATAGACGAAAATACTACACTTAGGGTGTAACACCTCTAACTAGTATTCATCGCCGGATTAGCGTTACGAGGTATTACCGATCAAAACACAACATTTAAGCAATACGATACTCATTCATTATCGTATAACATTCATCCACATACACAATGTCTCTTATATAGGTCTACGAGACCTTGAACATGCTTTAAGAAGGGTTTGGGACTAAACCAATCACATACAAAAATTTCTAAAACTTTAAAAAATTTTCTAAGTTACAAAGGTCACACGCCCGTGTGAACAGGCCGTCTGACTCACACGGCTTTAGACACGTCCGTGTCACAGGCCATGTGAAAAATAGGGCATACATACTGACTTGCACCCCACGGCCGACCACATGCCCGTGTGACTGGCCGTATAAAAATTGGAGGGTATACTGACTTAGATCACACAGCCATTCACACGCTTGTGTGTCTAGCCCATGTGCCTATTCGACATGGCCGCACACACCCATGTCCAGGCCGTGTGCTTGGCTGTGCCAAACCTATAGGGTATACTGACTTGTGCCACACGACCAGTCACATGCCCATATGTGAGGCCGTGTGGAGCATCCTGTCCAATTCTAATTGAACCATCGGGGGACATAGTTGAGACAAACGCTTGTGTCTCTCTAATAGCATAATTTAAAGCCTAAACAAAATAGTGGTTTCGGAACCACGAAACTGAAGTAGAAAGATTTATTGTGATAACATTTTGAGGCCTACTGTATGATTGAATAATTGTGTGAAAATTTTGTTAAGAAATTTTACCAATAAAGCTGTATCTGCCTAAATTAGGGCTAAGTCAGAATAGTGGTTTCGGGACCACAAATCTGAAGTAAAAAAATTATTGTGATAAATTTTTAAGGTTTATAGTGTAATTGAATGCATTTTTGAAAATATCGTTAAGAAATTTTACCGATAGAGAGTCCAATTAGACTAGAAGGAATAAATTGCAAAAACTGTAAAATATTTGTTTTAGAAGCATTGTGTGCTTAATTTAAATGAATTTTAAAATTTGAGGTCCTTATTTAGTAATTGGACCATTATATGTCATTATGGACAAAAATGGACATGGAAGGGTAAAATATTAAAGAAAAGCGTTAAGGGCAATTTGGTCATTTGGTTAATAAAAGAATAAAAAGGGAAAAATCAAGTCAAAATTGGTGTCCATCTTCTTTCTTTGGCTGAAATTCTCAAGGGAAGCCATAGCTAGGGTTTGGCCCACTTTCAAGCTTGATAGTAAGTGCATCCTAGCCCCGTTTTTAATACTCTTTACGTTTTTGAAGTCGTTATCGCCCGATTTACCTATTTCCACCATTAATTTGAGCTAGAGTTCATGTTTAAAAATTTTCTCATGTGTTACATGCATGTATTTTGATGTCTAATGGTAGAAAATGAATGTTAGTTGTGTGATAAACGACTTTTGCTAGGTGATTTTTGGTAAAAATGTCTAAAAGGATCTATTTGCAAAAGTTGTAAAATATGTCTAGAAATATGTGAATAAATGAAAGATGTGGGCTGCTATAAGTGTGTATAATGTTCGGCTAGGCTTGGGTTTTGAGAAAAAAGAATTCATTTCATTTTACGAGCCTAGGGACTAAAGTGTAAATAAGTGAAAAGTTTGGAGCAAAAATGTAAATTTTCCTTAATATGATTTTTGGGTCAAATTGAATAATGTGAGTAATAAACGAGCTAAATGTGTCATTATAGATCAAGAAAGATGAGGAATTGACTTAGATCGGGGAAAGGGCAAAGTTGTGGACTAAATCGCAAAATTTGCTATTTTTGTACTGAGGTAAGTTTGCATGTAAATAATGTATCATTAATTTATGTTTATATGCTTATATATTCTATGAATTGTGTAAATGATCTAACGAATGTATTTGATAAAGTTCGATCAGTGATAAGTGAGGAAAGATCACGGTTGAACCTACGAATAGAATAGGATACGAGTGACATGTCACTAGGAATCCAAGTGTGTGATTAAGTGATTAAGTGATGTTCGGGTGCTGGTCTAGTACGTATACCAGTGGCTAGGTAATCTTGCATTTGTTGCGGATACCTGTCAGCTTGTGTAAACAGCACTGAGTGTTACGTCCTGACGTCAGCTTGTGTGAGCAGCACTGAGTGTTACGTCCCGACCGTCAGCTTGTGTGAGCTGACCCGTGACTAGCTCGAGAACGAGCATATATGTGAAATGTTATAAGTGGTAGCTTTGGCTACATATATGTGGCACTTATGTGCAAACCACCCGTGTATCCGTTAATATTCTAAGTGTTCAATAGGAGAAATAACAAAAGATGTAAAAAGATGTGTGTTTGTATGATGATGTGGTATACGTGTGTACGAGCAATTCATAAGTATGAGCGTTATAAGTGATGATATTATGGTAAGTTGTGCTTAAGTAAGTTTAGCATATATAAGCTCAATGGTAACTGTATTAATTCTCATTATATGAATTTGCATAGTTAAGATGTTATTTATTTGCATATATACTTACTAAGCTATTTAGCTTACTCCCTCCTTTCCTTTCCTTTCCTTTGTTTTATAGTATCGCCAAGCTAGCTCAGGGATCGAAGGATGCCGGAGACTTGATCATACTATCAATTGGAACATTTAGGTATACCTAGTCTC
Organism: Gossypium stocksii; assembly: GCA_020496765.1. NCBI lineage: Eukaryota > Viridiplantae > Streptophyta > Magnoliopsida > Malvales > Malvaceae > Gossypium > Gossypium stocksii. The sequence goes on along the minus strand of CM035629.1, from coordinate 53,342,339 downwards.
AACATTTTGTGTCATTGTTGGTTTGGCCAAATGTATTGGCTTATATTGGTTCAAAATTGATTTTGTATAAGGCCATTTGAGTTTGGCTTATATTGGCATAAGTATATGTATATGATGATACCTTTCATAGATGTGTGGAAATGCATGGTTTGAATGGTTGAATAGGTAATGTTTATACATGGTAGTTATGACCTGAGAATGATAAATTGATGTCTTGGTTGTGGACTTTTAGTTGCTTAAGTATGCCATATTACATGATTGTGAATTGGTATAAGTGTATATGTTTTTCAGGGTGGCAAATGGCTTGGTAAATGGCCTATATATTGTCCACACCGATAGATACACGGGCGTGTGGCTAGGCTGTGTGTCCTCTGCACCCTAATTAGGCAAAATAGAATGCTCAGTAGTAAACACAAGGGCAGAGACACGGCCGTGTGTCTCAATCGTGTGTAGGACATGGCTATAGGACATGGGCGTGTGCCTAGGCCTAGGCCGTGTGAAGTCTGCACATTAAATGAGAAAATTAAATTTGCCATATGGCCTAGCACACAGGCATGTGACTTGACCATGTGACCCTAAAATATTTGTCACGTCATGAATAGAGAGTTATACGGGTTGAGGACACGGGCGTGTCTTGAGCCACACGGGCGTGTTTGACCTCACAGCCTACCCACCTGGGCATGTGACTCTCCAAAACTTGAAAAAAATTACTAAGTGTTGTGAAAATTTTGAAAGTTCCCAGTGTAGTCCCAAACCATTGCCGAAGTATGAATTGGGCCTCGTAAGCCCAAAATAGGGACGTTGAGTGTATGTATGAAAAGTTTTAAATGGAACACAAATTTTGTGACTCGGTGTGGTACGTTTTAGTGTGTTTAAGTCCTGTAATACCTCGTACTCTATTTCGGTGATAGATACAGGTAAGGGGTGTTACATTTAATGGTATCAGAGCTATGGTTTAGTCGATTCTTGGACTAACCTAGAATGTGTACGAGTCTAGCTATACATGCCATATATGATTGTGATAGTGTGACGACTCCTGACAATTTAAATTGTGTTTTCATATAGTAAATGGATCCCGATTGAGCTGTAGCCGATGAGGCAGAAAGTAATGCTTCGTCTCCCGCCCAAGGGACCGCGCCACCTGATAGTAGACAAGTGACAACTAGTTAGGGGGAGAGGCTCGGGAAGTCTTTCTCCATATGATGTACGAGTGGTATACAGAGTTTATTCGGGCAAACCCGAATGCTCAACCTCCTTCACCCCCTCCCATTCCTCAATCGGTTCTCGTAGCTCCCCAAGGTGTAGAGATGGTAAGATTGAATAAGCCTCCAGTTGATAAAATTCGTAAGTACAAGGCTGAAGAATTCAGGGCTAATATAGATGATGACCCCGAGAAGGCAGAGTTCTAGCTAGAAAACACTATCAGGGTGTTTGATGAGCTTTCATGTACACCCGAAGAATGTTTAAATATGCTATATCTTCGCTAAGGGATACAACATATCACTGGTGGAAGACACTAGTATCTGTGGTTCCGAGAGAGAGGGTCACATGGGATTTTTTCTAAGAGGAATTCTAAAAGAAGCATATAAGTCAGCGATTCATCGATCAGAAACATAAGGAGTTTTTAGAATTGAAGCAAGGCCATATGGCCGTATCTGAATACGAGTAAGAGATTGTCAGACTTAGTAAATATGCTTGGGAATGTATGTCTACAAAAGCTATTATGTGTAAGAGGTTTGAGGATGGACTAAATGAAAATATTAGAATGTTTGTTGGAATTTTGGAACTAAAAGAATTTGTTGTGCTAGAAGAACAAGCTTGCAAAGCCGAAGAGTTTAGCAAGGAAAAGAGAAAAGCTGAGCTCGATGCTAGAGATTTGAATAAGAGACAAATAAGTAAGTCATTTCAGTCCTCGTCGAAGAAACTGAGGGATATGCACGTTCATTCGATTGTTTCAGCTAGGAATCCTAGCAGAGATCATGGGAAGCAATATTTGGGTTCTAAGGCCCGAAATACATCTATAGAGAGTGTTGGGAATGTGAGATCTAATAGGCCTGAATGCCAACATTGCAGCAGGCGACATTCTGGTGAATGTTGGATGATCAACTGGGCTTGTTTTAAATGTGGCTCCCAAGACCATTTCATTAAGGATTGTCCTAAGATAATTGTAAAAGATAATTCCTAGAATGTTAGATCGAGTAACACTGCTGCTAGAGGGAGGCCAGTGAAAAATACGAGAGATGGGGCCAATAGTAAAGGTGTATCCAAAGATTCAGCTGCGAGATCAAAAATTAGAGCACCTGCCAGAACTTATGCAATCTGTACTCGGGAGGATGCATCATCTCCTGATGTGATTACGGGTACATTTTCTCTTTATGGTACTAATATTGTTGCACTAATCGATCTGGATCGACGCATTCTTATATTTGCATGAACTTGGTAACTAGTATGAACTTGCTTGTTGAGTTTACTAAGTTTGTGATTAAAGTGTCAAACCTTTTAGGCAAGTGCGTGTTAGTGGATAAAGTTTGCAAGAATTGTCCTTTAATGATTCCAGGTCACTATTTTCTGTCTGACTTAATGTTGTTGTCATTTGATGAGTTTGATGTTATTTTGGGTATGGATTGGTTGACATTGCATGATGCCAAGGTAAATTGTAGGTAGAAAATTATTGAATTAAAAAGTGAAAATAGTGAGGTTCTTCTAGTTGAAATAGATAAATCTAGTGAGCTACCTATTGTGATTTCGTCTATGCCTGCTCAGAGGTATATAAGAAAGGGTTGTGAAGCATTTCTTATGTATGTGTTGAACACTAGAGTGTCTGAATTGAAGATTGAATCGGTACTAGTAGTTTGTGAATTTCTAGATGTGTTCCCGAAAGAATTGCTAGGATTGCCACCGGTTAGAGAAGTGGAGTTCACTATTGATTTATTACCAAGGACTACCCAAATATCGATTACTTCGTATAAACCCTAAATCATGTTTAGAACGAGGTATGGATATTATGAGTTTCATGTTATGCCATTTGCACTTACTAATGCTTCGGCTGTATTTATGGATTTGATGAATCGAATTTTTTGACCATACTTGGATAAATTTGTGGTTGTGTTAATAGACGATATTTTGATTTATTCTCGAGATGAGTCCGGGCATGCTGAACATCTAATAATTGTATTACAAACTTTGAGAGATAAGAAACTATTTGCTAAGTTTAGTAAAAGTGAATTTTGGCTCTGAGAAGTTAGATTTTTGGGATACATTGTTTTTGTAGAAGGTATAAGGGAGATTCAAGTAAGATTTCGGTAATTGTTGATTGGAAATTGGCAAGAAATGTATCCGAGGTTAAAAGCTTTCTAGGCTTAGCCGGGTATTATAGATGTTTTGTTAAAGTATTTTTGATGATTGCTACTCCAATGACAAGGTTGTTATAGAAAAATGTTGAATTTGAATGGTCAGAGAAATGCCAAAAGAGTTCTGAGCAATTGAAAACTTTATTGACTAAGGCACCGGTGTTAGTACAACCTAAGTCTGAAAAAGAATTTGTGATTTACAGTGATGTGTCATTGAATGGTCTTGGATGTGTATTGATGCAAGAAGGCAAGGTGATAGCTTATGCCTCGAGACAATTGAAGCACATGAGAAGAACTATTCGATGCATGACCTAAATTGGCAGCCATTGTGTTCGCCTTGAAGATTTGGCAACAACATATTTTCGGTGAGAGGTGCCACATCTATACCGATCATAAGAGTTTGAAGTACTTGATGACTAAAAAAGAACTGAACTTATGACAGCAGAGATGGCTAGAGTTGCTGAAAGATTATGATCTAGTGATTGATTATAATCTGAGAAAAGTAAATGTGGTCGCGGATGCTTTAAGCGAGAAATCCTTGTTTGCTTTGAGAGCTATGAATATGAGTTTGACCTTGTCTAGTGATGGCTCAGTCTTGGCTGAGATGAGAGTTAAACCAACATTTCTTCAGCAAATATGCGAAGCTAAAAAAAGTGATAGTGATTTGCAAGCCAAAAGAGCTTAGTATGAATCGATGAGTGAGTCAGATTTTAGAATCAGGACCGATGACTGTTTGATGTTCTGAGACAGAGTTTGTGTTCCAAAAGATGCTGAGTTGATTCAGAAAATTTTACACGAGGCAAATAGTGATTGCTTATCAGTTCATCTAGGTAGTACCAAAATGTACAATGATTTAAAGAATTTGTATTAGTGGCCGGGTATGAAAAAAGATATTTTTGAATTTGTATCAAAGTGTTTGATATGTCAGCAAGTGAAAGCTGAGCATCAAGTGCCATCGGGTTTACTTCAGCCAATGATGGTACCCGAGTGGAAATGGAATAGGATTACTATGTATTTCGTAATGGGGTTACCTTTGACTCCGAAAAAGAAAGATGTGGTTTAGGTTGTTATGGACCGATTGATGAAATCGGCTCACTTTATCTTGGTATGTACCAACCATTCACTTGATAAGTTAGCGGAGTTGTTCATTGCTAAAATTGTGAGATTGCACGGAGTACCTTTGTCGATCATTTCGGACAGAGACCCAAGATTTACTTTGAGGTTTTGGAAAAAGTTGCAAGAAGCCTTGGGTACAAAGTTGAACTTCAGTACCGCATTTCATCTGCAAATTGACGGTCAATCCGAAAGAGTAATTCAGATCCTTGAGGATATGCTCTGATGTTGTGTTCTGGAATTTGAAGGTAGTTGGGAAAAAATCTACTTATGGTCGAATTTGCTTACAATAACAATTTTCAGTCGAGTATAAAAATGGCACCATACGAGGCATTATATGGCCACAAGTGTCGAACTTCTTTTTATTGGACTGAGCTTAGTGAGAGACAGATTCACAGAGTTGAATTGGTTAAGGAAACTAAGGAGAAAGTGAAGGTGATCCGAGATTGCTAGAAATTCGATTCAGATCAACAAAAGTCGTACGCGATTTGAAAAGAAAAGAGATTAAATTTCAGACTGGTGATAAAGTGTTTCTGAAAGTGTCTCCATGGAAAAAGATTTTGAGATTTGGTCGGAAAGGCAAGTTAAGTCCGCGTTTTATTGGTCCATATGAGATTATCGAAAGAATTGGGCTAGTGGCATATCGGTTGGCTTTGCCGGCAAAATTGGAAAAGATTCACAATGTGTTTCATGTGTCGATGTTGTGACGATATCGTTCTGATCCTTCGCATGTGATTTCTTCGACAGAGGTTGAGATTCGATCGAATATGACATATGAGGAAGAACCGATTAAGATTTTGGCCCGGGAAGTCAAACAATTGAGAAATAAAAGTGTACCCTTAGTGAAAGTGTGGTCGCAAAGACATGAGGTTGAAGAGGCTATGTGGGAACCTGAGAAGCCATGAGAAAATAATACCCAAACCTCTTTTTCGGTAAGATTTTTGAGGACAAAAATCCCTAAAGGGGGAGAGTTGTAACAGCCCAAATTAGGGCTAAGTTGGAATAGTGGTTTCGGGACCACAAATCTAAAGTAGAAAAAAATTTATTGTGATAAATTTTTAAGGTTTATAAAGTGATTGAATGCATATGTGAAAATATCGTTAAGAAATTTTATCGATAGAGGGTCCAGTTAAACTAGAAGGACTAAATTACAAATAGTGCAAAATATTTATTTTAGAAGCATTGGGTGCTTAATTGAAATGAATTTGAAAATATGGAGTCCTTATTTAGTAATTAGACCATTATATGTCATGATGGACAAAAATGGACATGGAACGGTAAAATTTTAAAGAAATGCCTTAAGGACATTTTGGTTATTTGGTTAATAAAAGAATAAAAAGGGAAAAATCAAGTCAAAATTGGTGTCCATCTTCTCTCCTTGGCTGAAATTCTCAGGGGAAGCCATAGCTAGAGTTTGGCCAACTTTCAAGCTTGATAAGAAGTGCATCCTAGTGTCGTTTTTAATACTTTTTACGTTTTTGAAGTCGTTATCGCCCGATTTACCTATTTCTACCATTAATATGAGCTAGGGTTCATGTTTAAAAATTTTCCCATGTGTGACATGCATGTATTTTGATGTCTAATGGTAGAAAATGAATGTTAGTTGTGTGATAAACGACTTTTGCTAGGAGATTTTCGGTAAAAATGTAAAAAACGATCTATTTTCAAAAGTTGTAAAATATGTGTAGAAATATGTGAATAAATGAAAGATGTGGGCTACTATAAGTGTGTATAAGGTTCGGTTAGGCTTGCGTTTTGAGAAAAATGAATACATTTCATTTTATGAACCTAGGCACTAAAGTGTAAATAAGTGAAAAGTTAGGGATAAAATTGTAAATTTCCCTTAATATGATTTTTGGGTCAAATTGAATAATGTGAGTAATAAACGAGCTAAATGTGTCATTATAGATCAAGAAAGATGAGGAATTGACTTAGATCGGGGAAAGGCAAAGTTATGGACTAAATCGCAAAATTTGCTATTTTTGTACCGAGGTAAGTTTGTATGTAAATAATGCATCATTAATTTATGTTTATATGCTTGTATATTGTATGAATTGTGTAAATGATCTAACAAATGTATTTGATAAATTTTGATAAGTGATAAGTGAGGAAAGATCCCAGTTGAACCTAAGAATAGAATAGGATACGAGTGACATGTCATTAAGAACCCAAGTGTGTGATTAAGTGATGTCCTGGTGCTGGTCTAGTACGTATACCAGTGGCTAGGTAATCTTGCATTTGTTGCGGATACTTGTCAGCTTGTGTAAGCAGCACTGAGCAGTTACATCTCGACCGTCAGCTTGTGTGAGCAAACCCATGACTAGCTCGAGAACGAGCATATATGTGAAATGTTATAAGTGGTAGCTTCGGCTACATATATGTGGCACTTATGTGCAAACCATCCGTATATCCGTTAATATCCTGAGTGTTCAACGGGAAAAATAACAAAAGATGTGAAAATATGTGTGTTTGTATGATGATGTGGTACAGGTGTGTACTAGCAATTCGTAAGTATGAACGTTATAAGTGATGATATCGTGGTAAGTTGTGCTTGAGTAAGTTTAGCACATGTGAGCTCAATGGTAACTGTATTAATTCTCATTATATGAATTTGCATGGTTAAGATGTTATTTATTTGCATATAAACTTACTAAGCTATTTAGCTTACTCCGTCCTTTCCTTTCCTTTCCTTTGTTTTATAGTATCACCAAACTAGCTCAGGGATCGAAGGACGTTAGAGTCTTGATCACACTATCAATTGGAACATCTGGGTATAGCTAGTCTCAATATTTTAAGTTTGGCATGTATAGGGACTCGGTCTTTTTGTTATCTGTGTCATTGCTGGTTTGGCCAAATGTATTGGCTTATATTGGTTCAAAATTGATTTTGTATAAGGCCATCTGAATTTGGCTTATATTGCCATAATTATATGTATATGGTGATGCCTTTCATGGATGTGTGGAAATGCTTCATTTGAATGGTTGAATAGGTAATGTTTACGCATGGTAGTTGTGACCTGAGAATGATATATTGATGTCTTGGTTGTGGACTTTTGGTTGCTAAAAGGATGCCATGTTACATGCTTGAGAATTGGTATAACTGTATATGTGTTTCAGGGTGGCAAATGGCTTGGTACGTGGCCTATATATTGTCCACATGGGTAGATACACGTGCATGTGTCTAGGTCGTGTGTGACACAGGGTCAGCCCTATAGGCGTGTGAATAGGTCGTGTGTCCCCTGCACCCTAATTAGGCAAAACAGAATGCTCAGTAGTAAACACACGAGCAGAGACACAGCCGTGTGTCTCAACCATTTATAGGACACGACCATAGAATATGGGTGTGTGCCCAGGCCGTGTGAAGTCTGCACATTAAATGCAAAAATTAAATTCGCCATACGACCTAGCAAACGGGCGTGTGACTTGGCCATGTGACCTTAAAATATTGGTGACATCATAAACAGGGAGTTACACGGGTTGAGGACACGGGTGTGTACTGAGCCACATGGGTGTGTGTGACCACACGGCCTACACAAACCGGCGTGTGACTCTCCAAAACTTGAAAAAAATTACTAAGTGTTGTGAAAATTTTGAAAGTTCTCGGTTTAGTCTTGGACCACTCCCGAAGTATGAATTGGGCCTTGTAAACCCAAAATAGGGACATTGAGTGTATGTTTAAATGTTTTAAATGGAACACAAATTTTATGACTCTGTGTGGTACGTTTTCATGTGTTTAAGTCTAGTAATGCCTTGTACCCTATTCTGGCAACGGATATGAGTAATGGGTGTTACAAAAGTGTTCAATTTGATTTGTAGGACTAAATTGCAAAAGGTGAAAAATGTGTATTCTAGAAGCTAAGAGTGTTTAATTGAAATAAGTTTTTAAATTGGAGGCCCTTAAATGGTAATTAGACCATTATACTTAGATGGACAAAAATGGACATGGTAGGATAAAATTTCAAAGTTTGTCATTAAGGGCATTTTAGTCATTTAGTAATTAAATGAATTAAAAAGCCAAACTAAGCCAAAATTTTGTCCATCTTCTTCTTCCTATGGCCTAATGTCAGAAGGGACTCCATGGCTAGGGTTTTGGTCATTTCCAAGCTTGATTGTAAGTGCATCCTTGCCTCGTTTTTAATGATCTTTACGTTTTTAATGCATCCTAGCCATGTCACACGCCCATGTGTGAGACCGTGTGGCCTACCCAGGCACATTTCGAAATGGCCTTCAAACAACACAATAGAGACACACGCCCGTGTGGGCGCCAAATAGGCCATTTACAAGGCCAATATGCCACCCATTTTAGGTCATCCCTAGAAGCCAAAACCAATGCATTTTCATACCATAATTTTCAGCCAATTCACAACCAAAACATGTACAAGTCATGTCATACATTCCTCATCTATAATCATGCTCAATTTATGCCAAAAACACAAGAGAAATTCATACCAAAACTTATGAAACATAACTTATTTTATACAACATTCAATCTCATATCACAACTACTAATTTCATATTCAAGCACATATCAAATTGACCATTTCTTTTGGTCATTCATAAACATCCAAAATATACCATTTCATAACGCAAAACATATACCAAAATCAAATCATTTTCACAAACATTATCAAGCCATATCATATGGCAAGACTTATATACATCTCAAAACATATCCAAACACTTCTAGCCTATACATGCCATACTTAAACATTTATACTTTCAAAAGGTACCAAAGCAACGTTCGATAGTATGGTGATGATCCTCGATGATCCCCGAGCTCACGATAGCTTTGATATCTATAAAACAATGCAAACACATACAAACTAAGCTACAAAGAGCTTAGTAAGCCATATACAAATATACTTATCATCAAAGCAAATATTCATCATATTATACACATGATACATATTCAAATACATTTACAAACCTTATTGATCACATATATATATATCATATCTTTTCATTTCACTAGCACAAATGTCATATTCCTCTATTCATATTTCAATTATCTTATATGGCACATATACATACTTTTCATGCTCAAATATTGAACATAACTCAGACATACCTGATTTGGATTTATCTTAACATAGTCATACATTTCTTGGAATGCCTATTGAACCGTTCGGAATCAAAAAGGATACTCGATTAGCTCAGAAATGTCATACAATGCCAACGTCCCAGACATGGTCTTACATCTAAGCGAATATCGATGCCACTGTCCTAGATAGGGTCTTACACAAAATCAAATATGATTCCAATGTCCCAAACATGGTCTTACATGTAAATCTAATATCGATGCCAATGTCCCAGATGTGGACTTACACAAAAACACATATCGGATCCTATGTCATGACATATGTATCCTAGCGATTTCTAGGTTCGTACAGGGCTTTTCAGATGTCATCACATACTCAAAATTTTCTTGGATTTCATATATTCATCTCCAATAATCATTCATCACAATTCAATCACATATAAGCATGAATAAATCAATTTAAACACATTTATTTGTATATAGACTTACCTCATTCGGATTCAGACAGATGAAAATAATTACTCAATGATTTTCGACTTTCCCCGATCTAATTCCATTTTCTTTGGTTCTTGATCTAAACACATTCAAATTTAATCCTTTTATTCAACAAATCATTCAATTTAATCCAAAAACACATATTTAGGGCATTTTAGAAATTAGCCCTTACATTTGTACATTTTGACCTTTTAGTCCATAATTCACAAATTCACAAAATATGCATAATTTCATTTTATCATAGCTTGGATGAATATTCCTCTAGTCTATATAAGCCCATATATTTTATTTATTTCATATTTTAGTCCCTCAAATTTTCATTTTCACTATTTAGCCCAATTTACTCAAATTCATCAAAAATTCAAAGATAAAATATGTTAATCTAACACATATCTTTCATAATTCATCAAAAATCATCACAAAGCTTCCAATTTCATCAATGGTACATTTCAAAATCTTCATGAAAATTAGAAATTGAGACATGGGCTTTAGAGAACACGAAGCAACAATAACTAAAACATAAAAATCATCAAAAACCAAAGCCAAAACATACCTTAATTTGCCAAGATTAGTGCCGAAACGTTAAAGAGGTTTTAATCTTTCTTTTTCTTCCAATTTTAGGCAAAGTTGGATGAAAATGGCTTTAATTTGTGCATTTGTTTTATTAAATTTTCATATAATTATAAATTTCCACTTTTAACATTAATGAAATATTAATGCACAACATTTAAACCATGGACATAAAAGTCAACTAATCTTATAATGGCATATTAGCCTTTTAAGGACTTCTAACAAATCAAATCATAGCAATTTAGCATATTAACAATGAGAATGTCACTTTTACTTTTTATGCAATTTAGTCCTTTTCGCAAATTAAGCACACAAACAGAAAAATTAAATCACGAAAATTTCACAAATATTAATTCATCTACTTTAAGCATGGAACATAATATTAAAATATTTTTCTGAAATGGATATGTGGTCCTAAAACCACTGTTCCGACTAGGGTCAAAATTGGGCTGTTACATGTAAGTATAATAGAAAATAAGTAAAATATTCGAACAGGTATTTACAAAACCTATGTGAAAATTGAATGAAGGTGAATTGATGAGCTTACAGTGTGTTATGTATATTAAATGAGAAAGATTTGTGTATAAATATGTTCCATGCAATAATGTGTTTATTTTTTTATATTGAATTATGGATTGAATGATATATCAAATATGAGTATGGCACATTGTGTGTGAAATACTATTATTCAATGATATTTAATACGATTTATTTTGGCTAAAGTAAAATAACGAATATTGGATTGAACGAAGTTATATAGGTAGTCGATTATATATGTATAAAGGTGAATAAATTGATAACAAAATATATTTGATTTGTATGAACATAGAATTGAATAAATTTGTGAAACTTTTGGTTAATCATGTGCTTGGATCGATGATATAAAGGTGAAACTAAATGAGTTCACATTATAGTAATGAAAATGCTTAAAAAGCGTTTATTTGTCAAGTAGTATTTATTTTCATACGAGCTTACTAAGCATTATAGCTTACTTGAGTTATTTCTCCTATGTTTATAGGATTTTGAAGACTCGCTCGAGTTGGAAGCTGTCGGAGGTCTCATCACACTATCCAGCCATTGTATCAGTATTGAAAAGCTTGTGAAATTAGTTATATGGCATGTATAGGCTAGTTGAGTATAAAGTATATAAGTCATTTGGTTCATCTAGTAAGGTGTTTGACCTTAAGTTAAGTTGTAAATGTTGGTGTATATTTGGTCTTTTAAGTTGGCTCTTTTCAAGATCGTAGTTTATGCATGTGAAGTATATACTATACCTTGTGGTTTGAGTATGCTTGATAAGTGAAAAATGCTAAATGTTGAGTATAGGGGGTCATATTGAAATGGCCTAAAATGTGATGATTTTTGGATGTTTAGTTGCTTGAGTATATTGTGTTACATGTTTTTGAAATGATGCAAGAGTATGAGTGAACAAGGGTGGCAAAGGGCTTGGTAATTAGCCTTTGTTTTTGAAATGATGCAGGAGTATGAGTGAACAAGGGTGGCAAAGGGCTTGGTAATTAGCCTTTGTTTTTGAAATGATGCAAGAGTATGAGTGAACAAGGGTGGCAAAGGGCTTGGTAATTAGCCTTTATTTTGTCCACACGGATAAACACACAAGAGTGTGTCTAGGCCGTGTGTGACATATGGTCTGCCCCATGGACGTGTAGTCCGGCCGTGTATCCCTTGTATTTTGAATTTTAGCTTCAAATTGGCCACACGGGCAGAGACACGGTCGTGTGTCTCAACTGTGTGAAGGATACGGCCCCGGGACATGAGCGTGTGTCCAGGGCATGTGAAGTTTGCACCTATTTTTCAAAAATTAAATTCGTCACATGGCTCAGCACATGGGTGTTTGACATGGCCGTGTGACTTCATTTGGTGCATGACATCATAAATAGAGAGGTATACGGGTTAAGGACACGGGCGTGTGTGACCACACGGCCAACCCACATGGGCGTGTCCCAAGCCACACAGGCATATGACCCTGTTTTGATAAAAAATTTTCTAAGTGTTCCAAAGTTCTTGGTTTAGTCCCGCACCACTTCCAAAGCACGTTTTGGGCCTTGTAGGCCCGTAATAGGGACATTATGAATATGTATGAAAAGTTTTGAATTTGAACGGAAATTTATGACCCCAATATGTGTGCTTGTTCGTGTGATAAGTCTGGTAATGCCTCGTACCCTGTTCTGACATCGAATATGTTTAAGGGGTTTTACATTTTAGTGGTATTAAAGCTATGGTTTAGTCGATTTTAGGACTAACATAGCATATGTTAGTCTAGCTATACATGCCATAATACTATCTGTGATAGTGTGATGTCTCCTGACTCTAACGAAATTGTTTTCTTGAGACAGAGATGCTTCCCAACTGAGCTAATTTCAAAAATACTGAAAGTGATTCTAAGATGTTTGAAATGTGTTTGTGATGAGTCAAAACTTGGAAAGGTATGGAAAATAGTTCATGATATGCATGTGACGATGTACAAAATGAAATAACCATAATTTGAGAAATATGGGTAAAATGTCATTGTTCCAATTGAACGTTGTATTTTGATGGATATTGGTGATTTTATGAATTGGATTAAATGTTAAAAATTTTGTGAAATGAAGCTAGCCCGGACGAGTGAACTAGAGTAAGCCTTTAGAACATACGTTACCGAAGGGGTTTAGTTTGAATCAACAACCCTATTATACAATATGTGACTCGAGAATTTGCCTTATGAATATGTGCAATAATTAACACTTTTGAATATGAATCGATAGATTGTTGACATACATATCTTGAGTATACTACCTGAATATCCATCGAAACTACAACAATTCAATGAGAGTTATCCTTGAAATATGGAAAAGTGAAACAAAACAAAAGTTCATATTGAGATAAGCATCCATGTTGTTTGGTATACATATGATGTTATATACCTACTTTGTCTGAATAAGTGAACACGATAAGTAAATTCACTCAAAATTTGAGGAATGCATGTGTAAGTGTACTTAATTGAATAAGATAGTTGGAAAGTTCGTGTAGCAGAATTATGCGTGTTAATTTGCCTAAAGTTAATTGTATAACTATGATGATATTATGATGATGATGAATGTTAAGTCATATGCATATTTAAATGAGAGTTAAATTAGAGGCTTTACGACCTTGCCCCCTTACCCATGTGGTATTTTGTAATGAAATTTCACAGAATTTATGTTGAATGAGCTTACAAGAAAGAGACTAAAAGGTTCAATAGTAGATTAACTAATAATGCGGACAGAGTTGAGAATGGTCTGACTAGTGAATACAGTTTTGGAGAGGATGTCTGGTTATCCTAAAGATCATTCATATTTCGCAATGTTACGGTTGAACGAAAAGTTAATCTCAACTAATCGACTCATCCAAGTATGATGTCTACAGTATGAATTTTTTGGAATTTCTTTTGAATCAATTTCTGTTAATGACTGGAATAAAATGAAAATAGTGATGACAAAATTAGTCATAGAAATGATGTTTGAATCATAAAGATGTTTAAGTGTGACAGTTGTGATTGAATTGATTATGATGATCTCTCTTGAACAATTCATATATTCTTTTATTCTCGCATATATATGAAAATGTTTGTTTTCCGATGAAATTCTTATCGTATGAGAATGCTAGTTGAATATAATGTTAGATGAAAGCACTATTGGTCTGGTTGGTTGATGATTAGCATACCTTAACTCTGTTTTTGGGGTTCTATTCTATTATGTTTGGAATAGATATGGATGGTGAAAATTTATGTAAAGCTGTTCTTCTATTCCTACTGGATGTCATTTTGTTATAAAAATATATATGTGAAATATATATTATCCTCGTTATAATTGATTCCAGAGTGTGTGAGCATTGTTTTTCTTCTTGTTTTCTCTGAGGACTCATCAAAATCTTTATTATTTTTCTTATGAGTTATGTTATTAGACTTCCAGTATGGCATTGCAACTTGGACTCCCTTATCTCAGTTTTCTTATCATCCTTTTTTTGTGAATTACTAATAATGGCTCATCTTTAAAGTGTGTTCTTGGGCTTGTGATAAAAATGTCTATTATGAGTGTATTTCTTGTTCGATCATAGGAATGTGATGCTCCTGGTATCGAAATTTCTCTAATTTTCATGAAAGGAATTGACATCGACAAAGGTATAGATAATGAAAGCTCAAGCCCAATTTGTATAATGGTTTCTTTTTTCTCAGGTAAGTCTGATTAAAGTCAAGGAGTCCAATCAGGATATTTTGTTTCCTTGAACTAATGCAATTGTAAAGATTGTTGATTAGTATGTTAAGGGAATTATAAAAGACTGTATGTTTGAGTTGTTTAACAGTATGAAGAAAGGAGTATTTTGATATGTCATTATTAGATAGTTGAGATCGACTTGGTTGTTTTTATCTGAGCAAGCTGACTAGCTGAACGGTAATTTGAGTTATATGCATTTAAGTCTACCCTCAAGTAAGAAAATAAGATTTTGTGCATTTGCAAGTGTATAGACGGACAGTTTGAAGAAAGAACTCATAGTTTAGAGAGTATGATACTGAAATATACTTATCAGATTTGTTTTAATCGAATGATGTCATTATGAGTTAAAGTTGTTCAGATTGATATAGTTATTGTATTTGCCAAAGCTTGAATGGTCTGTTGCATGTTAGAAAAATTGAAAATGGTTGAAAGTATTATTAATCAAAGCGCTAGTTCTAGCTTCTGTTTAAATTGAATAAAAAATTCGTGATTTTTTAGAGATGCATTATCGAACAGATTAGAAAGTGTTTGAATACAAGAGTGTAAAGTGACAGTTTATGCTTTCGGACGGTTAAAGTCTTATTAGAAGAATTGTTAGACGAGGGATTGAGAGTTGGCCGCTAGTGTGTTTGTGCTAAGAAATTGGTAATGTTGTTGTTCGATGAAAAACGTCATATGCTTCTCGATTTCAAAAGTATAAAATATCTAACGTTATTGAAAAATCTAAATTTAGACAATGTTGATGGCTTGAACTATTGAAAGATTGCAAATGGTTAACGATTAATTTTGGGAAAGTAGATATAATTGTAGATGATTGAATGGAAAGCCTTGGTTCATTCTATAAGGTTTGGTTATATGATTAACCTTGTTTGATGAAAGCCTAAATCTAGCTAAATTAAAAAGCTAAAGCGATGTTTTCTTTGTAAGACTGAGAACCTCAAGAATGTGATAGTGAACGGTAAATTAAACAAGTACAGTGTGAGACGACTTCTGATTCTGATTTTTGTTATTATTGTTTCAAGATAAACTTTGCGCAATGAATTATCCAGAGCTTATGCAGAAAATGTTGTACAAGACTTAGTAGTAGCTCACTTGTTTATTCAATAAGTAATTTAGATTTTTAACATATGCTCCAACACTATGTTTCAGAGTTCGAAAGTGATTGAAAAGAAATGTTCGAGATGAGATTGAATTATGATTTTGAGGAAAACGTGAAAGTGATTCATGAAACGTAAAAGCAACTTTAGACTGACATAAGTAGCATATAAATTTGACAATTCAAGATATAAGTGTGATGACAGAGTGATTCTAGAAGTATTTCCCTTAAAGGGAACTTTTTGATAAAGTAGAGGAAACTACGAGAATGTTACCTTAATATCTTTTTCAGTAAGATATTCGGGGACGACAATCCCTAAAGGGGAAGAGTTGTAATAGCCCGATTTAAGTCCTAAACGAAACAGTGATTTCGAAACCATGAAACCAAAGTAGAAAGATTTATTGTGATAACATTTTGAGGCCTATTGTATGATTGAATAATAGTGTGAAAAATTCGTTAAGAAATTTTACAGATAAAGTGTTCAATTTGATTAATAGGATTAAATTGCAAAAGGTGAAAAATGTGCATTCTAGAAGCTAAGAGTGTTTAATTGAAATAAGTTTTTAAATTGGAGGTCCTTAAATGGTAATTAGACCCTTATACTTATATGGGCAAAAATGGAGATGGTAGGATAAATTTTCAAAGTTTTTCATTAAGGGCATTTTAGTCATTTAGTAATTAAATGAATTAAAAAGCCAAAATAAGCCAAATTTGTATCCATCTTCTTCTTCCTATGGCTGAATGTCACAAAGGACTCCACGACTAGGGTTTTGGTCACTTCCAAGCTTGATTGTACGTGCATCCTAGCCTCGTTTTTAATGCTCTTTACGTTTTTGAAGTCGTTATCACCCGATTTACCTATTTCTACCATTATTTTTAAGTAGGGTTCATGTTTAAAAATTTATCCATGTTTGACATGTGTGTATTTTGATGTCTAATGGTAGAAAATGAATGTTGGGTGTTAGATAAACGACTTTTGTTAAGTGATTTTAGATGAAAATGCCTAATAGGACCTATTTGTAAAAAGTTGTAAAATGTGTGCAAAAGTGTGAACAAATGAAAAATGTGGGCTGGTATGTGTTGGAAAAGGGTTCAGCTAGGCTTGTATCTTGAAGAAATTGAATATATTTCATTTTACGAGCCTAGGGACTAAAGTGTAAATAAGTGAAAACTTAGGGGCAAAATGTAATTTTTTCGTAATATGATTTTTGGCCTAAGTTGGATAATGTAATAATTAAATAAGTTAAATATGATATTTTAGATCAAGAAAAATGAGGTTCAAACTTAGAATAGGGGAAAAATGAGAATCTGACGATTTGGTCCTTTTCACCAATTTTCGTGCTGAGGTAAGTTCGTATGTTAATAAACGTTGTTTAATTGTGTTAATTATGTATTATTGTAACACCCCAAACCCGGCCCAGACGTTGTGGCCAGATCTGGTGTGTCACATGAATGATTGATTTATCTATGATCTTCTTTTAACAAAACATTATGCTGTTCGTAGTAAAACCATGTTTAATAGCTTGTAATTAAAGAACATTATCAGATTTAAAAACTTTATCAATTACCAAGTAAAATTCACATTTAAAATATCTCATAGTTGTGTTATCATTGTTGAGTTATCCAATCATTACGTAAGGTATGTTAAAAAAACATTTGATTAAATTTGAAAAAAACCCGCATACTCTAGCCTACCGTTTTAAAACAAACAATAAAAAAAAATAACCCAAAACCAAATACCCGAGTGGCCTTATTACAACATAAAATTTGAAATTTAAAAATGAAATATAAATAAATTAAATTTAAGGAAAACTAAAAACCGTAAGCATGAATCACGTAGCCACCCCGAATCCCTCGCAGCTCCCAGTCCTCTATAGTTGGGGGTTACCTGCATGGATGGAAATGATAGGGTGAGTTTGTGAAAACTTAGTGTGTAATGTAACCCAGCCAGAATCAGAGATCAGTCAACAACTCAATCTGGGCCGAAGCCCTATTCAGATACAGATCAAACTAGGCCTTGGCCCTTTTCAGAAATAGAGTGGGCCTTGGGCCCATTATAAATTCAGAACAGAATATATTTATGTATGTATGAAAAGCCCAAGCCTAGTCTAGCCCAACACACCACCCGTACCAGCCCAACACACCATGTGGGGAATAACTCAACCCACCCAGCCCTACACACCACAGACGTAGCAGTGCTGCTAATACAGAAATCGTGGCAAAGCCACAGAATAGAAATACGAGGCGGAGCCTCTAAGCAGATTACGTGGCAGTGCCACTTTACAGAACTTCCTCCATATCCATAACCCAACCCCATGCAACCTAAAGTACTACATGACATGGGCATACAGAATATCAAATACAATTATATGCAAATTAGTCAACTATTTCTAGGGGTAAAACAACCATTTAGCATCTAGGGGTAAAATGGTAATTTTTACCCTTTAGGGGTATTTTGGTCATTTAGCTATGTTTCTAGGTTTCATGCTTAATACAATCTTCTAGCAGGTCTAACATCACTTCGAGCGACTCAGATAGTCCATACATTCATATAATGTAATCGGGCCCAAAAACCCCTAATGGCCCACTCAGTCTAATTTTACGCATATTATCACAGATTTAATATCTAGATTATCAGAAATCACTTACCGCATACTTTTTCCATATGGGCCCGTAAGCCCATTGGCCCAATTTCGGCCCATCGTGGCCCAAAATAGCCTAAGTGCACGAAAACGCGCACAGCGGCCCTTACAGCCGCAAAATTCTAGTTTCATGATTTCTTACTGACCCACAAGCATTTGCACGCTCGCAAGCTCTTGAAATGCCGACATTTCGACATTTTAGCTTTTCGGCTTTTGCCGATCTAAGCTACTAGAGGGTGTCGTTACACACCTGTTTGTGAACTACGTCAAGATCCTGTGAACAATTAACCTACAACCGTTTAATCACTATGTTAATCTAGCATCCAATTGAAACTATCATCACCTACCCTTGAAGTATTCGGCCATAACTAAAATAATCTAATAACCACTTACCTTGGCCGAGATCTAACAAATAGATCTAGATCACTACGATAACTCTAGACACCAACCGCTTCCCGTAAGATCGTCTTCCACTACGGCCAACACATAAACCACCAAGAAGGGATAAAATGTTAGTTGGTCTCCAGTGACAGGATCAAATCTGATTGTCCAAGAAGGTTAGTGGGTTTCAGCTTTTAACCCCCACTTGAAAGAAAAGAATAAGGAAGGAGATCACTTTCCCAAAATTCTCCTGACGAAACGACACCACCAAAAGATGTTACCACCACTCTATGCCCAGATCTACACTTGATCTACTCCAAACACAAGGGAAGAAGATGAATGGCTGAAAAGGGTTGGAAGAATAACAGAGAAAAGAGGATGGGATTCGGTTTTTGACAAGAGCACACTAAAAAGAGTTTGAGGTTGCAATTTTGAAAGAAATGGTGAAAGAAGAAGAAGAAGTTATGAAAAGGGAGGAGATAGTGATAGAGAGATGGGAGGCTTGAAGGTTTTGGCTTTTTAGAGTAGAGATAAGGAGGGTTCGGCCAAAGAAGGAAACGATTAAGAGAAGACTAAATGTTTTAGGTTTCGGCTTTTGAAGCAATCGACCAAGAAGGGTTCTAGGTGAGTCGATTTCAACTAATGAAGAAAAGAGGAAGAAGATGATAGGTTCAGCTAGCCACCAAAGAAAAGAAGAAGAAAGAATTGTCTAGGGGTCGGCTATAGCAAGCATTTTCGTAGAAGAAACAAACAAGAATCAAAACCCAAGGGTACCCAAAAGAAATCGGCACCCCCTAAACCAACCCACTGAAATGCAAAAAAGAAACCAAATCCCGAAAGAAAACCCAAAAAGAGGATTCGGCATACACACTCACACTTCCTAAATGCTACCCATTACCCCTTAGCCGAATTTGCCCTCCAAGGAAACCCCCAATCGGCCAACTCTTGCTCCTCACTCAAACTCCTAAATTTTCTCCTTGATAATCTCCCATTATCACTCCTTAATCCAATCCCATGAGCAACTCAAACACCTTCCTTCAGAGTTTAACTTAGAGTCCACCTCTTACCATGCTCATGCAAAAAAATAAAATAAACACCTTGGTCACAAAGGGATTTGAACCTTAGCTCCCTCACATGCTACCACACGCCCCCTCCTTGAGCTTTAAGTGGCACTACCTTGCCACTTTACCATAGGCTTACTTGTGCCATAAAACCCAAACAATAATTTAAAAGCTCATTCTGCCAAAGTCCATTCTCACCTAAGGTTAAAATTTAAAATTCTGCCAAGCTTTAGACTTAAACCTAGGCCTTCTAAAGGTCCACTAAATACACCCAACACATGAATACAACAAATCAAGCCATGCGAACTAAATTCACGCACAAATTGAAAACCCTAAAAATTAAGGCGTTACAATTATTATCATATATTCGATTAAATTCGTGAAATTTAAATTAAATGTTCGAAATGAGTAAAAATGCAGGATCGATCACGATCATTTAATTGCAAAATATGAATTGACAATAAAAGACCATGGTGGGACCATGGGAATATGAGATATGTGATTCCCGTTTAATACCGTATCTAGGATATGGCATTGGTGAGATATGTGATTTCCGTGTAAGACCGTAGCTGGGCTATGGCATCGTTATGTGATTACATGTAAAACCATATCTAGGATATGGCATTATACTATGCATATGTGATCCGGGTGTTGGTCTTGTACATCCTACCAGTGGCTAGGTACTCCAGCTTATGATACAGAAACTTAATAGCTTGTATGAGCAGCACTGCGTAGCTACATCCCAACTGCCAGCTTGTGTGAGCATAGCCGTGAATAGCTTGAATTTGAGCATATATGTGTTATGTGATTATGTGAATCAGGTGCTGGTCTTGTACATCCTACCAATGGCTAGGTACTCCAGCTTATGATATGGAAACCTAATAGCTTATGTGAGCAGCACTGCGTAGCTACGTCCCAACCGTCAACTTGTGTGAGTAGACCTGTGAATAGCTTGAGAGTGAGCATATATGTGTTATGTGATTATGTGCATTAGGTGCTTGTCTTGTACATACTATCGATGGCTGAGTATACCGGCATAACTGGGGGATACTCGTCAGCTTGTGTAAGCAGCACCGTGTAGCTATATCTAGACTATCAGCTTGTGTGAACAGACCCGTTGATAGTTCGAAAGTGAGAAATTATGTGATACTAAAGTGAGGTAGCATTGGTTACATTTATGGCACTTGGTGTGCAAAAATCCCAAGTATCTGACATTATTATTGCGAAAGATTTAACGGTAAAGTCAAGATGAGAATGTAAGTACAATAGAAAATAAGTAAAATATTCGAACAGGTATTTACAAACCTACGTGAAAATCGAATGAAGGTGAATTGATGAGCTTACAGTGTGTTATGTATCTAAAATGAGAAAGATTTGTGTATAAATATGTTCCATGCAATAATTTGTTTATTTGGTTATATTGAATTATGGATTGAATGATATATTAGATATGAGTATGGCACATTGTGAGTGAAATACTGTAATTTGATGACATTGAATATGATTTATTTTGGCTAAAGTAAAAGTAACGAATATTGGATTGAACGAAGTTATATAGGTATTCGATTATGTATTTATAAAGGTGGACAAATTGATAACAAAATATATTTGATTTGTATGAACATAGAATTGAATAAATTCGTGAAACTTTTGGTTGATCATGTGCTTGGATT
The DNA here is from genome assembly GCA_020496765.1 of Gossypium stocksii. Classification (NCBI taxonomy): domain Eukaryota; kingdom Viridiplantae; phylum Streptophyta; class Magnoliopsida; order Malvales; family Malvaceae; genus Gossypium; species Gossypium stocksii. Next base: position 53,320,671 of record CM035629.1, on the reverse strand, counting down.
GATGATATAAAGGCGAAATTAAATGAGTTCACATTGTAGTAATGAAAATGCTTAAAAAATGTTTATTTGTTAAGTAGTATTTATTTTCATATGAGCTTACTAAGCTTTATAGCTTACTTGAGTTATTTCTCCTATGTTTATAGGATTTTGAAGACTCACTTAGGTTGGAAGCTATTAGAGGTCTCATCACACTATCCAGCCATCGTATCGATATTGAAAAGCTTGTGAAATTAGTTATATGGCATGTATAGGCTAGTTGAGTATAAAGTATATAAGTCATTTGGTTCATCTAGTAAGGTGTTTGACCTTAAGTTAACTTGTAAATGTTGGTGTGTATTTGGTCATTTAAGTTGGCTCTTTTCAAGATCGTGGTTTATGCATGTGAAGTATATACTATGCCTTGTGGTTTCAGTATGCTTGATAAGTGAAAAATGCTAAATGTTGAGTATAGGGGGTCATATTGAAATGGCTTAAAATGTAATGATTTGTGGATGTTTAGTTGCTTGACTATTTTGTGTTATGTGTCTTTGAAATGATGCAAGTGTATGAGTGAACAAGGGTGGCAAAGGGCTTGGTAATTAGCCTTTATTTTGTCCACACGGATAGACACACGGGTGCGTGTCTAGGCCTTGTGTGACATACTGTCTGGCCCATGGGCGTGTAGTCTGGCAGTGTGTCCCCTGTATTTTGAATTTTAGCTTCAAATTGGCCACATAGGCAGAGACACGGCCGTGTGTCTCAGCAGTGTGAAGGACACAGCCCCGGGACATGGACGTGTGTCCAGGGCATTTGAAGTTTGCACCTATTTTTCGAAAATTAATTCACCACACAGCCTAGCACACGGGCGTGTGACCTGGCCATGTGACTTCCTTTGGTGTATGACATCATAAATAGAGAGTTACACGGGTTAGGGACACGGGCGTGTGTGACCACACGTCCTACCCACACGAGCATGTCCCAAGCCACACGAGCGTGTGACCCTGTTTTGATGAAAAATTTTCTAAGTGTTCCAAAGTTCTCGGTTTAGTCCTGAACCACTCATAGAGCACGTTTTGGGCCTCGTATGCCCGTAATAGGGACATTATGATTATGTATGAAATGTTTTGAATTTAACCGGAAATTTATGACCCGAATGTGTGTGTTTGTTCATGTGATAAGTTCGATAATGCCTCGTACCCTATTCTGGCGTCGAATACGGGTAAGGAGTGTTACAGTCTCTGCCTGTGTGGAAAAAAATAGGTCATTTGCAAGGCCAATTTTCCACCCATAAAGGTCTACCCTACAAGCTCAAAACAAGGCACCAATTCATTCCCAAATGGCAGCCAAAACATATCCAAAATATGCATATTTCATATCTTAAATACATCAACCATTTCAATGCACAATTACTAAACCAAAACATACTAAATCCACAGATATCTTAATCAACATATTACCTTATTTCAACCATGCATTTTATCAACAATTCAACGACCAATTTCCACTTCAAAACATACCAATCCACCATTTCTATTCATTACCAAAATATGTCAATTCTTTACCATAAGAAACCATTGATAATTAACCAAACATACAACCATCAAACCATCACAATTACCATAACAAACTTGCCAAAACACAAGGCAAAATATATATACACATCATACCATATATAAATACATATCATTCACCAAGTTCACTTCTATAAACCACACCTTTAACAAGACAACTCACTTGGCTATATTCACAACGCAAAACATACCAAATTGACTGTAACACCCCTTACTCGTGTTCTACGCCGAAACAGGGTATGAGGCATTACCGGAACATAACACATGCAATCATACAAAACTGTGACATAAATTTTGCATCCAATTTAAAACAATTCAATTTTCATCGTCAAGTTCCTAATATGAACCTACGAGGTCCAAAACATACTTTGGAATTGGTCTGGGACTAAACCAAGAACTTTGGAAACATTGGAAAATTTCTTGAAATTAAGGGCACACACTCGTGCCCAAGGCCGTGTCCTTCTCACAACCATTCACAAGCCACACTTTTCCATACTTAATCATTACAAACTAATATAACAAAATCATGCATCATCATAACATATAACTTGAACAACATTAGCCAATATCAATGGCCATATACAAAATAAGCTATCAAATATTAAAGGCCAAATCAAACATGACATACAAAAAAATAACCAAGTCCTCTATACATGCCATAATCCCAAAATATTTTTTTCAAAATACCAAAAAGGGGTTGATAGTGTGGATGAATCTCCGATGATCTCTGAATCCCGAGCTAGCTTGATAACACTATAAGACAAGAGAAAGAAAAGAGAGTAAGCATATAGCTTAGTAAGTAAGTACATAAATAATAAACAATTTATTACCATACTCTTATAAATCTTTATAATATGATTTCAAGATAAAACAATCATAATTACACAAAGTTCCACAATTCCCTTATATTCACAACAAGCTGTCTAAACAAGTCACAGTCACCATTTTATTTATATCTAGAGTTACGAGACTAAAAATTAAGATCTGTAAATTTTCCCTGAAACTAGATCACATATCTTCTTACCATAAAATTTTCAAAATTTTTTGTTTAGCCAATAAGTACATTTTATTCATTAAGTATCCCCTATTTCGCAGTCTAATAGTTCCGACCCCTCTTCATTAAAAATTAATTATCTCATCATACAAAATTTGGATAATGTTATCGTTTATTTCTCTTGAAAGGAGACTCATCAAGGATTTTAACCATATAGATTATAAACCATAATTATTTTTGTAAAATTTTTAATAATTTTTCAAAGTCAAAATAGGGGATTTCGAAATCATTTTGACCCTGTATCACAAAAATTCAATTATCACAAAATATAAAATTCTTTTGCTTACATCGTTTCTTCTATATGAAAATAGACTTAATAAGATTTAATTTCATGCCTCATCAACCTCTAATTCAATTTTTACCATTTTTGGTGATTTTTCAAATTCACACAACTGCTGCTGTCCAAAACTGCTTTATTTCAAATTTCAGTTTTTCCCATAAATTTCCTTGTATCAACTTTCATAGTAACACTTACCCATATCAAACTTACCAAAGTTTGATCACATATCGAGCCTATTGCTCGTAGATATACACATACATATACCTGCACTTATCACCACATGGTCACACAATATTTCCATTAGTTAATTTCCAGTTGAACTCTTCAGATTAATAATAGATACACGGTGGTTTCACACACACCCCACCAATATGACCTAGCTCTTTTGTACACATAGTGTCATATACTCAGTACCACCCATGTGACCTCACCATTTGGAGCTCTCTTGTACAAATAGTGGCCTACACTCGATACCACACATGTGACCTAGCTACGTATAGCTCTCTTGTGCACATGGTGTACTCTCAGTACCACTCATGTGACCTAGCTATTGTATCTTGTAGCTGTCTTGTACACAAGAGGTACATTCAGTACCATACATGTGACCTAGCTACATACCATTCGTATCTTTCAATTCTGAAGGTTCAACCAGGAAATGTCTCACTTATTCTTACTTTAGCAACTTCATTCATAGTCAACCACAATTCACAATTTACTTCTAATACTCATTCAATTATCCAACCATATCTCATATAATATGACAAAATATTATAACATAAATAAAAATGATATATTATTTACATACAAACTTACCTCGGTGCAAAAAAATATTAATTTTACAATTTAGTCCACAATCTTTTCCTTTCCCCGATCAAAGTTGATTCCACGTCTTTCTTGATCTATAATAACACATTTGACTTATTCAATGCTCACATTATTCAAATCAGCCCAAAAATATCCTATGGCAAAAATTATGATTTTGCCCCTAAAGTTTCACAAAATTACGATTTCGCCCCTAGGCTCGTAAAATAATTTTTATTCAATTTCCTTGCATAACTATAGTAGCCCACAATTTGCACTAAATCACACACTTACACATATTTTACAACTTTTTACAACCTAGTCCTTTTATGCAATTTCATCAAAAATCACTTAGTAAAAGTTTCTTATCACACTCCAAACATTCATATTCTTCCATAAAACATCAAAATACATACATGTCATTCATGGGTAAATTTTTAAACTCAAACCCTAGCTCAAAATAATGGTAGAAATAGCTAAACCGAGCTACGAGGATCTAAAAAATGTAAAAAAAATTAAAAACGGGGCTAGGATGCACTTACTATTGAACTTGGAAGCTTGAAAAACCCTAGCTATGGAGACTTAGGGAGATTCGGCCAAGGTTGAAGAAAATATGAACACATTTTGGCTTATTTTTCCCATTTGATTCTTTTATTAAGCAAATGACCAAAATGCCCTTCATTAAAAATCTTAGATATTTTATCCATCATTGGGTATTTTTGTCCAAACTAAAGTATAATGGTCTACTTGCCATCTAAGGACCTCCACTTTAAAAACCAATTACTCACAAGTACCTTTATGAACTAGAACACACATTTTCACCTATTTCAATTTATTCCTAAATACCAAATTGGGCACCCAAACAATAAAATTCCGTAACAAAAATTCCACACAGTCATTCAATCAGACAGTAAATATTAAAACTTAATCGCAATAAATTTTTTTACTTCAGATTTGTGGTTTCAAAACCACTATTCCATTTAGGCCCTAAATTGGGCTGTTACATTGACACTAGCCTGTACATGCCATATACCATATTTACAAGCTTCAAAAGTACCAAATAGATGATTGATAGTGTGGTTGCGGTTCCTGGCGATCCCCAAGTTTGAGCTAGCTTTGATACTCTATAAAATAAAGAAAGAACACACAAAGTAAGCTTTAAAAGCTTAGTAAGCCATATGGAAATAAAATCATCATATAAATAATATCATATCAATTTAAATATAAATAACATCGCTAACACATACATAATTGCCAACCTTTCTCATATAAATCACATAGCCACATCTAATTTCATCACTTACCTTTCATTTCAATACTCATGTAAGCTTCATGCGTACCTGTATCATTTAACTCATTTACACATTCTTTCTCATCTTGGCTTTCCCTGTTGAACCATTCGAAATCGATAGGGATACTCAGAAGTCTAGTATATCTCATATAATGCCATATCCCTGATATGGTCTTACATATTATCACATATCGATGCCAATAGCCCAGCTATGGTCTTAAACGAATCATATATCGATGTCAATGTCCCAGACATGGTCTTACACGTAATCACATCTTAGAAATCCTAATGTCATTACATTTGTATCCTATACTATTTCTAAGGTTCGTAAGGGGCTTTCGTACGTCGTAACTCTGTCGATTCTTGCTCGTATTTGATCATTCGACATTCAATGCAGTTCAATGACAAATAAGCATATTTAACTCAATTTAAAGATGTTTATTTGCATATGAACTTACCTCGTATACGGAATGGACTTATCGGGTCAATTACTCAATAACCTTCGATTTTCCCCGATCTAAATTCCATTTCTTTCGTTCTTGATCTATATAAATTCAAATTTAACTAGTTTAATCACTCATTCATTCAATTTCAACTAAATCACACAAATGAGACATTTTTACACATTAACCCTAAAGTTTCACATTTTTGCATTTTAGTCCTTAATTCATAAAAACACAAATTACACAAAATTTCATCACACCCATCCTTAGTCGAATTTCAAGTGAATCCCTAGCAGCCCATATTTCACATTTATTTCATATTTCAACCCTTCAATTTGCAAAATTCACAATTTAATCCCTACTTTGTATTTTCATAAAAATCACTTAACAAAACATATTAATCTATCAACAAATACTCATTTTTCTTCATCAAACATTCAAGAGCTCAAACATTCATCAATGGCACTTCACAAAATCATCAACAAACTTAAAAATTAGGGCACGAGCTAGCTAGTACTAGATACAACGATCACAAAAACATAGAAATCATCAAAAATCGACCTAAAATCACATACCTAATAAGTTATCAAAGTTCCAAATTTAAACAAGCTTCAAGCCCTAGTTTTTCTTCTTCAATTTTAGTTGCGAACAAAGATGAATGAATCCATTTTAGCTTTTGTTTTTATTTAATTTAACTTAATTACAAAATGACATATTTACCATTACTGATAAAACATTAAAATTCCACTCATCATAGGCATGATTGTCCATCCATTAATTAGATGGTTTAATAGCATCATAAGGACTTCACATTTAATAATTCATAGTAATTAAGCACTTGACCAAATAGAATCAACTTTTACATTTTACATGATTTAGTCCTTTTATCAAATTAGACATCCAATTGATAAAATTATTTCATGAAACTTTCACATACATATAATCACATGCTGTAAACATCAAAAATAATATTAAACTAATTTTACAACCTTAGATTTGTGGTATCAAAACCACTATTTCGATTTAGCTAAAACCAGGCTGTTACATAGGGCACTATATCCAACATTAATGTAATACCCCTTACCCGACCGTAATCATTAAATCTGAATATTAAATGTTACAACACATAAACTATTAACAAAATATTTTACAATCAGCGTACAACTATTTTAAATCATACTTCTTATTTCTTTTATTAATGTTCTTTAATATAAAAGAGGATGTTTAATAATTACATTAAAGTTTTAAACAGTGTGCAACATTAGAACATAAAACTTTGTTAATAGTAGACTCTTCTTGGTGTAGTGTACTATATGCCATACTCATATCATGTCCTCTATATGCATAATATCGCAACTCACACTGCTACCATTGCGTACACTTGCCTTGGCCTCACCTAGCGTACCCACTCTTATAGCAGAACCTAAAACATAAAAAAATGTTTGTAAATTCAAGCGAACTTAGTGTTTTAACCCAGATTACCTAAAAGCATTTCTAGTTGATTTCCTCGTCTTGAAGATTTTTGGATTTCATCTCAATCTTTAGTGGATACTTTCCTACTATTGGATATATACCTATATGTCGACTTTCATACTTAACCAATCTACTCACGTCACTCTTCGGTTGGACTCCAAATTTCACTAGTCGAAACAAATCTCATTTCCTTCTTAGAAAAACAAATGTACTTCCCAGAAGGATATCCATTCAGAACCTACCTATGGCGAATCCTCATTCAAACGAATGTAGAATACTTCACCCAAGAGGGTGTTCTCATAGATCTTTCAGGATGATGTTTTTGCAGATATTATTCTTGGTGGATACTTATACTATTTGATCTTTTAAGTTGACCTTCATACGGATCCTACCTTTGGCGAATGCTCATATTGTAGTTGGCAACTATTAGAATACCGATTAGATCATATATTAAAACAACCCCAAATCATAATTTATTCTGAAGAATGAAACAATCTAAGTTATCTACGAGAATTCCAGATAACCATGTTATATATATCACGAGAATGCCCATCTTGGTAGACACCTTAGATTCTAGATAACCTCTATAGGTAACATGAACATACTCAGATTGGCGAACACCATAAAATTTTGATAACTTGCATTCATAGCATAAACAAATTCAAAAATGGAAAACACTTAAACCATTTACGTATACACTATGTAACACCCCTTACCCGTATTCAACACCACAACAGAATATGAGGCATTACTGGAACATAATCACATGCAATCATACCATCCAAGACATAATTTTGCATACAAAGTAAAACCTTTCAATTTTCATTACCAAGTCCCTAATATGGGCCTACGAGGCCCAAAACATACTTTGAAAACGGTCTGGGACCAAACCAAAAACTTTAGAAAATTTTAGAAAAATTTCATGCAAAATAGGGCACATGCCCATGTGGTACAGGGACACACCTGTATGGGCAAGCCGTGTGTCACACACGCCCATGTCCCCAACTCGTGTGAATTATTTTTCATTTTGAACCTACAGGGGTTTTCACATGGCCGAGCACACGCTCGTGTCCTAGGCACTATCCTTCAAACGACCGAGACACACGCCCGTGTCTCTACCCATGTGTAAAAACCTGGACATTCTGTTTATGACGTCAGCATGCGTTTTAGGTCACACGGCCAAGGCACAAGCCCGTGTCTTAGCCCATGTGATTGATAAACGATAAATTATACATATTTTTACCTCATGTTTAGCCTGTATTTTGGATGGATTATCAATAATTTTGTGAGAATTGGTGCTCTTAATCTTTTTTTTATGTCTTACACTCAGGAGAGCATAGGGAAGAGAAAAGAACGGAAAATGGACCAAAAACTGGAGAAAATGGGCCAAAATGTGAAAACGCACGACCCAAGAAGTCACCACATAGCCGTGGCACACGGTCGTGCCACACGAAGACCACACGGTCCTACCACCAACAAGCACGGCCTGGCCACACGGCCGTGCCACCCAAACATTCCAGAACATGGCCTCTTATCAAAATCACACGGGCGTGGTGCACGGGCGTGTTCTAGTCATTAGGAAGAGGAATTTCACTCAGATTTGGATGCTTAGGGGCTAAGAAAGCCATTCTAAACTCTATATAAAGACCCCAAGAGGCAACTCTAAAGGGATACTCTTTTCTCTCAGGGAAAGAGCATCATATTTCTGCCAACACAAAGAGTGAAAGCAAGGGATTACTCCAAGGGAAGCCTGTTGATTCATCCCAAAAACCAAGAATTCTACATCAAGACAGAGGATCTCCCTAAATTCTTTCAAGGGTTTTTAGGTTCTTTATGTTTTGTTATCTTAATTCTTTTGAGATGTTTTCTTTCTTTATTATGAACTAAACCCCTCAAATACTTGAGGGGGATGAAACCTAAGACGAATCTTCTTATTATTTATTCTTGAGTTATATGATAAATATTTGAGTTATTCTTAATTATGTGTGCTTAATTCTTGTGTTAATAAGCCTAGGTATTAATTCAAGAAACGGATGCGCTTAAAGCAGAGGAGCAAAAGTCCCTGTGATAAGAGTAGATCTACCATAATTAAGTGAAGTTGCATGCAACCCTAGACATAGGGCGACATAAATTTGCCGGATTAGGGTCAAACCTAATATGGGGAACCATAGATCGAATTAATGCAACCTAGGGTGTTAATTAATAAAGGAACTTTAGTTAACAACCTAGGCCTAGTTGCTCTTCACCTCGACAAAGGGTTTAGCATAAATTAGGGATCTCTATGGATCAAGTCAAGTGAATAAATCATCTAACTGAAGAACCAATAACAACTGAAGTCTAGGTGGATTCTCCCTTAAGTATTGCTTATATCAATCAGCTTTTCCCTAAAAGTTTTCCCCAATTTACTTTTTACGCACTTTTAGTTAGTTTTAGAATTAGTTTCAACCAAACCTCTTTTATTTTTAGGCTAGATAATAGAAAGGAAGTAAGTATTAGTACTTTTAGTTCCCTTGGGTACGATAACTCGATCTTGCCGCTAAACTATACTACTGTTCGATAGGTGCGCTTGCCTTTAAGATCGTGATATTAGTTAGTTTTGGTGTGATCAATTTTTATAAATTTTATTACTTAATATCGCGAGTCGTATCAAGTTTTTGGCGCCGTTGCCGGGGAACTAAAATATTAAGAAAACTCAATTTCTATTACTTTAGCCATAACTATATTTATTTATTTTCAGTTTTTATTTATTTCTCTTTTCTTTTATTTTGTTTATTTTATTTTTCTTTGCTTTCTTTTTCCCTTCTAGGTATTTCTAGCTTATGACTAGAAACAACCCAACAGGACCATTACTTTTTGACGAAGATTTAGAGGCAACAGTTCACAGAAATTGCAGAGAGATTAGACGAAGCCTACAATATCCAGAACAAGACCAAGAACAAAGGCCAGAGATGGAAGCAAATCAAAACATTCCACCACTCCCGCAATCGTCGCGCCACCAGCAAATCAGGAAGAAGTTCCTCGCACTATGTATGATTATGCTAAACCTAGTTTGGCTAGTACCTAAACTAGCATTCTGAGACCTTCTATTGCTGCTAATAATTTTGAATTAAAGCCTAACACTATTCAGATGATACAGCAATTGGTGCAGTTTGATGGTTTACAGGATGAAGATCCCAATTCACACATAGCCAATTTTTTGGAACTTTGTGATACTTTTAAAATTAATGGCGTTTCTGATGATGCCATTTGGCTAAGGCTATTTCCATTCTCTTTGAGAAATAACGCCAAACAGTGGTTAAATTCTTTACCACAAGGCTCAATCACCACATGGGAACAGATGACCGAAAAATTTTTACTTAAATATTTTCCTCCAGCTAAAACAGCTAAATTACGAAACGATATCTCTTCTTTTGTGCAGACGGATTTAGAGACACTCTACGATGCTTGGGAGAGATACAAAGATCTTTTGAGAAGATGCCCTCATCATGGCCTACCTTTGTGGCTACAAGTTCAAACCTTTTACAACGGTTTGAATCCTTCAACAAGGCAAATGATCGATGCTGCCTCAGAAGGAACAATCAATAACAAAACACCAGAAGCAGCTTATGAATTTATTGAAAAGATGTCACTAAATAATTATCAGTGGCAAATCATGAGGACAAAGCCGACGAAAGCTGTAGGAGTTTATAATATTGATGTTGTCGCTATGCTTTCTAACCAAGTAGAACTTTTAAATAAAAAGTTTGATCATTTTGTTAGTTCTACGCAGGCACAAGCAGTAATGCAGTGCGACACAGCTCAGGCAAATATGTTCACACCAGACTACTCATCTTCTGCCAATGGCACAGAAACCGAGTAGGTCAATTATATGGGTAACAATTTTAGATCTCAAAATAACCCATATAGTAACACATATAATGCAGGTTGGCGAAACCATCCCAATTTTTCTTGGGGAGGTCAAGGGAATCAAAGACAACAACCCCCTCAGGGATTTCAGTAGCCACCGCCGCAACAGGAGAAAAAGCCCAATCTTGAAGAGATGTTTACCAAATTCATGGCCATGTCAGAAACCCGGTTCCAAAACACTGAAATGGCATTAAAGAACCAGTAAGCATCAATCAAAGGCCTTGAGAATCAAATTGGTCAACTCGCCAAGTTAATATCAGAAAGATCACAATGTGGACTTCCAAGTAACACTAAAACCAATCCTAAAGAGCAACTTCATGCCATAAATACAACAGATGAGGAGGCATTAACCAAAGACGACCCAAAGTTAGGCGAGGAACCTAAGGTGAGTAAAGGTAAGGTAGAGGCAAGCTACAACAAGCCAGACATCATCGAACACAAGCCTCGTATACCATACCCAAGAGCACTACAGAAAGACCGCATAGATGAATAATTCGGTAAGTTTCTTAAACTCTTAAAAAAATTACACATTAACTTACCATTTGTTGAAGCAATTTTGCAGATGCCAGACGCGATTAAATTCTTAAAAGAACTCTTGACAAACAAGCGGAAGCTAGAGGAGAAATCTCATGTGGAATTAAATGCAGTCTGCTCAACTATTCTACAAAATAGACTACCGACCAAACTAAAAGATCTAGGGAGTTTTACTATCCCTTGTTTACTTGGTAGCTTAAAGGAAAAAAAAAATGCTTTAGCTGATTTAGGGGCAAGCATAAATGTCATGCCTTATAACCTGTTTAAACAACTAGGTCTTGGAACCCCTAAGAAAACCATGATGAGCATTCAACTAGCTGATAAAACTATTAGGGCACCTAAGGGAATAATTGAAGATGTACTTGTCAAAATCGATAAATTTATATTCCCAGTTGACTTTGTTATTTTAGACATTAACGAGGCTAGCAATGTACCCTTAATTTTAGGGCAACCCTTTTTAGCAACTACTAGAACTAAAATTGATTTAGAAATAGGTGAACTCAAATTACGAGTAGGTGATGATACAGTCACCATACGAGCTTACAACTCAGTTAAAACTACAGACGAAAATAGAGATTTGAGTCCATGTAAAAACACTGAATTCACCACACAAATTCCTGTGCAGGACGCACTTCATATAAAGACGACACAAACAATGGCAAATTCACCTACAAGAGATGAACCAGAAAAGCGAATGCTCCAGATCGAGTAACTAGATGAGTGGCTGAACTTTAACGAAAAGCCTAAAATATGCCACACCAAAACGGAGCATCACCAAGACGACTATCAGGGACAAACAGATCAACTCAAGGTGGGAGATAAGGTCATTTTAGGGGAAGACGATCCACGAAGCTCAATTTCAAAAGAACATACAAGTGATACACCCTACTTTACGGTAATGAAAGTCTTTCCATACGGCACGATCGAGGTAACTCACCCAACCTACGGTACTTTCAAGGTAAACGGTCATAGGCTTAAACACTACAAAGGTGAGAATTCTATAGACTACGGAGAGGAGCTTCAGCTCCACGAAATCCCTTCATGATACATCCAGGTAGAGTCGAGCTTAGACTCTAAATAAGCGCTTCTCGGGAGGCAACCCGAGCACTAACTTAGTAATTTTTCATCTATCTTGTTTTTAGTATTTTTCATGCATCACACTAACCCTTTTTAATGCATAGATTTAGGACCACACGGCCAGTCCCACGGGCGTGCCCCAGGCCGTGTGAACACTTCAAACAAAGACACGGTCGTGTACCGAGGCCGTGTGAACACTTTAAACAAAGACACGGTCGTGTACCGAGGCCGTGTATAAACAGAGTAAAAAAATTTTCCCAAAACACGAGCCACCAATATCTCGCCACGGCCGTGCGATATGGCCGTGGCAACCTTTTGACTTCAACACGGGCTACCAACAACACCCCACGGCCATGCGCCATGGTCGTGGCAACCCTACAGTATCAACACGGGCTTACACAAATCTCCACGCCTGTGTCTCCAGACCGTGGAAGACAGTATCAAATTTCACACGGCCGTGGAACCTATCACACGACCGTGTGAAGCACGAACATGATCACACATGGCTGTGTATACCATCACACGATCGTGTGAGTGACGAAGAATCGATCTCCCACGGCTGTGGAAAACATTTCCACGGGCGTGTACTTCAAACCAGGTGCGCCAAAACCCCCAGATTTCGAAAGACACGGGCAAAACACGACTACACGGACATGTGACATGCCCGTGTGATCCAAAAACTATAAATAGGGGCCACTATTCATTTCCTTCTTCACTCAAAACCCTAAATTTCTCTCATCCAAACTCTCCCTAACCACCATAAGCGCCGCCACAGCCCTCAAAACACCACCATACCCGAAATCAACCGCCCTACGCCCGTGCAAACCCACCCCATGACCAACCCACGACCGTGCAACATCAAATTTGGTTCTATTCTCTCATTTTTCTTATTTATTTGTATTTCATTTCTATTATCTAGATGTTTAATCAAGCATGGAATTAGGAAAAATAGGATGAATAATCTAGAATTCGATAAAACATATTAGGATTGCATGCCACTTAATTTTATTTTTGCTCGCCACTTAGATTTCATTTTCATTGCCACTTAAAACTTATATTTGCATGCCATTTTTGTCATAAAATTACTATATATACATAACCATATTTCTTAGTTTTGTTACAAGTTTCAAAATGATTAATTTTTACTATTCAGGTTAATCCTCATTTAATGTTTTCTTAGGAACATTGTCATCGTAATTATTATCTATCTAGTTCAAGTTCAATCTTTAGGACTAATGCTTATTATTTTAATTCAGATACTATGTCATCATCACGCGCTAGAAAGGCTTATGTCCTCGCCTCTAAAAAATGGAAAGGGCCAGGGAGTTCTTTATCGAGGCCCACCTCCAAGGTCAGACACCCATTTATCACATTCGCCCAAGCCTCGCAAGAGGAGCACTACCAACTACTCCGAGCTCGCCCCATATCCACGGGCTGCTGCATAGACTGGGGCAACCTTGAGCAAATACATTTGGTGGATGACATCCGGGCCTTACTGATGACAGAGCCATGGGAGCAGTTCTTCCAGATCATAGAGCCGACATACTTAGAACTCACCCTCGAGTTTTGCTCTACATTCCACCTACAGACCGTGATGAATAGATTCGACGACCCAGGGACGGTCCAGTTTCGTTTGGGAGGACTCGTAAGACGCCTTAGCGTGCCAGAATTTGGTTCAGCACTTGGGCTCTATACTGAGCAATTCATGGTAGAGGAGGACTTCCCACCCTTTCTCGTCGCATCCACATTTGGCCCGTTGACTGCTGGAATAAGATCGCCCTAGGACGTCAAACCTATAACCCCAGCGTCAGCAAGGCGACCGCCTTCGTGCCATCTCTGAGGTACATTCATGCTCTTCTTACTCACACTCTTACAAGTAAACGAGAGAGTACAGGCGTCATCAACACTCACGACGTCTACTTCCTGTGGTGCATGGCGAACGGCAACATCATCGACTTAGCCAGCAAAGGACCCAGAGGACATTACTAATGATGTTCCACCACTACAGCCAGCAGAGGACGCACCCACAGAGCCACCACCCCCTCGCCACCCATCTCATGCAGCAGCAGCCCACGCTGACTTATCTGAGCGCTTCTCCCACTTCGAGCAGCAATGCTTCCGACACCTCGATTACATCGACGCCACCTTAGAGCAGATATGCCAGCACCTTAGCATCACTCCACTGCCGCGTGATCCATCAGAGGATTAGATTTATCTATTCTTCTTACCTTTATTTTTTATTTTTTATCTTATTTTTCTTTTATTTTACTTTATTCTAACTTTTAAACACTGATCTTTATTTTCACCTTTTCCTCTAACTTTATTTTCCTTTTGTTGTTTAGTTTTATTTTCTTTCATTTTATCTTTTTCATTATTTACATATTTGCATTTTTAGTAATTTGCTTTATTTTATTTTATTTCTTTTCCTAACGGCCAAACCCTAACAAGTAATTTCCATTACCCCAAATTCCCCACGACTAATAAATTCTTTCACAGTTTCAAAAGAGCTTTACAGCTCAAATCTCTACGAAAAGGGGAACACCCTGCCACAACTGCCGTCTCTACCAATTCCAATCTCCATCTCACTAATCCATCCAAAGCAAGGGAGTTTCAATTCCCTCCCTATCTTATGATATTATGCTTCTATTGCTACTAATGTTATCTTTGTACATTGAGGGCAATGTACATCTTAAGTGTGGGGGGGGAAACTTACTTTAAATCTTTATATTATATATGAAAACCCTGAAATCTGATGCTTTGTTCTTAATTACATTATCTTTAATCCCCTAGTAGGAATATATTCTGATTGATTTGTAATCTCTATTGATAAGTTGAGAATTAAGACATAGGTGTTTCTATTCTGATTATTCAAACTTTAAAACATTAGGGAATCAAGCATGATAAGTTGAAATTTTTGAGAACCCTAATTTTTTTTTCATAAGTTCTTTTTCTTAATTCTAAGTGTTATCTTGAGATTTGAAATTCGTAGGATTGATATCAAAAGTCATAATTTTGGTGAGATTTTTGAGCCTTTTGAGCATACATTCTTTCATGCTCACTTTTATTATTGCTTTGAGTGAGCCAACACTGATTTGTTATTCTAGAACTTGCTTTGATTATACATATTGAGACCACATCATTGATTTGATATACCGAGATGATAAAGGCACCTAGGAATTAACCTACTTACTCCACAAAAGCCTACCTCCATAAATTACCCCTAGTGAACCCCATTGAACCTAAAAACCTTTTCTTTGACTTACCTCTAATATTAACCTATAACCCATTTTTGTTGAATTCCATTCAATTATTTGACCCCTATTTTTGTCGAGATTTGAGTTGAAATTTTTATCTAGCTTTATTCTCTTTTCCAGAATGTAAAATTTTATCCACTTTATTGTATTGTACTTGAGTTGTAAAATTTTATCCACTTTATTGTATTGTACTTGAGTTGTTCTTTAAAAAAAATGTGTATGTTTAGTTGTAATCTATAATAGTTCAAATAGTTTTTGCATATTTCTATGTTAAGGCTACCAAGGTGGAAATGAGGTTATCATAAGAATTAGCCCGAAGAATATGTTCCAATGATAGAGATTTTTCTAGCTAGATAAATTTCTCAATTCAATCTCGATTCTAACCCTCTTTTGCAGCCTGTGACAACACCCCTAACCAAGCCCCATTGCAACCATTGAAAGACCTTTTGATCGATGTATCATGTCAATTTATAGTGGTGGAGATGTGATTTTCTTGCAAGCCTATGATAATAACTTTTAAAGTTAACTAGAGAGTACTTAATTTTTGAACCCTAAACACTTCGAGTGGATAAAGTGAATCTTTAGTGAGGATGTCAACTTCTGTTAATTAAAATTGATAGATAATTACTTAGGAGAAGGGAGAAAACTTATGTTTCAATGATAAAATTCTCAACTTAGAGTGATTGAATCTTTAATGTTCTTCTGATTGAATATTCATTATATGACTACTTGTGAATTAGTTTGAAACATTATTGATAAAGATTGTAAGTTGAGAAGAATTATTCTTTATTAGGGATTGAGATTTTGTTTGAGGACAAGCAAAGGCTTAAGTGTGGGGGTATTTGATAAACGATAAATTATACATATTTTTACCTCATGTTTAGCCTATATTTTGGATGGATTATCAATAATTTTGTGAGAATTGGTGCTCTTAATCTTTCTTTTCATGTCTTACACTTAGGAGAGCATAGAGAAGAGAAAAGAATGGAAAATGGACCAAAAACCGGAGAAAATGGGCCAAAATGTGAAAATGCACGGCCCAAGAAGTCACACACTGCCGTGGCACATGGCCGTGCCACACGAAGACCACATGATCCTGCCACCGACAAGCACGGCCTAGCCACACGGCCTTGCCACCCAAACATTCCAGAACACGGCCTCTTGTCGAAATCACACGGGCGTGGCACACGGGCGTGTTCTAGTCGTTAGGAAGAGCGCCATATTTATGCCAACACAAAGAGTGAAAGCAAGGGATTACTCCAAGGGAAGCCGATTGATTCATCCCAGAAGCCAAGAATTCTACATCAAGACAAAGGATCTCCCTAAATTCCTTCAGGGGTTTTCGGGTTCTTCATGTTTTGTTATCTTAATTCTTCTGAGATGTTTTCTTTCTTTATTATGAACTAAACCCCTCAAATACTTGAGGGGGATGAAACCTAAGACGAATCTTCTTATTATTTATTCTTGAGTTATATGATAAATACTTGAGTTGTTCTTAATTCTATGTGCTTAATTCTTGTGTTAATAAGCCTAGGTATTAATTCAAGAAACGGATGCACTTAAAGTAGAGGAGCAAAAGTCCCTATGATAAGAGTAGATCTAACATAATTAAGCGAAGTTGCATGCAACCCTAGACATAGGGAGACATAAATCTGCCGGCTTAGGGTCAAACCTAATATGGGGAACCATAGATCAAATTTATGCAACCTAGGGTGTTAATTAATAAAGGAACTTTAGTTAACAACCTAGGCCTAGTTGCTCTTCGCCTCAACAGAGGGTTTAGCATAAATTAGGGATCTCTACGGATCAAGTCAAGTGAATAAATCATCTAGCTCAAGAACCAATAACAAGTGAAGTCTAGGTGGATTCTCCCTTAAGTATTGCTTATATCAATCAGCTTTTCCCTAAAAGTTTTCCCTAATTTACTTTTTTTGCACTTTTAGTTAGTTTTAGAATTAGTTTCAACCAAACCTCTTTTATTTTTAGGCTAGATAATAGAAAGGAAGTAAGTATTAGTACTTTTAGTTCCCTTGGGTACGATAACTCAGTCTTGCCGCTAAACTATACTACTGTTCGATAGGTGCGCTTGCCTTTAAGATCGTGATATTAGTTAGTTTTGGTGTGATCAATTTTTATAAAGTTTATTACTTAATATCGCGAGTCGTATCAGGGATGAACTCAATTTTTCGCAAATTAGGTACAAGGGAGACATGGCCAGACTACATGCCCATGGGGCAGACCGTGTGTCACACACGGCCTAGACACATGCCCGTGTGTCTACCCATGTGGACAATTATAAGGCTATTTACCAAGCCTTTTGCCACCCTGAAAATCAATGACACTTAAACGATTTCTAACAACAGTTATCAAAGCATAAATACACATCCAAATACCCAAAATCATAGCATCCACAACTCAATCTCAATCCAAACACATTCTCCATTCATCATGCTTATACACAATCATCCACTCATCACATTTTCCACACATCAAATTCATGCTATTATTCCTCCCTCATAGGCAAGAAACTCATTCATGAAAGACCTCATCATATATTTATAACACAACCAATGTTAGCCACATCACATGGCCTTATACAAAATGTAGCACCAATTAACATAGGCTCACATATTTAGCCCAACAATTATAATACTTACAAAATGACCAAGTTCCTATACATGCCATAATTCAATGTAAAATTTCAAAGTACCAAAAAGTGTTGATAGTGTGAGTGATCCTCCAACGATTTTTGTATCCCGAGCTGACTTGGTGACACTATAGAATAAGGGAAAAGAGAGGGGACTAAGCTTTAAGCTTAGTAAGTCTATTTGTAAACAATAGACATCATTACATATACTTATCAATCAAGAACATATTATACTAAACATGAACTATTCAAATTCTTGTAATTGCACTTACTCATTTCACACCTTACCAAAGTTTACACACATATCATAACATCGCTCACGAATACATACACTTATAGCCCTGCACTTATCACCACATTGCCACATGAAAATTTCACTTAGTAAATCTTCCCGATGAACACTTCAAAATAATAATAACAGACATACGATGGTTCGCACTTAGCCCACCAATAATCACATGTAACCGGTGGTATCGCACATAGCCCACCAATAATCACATGTACCCGGTGGTATCATACATAGCCCACTAATAATCACATGTACGTGCATATCCCACCAATAATCACATTTACAGGGTAATATCGCTCATAGCCCACCAATATTATAGATTCACAGTGGTTCACACTTCACCCACCAACAATCACAAATTTACGGTGATTCATCTATATTTCTTTTTATTTATTCTGAAGGCTCATTCGGGGATTTCCTTACATTTCATCATTTTAACAATTATCAATACTATTCTCTTACATTTCACATAAAGCATCAACATATAAAAACATAAGTACCAAGGATGTATTATTTACATATAAACTTACCTCGGTACAAAATATGTCAATTTGCAAATTAGTCTGAAACCTTGCCTTTGCCTTGGTCAAGGCCGATCCTACGTTCTTCTAGATCTATAATGACACATTTAACTTATTTAATACACACATTACTCAAATTAGTCCAAAATATTCCTTATGGTAAAATTTACAATTTAGCCTCTAACTTTCTCAATTTTTACACTTTAGTCCCTAGTCTCGTAAAATGAAATGTATTCATTTTTCACACACCCAAGCCTAGCCGATTCATATTCTCTCATATAGTAGCCCACAATTTCCATTATTTCACATTTTATACACAAATTTCACAACTTTTACAATTTTGTCCTTTTTATAAATTTCACCAAAAATCATATAGTAAAAGTTGTTTATCACACTTCAAACTTCCATATTATACCACTAGACATCAAAATACTTGCATGTTATCCATGGGTAAAATTTTAAACATAAACCCTAGCTCAAAATAGTGGTAGAAATAGCTAAATCAAGCTACAAGGATTTCAAAAAATACGAAGAACATTAAAAACAGGGCTTGGAGTCACTTACTTTGAGCTTGAAAAGATGAAAAAACCCTAACTATGGAGTCCTTGCAAAATTCGGCCAAGGTAAGTGAAGATGGACACCAATTTTGACTTATTTTTCCTTTTTAATTCATTAAATAACCAAATGACCAAAATGCCCTTAAGTCCCTTCCTTGAGATTTTTCCCTTCCATGTCCATTGTTGTCCATACTAAAGTAAAATGGTCTAATTACTAAATAAAGACCTCCAATTTAAAAAAAAAAACTATTTCAATCAAGTACCTTTATAGACTAAAACACACATTTTTCACCTACTGCAATTTAGTCCAACTTACAAAATTGGACACCCAATCAATAAAATTTTTCAACCAAAATTTCACACAAGCATTCAATCACTAAATAAACCTTATAACTTAATTGCAACAATTATTTTAATCTCAAATTCGTGGTTTTGAAACCACTGTTCCGTTTAGGCCCTAATTCTGGCTGCCACACACCAAAATCTCTATACCGACGGCTACTATGGTAGATTCACTCTCTAGAAACACAACTGAGAACAATTTTAGGAAATACCTTTGAGCCAATATCAAATTTCATCATAAGGCTATCTAACTGATATATTCTCAAACTTACTCGAATCCTTGCCCCAAGAACGGTTCTTCAGATTTTGCCTTAAGGGCATTACAAAATATGCCACACAAGTATTATAGAATACACCACACAAAGGCATTACAAAATATGCCACAAATGCATTGCAAAATATGCCACAAAAGCATTGCAAAATATGCCACAAAGGCGTTACAGAATATTACAAAAGGTTTCACATATAGTTACGTGCTTACTATCCTAATGAACTAACTTAGAGGGTGCCATGGGTTTCTCCCTCATGGGCTTATACATATCTTCATGTTGTGATCTCTTAGTTCGGTTTACATCTCAACAGAGGCATCACCATGAATATTTTCATTGAAATAAGATGCCATTGGTCTCAACTACATGGTCTTATGCATCCTCATATTGTCTTTTGCCAGTCTAGTATACATCTCCCTAGAGGCTACACAATGACTATCTTCATTGTCACTGTGATCTATCTATCCGATTAGCAATGTACTGACCCTACTAGAGGCATCACAAATGGATGTTTTACTTACTTACCACCGAATACACTTACCTAGATCTATTCATTCACCTGACTAATTCATACTCTCTCATACCTGATATCATATGTGTAACACCCCTAACCCATATCCGTTGCCGGAATAGGTTACGAGGTATTACCAGACGAGACACAAATTCTAAATAATCATATGAATACACTTGCCCATATCTATAAACCAATTAGACACTATCATATATAACTAAATTAAATACTATACGAATCATATCATAATTCTTTTCAAACATATAACCAGTTACAAAGTTCATAAACAATAGTGTTGCATATACTAATTACCACATAACATGTGCATAAGTCATTAACTAAACAAATATTTCATTTTAAATGTTACATACATGAAACATGATAAGCATATATATATATGAATACTTATCATCTTTAAGCAACTCCATTCAGCATTTGAATGTTACTACATGTGATACCCAATTACCCATTAAAACATATCAAATCTACTATTCATATGGTCATAACCGAATGCATCATGAGTAATGATGTACTATCATAGTATGCTTTAGCATTAATACACAAAGCTCAAATCTATTTGGCAAAATTCACATATAAGCATTTTTCATCAAATAGCAAAATTTACTATTCATTTGGTCATTGAAATTGCATTAGCTGAATATGCACATGCTTATAATAAATCCACTTAGCCGTACCTAAAATCAACTAATAGCCATGTTATAATCACTTTACTAAAACAAGTTATCAATTACCAAAAACCAAACATACATATATCCTCAATTTCCAACAAACTGAAATATGCCAAACACCTTAAGCATATATACCATGTTCAAAATAATCATAGCACTCACATGTATCCTTTAGTAATTACCAAAATAACTTTAATCATAAGTAATCATCATAATCATTCCCACGGCTCCTATTAACTGAACATATTAACCTAATAAGAACTATGATACATATATTTGCATAAACCTTGCTTAACCTAAACTAAGACATACCAAATTCAATACACATATATTCTTTCACAAAACCAAAATACATTAGTGCATTATAATGACTTCTAAACCAATTCTCCATGAACATAAGTATTAGTCCAAATCATGAATAGCTCACAAATTATCAACCATATTTATTCCACCACATAATCAAATATCAAATGCACTTAACATTTTCCATTATAAACCGATTTACCTATGAACATATTTATTTACAAGCTAATGTAAAACAGCTATGACAAATATCATACACTTATAGTTAAACATGAATCAAACATATCATATCTTCCATTATTATACACATTAAAAGTTAATCCAAATTCAATACCAATTGCCGAATACATCCAACCATATTATCGAACATATCTTATACATATCATATTTTATAAGTCAATTGTCGTAACCGAATTCATTAATCAATTATGAACATATAACATTAGCAACTTTACCACATTTCTTTACCTCAACCGACTTACCTATAACACTTTAACAAAGTAAACCAACAAAGTTCACATCACATTTATGCATCAATATATAAACCATGTCCAAATCACAAAATCAAACCAAACATGAACACCATTTGATAAAAACATGAAATCCAAGCTTAACAAAAATAATAGGCCATTTTCGCATGGCATATACATATCCCAAAGTCAAACATATTACGAACTAGCCTACACATGCCATAGGTTTGAATTCAAGCTTTTAAAGGTACCAAAAATAGTCGATAGTGTGATAGACTTCGCTGACGATCCCCGAGCCCGTAACTAGTCTCCAAAATCTAAATTGAAGAAACTCAAGACTGAACCTTTGAAAATGTTTTTCTTTCTTTTTCTTTAATACATTCGGCCATGCAAACAATAAAGATGAACATGTTTCATCTTTTATGATTTAATATATATTATGTATTTAAAATAACCTTTTTAATTAAATTAAAAACCATTATTTCATAAGGGTAAGGCCGTTCACTTAATTTTAAAATGGCTTAATTACAACATAAACACTCCATATTATAAATACATATTCAATTCAGCCCTTGCACATTAAACCACCAATTTTTCATTTTACACAATTAAGCCCTTTTATTAAATCGGGTATCCAAACGATAAAATTTTTAAATGAAATTTTAGCACACACAAATTCACACATTATAAATACCAAAAATAATTTTAAAATATTTGTTTCTGACTCAAACTCATGGTCCCGAAACCACCATTCCGAATAGGGTCTAAATCGGGCTGTTACAATATGCATAAATACCACACATCTTCTTGTTCATGCAGTAACTTATTTATTTCATTTGTAAACATGCAACAAGTTTATGATACTTAACATACACTCACACTCACCAAACATTCAAAATGACATCATCATCATACAATTTTCCATTGTAAATTAACATGCACGAGTTAGGATAAAGACTTACCTAATACTCATATTTATTGTAGCTTGAAGTTCAAATCCAATCACCCTTCCCGAACCAACAGTAGCAACTACTTAAAAGAACATGGAATCACTATTAGAAACTCATTTACAAACTATTTACTATCATCTTGATTATAGATGACCCTCATGCAGGGCCTCTTTTTCATATCTTACTATTTATATGCTTCTTAACATCCTTACTTTTTCAAAATCCTGACATGCTGAGTTCCCAGACTTATAAGGGGGTTGAAACATCCACTTCCTACCCCATAAACCTCAGCTTCTAGTTTAATGAAGAAGAAAAGAATATTTTAGTCATAATGACTTCTCGTCGGTGACATACACTTAGAGATCCAAGCTAGTAAGAATGCCAATAGTCAGTTTCAATTGGCAGATTCTAAGCTTGGTGGGAAAATATTGGCAGGTACTCTCGTTTTCTCAAACATCACATAATTCTAGTCTTGAAAGATGTTGAGATGTGATTAGAGGATTTGAACGGTTGCTTAAGAAAAACTTCTCAAATACGCTTGCTTCTTAATAAATTATGAGTTTTTAACATTTTTCCAAAGTCTATTCTATGAAATCGGAACCCTAATTTCTTTCTCCGTCACTATCTCTTTGCTTTACTTTCTACCTTTACTTTGCCTTTCTTCAAAGTTAACTTCTTTCTCTTGCTTCTCTTACTGTTATATAAAAATGGTTTGAACCACTACTCATAGAAGAGGTCATGATAGCCATGTCTCGACCAGTCAAAACAACCGTCCCAGAGATACTTTCCAGTTCAGACCTAGAGGCCTCAATGGCACACAATATGTGGTCACTCCTTATCACGATTGTAACACCATTGAGGAAGAACTGACTTAATACCTAGAAGCTAGGGGAATTTGTTATCCCAATTTTGCTTTCAATATCCACATCGTTTGAGGGGGTGTCATTTGAACAAAAATACCAAAAGCTTTATCCTTGTAACAGCCAGTTTGCAGTGAAATCGAAATAGTAGTTTCAGGACCACAAATCCAAGTCAGAAAGAAAATTTATTTTAATAGTATTGAATGATTTACACTATGATAGGAAAGATATATGAAAATTTGGATAAGAAAATTTTATCGATATTATGTTTATTTAGGGAAATGACTAAATTGCATAAAATGCCAAAGTTGAGTTCAAGTAGCTATAAGTACCAAATAGCTATGGAATTCAACACTTGAGGTCCTTATATGGTAATTAGACCATTAAAGAAAATTTAATAGATATTTTTGATGATTCATCCATGGAAAATTAGAAAAAGAAAAGGACTAAATTGGAAATGTAAATAATTAAAGGATGATAAATAATTAAAAAGAAATATCATCATATTATTATCATCTTCATCCCCAAAATTCTATGGAAACCCTAGGAGAGAGAAAGGAAACTAATCAAGCTTAATTAGGTATGAATTCTTGTCTTGTTTTAGTAATTTTTATATTTTGAGATTGGAATAGCTTAATCTATCTATTTTGGGGATTAATTCGAAAAGATATCAAAGTATAAAAATTTTGCCATGGATGAATATGCTGAAAATTTGAAATTTATGGTAGAAAATGAAAGGCTATTGATAGATAAACAACTTTTACAAAGAGAATTTTGATGAAATTGTGATTTAGGGACTAAATTGTAAAGTTGTAAAATTCATGGAAAAATTTTGATTCTTGTGAAATTTATAGACTTTTATTGTTATATATGAAAATCAACTAGGCTTGGAATAAATGATAAATTTCATGAATTTTATTTTCCGACCTTAGGGACAAAATTGTCATTTATGGAAAGTGTAGGGGTAAAATGGTAATTTTTCTTATGATGTAAATTGAATGTAAATGAGTATGAAATGGAATAAATTGATGTTAAATTCATTTATATAGATTCATAAAGATAAAAGAGAGAGTTAGATCGAGGAAAAGAAAAGGTGACGGATTAGTAGATTTTCATAAACGAATAAGTGTCAAGGTAAGTTCATGTAACTTATTTATATGTTGATAAGTTTGTATTGAATGTTGAAATTGTGTAAATTGTATAAATTTTTAAATTATAAAATTAATCTATGCTTGATATTGCTCAATAAATGATAAGTTCTGTTCGAATAACAAAATGTGATGGATATAGTATTTTCCCGTATTAATTATAGTCCTGCATATGTTGCGGACATTATAGCTCGGACAAGCATCCTGTTAAAAGCCCTCTCAAGCATCCTATTATTTAGTTCCTGTAAGCAACCTGATCGATAGTGATTCTGCATGTGTTGCACATACCACAGCTCTTTGTGAGCGTCATGTTACATGATTCGATCGGTAGATCCTGCATATGATGCAGACACAAACGCAGCTCTTCATGAGCATCCTGATATAAGATCTTATGATCTTCCTAACATGGCTCACTTGAACTCCCTGTTATGCTATCCGGTGCTCCCTGATAATAACTCTTTGGAGTTACCTGTTAAGCTCAATAAGCTCCCTGATGAAAACTCTTATGAGTTTCTTATTTAGCCCGGATAAGTGTCCTGTTACATGGCTCATCTGAGTATCCTAATATGTGGCTTGAGAATGTGCTCCTTGATTAAGTACCCTAATGGGTACCCCTGATTTTGAATTGACGGTTTATAGTTTTGTACACTTTATGTTTACTAAGTGAGTATCCATCGATATTTTAATAATTCAACAGATAAAATGTCTAACATGAGAAATTATGAGATTAAATGAATTATGCTTCGAATACTTCTGAAATATCTAAAAGTTTGTAACATGATGATGTAACATCCTAATTTTTGGGGCTTAGTAATTTTGTGTGATGTTTTGTAAAATTTTAAAATGTTGAGTTGTGGTTGTGGAATTCATGTTTAGAGTGTATAAGTGGGCCTATGGAAGGCCCATGAGTTGGCCAAAACCCGGTAGAATTTTTGAGTTTTGGACTTAAAGAATTAGGGGCTCTGGTTAGAAGGCCTTATTAAAATATGTGGATAAAATGTATCACAAACGGAGCATTGGTAAAGTGGCTAAGTAACGCCACTAGTCTCCTAAAAAGGTGGCGTGTAAATGAGGAGAGAGGGCCAAGGATCGATTCACTGAGGGAACAAATGTATGTTTATTTTTATGTCTTGTGCTTGTGAGAGTTTGAAGTTGATTAGAACTCTGTGGGAGGAGAGTTTGAATTCTGCTAAGGCTTGATTTTAGGGGTGATAAGGGGAGAGATATGGGGATTTAGAAAAGAAGGAGGAAGTGGCCGAATGTGGGAGTCTGAGTGGAGAAATCGGCCTAGGGGGTTTTAGGTGGTATTTCGGCATTAGGGACTTAAGTTGTGCCGTTTTCCTCTGTAAAAACACCATAAGAGTACCTCCTTTCTTTTTTATTTTTCTTTTAGCCGAACCACCACTTCTATCATTCATCTCTTTCTTTCCCTTTTGCCAAAACCAAAACTACTATCCATTTTCTTCCATCACCATTGCCGAATACCTACACAAGCAGAGATCCTTGAAGACTATTTTTGTCGATTCTATCTAAACCTACACCTTTCGGCTCTCTTTGATTGTAGTGATAAAACCCCTCATCCACTAAACTCTAAAGGTCTCCAGCGACAACACCATTACAAAGCCGCCACACCATTCCCTTTCTTGATCCTAAAAGCCGAAATACCTTAGTCTTGGGAGGCATAGTCGAATTTGTAGACCTCTGGGAGTGGAGGGCCGCTAGGTGGTTGAGGACTAAGTCCACGTCAGATCTAAGTGGTGCAGAGGAGAAAATTGAGGTAAGTACTCGTTTTCCCAAATCGATTCAGTAGTGTTAATGTTAAGAAAAGCCGAAACCCTCCCTAAGGTTTAGGGAGATTGCCGATTGTGGTCTAGGCTTTATTAGGCCTTTTCATTTGTTTTATGGTCTCTTGTAGCGGAGCAAACAACCCCGAAGGAGCAGTAGGTTTTTGAGAAGCGGTGTTGGATAAGTTTGGATCAAATAATCGATCCTGCTAAGGTAAGCAATTTACAGTAATAGGCATAGTGGCCGAATGTTATTGGTAAGACTATAGTGATTATTCTATAGATTTTAAAGAGCTAATACATTAAGTATATGAATATAGGATGAGTGCATGGAGGACTTTGAGGAATCGACCGTCATTTAAAGCAGGTGTGTAACATACCCCGTAATAGCCTAGGTTCATATTGCATAAAAGCCGAAACATCGGATTATGTTGTTGATGTAACCTGTAAATACGAGATGAAGTGTGGATGAGTTCAATTGCGATGAACACAGTAAACAAGAGTGATGGAACAGGTAAGAGCACGGTTTCGTGCAGTTTGGTACGTTGGGCCTCGATGGGCTAAAATAGGGCCCAATGGGCTTGTGGGCCATTTGGGTAAAAATTGGTAAAAATGGAATCTGATTGAATTGCATGTTAAATTTTTAGTACCGTTACGTAATTTAGGCTAAATGGACTTAGAAGGCTAAATCGGTACTCGTTAGGCCAATTAGGGGTTTTGGGCCCAATAACTTAAATGCGCTATAATAGGCTAAAAACTGCTGTTTAAACACTTGGAATTGATGAATAAGCATGGAAAACCCTAATAATGGATAAAATTACGTAATTACCCCTAAGCATGGGAAATGACTATTTTGCCCCTATATGAAAATGTCTATTTTACCCTTAGGGTTTCATTCTGAATATGATGATTGTGATATTGTTATTTTACATGCTATGACATGATATGCACATGATATGCTATGACACATACACGATATGCCATGTTTTTACTCATTACATACATGGGTTGGGATTATTCGATGGAGGAAGTGTTAAAGGGCTTTTGCCCCAGTTTACCGAAAGGGCTTTTGCCCCAGTTTACCGAAAGGGCTTTTGCCCCAGTTATTAAAAGAGGCTTGGCCTCCAGTTATATGATTAAGCAGCTATGCTGCCAGTGGAGAGTTTGGCTGGGTGGGTTGAGTTATTCCCCACATGGAGAGTTTGGTTGGTACGAGTGGAGAGTAGAGGATGGTGGGTCGAGTAGTCTCCCCAAACGGGTTTTGCATACATACATGTTTTGTCATATGTGATATTGAAATGGGCCTAAGGGCCATACCGTGTACAGAAAGGCTTTGGCCTAGAAATATGAAATTGAAAGGCTTCGGCCCAGTAACAGTTAACCGAAAGGCTACGGCCCAGTATATGATGAAAAATTAAAATTTGTGCAAGTGTGGATTTGGGCTCTGAAAGGGCTTGTTGCACACTGAGTTTTCAACTCACCCCCTTTCTTCAACCTTGTAGGTGAGCCTTGATGTGGAGACTTGGAGCCGGTGGGAATTCAGAGTGGCCATGATGTTCAATCGGACTTTCTTTTAAAAGTTTTATTTAAATATTATTATCTATTTTTGGGTTGTAATAAGGCCATTTTAACTAATTTCTTTCTGGATTTGGTTGGTGTTGAACTTTGAATTCTGCGTTATTAATTATATCTTAAAATGGGCTAGATTTAGGTTACGTTTTTAAACAATTCTCGGTTTTCAAATCATACAGAGATAAATACAACATTTTAACTAAGACATCTCCTTGTACAAACTCCATCTCGAGATATTTTCAAAATTATCAATAACCTAAAGTGTGGCAATGGTTGTGGGCATGTCGAGGATTGGATCCAATCAAGAGCTTGGTATTTAAGCAGCCTTCATGGCTCACCTCCTCTGTTTCGGATACCTACCTGGTGCACAGCTTCCATTCACTTTAGTCTTTTAAAAGTTATCATCAAATTCTTTAAGAAAGGTTTAAGATCAGAACTTGTGTTTTTAATGTTTTCAATGTGACACGTCAGATTTGGCCATAACGTTTGGGCCGGGTTTGGGGTGTTACATTTAGTGGTATCAGAGGCCGGTTGCAACAACTCGGCTGTGGGTTTTTAACGGTATTTTAATGGTCTTTTTAATGGGCTTTTTAACGGGTTTTTCCAAAAATTTTAAATAATGATTTTTTCTTTTTAAATCAAATTTAAATAAAATCTTTCAACGTATTTTTGTGGATAAATATATGTTTTAAATGATTCAAAGGAAGAGGTGGCACACTGAATTCCCGGCCCCAAGTCTGTAAGTATACTTTCTTTATCATTTGATATTTAAATGATATTTGAGAATGATATGATATTATTGTTGGTCTTAACATGATGCTATAGATAGAATCAAAGACCTTACTATGTTACCTTAGAAAGGGTAGAGCTAAAAAAACATTATAGGATCGAGACTGTAGTTAGATACAATGTCGCGGAACAACTTCTAAACTACTATACTTCCATAAGATACCTCGTAATAAACAACTGAAATATTAACTAATGTCATAAAATTCGTAATCAGATAAGTCGATATGAGTACTAGAGGAACTCGTAGACGAGGCCGCGGACGTGGTCGCGGTAGAGCGCGGGCTGAATCTTCATCTTCAGGGCATAGGCCAGCTGAAGAGGCATCTGTGCCACCAGCATCTGAGACTAGGTCGCATGATCGAGCTGTAGGGGACGATGCCTTGTCCCAAGCAATGCTGAGGGTCTTAGAAATGGTTGCTGGAGCTAGTACTGGGACAGTGAATAGAGGATCTATCTCTGAGCGACTGCGGGCCGACGAAGCAGAGGTTTTTAGGGGCGTATCTGGAGTAGCTCCGAATGTGGCTGAATATTGGCTTGAGGCAACAGAACGGATTATGGACGACTTGGATTGCTCTGTGGAGCAAAAGTTGAAAGGGGCTGTATCGTTGCTGCGAGACGAGGCTTACCAATAGTGGATCACAGTGAGAGAGAGTACCCCGGCTGAGCGGGTAACTTGGGATCTATTTAAGGCTGCTTTTAAGGGCAGGTATGTGGGAGCTAGTTATGTGGATGCTCGTCGAAAGGAATTCCTAAATCTAACCCAGGGTAATAGGACTGTTGCCGAATATGAGGCAGAATTCTTGAGATTGAGCCGATATGCTAGTGGGATAGTGGCGACTGAATACGAGCGTAGCGTTCGGTTTGAGGATGGCCTTCGAGATGAGCTTAGGGTGCTGATAGCTCCACAAAGGGAGCGTGACTTTGCTGCGTTGGTAGAAAAGGCCAAGATAGCCGAGGAGGTTAAACGGGTTGAGCAACAGAATCGTCAGAAGGATCGACTTAGATTTAGGAGGGATTCTGGACCCTCGGGTGCTGCATACAGAAATGTTAAGCGAACCAGAGTAGAGGATCCGGTTCGGGCCATGCCAGTGAATACCGTCAGACCTCAAGTTTGTAGGGATTGTGGTAGAGCACACTTGGGTGAGTGTTGGAAAAGAACTGGGGGTTGTTTCCGATGTGGGTCCAAGGAACACAAGTTTAGAGAATGTTCTAGGAGAACAGCTCAGGACCAAGTGGCTGAGCCAAGGGTTGTGCAACCAGTACGAGGAGGACCACCACCACAGAGAGGCCGTGGGCAAGGTAGAGGTGGTAATGGTAATGGACGAGGACGTGGGGCACCTGGCAGGGGTGCTGGGCGTACTGAAGCTCGTCAGCCAGCGTTGGTTTATGCTGCACGACGTCGAGAGGAGGGTGATGCTCCTGATGTTATAACCGGTACGTTTTTCATTCATAGCACGCCTTATACTGCTTTGATAGATGTTGGTTCCACTCACTCGTATGTTGCCTGTAACGTATCTGGGGCATTGGGCGTGCGTTCTGAGAAGACTGTGAGTGGGGTATCAGTGATAAGTCCTTTGGGTTACTCGGTTAAGGTAGATAAACTTTTTAGGGAAGTGCCTCTAGAGACTCAAGATAAAGTATTCGTAGGAGACTTAATGGAATTGCCATTCGGAGAATTTGATCTTATCTTAGGAATAGATTGGTTAACTCAGCATAGGGCGACATTGGATTGTGCTGCTAAGAGGATGGTATTAAGAACTGTCGAGGATGAGGAGGTATTAGTTATAGGGGAGCGAAGAAATTATTTGTCTAATGTGGTGTCAGCCTTAAAAGCTGGGAAGTTGATTCGAAAAGGTGGTGAGGCATATTTGGCCTTTGTAAGCCAAGCTGAGCCTGAAAAGATGACCGTAGAGTCAGTCAGGACTATCAAAGAGTTTCAAGATGTCTTTCCTGAGGAGCTTCCTGGATTACCTCCAAATCGCGAGGTTGAGTTTGGAATTGACCTGTTACCTGGAACAGCTCCGGTGTCCATTGCACCGTATAGGATGGCACCAAAGGAGTTGGTGGAACTGAAGGCTCAGATACAGGAACTATTGGACAGAGGATTTATAAGACCAAGTGTTTCTCCGTGGGGCGCACCAGTTTTGTTTGTAAAGAAGAAGGATGGAACCATGCGCATGTGTATCGATTATCGGTAGTTGAACAAACTGACAATCAAGAACAAGTACCCTTTGCCTAGAATCGATGACCTGTTCGATCAGTTGAGAGGAGCATCGGTATTTTCAAAAATCGACCTTCGGTCCAGATATCACCAGCTGAGAGTCCAAGAGGGGGATATTCATAAGACGGCATTCAGAACTCGATATGGTCATTACGAGTTCCTAGTTATGCCCTTTGGACTGACTATCGCACCTGCAGCATTCATGGATCTGATGAATCGTGTATTCCAGCCATACTTGGATCAGTTCGTAGTTGTATTCATCGACGATATTTTGGTGTATTCGGAAACAGAAGAAAAGCATGATGAGCATCTTCGTATCGTTCTACAAGTATTAAGAGAGAAGCAACTCTATGCTAAGTTAAGTAAGTGCGAATTTTGGTTGAGGGAGGTGACCTTTTTAGGGCATGTTGTTTCTGCCGAAGGGATTAAGGTAGATCCTCGAAAAATTGAGGCGATTCTAGAATGGAAGCCACCAAGGTCAGTGTCAGAAATTCGAAGTTTTCTGGGGTTGGTAGGTTATTATAGAAGGTTTGTGGAAGGGTTCTCTGTGCTGGCTGCACCATTGACAAAACTCATAAGGAAAGGAGTACCGTTTTTTTGGGCTGAGAAGCAGCAAGAAGCTTTTGAGAAGTTAAAGAAAGTTTTGACCGAGGCACCAGTGTTGATTCAGCCAGAGTCTGGTAAAGATTTCACTGTGTACAGCGATGCATCACATGTAGGTTTGGGTTGTGTGTTGATGCAAGAGGGAAAGGTGGTTGCATATGCTTCAAGGTAGCTTAAGCCTCACGAGATGAACTATCCTACACATGATTTGGAGCTGGCGGCGGTGATCTTCGCGCTTAAAATTTGAAGGCATTACTTATATGGGGAGAAGTGTATCATCTATACAGATCATAAGAGTCTTAGGTATTTGTTGACTCAAAAGGAGTTGAATCTTAGACAGCGAAGGTGGATAGAGTTGTTGAAAGACTATGATTGTTCGATTGAGTACCATCCAAGCAAGGCAAGCGTGGTGGCCGATGCGTTGAGTCGTAGGACTATAGCAGAATTGAAAGCAATGTTTGCTCGTTTAAGCTTATACGATGATGGGAGCCTGTTGGCAGAGTTACAAGTGAAACCAACTTGGGTAGAACAGATTAAGAGGCAGCAGCTGTTGGATGAGTCTTTGGATTCTCGGTTTCAGCAAGCCGAGAAAGAGGAGAATTCGGACTTTGGGTTAAACAGTGATGGGATTCTTTGTTTTCGAGGAAGAATTTGTATGCCAAAGGACTCTGAACTAAGGCTGGTGATTCTGAAAGAGGCTCATAGTGGACCTTGTGCCATGCATCCAGGAGGAAATAAGTTGTATCGAGACTTGCGAGAGTTATATTGGTGGCCTGGACTGAAGAGAGAAGTGACCGAGTTTGTGGGAAAAGTGTTTAACGTGTCAACAAGTAAAGGCCGAGCATCAACTGCCTTCGGGATTGTTGCAGCCAGTGAAAATACCACTTTGGAAGTGGGAAAGGGTAACCATGGATTTCGTAAGTGGGTTGCCTTTGACGCCTTCCAAGAAAGATTTGATTTGGGTGATTGTGGATAGGCTGACGAAATCTGCCCATTTCATACCTGTTCGAACAAACTATTCACTTCAGAAGTTAGCCAAGCTATATGTAGCAGAGATAGTACGGTTGCATGGAGTGCCAGTGTCAATAATTTCTGACCGAGATCCAAGATTTACATCTCGGTTTTGGAGGAAATTGCATGAGGCGTTGGGGACGCGATTGGATTTTAGCACAGCATTTCACCCTCAGTCAGATGGGCAGTCAGAAAGAGTTATCCAGATTTTAGAAGACATGTTGAGGGGTTGTGTGATCGACTTTAGGGGCAGCTGGGAGGATTACTTGTCGTTGGCGGAATTTGCTTATAATAACAGTTATCAAACGAGTATTCAGATGGCTCCATATGAGGCACTGTATGGGAGAAGATGTCGTTCGCCTACTTGTTGGACTGAGTTAGGAGAGAGACGAGTATTTGGACCAGAATTAGTGGCTGATACTGAAGACAAAGTCAGGGTAATCAGAGACCGCTTGAAGGAGGCAGCAGATCGACAGAAGTCCTATGCAGATCTAAAGCGTAAGGATATTGAGTATGCTGTAGGAGACATGGTATTTCTTAAAGTTTCGCCTTGGAAGAAGATATTGAGATTTGGTAGAAAGGGCAAGTTGAGTCCGCGATTCATTGGGCCTTATCAAATTGTGAAGCGAATAGGACCGATTGCTTATCAGCTAGAATTACCTCTGGAGTTGGATCGTATTCACGATGTCTTTCATGTTTCAATGCTAAGGCGATATCGTTCTGATCCTACTCATATCGTGCCAGTTGCAGACATTGAGGTACAAGCAGATTTAACCTTCGAAGAAGAACCAGTGCAAATACTTGATCGTGACGTTAAGGTGTTGAGAAGAAAATCAGTCCCATTGGTAAAAGTACTCTGGAGAAACCATGGCAGAGAGGAGGCTACTTGGGAGCCCGAGGAGGCGATGCGTCAACAGTATCCTCAACTGTTTTAAGGTAAATTTCGAGGCTGAAATTTCTTTAAGGAGGGTAGAGTTGTAACATCCTAATTTTGGGGGCGTAGTAATTTTGTGTGATGTTTTGTAAAATTTTAAAATGTTGAGTTGTGGTTGTGGAATTCATGTTTAGAGTGTATAAGTGGGCCTATGGAAGGCCCATGAGTTGGCCAAAACCTGGTAGAATTTTTGAGTTTTGGACTTAAAGAATTAGGGGCTCTGGTTAGAAGGCATTATGAAAATATGTGGATAAAATGTATCACAAACAGAGCATTGGTAAAGTGGCTAAGTAACGCCACTAGTCTCCTAAAAAGGTGGCGTGTAAATGAGGAGAGAGGGCCAAGGATCGATTCACTGAGGGAACAAATGTATGTTTATTTTTATGTCTTGTGCTTGTGAGAGTTTGAAGTTGATTAGAACTCTGTGGGAGGAGAGTTTGAATTCCGCTAAGGCTTGATTTTAGGAGTGATAAGGGGAGAGATATGGGGATTTAGAAAAGAAGGAGGAAGTGGCCGAATGTGGGAGTCTGAGTGGAGAAATCGGCCTAGGGGGTTTTAGGTGGTATTTCGGCATTAGGGACTTAAGTTGTGCCGTTTTCCTCTGTAAAAACACCATAAGAGTACCTCCTTTCTTCTTTATTTTTCTTTTAGCCGAACCACCACTTCTATCATTCATCTCTTTCTTTCCCTTTTGCCAAAACCAAAACTACTATCCATTTTCTTCCATCACCATTGCCGAATACCTACACAAGCAGAGATCCTTGAAGACTATTTTTGTCGATTCTATCTAAACCTACACCTTTCGGCTCTCTTTGATTGTAGTGATAAAACCCCTCATCCACTAAACTCTAAAGGTCTCCAGCGACAACACCATTACAAAGCCACCACACCATTCCCTTTCTTGATCCTAAAAGCCGAAATACCTTAGTCTTGGGAGGCATAGTCGAATTTGTAGACCTCTGGGAGTGGAGGGCCGCTAGGTGGTTGAGGACTAAGTCCACGTCAGATCTAAGTGGTGCAGAGGAGAAAATTGAGGTAAGTACTCGTTTTCCCAAATCGATTCAGTAGTGTTAATGTTAAGAAAAGCCGAAACCCTCCCTAAGGTTTAGGGAGATTGCCGATTGTGGTCTAGGCTTTATTAGGCCTTTTCATTTGTTTTATGGTCTCTTGTAGCGGAGCAAACAACCCCGAAGGAGCAGTAGGTTTTTGAGAAGCGGTGTTGGATAAGTTTGGATCAAATAATCGATCCTGCTAAGGTAAGCAATTTACAGTAATAGGCATAGTGGCCGAATGTTATTGGTAAGACTATAGTGATTATTCTATAGATTTTAAAGAGCTAATACATTAAGTAAATGAATATAGGACGAGTGCGTGGACGACTTTGAGGAATCGACCGTCATTTAAAGCAGGTGTGTAACATACCCCGTAATAGCCTAGGTTCATATTGCATAAAAGCCAAAACATCGGATTATGTTGTTGATGTAACCTGTAAATACGAGATGAAGTGTGGATGAGTTCAATTGCGATGAACACAGTAAACAAGAGTGATGGAACAGGTAAGAGCACGGTTTCGTGCAGTTTGGTACGTTGGGCCTCGATGGGCTAAAATAGGGCCCAATGGGCTTGTGGGCCATTTGGGTAAAAATTGGTAAAAATGGAATCTGATTGAATTGCATGTTAAATTTTTAGTACCGTTGCGTAATTTAGGCTAAATGGACTTAGAAGGCTAAATCGGTACTCGTTAGGCCAATTAGGGGTTTTGGGCCCAATAACTTGAATGCGCTATAATAGGCTAAAAACTGCTGTTTAAACACTTGGAATTGATGAATAAGCATGGAAAACCCTAATAATGGATAAAATTACGTAATTACCCCTAAGCATGGGAAATGACTATTTTGCCCCTATATGAAAATGTCTATTTTACCCTTAGGGTTTCATTCTGAATATGATGATTGTGATATTGTTATTTTACATGCTATGACATGATATGCACATGATATGCTATGACACATGCACGATATGCCATGTTTTTACTCATTACATACATGGGTTGGGATTATTCGATGGAGGAAGTGTTAAAGGGCTTTTGCCCCAGTTTACCGAAAGGGCTTTTGCCCCAGTTTACCGAAAGGGCTTTTGCCCCAATTATTAAAAGAGGCTTGGCCTCCAGTTATATGATTAAGCAACTATGCTGCCAGTGGAGAGTTTGGCTGGGTGGGTTGAGTTATTCCCCACATGGAGAGTTTGGTTGGTACGGGTGGAGAGTAGAGGATGGTGGGACGAGTAGTCTCCCCAAACGGGTTTTGCATACATACATGTTTTGTCATATGTGATATTGAAATGGGCCTAAGGGCCATACCGTGTATAGAAAGGCTTTGGCCTAGAAATATGAAATTGAAAGGCTTCGGCCCAGTAACAGTTAACCGAAAGGCTACGGCCCAGTATATGATGAAAAATTAAAATTTGTGCAAGTGTGGATTTGGGCTCTGAAAGGGCTTGTTGCACACTGAGTTTTCAACTCACCCCCTTTCTTCAACCTTGCAGGTGAGCCTTGATGTGGAGACTTGGAGCCGGTGGGAATTCAGAGTGGCCATGATGTTCAATCGGACTTTCTTTTAAAAGTTTTATTTAAATATTATTATCTATTTTTGGGTTGTAATAAGGCCATTTTAACTAATTTCTTTTTGGATTTGGTTGGTGTTGAACTTTGAATTCTGCGTTATTAATTATATCTTAAAATGGGCTAGATTTAGGTTACGTTTTTAAACAACTCTCGGTTTTCAAATCATACAGAGATAAATACAACATTTTAACTAAGACATCTCCTTGTACAAACTCCATCTCGAGATATTTTCAAAATTATCAATAACCTAAAGTGTGGCAATGGTTGTGGGCATGTCGAGGATTGGATCCAATCAAGAGCTTGGTATTTAAGCAGCCTTCATGGCTCACCTCCTCTGTTTCGGATACCTACCTGGTGCACAGCTTCCATTCACTTTAGTCTTTTAAAAGTTATCATCAAATTCTTTAAGAAAGGTTTAAGATTAGAACTTGTGTTTTTAATGTTTTCAATGTGACACGTCAGATTTGGCCATAACGTTTGGGCCGGGTTTGGGGTGTTACAGATGAGCTCATCCATTTTTATTTGATGTATATGTGAAATATATGACTAACTTGCTTAATTGAGCGTATGTGTTTAGGCAAATTTGCCAATTTTTTGGGAAGTATGTTATTGTTATGCTTATTTAAATAAATATGAATGGTAAGCTTAATTCCTATTATACAAACTCACTAAGCATTAAATGCTTACTAGGTTTTCTTTTCTATGTTTTATAGTGCTCAGAGGCTCGTAAAGGTTGGATATTGGTCGAAGCATCATCACACTAACCACCAGCTCGTTTTGGTATAAATAGTAAACTTATTTTGGTATAATGGCATGTATAGGTTAACTTGGTCAATTGCTAGTTTGTTAATGGTTGTTTGTAATCTAGCCATTAGAATGGCTAGTGATGGTTTGATTTGGTATAATTATAAAGTTACATCATGGTAATTACATATGTGTTTAATATGGTTTAATTAAGATAAGTTAAACATGTATGTCTATAAAACGTAAGATTATAAACATGAATGCATGTGATGATATATCATGCTAGATGATAGAGTTGGTTGGTTATAATGCTTGAATTGGTTGGTATATGATTGCAAGTATTGGTGTAGGTTGTTGGCAAATTTGGGTGAGAAATAAGGCTAGGAAATGGCTTTATTTTGTCCACACGGGTAGACACACAAGCATGTGGTTTGGCCGTGTGTCCTCTGCATCTTAAAATTTAGAAATAGAATGCTCAAAATTGGGCACACAGGCAGATACACGGGCATGTGTCTTAGCCGTGTGTAACACATGGCCTAGCACATGGGCGTGTGGCTTGGCCGTGTGACCCTTACACTTAATTAAGTTGCAAGTATAATGCCCCTTACCCATGTCTGACACCGAGACGGGGTACGAGACATTACCATGCTTAATCTTGCTCAAACTTACTAAAACGAGCCTTAATTCTTGCCCCAATTTAAAACTTGTTCAAACATGCTTTTAATATTCTTACCATGGGCCTACAAGACCCAAAACATACATCGGAAGTGCTTTGGAACCAATCCGGGAACTTTCGAGCCCTATGAAAATTTTTGCATGAAACAGGGCAACACGCCCGTGTGGGATAAGACACGCCTGTGTGGTCACACATGCCCATGTCCCTAACCCATGCTAAATTTATTTCTTATTTCAAACCTACAGACTTGAACACAGCATGCGCACACGCCCGTGTCTATGGCCCGTGTCCCTCACACGGCCTAGACACGCCCATGTCAATATCCCGTAGAGCATCCTGACTTGAACACTATAATTATCAGACATGCACACGGCCAAGGCACACGCCCGTATGCTTAGCCCGTGTCCTATACTAACTTAACTAAGTTGGATGCAGGAGACACACGACCTATTAACACGCCCTTGAAGCTGGCCGTATGTCACACACGGCCTAGGCACACGCTCGTGTGCCCAACCATGTAGACAATAATAGGCTATTTTCCAAGCCCTGTGCCACCCTGAAACATGACCAAACACAAAACCCATTTCTATAGCACTCAACAAGCATAATATACACTCTAATTACTCACAACTAAGGCATTCAATTGCCACATATATATATATATATCATTCTCATCCATCATTACTCTACTTAAACATGCAATGTTGCACATTCATGAACTCCCTCTTCATTGTATAAAATAAAAATTAAGCAATATTAGGCCATTTCCAAATGCCATTACAATACTACTTGAGTAGTATCAAAGCCAATACCTTTGGCTATACAAAATGACACTTAACAAATGATCAAACTTCCTATACATGCCATAACATCAAAACAACTGACTTTACTATACCAAAAAGAATGGCTTGATTTAACGATCCCCGAGTTGGTTCGGCAAATCTACATGGAAGAGAGAAAGGAAAGGAGTAAGCACATAAAATGCTTAGTAAGTTGCATGAATAAAATAGCAACAAAATCATGAAACATCACTCAAATAAGTTATCATGAATTTCATAAAGTTTCTTACTTATTCTCATGACTTACTTAATCATATACTTACTCATACTTTTAATGTTGTATTTCTCATAACAATGCACTTTCAGATTTCTCATACATACTCGTATATACCTGCAACACTCAACATGAAAATTTAGCCTTTCTCTTGAAACTTATCAACTTGAATACCTTTCTCCTTTAAGATTCTTTTAGAATATCGAAGGATACTCGTAAGTCAATCTCGTGAAAATGATGCCAATGCCATGTCCCGAACATGGTCATACATGGGATCACACATCGATGTCGATGCCATGTCCCAGACATGGTCTTACACGAGATCGTATTCTAATGCCAACGCCACGTCCCAGACATGGTCTTATTTAAGATCGCATATCGGATGCCCATGCCATGT
Organism: Gossypium stocksii; assembly: GCA_020496765.1. Lineage (NCBI taxonomy): Eukaryota > Viridiplantae > Streptophyta > Magnoliopsida > Malvales > Malvaceae > Gossypium > Gossypium stocksii. Next base: position 53,281,045 of record CM035629.1, on the reverse strand, counting down.
CCTAGACATGGTCTTACAAGGGATCACATCTTGATGCCAATGCCATGTCCCAAACATGGTCTTATATGGGATCTCAGTTCGGTGCCGATGCCATGTCCCAAACATGGTCTTATACGAGACCTACAATACTTGTGACATGATTACGGTATCCTTCGTATCATTTAAACTAACATGTAATTTCTGTTTTCATTTTTTCATCATTTCTTGGTAAAATTTTCACATCAATAAATTTCATGAATTCTATACATTGCTTCTACAAATCAATATCATGGAATTTATACATAATTCATATAAGGTCATATCCATGTCTTCATGGAATATCTTCATTTCATAGAAGGTCATCATAATGAAATTTCATAATATGTGAGCTAAATTATTACATACAACTTACCTCGAGTCCAAAATGTGGGTGAATGCTCAGTTTAGTCTACAACTTTACTTTTTCCCTAGTTTTGGTCCAGGCTTCGTGTTTCTTGATCTAAAACAACAAATTTAACTTATTTAGTACACACATTGGCTAACTAGCCCAAAGTTCATATTTTGGTAAAATTTTACAATTTTGCCCCTAAACTTTTACATATTTACAAAATAGTCCCTAGGCTCGTATAATGAAATGTATTTATTCTCTTGGCTACCCAAGCCTAGCCGGCACTTACTGGTGTCCATAAAAGCCCTCATTGCTCATAAATTCACACTTTTACTGCATATTTTAACATTTTTACAATTTAGTCCCTATTAGGGACTTTCATGAAAAATCACCTAGAAAAAGGTGTTTACTACACTTGAAACTCTCATATTCTACCACTAGACATCAACATACTTGCATGTCATGCATGGGTATATTTTTTAATATGAACCCTAGCTCAAATTAGTGGTAGAAATAACTAGATTAGGCTACAAGGATTTCAAAAATACGAAGAGCGTGAAAAACGGGACTTGGAGTCACTTACTTGGAGCTTGAAAATGAAGAAAACCCTAGCTATGGAGGGTTGTGATTTTTGACACTTCAATGGAGAAGATAAGCCTATTTTTGGCTTATTTTCCCTTTTTATTACTTAACTTTACCAAATGACCAAAATGTCCTTATGGCCTTTCTTTAAAATTTTACCATTCCATAGGAATTTTTGTCCATAGTGCCAAAAATTGGTCTAATTGCCAAATAAGGACTCCTACTAATTTTCTATTGCTATTTCATACTTAAACCTTCTAGAAACTCAATTTTGCAACTTTTGCAATTTAGTCCTAAAGGACAAATTAATCACTAATTCTCAAAATTTCCTTCATGAATTTTTATCACTATTATGAAATCATGTCATAAGGATTTGTGGTCTCGAAACCACTATTTTGACTAGGCACTAATTCGGGCTGTTACAGCAAGTCAAAGAGTTACAAAGGGTAAATTTGTGAGGGTTACTTGCAAACTCGAGACTACTTTTGGCTTCTCCACCTTATGGTCCCTTCCTCGGGAAAATATTTGCCAATAAAGCTAGGAGGTTGATTTAGTAGTTGCTTGGAATTAGTAAATCATGAAAGCACTTTTAAAATAACAAGTCTAAGTAGTACTAATTATTTCCTATATTACAATAGACCATGAAATAAGTTGAAGAGATAAAAATAAATGAATAACAAAAAATAAAGAAAGAAAAATAAACTAACGAAATAAATCAATAAACCAATCAGGAAGATTAACTCGCTTCAGGGTTTGTAACTAATTTTGAATTAGGGTTTTAGGATAGATTAGCCATCAATTAACCAATTATTACTGTAATCCCTAAATAGGGTCTAATAGTTTCGGGTATATTTTTTGGATTTCGAGTGTGAAACTAGGAATTTATAGGGTTTCTAGTAATTTTAAATTTAATTTAGGAGGTTAGTTTTATCTAAAATCAATTAAACAATAATCCAAAAAATTAAAAAATATATTTTTAAAAAATTAATTTTAAATATTTTAAATAATTATTAGTGAAAATAATTAATCTAGGTTGAAAAAGAATTTAAAAATAATTTTTATTGGGAGTAATTTGAGTAAAATTTAAATATTAATTAAATATGATTTAATTGTAAAACAAGGGAAATTTTAGTGTATTTATATGAATAATAAACCTTAAAATTTAGAATTTTGGAGGGAAAGTATTAAATGGTAAAGTAAGGAAAATGTGAGAGTGGTCATTAGGCAAATTTCTCAATTTTTAAATTTCTGGTGGGTGGTTTTAGTTTTAAAACCAATGTATCTAGCCCACTTTTCACACATTTTACATCAAACTAAAGAGCTTTAAAATTCATTTTCTTTACATGATTTTAAATATCTATCATCAAAGAATAGATCCAACCCATTTTCTTCTCAAAATACCCTCTCAATTTACCCGAAATTATTCTCAAAAGCAACCAAAAATATTTTAAAATTTCTCAAGTTTTTTGATTCAAGATTTTCAATCAACGAATTTAGAGCGAATCAAAGGTAATCTTCAATCCTAAACTTGTTTTTATGATATTAGAAATATTTTTACATGATTCGAGAGTCAATTAAAGGATTTTTATCAATGTTATCTTTTTCCAAGAACACATGGTTCTTTAATGGTGGATCTTGAATTTTGAGAGGAAATCCACAAATCAATGGATGTTCCAACTCAAATTGGATCTATTAAAAGGTTTTTCATCTTATTTTTCAAGATTAAATATAATTTGTGAGGTAATTTAAAGAAATCTAAATTTCATCACCTTCATGAACCAATTTTTTGGAATTTTGTGAAATTGATTTAAAGATGAAATTGATGCTTAGTATAAGTGTATTTGGTCTAATATTGATGATTGAAAGTGTTTAAGAGGGCTAGAGAGATCGATTTTGTGAGGAATTGAGTTTTTGACTTGATGTTACAAATCTAGTAAGGTATATTTGTGAGAGGATTTCGATTAGTATAGTTAATTAAAATTCGTGTTTATTATAGCATTGGAAAGGTGGTAATGTCTACTTTATCTCTGTTAAAGCTTTGAATCTTGAAGAGGACTGAGCTAATCAGAATTGAAGCTTAGGTTTGCTTGGTTGATCACTTGTTTGTGGTAGAATTCATTTATGTTTAATTAGTAGCTTTATTGATGATTTCAATTAATTAATTATGGGTGAATGGCTGATTTTTGCAAGATTGATATTATATATACAATAGATGAATTTTTATTGAATAATGGTAAGTAAGCATTTAAGTGATTTTGTGTCGTTTAATTAGGCTAATTATATTGATGATTAGAGCATGGTTACTAGAGTTTTTGATCATGATATATTGGTGCTACCAATTGGAAAATGGCAAATGAAATGCTTGATTTAATTGGATGTTAAATAGCTATGTTACATGTTACACATAAGCATTTTGTCATATTAAATTGAGCACAATAATGACTTGTAACACCCCAAACCCAGTCCGGACATTATGGTCAGATCTGGCATATCACATAGAAGTTCGTTCAAAATCGAACTTGTTGAAAAATAACTTCTTTTAATTTGAAAACCTCATTTAGACTTTAAAAGTAGAATTCATACTCGGTTAACTCTGATAATACAAGTTGAAAACGTATTAGGAGAATGATTGTCACATTCATTATATTCTATTGTTGAATTCATAGAAGTTTTTATTATTATTATTTTTTTGAAACATAACGTGTGAGTTTCTTGAAAACGTTTGTTGTTAGTTTTGGAAACCCGATAAACTATTCTATTAGTTTAAAATGATAAAAGTAGTGCAATAAAGGTAAATTAAATCAAAACTCCATAATGGCCTTATTACATAAAAGATACCCAAGCTAAATTTTATTTTAAACTAAGACAAAACCAGAAGCAGAAAGCATGTGGCCACCCTGAGTCCCTCCCAGCTCCAAATCGTCTATGGCTAGGGGTTACCTGCATATTTAAAATAAAATGTGAGTTTCCAAAAACTCAGTGTGTAACTCCCCCATACGATAATAATGAACAAATATGCAAAACAGACTGGGCCGAAGCCCTATATAGAAATAAACCAGTCTGGGCCTTGGCCCTATACAGAAACAGATCATTAAATGCACGAAAACCCAACCCAATCCAACCATCACACCACCCGTACCAACCCATCACACCATGTGGGTAATAACTCGACCCACCCAGCCTGCACACCAATACGCAGCCATGCTGCTAATAACAGATTTTGTGGCAGAGCCACCAGAAGTAGATCACGTGGCGAAGCCACTATACAGAATCACATGGCAAAGCCACTTTTACAGAACTATCTCCATAATCATACCCAACCCCATGCAGAATAACATGTCATGCATATAATATGTGCACACAGAAGCTCATTTACATCAACCAATCTATTACTATATATGTATTAATCACTTAAGCAGTCAGGGGTAAAATGGTAATTTCACCCTTAGGGATATTTTGGTCTTTTTACCAAATCTCGGAGTTTTGGCACCTAAAACAACCTCTTAACAGGTCTAACGTCACTTCAAATGACTCAGATAGCCCATATAGTTAAAACAGTGTCTATTGGGCCAAAACCTCTATTGGGCCCAGGTGGGCCCACACGCTCGTGTGGCCCATCCAGTCTAGTTTTACGTACGGCATCACGAGGCCCTACCACCAAGTTTACCAAATGATCACTTACTGAGAAATTTACCTATATGGACCCGTAGGCCCATCGGGCCCATTTCAGCCCATCGGGCCCATTTCGGCCCATCGAGGCCCATAACGGCCCAAGTGCATGAAAACGCACAACGACCTCCGTAGTCTATTGCCCTTGATTTGTGGGCTTGATTTGGCCCAAAAGTGTTCGCACGCTCGTAAGGCCTCGAATATCGACGTTTCAGCATTTTGGCTTTTCGGCTTTTGCCGATCTACACTACAGTAGGGTGTGGTTACACATCTAATTACGATTCGAGTAGAATAACTCAAGAACACTGCACCTAAAATTAGACATGATCAAAAGTTAGCTTTAATCCACTTAGATCATCAACAATAACCCATACTTGAAAATCCTACTTACCCCAAACGATAGTATTACAGCCTGTTCCTTAGATCGAAGGCTTGAGATTGGCTGCACTCTTCTAATCGATACATTGTGTTAACGAGAGGGTTCATTAGGTAAAATCTTTGTGGATAAAATGATCCCTTTTGAAAACCAACTACAAAGGCAAAGAACATTCAGCCTCACCAAAGGAAATTAGCATCTAAAATAATAACAAGATAGAGAAAAGATTTGCTTACCAACACCCAACCGGCACCTAACACCACAGAAAGAGAAATCGGCACTTAACAAAGTGCCCTAAAACTGAATATGTCCAAATCAGCTAAGGGAACAAATCACTAGAAATGAAACACCATTTGACAGACTTGATGAGAAAGGGAAAAAGAAGATTCGGTTCAAAAAGAAAGAAAAGAAGAACAAGGTTTGGCTATTTGAGAGTATCGTGAAAGATGATATGTGAAAAGAGGGATATATGTTTCGACCAAAGAGTAAGAAGAGGAGCAAAAAAGATTCGACCAATGTGAGAGGAAAGGGTAAAGAAGAGAAAATAGAAAAGTAGGGTTCGGCAATAGTAGCTTAGTCGAAAGAACAATAGAGGGGGAGAAGCATAGAGGGTTTGGCCGATGAAGGGTATTTTAGCAAAGGAGGAGAAATAAGATTCGGCTTGAAGAAATGAAAGTAGAGAGGGAAAAGAGAAATAGGATTTGGCTTCTAATGAAATTTGTGAAAAGAAAATGGCTATACAAGAAGAGCACTTATCAGCTAGAGAGAAAAGAGAGGAGCAAATGAAGTTCGGCAAAGCTGCATACACCCTAAAACAATCCCAAAAAGTCCCAAAATGGTCACTTGCAACCTCACACTCAGAAGGAAAAAGACACGAAACTACCCAAAAGAATGAAACCTGAAAATGATAACTAGCAAGGAATTCGGCACCTAATACTCACCAATTGCCGATTATGCTTAGCCAAACCACATAGCCGAAAATCCCTCTTCCAAAACCCCAAATTTGGCCAACTCCTATCCATCCCCAAATCCCTTGAAAATCTCCATAATATTCTCCACATTTTTCTCTCCTTGATCTCCTCCAACATCCCACTTCAAACTCAAATCAAGCTTTGACCCATTCAAATTATTATCTCTTACCAAGTCAACAACCACCTCCAGTGTTTGAGCTTACATCCATGTCTTACTTAATCCATGGAGCAAAATAACAACCCTTAGCTGATAATGGAATTCAAACCCCATACCTCCTTCCCTCTACATATGACGCCACCCCCTCTTATGTGGCACCACTTTGCCACTCCACTAAAAGCTTTTTTGTGTCATGTAAACCCCCAATAATTTACTGAGGTCCTATCAGCTAGCATCCACTTTCCCCTAAGCTTAAAATTCAAAATTTTACCGAGGTTAGACTTGAACCCAGGCCTCCTAAAGGCCCCCTAAACGCACCCAAAATATCAATTCAGCACACTCGACCATGCAACTATCAATTTATGCAATAATTCAGAAACCCTAAAATTTGGAGCGTTACATAACTGATTTATATACTATGTTTAACTGAATATATTGGCAACATGCATGGTGGGTCCATTGGATATAGTTGGCATGCCATAGGATTTGTAAGTATTCACTTATATTAGTGACATTGTGAGCATATGGCTCTAGGTGGACTGATTTGTTTGGAGTAGATAATGGAGTATTGAGCATGAGTCATCACTTATTGGGTTATTTGAGGTGCTATAAGGGAGCATGTGCTTCGACCTGTTAAACTCGGTGGACTATATTTGATATTTGTTGGAGTTTATAGATCTGTTTATCCGATGTATGATCACCCAATTAAGCCATGAGAAACGTATGCCAATATATTTATATGTGATTATTGTTATATCATTCAATGTTTTTAAACCATGAATAATTGATTCTTGATATTAATAAAGCATATGGAAATTAAATTGACATGTTTCATTATTATGGCTGATAATTGGTGATTGATTGGATGCGATTTAAGCATGATTTGGATGTTGATTTACTAGTCATTTTTATAAACATTCACTAAGCTTTTTAAAGCTCATACCCTCATAATTTGTGCATATAATCGTCAGGCTTGAGGAGCTGAGGAGCCGAGCAAGAGAGTTCCAAGAGATTTAGGCTTTTTAAAGACTTTATTACATATTTTAGAGATTGTAATCGGGCATTGTGGAACTCCCGAGAATTAATTTAACTCTGGTTGTAATTGGACTTTTTATTTTGAATGATTTTATAATAATTTTGAGGCATATTTGAGTTTAATTATTGAATGATGTATGGTGTATTATTGCTTGATAACATGATGATTGATAACATGGTGTGTGAGGCAAGAAATTTGTACTAACAATTGTTTAAATGAAGCTTCCATGGAGTGGTTTACTAATGACTAAGGTAAGCCACTTGTTTGATTTATTCAGTGTTTGTTACGTATGGAGTTGATTGCCTAATTCTATATAATTGAGGCTTGATTTATGTTAATAAACTTAATTGAAGGTGTATGTATATGTATGTTAAGTAATCGTAGTTAAACCGGGTTTAATTGGCCATTAAAATATGCAAAATCAGGTTTTAAAACGAGTTTTTCGCAAAAATAGATGTAGTGGTTTTCACACGGGTGTTTAGGTATGTGACACGAGTGTGTGGAGACTGTAGCTATCACACATAGGCGTGTGGGATTTCTACATGGGCATGTGCAATCAGTCTAAAAGTTTTTCATGATGTGATCACAATTTTTTAATAACATACGGTCTGGGGGACATGGTCATGGGTTTTGGGGGGTTTGAATTTGTCTCTTTAAATTGGTATTCTAATTTGTTGAAGTTACAATTTAGTCCCTAATAATAAAACTTGAATTAGACATAGTAAACGAAGTCAAATTAAGCTAAAATTTTTAGGCTTGTATAATTCAACTAAAAGAAAGTCAGTAAACACTTAGATCTAAAATTGGGCTAGTTTTACCATAAGTGGTAAAAATGACGAAAATGACCTTAGGTTAAATTACCTAGGAAAAGTTTAAAATTGACTCATAATTTGTTTCTGCATTAATAAATAACTAGTAATAAGATAAGATTGAGGTGTTATAAAGTCAGTGGTGTGTTTTGGATGGTTGTTAACCAAAGAGTCACTTAGGTGGCTAATGTAATACTTCAAATTTGGGTTGGTTCATCCCAGTCAGGTTTGGGGTGTCACAATTACCTCTCAGCCTCTAATTAACTAGATTGGTTGATACTTGCTTATCTCCTGACCTCACTTTCTCAACCAGGATAAATTACGATTTACTTGGTTCAACTTATCTCCTGACCTCGTATTGCCTATGATAACTAATTAGGTTTGTCAATCCTAACAATTTCAGAATACATAATTTATACCACTAATCCCTCTCGAGAAACCCTAAATCCTCCGTTAATCACATCCCCATCCACTCGTTAATCTTTTCTAAGGGATTTAGACACTCATGTTATTCATAATCTCAACTCCAATTGAATAAAACATGTAAATAACATGATCAATTCAGAGAAGAAAAGATATTTGAATAATCGTGGATGAAATATCAAATGGGGAACGGTGTAATAAATCTCTTGATTAGAATAAAGAAATAGAACTAATGCAAAAGGACATAAACTGAAATATTTGAATAATATAAATAAACTCTTGAACCAAAACTGATTTCAAGAGGAAAAAAATAAAGTATTGAAAAATCAAAAAGAAAATAAACAAAATCTACTTCTAAACTACAAGGGTTTTTGAAGGTGTCTAAGACGACTTAGTTACGTTAGGTGTTGGCAACCCAAATTAGGTCTTAAACACATCCTAGGTATTTGAATAAGTATGGTTACACGGACAAAAATAACCCCAATCCAATTGGGCAGCACGTCGGCCTTGTGTTGTGCCACACGCCTTGCGTGGCGTAACACGGCATGCAACTTTAGCCTAATGTCGTTCTTTTGATGCTTTGATGTTCTAGGAAGCTTTTGCATCACTCGACCTTTGCTTCCACGTTAGTTGGGCCATTATATCTCCATCTTACACACTCAATTGAACATATTAGCATAACCTAAGGCCCGTGTCGGCTCATTGGGTCACAACACCTACAAAATGTGTTAAAAAAACTACTTATTTTTATCACTTTTATCCTAAGGTCTAATTACTAAAAATGTAAATTAAAATCCTACATTGCATAGAAAACAAACTCCTTAAGTGCAGAATTGACCTGGATTGGAAACTACATTTGGCAGCAAGTCAATAGTCAACGAGAATAAGTAATTGACATAGGTATGTAGTTTCCACTATTTCTACAATCATGCTGTAACATATACAATGTTTGCATTCATGGGTATACTTTTTTTACTTTGAATTTTTGATAGGGTATGAGCTCGTCCAACATTATTTCCATGAAATGCTAGATAACTTGCGCGCCATAAATAGATATGTTGCGGCATACCTAGCTAACATACCCTTCAACTAGTGGACACAAACGTATAATTGGGTTCTATGATACAGGCATATGACAATTAACCTAGTGGAATGTATCAATTCCTTATTGAATGGGACATGTCATTTTTCGATAACCTCGATTGTGAAAGAAACATACTTTCACTTGGCAGCCTTATTTCCAAAGCGGTCAAAGAAATATGTTGGACAGATAGCAGACAGTCATGTTTGGTGTGAGGATTTCATGAAAAAAATTAAACAAAATGTAGAGAAAAAAAACACTATATATGTAGTGTGTCACTCATATCAAAACCTATCATTTTGGGTCACGGAGTACACGAGACCTAACCAAGATATTGCCAAGGTAGCGTACCATGTTTCCTTAACATAAGAGCCCTACGATTGTGGGAAATTCCAAGCACTTCGATTCCCATGCGCACATGCAATTGCTGCATGTGCACAGATATGAATACAATACACATCATATATTAACGATGTGTATAGACTGGAACGCATGTACAAGTATGGAAATCTGAATTCTCTCTAGTTCTAGATGGGAATATGTGGCCACCTATGTCGAGTGCCCCATTTGAGTTTGTAATAACCTGATTTTTAGTGGTGTTGAAAATAGTGGTGTCAAAATTTATGGTTTTGGGACCACAATTTTGATGTGTGAGATCATAAATATTAATTATTTAATATTTATGAGGTCATTAGGGTCGTATTAAAATTTGGTTAAGAAATTAACGTTTAGATAATTAATTAAGTAAAAAGAAATAAATTGTAAAAGTAGAAAAAGTTAGTTTATATTAGTTAAATGTATTAAATAGCTATTGAAATGTAAATTAATGAACTTAATTGGTAAATAAACCTTATAGAAAGATAGTGGAAAATTATGGACAAAACTTTGTTAATTATTAAGTTAAATTAAAATGGTAAAATCGTAAATAGGTAAATAAAAACAAAAACAAAAGAAAAAACAAGTATCATCTTCTTCCTTTATTTTTTTCCTAGCTGAATGCACCATTAGAGAGCTTTGAGAGCTTCTTCATTTCTCGTTATTGCATGTAAGTGAATTTGATCTCATTTTTAATGATTTTTTTGTTTTTGAGATCGTTGTAATGAAATCTAGCTAACCCAGGGGTTAATTTGTAAAACTGTTAAATGGTTTGGAAGTTGTCATTGATAAGTATGATATGTTTTTGAAGTTTAATTGTAGATTATTAAGCTTGGGTGTTAAATAGGATTATTTTGTAAAGTAATTTTGTATAATTTTTAAGTTTAGGGATTTAATTGAAAATAAAGTAATTATAAAATGTTTTTCTTATGAAATTTTAGCATGTGAAGATTGATATGGGATGATTATGAGTTAGGTTCAATGGATAAAGGCTTTACTTATGAAAATAATCATGCTTTGGTCTTAAAGATCAAATTGAATAAAATGTAGAAGTTTGGGACAAATGTGAAAAAATTGTAAATAGGAAGTCGTATGCAATAAATTGAATATTATATGAAGTTGGAGCTAATAAATTGAAATATACTATTTTATAGGTCAAGAATAAGTAGATAATCATGAAAAAGAGAAAATTACTGACCAGTCCCTAAAACTCTTACTATCTCTGCAGTTTAGCCTCAGTAAGTTCATTCAGTTTAGTTTAGTATAATTTGAAATGTTATCTTGATTGTGAATTGTGGTTGAATATTTTTGGTATAATTGAATTTTTATAAACTGTTGTGAGTTGATAAAGTAATTGACTTGAACATTGTTAACACGGTGATATGTTTTGAGCCCAAAATGACGTAGGATAGGGTACAAATAGCATGCCAATAGGTTATATTGCACATTGTACAGGATTGAATTGTGATGAGATGATGATTCCTGACTTGTTATTATCCACTTAATATATCGGAGTTTAGCATTTGTTGCGAACTATCGTGTTATATTTATAGTGATTCTAGCATGTTGTTGGGGGCGAATGTAAAGCCTTCGAGCTTGGCACTTGGTGTCCAGGCATGTTTCTTGAGGGATGTTAGTCTATGAGCTAAGCACTTGGTGCCAAGGTGTGTTCTCCATTGGTTTGGCTCGTTTGAGCTTTCTGGTATGTTACGGGTGGATAACTGCATATCCGTATATATTATTTTGTTCATTAGGCAATTTTGCAGTCGTAGACAACTTGTTATTAAATTATGTAAATGTTTGCATGATTTGTTGATATTGTCATGACTTGATATCAAATGATCTCATGTGATTGAATAGATTAGGTAGCTCATATATGTGTATGTAAACTCATATGTTGAATGATTGTGGTTGACAGGATTATTGTTTATTAATCATGTTAATGTATTATGTTAATATTGTAAGTTTTATCGTTTCAACCGTTGAACTTACTAAGCTCTATTGAATCTTACTCGTGTCATTTTTCTGTTTCTTTGTAAATAACATTTTGTGGAATCAGGCGATCGGATCAACATGAAGATCACACTATCAAGATATTTTTTGGTAGATTTTAACATGTTTACTTTTGGGTTATATGGCATGTAATAGGTGTGTCTTGTATATGTTTTGGATACTTATTACTTATGATACATCTTATACATAGATGATGTAACAACCCATTTTTAGTGAAATCGGAACAGTGGTTTCGGAACCACAAATTCAAGTCAAAAAGAAAATTTATTTTAATATTATTTCATGATTTATATTATGCTCGAAATGTTATATGAAAATACTGATAAGAAAATTTTACCGATTATGTGTTTAATTATGGAAAGGACCAAATTGCATAAAATGCAAAAGTTGAGTTCTAGTAGCTATAAGTACCAAATAGCTTAGTATTCAAAACTTGAGGTCCTTATATAAGTATACCATTAAAGAAAAGTTAGTAGATATTTTTGATGAATCATCCATGGAAAAATTATAAAAGGCTAAGGACTAAATTGGAAATGAGAAAATTTAATGGATGATAAATAATTAATAAGAAATAATATCATTTTATATCATCTTCATCCCCAAAAATTTCATGGAAACCCTAGGAGAGAGAAAGGAAACTTTCTTGGCTTAATTAGGTATGTTTTCTTGTCCTGTTTTTAGTAATTTTTATATTTTTGAGATAGAAATAACTTAATCTATCTATTTTAGGGATTAATTTGAAAAGTTATCAAAGTATAGAAGTTTTCCCATGGATGAATATACTAAAAATTTGAAATTTATGGTAGAAAATGAAAGGTTGTTAATAGATAAACAACTTTTAGAAAGTGAATTTTGATGAAATTGTGATTTAGGGACTAAATTGTAAAAATGTAAAATTCAAGGAAAATTTCTAATTTTTAAGAAGTATATGTGCTGTAATGTTATATGAAAATTTTGGTTAGGCTTGGAATAAGGATTAAATTGCATGAATTTCATTTTTCGAGCCTAGGGATGAAATTGAAATTTACGAAAAATATAGAGGCAAAATGGTAATTTTGCCTAGGATGTAAATCGAATTAAATTGATTATGAAATGGATTGAATCGATGTTAAATTCATCGATACAGATCTGGAAAGATCAAATAGAGAGATAGATCAAGAAAAAGAAAAAGAGTCGGATTAGTAGATTTTCATATACAATCAAGTGTTGAGGTAAGTTCGTGTAACTTAACTATACATGTTATTATGTTTGAATTGAATGTTGTATTTGAATTGAATATGATATGTATTTATGTGTATTATAAGGAAGTTATAAATGCATGAAATAATCATATGCCTGAAACAAGTCCAGAAAATATTAAATTCCGCTTGAACATTGAATTTCGATGGATAGGTGATTGCCTATACTGAATGTGGTTCTGCATATGTTGTAGACAGGATTTAGCTCAAATGAGTAATATTGATATAGCCCTCTCGAGCGTCTTGTTAAATAGTCCTTGCGAGCATTCTGATCGGTAGTGATTTAGCATATGTTGCACACTACCACAACTCTGTATGAGCATCCTTTTACATGACTCGATCTGTTGTGATCTAGCATATAATGCGGACACAAACCCAGCTCTACGTGAGTGTCCTAAAAAAAGCTCTTATGAGCTTCCTAATATGGCTCGCTTGAACTCCCTGTTACCTTATCTAGTGCTCCCTGATATTAACTCTTCAGAGTTATCTGTTAGGCTCTATGAGCTCCTTATTTAAAACTCTTATGAGTTTACTAATTAGCCCGCATAAGTGTCTTGTTACATGGCTCATCTGAGCATCCTAATATGTGGCTCGAGAGTGTGCTCCCTGATTAAGTGCCCTAATGAGTACCCCTAATTATGAGTTGATAGTTTATAGCTTTGTACACCTTATGTGTACTACCTGAGTATCCATCGAAATTTCAATGATTCAACAGATAAATTTTTGAAACAAGAAACTATAAGATTAAAAGAATTATATCTTGAATGTTCCCAAAATACTTGAAAGTTTGTAACATGATGAGCTTATCTATGCTTACTTGATGTATATGTAAATTAAGTGACTGACTTGTTTAATTAAGTGTATGTGATTAGGTAAATTTTGCCTATTTGTTGGAAAGCATGTTCTTGATATGCTTATTTAAATAAATATTATTGGTAAGTTTAGTTCCTGTTATACGAACTTACTAAGCATTAAATGCTTACTAGGTTTTCTTTTCTCTGTTTTATAGTCTCGAAAGCTCGTAAAGGTTGGAAATTGGTTGAAGCATCATCACACTACCCACCTGCTTGTTTTGGTATAAATAATGAACTCATTTTGGTATAATGGCATGTATAGGTTATCTTGGCCAATTGTTGACTTGTAAATGGTTGTTTGTAATCTAGCCATTCAAATGGATAGTGATAGTTTGTTTTGGTATATTATAAGGTCAAATCATGATAAATATATATGTGTTTAGTATAATCTAAATTGAGTTATGATAAACTTGTATTATAAAAGGTAAGATTATAAACATGAATGCATGTGATGATATATCATGTTAGATAATAAAGTTTTTTTTGGTTATAAGACTTGAATTGGTTGGTATATGATTGCAAGTATTGGTGTAGGATATTGGCAAAATTTGGGTGAGAAATAAAGCTAGGAAATGGCCTTATTTTGTCCTCACAGGTAGACACACTAACGTGTGTCTTGACTGTGTGTGACACACGACCTGGCACATGGGCATGTCACTTGGCCGTGTGTCCCCTACATCTTAAAATTGAGAAACAAAATGCTCAAAATTAGGCACACGGGCAGATACATAGGCATGTGTCTAAGCCGTGTGAAGTACATGGCCTAGCACACGGACGTATGGCTTGGTCATGTAATCCCTACACTTAATTAAATTGCAAAATAGACACGGGTGTGTACCCTACCTTATATACTACACGGCCTAAGACATGGGCATGTCACCTGGCCGTGTGAACCATACGACCTACTCACACGGGCGTGTGACCCCTATATATAAGAAAAATTTTGAATTTTTTTGAAAAATTCCCTGAGATTTTGATTTAGTTCCAACTTGTTTCTAATGTTTAAATTGGACCTCGAGGGCTCAATCAAGAGACGATATGATTAGTTTCGGATATGAATAGCAAAAGAAATGAATTATCTGTAATTACTATGCAAACTTTGATAATGCTTCCTAACCCTGTTTCGGTGACAAATATGGGTTAGGGGTGTTATAGATGATGTTAAAACTTGATTTTGGCTCACTTGTATATATGTCTTTGGCTTTTGGCTTGTAAAGGTCTATATGTATACGTTTTGGTCATTTTGTTTATGTTACTTGTGATTGAATAGGTTATGGTAGAATTAGATATGAATGGAAGGGATGAATTGTAAGTTTGGTATCTATTTAAAGTAAGTACTTGTGAACTTTGAATGTGAATTGGTTGGTATATGAAATGTAGTGTCATTGAGGGCATATTGATTAGGCACGTAGGTTGTAATAGCCCGGATTAGGGGCTAAACGGAATAGTGGTTTTGAAACCATGAATCTGAAGTCTAAAATATTTTTCCGATTGAGTTTTGATATTTATTGGGTGTTTGAATAATTAAGTGAAATTTTGGTGCATGAATTTTATTGTTTACATGTCCAATTTGATAGGTTGGACTAAATTGCAATAGGTGAAAAATATGGGTTTTAATCCATAAAGGTACTTGATTGAATTAAGATTTTATGTTAGAGGTCCTTATATGGTAATTAGGCCATTTTAACTAGTTTGGACAAAAATCCCCAAGGAAGGAAGGAATATTAAAGGTTTTTAATGAAGGGCATTTTGGTCATAGTTAATAAAAGAAATAAAAAGGGAATATAAGGCCAAAAATGGTGTCCATCTTCTCCCCCTTGGCCGAATTCTTCAAGCAACCATAGCTAGGGCTTCTTTTCACTTCTCAAGCTCATAGTAAGTGATTTTTAGCCCTGTTTTTAATGTTTTGTATTTTTGAAATCCTTGTCACTTGCTTTCGCTATTTCTACCACTATTTCAAGCTAGGGTTGATGTTTAAAATTTTACACATAGATGACATAGATGTATTTTGATGTCTAGTGGTAGAATATGAAAGTTTAAAGTGTGGTGAACAACTTCTACTAGGTGATTTTTGATGAAAATTGTAAAAAGGACCTAATTGTAAAAGGTGAAATATTGTGAGCATAAATTGTGAAATGATGGAAATTGGGGGCTGCTATAAGAGGAAAAGTGGCTCGGCTAGGCTTGAAATACAAGAAAATGGGATGAAAATCATAAACCGAGCCTAGGGACTAAAGTGTAAAATTGAGAAAGTTAGGGGTCAAATTGCACAATTTGCTATAGGAAGATTTTGGGCTGTTTTGAATAATGTGATTATTAAATGAGCTAAATGTGTTATTATAGATTGAGAAGAACGGGGACTTGACCTTGACCAAGGCAAAGGCAAGGTTTCGGACTAAATTGCAAATTATCATATTTTGTTATCGAGGTAAGTTTATATGTAAATAGTATACTACTTTTAATAATGTTTTTTTTTATGAGGTTGCTTAATGTGATTTGTGGTTTAATATTATTAATGGTTGATATTATGAAAAGAAATGAGGAGATTCCCGGCTAAGCCTTTAGAATAGAAAAATGTGGTGCTAAGTGCGTATACCACAAATTTATATCAATGTGAACTTGAAAGTGTGGTGCTAAGTGTGTATACCACTAGAAATGTATCTATATATATTGATTCAAATGTGGTGCTAAGTGCGTATACCAAGAAAACATATGTTGTCTCGAAAGTGTGGTGCTATGTGCGTAAACCACGAAAATTGGACATTTATTTAAGAGTGTGGTGCTATGTACGTAAAACACAAAAATTGGACATTTATTTAAAAGGGTGGTGCTATGTGCAGAATCCGTCGTGTATTGGTTTCTATTCCGAAAAGTTTATCGGGAAGGCTTTATGTGACTATATGATGATAAGTGCAGGAATTTAAATGTATGTTTATGTGAGCAATGTCTATGCTATATATGTGGATTGTGGTAAGGTCAAATTGAGTAAGTGCAACCATAAGACTCATGTCCAATATTCTTGATATGTTATGCTCTTAGATGTTAAGTTTGTTGTTGTGATTATTATTGTTTACATATAGACTTATTAAGCTTTTCAAAAGCTTACTCCTTTCTCTTTTTCCTTGTTTTATAGAGTAGTCAAGCCAGCTCAGAGATCGGGAAGCGTCGGAGGATCACCCACACTATCCACAACATTCTTTTGGTATTGTAATATGCATTCTTTTAAACTATGGCATGTGTAGGGACTTAGTGGAGTTGTAAGTGTCAAGTTGGTCTGGCTACCATGTGGGTTGTGGCATTTGATAGATTATTTTGTAATTAAGGCCATGTGATATGGCCAATGATGATAATGGTTTGTATACCCTTATATGAGGAAATTCATGAAATGCTTGGTGTGCTTGTGTGTGGATGAATTGGTATATGTTGTTAAACCACCAAATGTGGTCATTTAGATGCCTAAAAATGTGTATGGTGTGTGGTGTTAAAAATGGTAAAGTTTGTATGTCTTTTGGGGCAAAAGATGGCTTGGAAAATAGCCTAACTTTGGGCCACACGGCCAGCCACCATGGCCATGTGTGTAGGGCGTGTGAACCTTGCAAGAAATTTTCAGAGGATAAGGACGTCACACGACCTAGTCACATGGGCGTGTCCCGGGCCGTGTGACCAAATTTGCATGCTGACATCATAAATAGAATACCCTCAGTTTTGTACACGGGGTGACCACATGGGCTTGCCGAGGCCGTGTGAAGGACACGAGCCAAGGACACGGGCGTTTGCTCGGCCGTGTGAAAACCCCTGTAGGTTCAAAGTGAAAAATAATTTTCCAATAATTCAATACATGTTGGGGACACGGGCATGTGTGACCACACGGCCTGCCCACACGGGTGTGTCCCTGTCTCACACGGGCGTGTGCCCTGTTTTTGACCTAAATTTCCAAAATTTTTTCTAAGTTCTCGGTTTGGCCTCGGACCACTCCCAAATTATGTTTCGGGCCTCGTAGGCCCATTTTAAGGATTGTATGATATATTATGGAAAGGTTTTAAATTGAAATGAAACTTTATGGTCCGACTTTGTATGATTGGTTGTGTTATTATCCAGTAATGCCTCGTACTTGGTTCCAGCGTCAAATCTGGGTAAGGGATGTTACATAGGTTGTATGTTTTGGTATGTTTTAAGCTTGTTTGAATATGTTTTAAAGGTATATGAATGCTTTTTTTTTGGCTTGGCACCTAAGAAATAGGTAATGATTTAGCTTGATTTGCAAGTCATTTTAGGTGCACATGGCCTGGGACACGGGTTGTCACACGACCGTGTGCCATACACGATCTCCTCACATGGTTGTGTGTCATATTGATTTTAAGTGCAGGTTTTTCCACATGGCATCAGGTAGTTACATGGCATGGAGACATGGCCATGTGATCTTATTCTGAATCTCACACAGTTTGGCACACAATCTATGACACGGCTATGTGACCTTATTTCGATTTACACACAAGTGGTCACACAACCTGTGACACAGCCGTGTGACCTAAATTTTGAATTGTACACGGTTTGGCCACACGACCATGTTTCTGAGCCACACGATCTAGGCTCTGTCATACCGCAGTGTGACCCCTGTTTCTAAAATGTTTCAAATTTTTCTATGTTTTTCTATTTTGTTTCAAATTGGTCCCAGATTGTTTCCAAACTATTTTTAAGGTCCTGTAAACTTGATTTAAGGCTTATAAGCGTATGTATGCTATGCTTAATGTGTGGAGTGAATATATATATTTAAATTAATATTTGAATGGTTTTGCGATGTCATTTGATTGAATGTATGACGTAATTCTCTGTAACCTTGATCTAGTAATGGAGACGGGTTAAAGGTGTTATAGAGTTGGTACCGAATATTCGATTACTTCGCCACCCAAAAGGTTGGTTGAATTCGACTGGAATACACAACAATATGGATGATCGGTAGAGGATTAATCAACCTAGGTTATGTAGCTATTGTAGGAACCTAGGGCATACTAGGGCAACATGTCAACTGTTGGGGGCTACATTGAGGACAACATCTCCTTAACATATTTTTTTCATTTTTACACAATTTTATTCATTTTTACTGTACACAAATTTATTCTCCATTTTTTTGTATAAAATTTGTTCATTCTTTTGTATACCTCACAGATCGTTTGGTCACATTACATGTTTTACTATGAATTTTCATAGAAATTAAGTGATAGATAATTTTTACCCTATTCACTATTTTGTTTACCATGGTGAAATAACGAATAAGGATAAAGTAGGTGTAATAGGTAGGTCAAGGCTCTCTTTCAAGGTATTGAATTTAACTTTTGGGTATAGTTTATTTAATATTATTAAATTATGAGTTTATTTACATTGTAAAAATTTACCTCTAAAAATTTATAAAATTATCATTAAATGTTTGGTATCAAATATTATGGATGGAAAATTTCTATACAATATACATTACAATTTAAAAATAGTGAATTATGAGTTGCAACACAAATATAAAAAAATGACCATATTTTATTGATATTAATCATATTTACATCACAAAAGTAAAGTAAAAAAAATCATCTATGTCGTCGGGCCGAATGTATGCCACAGGATGGTGGTTGACGGTTGTGGGTAGGATTTCTTCGTGCAAGTCAAGGTGTTGGCTCCTCCTCTTCATCGTCTTCCTCTTCATCTCGACCTCTATCTTTATCTTCATCTCCTTCCTTCATTTTTGAGTGCAGTTTCATCCTAGCCTCCCATCGTATCTCCCCCTTTCTATGAGAATATGGTTGCAAAGATAAACCACATTGATAAAATAATGATGCTGGGGGAGTTTGCAACATTACCGACGAATAACTGTTTGATGTTGCATAAGCCAATTTTGCATAATATCTAGGAGCTGTTATTGTTGGCGGATACATCAGCATTTGTGTAGCGTAATATGCTAGGGACGAAGGTACCGCGAAAAACACACCTGGAGGTGGTGTAGATATAGGGTGTTATAGTGGTGCATGTGTAAAATACATGGGGTTAGTGAAAGGAATAGAGGGAATTGATCGAGACGTGGTGCAGACATAGGTGCCTCTTGTTGGGTTGGAGCAGATGACAAACCCATTGGCCACATGCTCTAGACCTACGATTCTGGGGTGGTTGCTGTGGCTCCTAAGACGAATTTTTCTACTCCTTACCTCTACAGATAGTAGATATGGCTTCCTGAAAGGTCTAAACCATGGCATGTACTTCGTAGAGGTTGTCGTTTTTGGTGCAAAAAAAAGGTTTTTGCATGGGTATGAAATCGTTCCTATGGTCCCAAATATCGATAAACTTCTTGTGGAATTCTTGCCAATTTTCGTCGATTTTCCCCCATAAATCAAGCTTGTGTAGTGCTTGATGTCTTGGGTGGCAGTAGAATATTTTGCCTCCACCCAAACTATTGCATCACTTGATCAGGTTCGTTCATCTCCACCATCGCATAAACTACCAATGGCACCTTCGCATCCCACATACTCCAATTGGCCAAATATTCATGCAGGATGCATTGTATGATTGTCGGATCGGTGTATGACATCCATTTAAATTGTAGTGCATAATTACAAATTTTGTTATCTATAAAACATTAAATTTCAAATTATTGCGTAATTAATATATGTTTGAAATTAACTAACCTCAGCTTTTGAGTGTTGATCTAACAACAACTGGATATTTTCGAGCTGCTCCGGTAGTCCCATATAACTGGCCCATGGTTCCACCTACACAAACAATATATTAATTAAAACATATAATAAATAAACAGAATTTACTATGGTAATTATATTATTATCAAATGAATTATACCTTGTTACCAGTAGGAATGTTTAAGGGGCGTCCACTCGGGGATGTAAAAATGGTAGCCACCACTACGCCCACGACTGCAGTAGGAGCAGACAACCATCAATTGACATCTAATCCAGGTTCGTCGCCTGAAACAACTCTTGGTACAACGTGGTCAACACGGCTGGTCCCCAACTCAGTTGACCACATTTTTTGAAGTTAACCAGATGTAGTAGCCATCTTATATGTACCAAATTTTGAGATTTATTGGGCATTAAAATGCCCCCGATTAACCTTGGGATGAATGCTCAAGCTTATTGTTCTTTTTCGAGGGCAATCGCGTGATCATCAAGTTTATTAAAATTATCTTCCAACCAATTCATCTTTACATCACCACCTTGAAACTTGTTCAGCACCTTCCCTAAAAATACATCTCAAAGGTCCTCCTTATCGAAATAACTACTGCCTCGGTAATGACAGCCCATCCATCGCTAAATCGAATTGTAAAGCTATGTCCTTGAGCATGATTATATACTCACCAAATGAAAGATGGGACGTGAGTGTTTCAGGTCTCCATATTTCAACCAATGCTGTAACACCCATAACTCATATATGTCGCTGGAACAGGGTTACAGAGCATTACTGAGGTTTACAAATCAATCAAATGGAAATTTCAAACATTTCATTACATATCAATATTCATAATAAAACCAATCAAAATCATATATATTGTCCCTTAAACGAGCCTTCAGGGCCCTAAATACGCGTTAGAAACAAGTCGGGACTAGATTAGAAACTCAAAAAAAATTTCAAAAATATTTAAAATTTTCAACACTGCAAGGGTCACATAGCCGTGTGGCCAGGCCGTGTGACTCACACGGTCAGGAGACATGCCCGTGTCTCAAGCCACGTGGGCATTCGAAATAAGGACACTCAACCATGTCCATCCTGTGTCCATGCTCTTGTAACTCTCTGACTAGGGTCACAAGGTCAAGCCACACGCCTGTGTGTTAGGCCGTGTGAGCATACTGACTTGCAAAATTTAAAAGTTACTGAGGACACATGGCCGTCTCACCTGGCCGTGTATCACACACAGCTAAGACACGCGCCCGTGTCTCTACCCATATGGACGAAAACAGGCCATTTTCTTAGCCATATTTCTCACCCAAATTGACACCAACCTAGCCTCGACAAATTAAGTATCAACAAGCCATAACAAGGCATTCAACAGAAGCTAAAATCAAGTCTTAAACATATATTATTACTACATACAACCAATATTGTAACAGCCCAATTTTGGGCCTAGTCGGAATAGTGGTTTTGGGACCACAAATTCGATGAGGAAAAATTTATTTTTATTATATTTTTATGGTCTATATTTCACGGAATGATTTCGAAAAATCTCGTTTGAAAATTTTGACGTTTGGGCACTCAATTTAGTTAAAAGGACAAACTATAAAAAGTGCAAAACTTGAGTTGTAGAAGCTAGGGGTGTTAAATTGCTATGAAATTTTAAATTGTAGGTCCTTAAATGGTAATAAAACCATTGGTTAATTGTTTAGACAAAAATGGACATAAAATAGGAGAAATAGAATATTTTTAAGTTAGGGGCATTTTGGTCATTTAGTAATTAAATGACTTAATAAACAAAATAAAGGCCAAATTTAGTCTTAATAAACAAAATAAAGGCCAAGTTTAGTCCATCTTCAACCCCATGGTCGAATTTCACAAGGGGAAACCATGGCTAGGGTTTTTCAAGCATCCAAGCTAGATTGTAAGTCCGTTCTAGCCCTGTTTTTAATAATTTTTACGTTTTTGAAATCCTTGTAACAAGATCTATCTATTTCTACTATTTATTTGAGATATGATGAAGGTCTAGGGTTTAACCCATGTTAGAAATTTGTGTATTTTGATGATCAATGGTAGATTATGCATATTTATGGTTAGAGAAACAACTTTTACTAAATGATTTTCAGTGAAAATGCATAAAAGGACCTATTTGTAAAAAAAGTATAAAAAGTGTTGTAAAAATCTATTTTAATGGAAAATGTGGGCTGCTATAAGCATGAAAATGAGTCAACTAGGCTTAAAGTATAAAGAAACTGAATGAAAATCATTCTGCGAGCCTAGGGACTAATTTGTAAATATGTGAAAGTTTAGGGGCAAAAATGTAATTTTTCCATAATATGGTTTTTGGGTCACTTTGAATAATGTGACTAATAAATAAGCTAAATGTGATATTATAGATCAAGAAAAACAAGGTTTGGAACTAGAACGAGGGAAAAACGAATATTCGACGATTAGGTCCTTTTTCACCATTTTTGGTATTGAGGTAAGCTTGTATGTAAATAATGCATCATTAATTTATGTTTATATGCTTATATATTGTATGAATTGTTTAAATGATCTAACGAATGTATTTGATAAAGTTTGATAAGTGATAAGTGAGGAAAAATCCCGGTTGAACCTTAGGAATGGAATGGGATACAAATGACATGTCACTAGGAACCTCTGTGTGTGATTATGTGATTATGTGATGTCCGGGTGCTAGTCTTGTATGACTACCAGTGGCTAGGTAGTCCTGCATATGTTGCAGATACCTGTCAGCTTGTGTGAGCAACACTGTGTAGTTACGTCCCGACCGTCAACTTGTGTGAGTAGACCCGTGACTAGCTTGAGAACGAGCCTGTATGTGAAATGTGATAAGAGGTAGCTTCAGCTATATATATGTGGCACATATCTACAAGCTTTCCAAGTATCCTTTAATATTCCAAGTGTTCAACGGGATAAGTCAAAGATGTGAAAGTGTATGTGGCTATGATATGAATTAAATGATACAGGTATGTACATAAAGTTTATAAGTATTAACTACATGATATTGTGAGTTCATAGTTTCCACGAGAATATTTTTAGTGAAAGCTTTGTGATTATTGGGCTATGCTTGTGATATATGAAATACATGGCTAATTCGATTGACGATTGTGTAATTGGCTTTCGAGCCAAATTAAGTTACGATATAGCATAATTTGTTCGCACCAATTGTGATGTATTGGATATAAGATTAAAGGAAAGATTGGAATAATTGACTACTGAAATTATTGTGGGAAAAATATGTGCCTTAAACAATTGAAGGATATTAAAATGTATGTTAGAAAAATGAATACTTATAATTATTGTGCATGCTTATTTTGAGGTTGAGAATGATTGGATAATGGTGGTAACCTATTATAATGAAGAGACTAGGGGATTAGGCTAATGTCAAGACATGTTAAATTATGCTTGCAAATTGATAGAACAGATAATGTGACCGAATAAGTAATAATTGTCAGCCTTATAGCAATTTATTTTATAAGTAACGAACTTGATAGGCGATGAACTCTTAGTAAGGTTGTGCTTTAGCAAGTTATAACTATGAGATTTTAAATGACATTTATGTTATAATTGCATGATTAAGTTATGTTTTACGATGCTTATTATTTGCATATGAACTTACTAAGCTATGTAGCTTACTTCCTTTCATTTCTCATACCTTATAAGGTTGTATGCTAGCTCGAGTTGGAGATTGCCAGAGATGTTATCACACTATCAAGCTATCATCGTAGGGTAAAAGTGAATACAAACCTTTTAAGTTTATGGCATGTATAAGGACTTGGTCATTTTGTTATGTGTCATATTTGATTTGGCCAAACATGTTGGCTTATTTTTATGAATGTTCATTTTGTATAAGGCCATAAGAAGTTGGATAATATGGGTCTAATTTATGATAAAATGATGTTGTCTTTCATGAATGTGGATGTTGCATGTTTGGATAGATGAGTATGTGATGTGTTGCCTGATGGTTGTGACACGTAAATGTTAAGTATACGTCTTAGTTGAGGATGTTAGATTACTAAATTATGTTATGCTATACGTGGTTGAAACTGGTATAAGTGTGATTGAGTTTTAGGGTGGCAAATGGCTTGGAAAATACCCTTATTTTTATCCACACAGGTAGACACACGGGTGTGTGTCTAGGGTGTGTGACACACAGTCAGCCCCATAGGCATGTGAACAGGCCGTGTGTCCCTTGCAACTTAATTTTGAGAAATATAATGCCCAGTATGGAGCACACGGGCAGAGACACGGGCGTGAGTCTCAGCCGTGCGGACAGCACGACAATGGACACGGGCGTGTGCCAAGGGCGTGTGAAGTCTACACTTATTTTGTAAGAATTTAATTCGTCACACGGCCTAGCACACGAGCGTGTGGCTTGGCTGTGTGGTTCCATTTGGTTGATGATGTCATAAACAGAGAGTTACACGGGGTATAGACACGAGCGTGTGTGACCACACGACCTACCCACATAGGCATGTCCCATATCCACACGAGCGTGTGACCTATTTAGGGCAAAATTTTATAAGCTTGCAAAATTTCTGGAAGTTCTCGGATTAGTCCCAAACTGCTTCCAAAGTATGTTTTGGGCCTCGTAGGCTCATTTTAGGGACGATGTGAAAGAATGTGAAAAGTTTTAAATTTGGATGGAAACTTATCGCTCGAAATTGTACGTGTGTTTGTGTTTAAGTCTGATAATGCCTTATACCCTGTTCCAGCGTGGATACGGGTAAGCGGTGTTACAGATATACCCATAGGTACCTCTAATGACAACTTGAAAATATGTACGCTAATATTCAAACTTACCTAATTAATTTATCTAAGTTACCAAAGTTCACTATAACTCAATTACATTCATATATATATCACTTATACTAATATCACAATCATACCTTACTTTCATACCAATATGTATGTTGGTTATATAAACAAAATATTATTCATAATATTTACATAAGCTAAACTTTTACTAAGTCCATACAAAAGCCTATACATGCCATATAAACCGTATTTAATGTTTCAAAAACTACCGAGATAAGCTAGATAATGTCATTTGAGTGCCGATCCAATCGTCCAACCTTTCAATAATCTACAAAGTCATTAAACTATGCAAATAAGCTTAATGAAGCTTAGTAAGTTTGATGGGTTAAAAAAAAATCTTACCGAACCTACTATAACAAGTCAAATAAATAAAATCATTCATGTCAATTCCTTGTCATTCACAACTTCAATTGATAAATACATTCGTATTCAAATCAATACAAAAATAAATAACATGTATTTCAAATTCATTAAATAAATCACTTTACTGAAATATTTCCATTCGAAGAACAACTTACAGATAAGAGTATATCGTCAATAGAAGCTTATAAGAGCTGGTCCTCTCGAATACACCTACAGAAGCTCGAAAGCTGAATAGAAGCTCGTAAGAGCTAAACAAAAGCTCATAAGAGCTGATTCACCCCATTACGCCAAATAGAAAGTACAACACAAGAGTTCATAATAAATGATGAACTCCGGTTTACTTGGGAAAAATGTCGTTGTCTCCTTCCGATACCATTATACACCGAATTACGAATGTACTCAAATCTCGCGTTCCATTCAAACCGAAATCCAATTCAATATTATAATTCCAACAATAATTCATTTCCAACAATAGAATAAATACATAATACCATTCATCGATTTATACAAATATTAAGATTCTTAACCATGCCAACTTACCTGGACTAAATTGTAGTAATTGTAGAAGTTCAGGGACTAGTCTGCAATTTTTCCTTTTCACGAGTATCTATGAGATCTTGATCTAAAATAAAAATGTTTCTTATTTATTAGCATATATTTCATTTCCAATTCATTTCACAATTAATACCCTTTTATTTTTGAATTTACACAATTACCCCAAACTTTTAAAATTTTTGCAATTCAATCCCTTAGTTAGTTAATCTATCAAATTAACTAATTTCCACAATCAATAATCTATCCAAATATTCTAGGCTTCATAAAGCCCCTAATAAACCCAAAATTCACAATCAAACCCTAATATTTTAACATTTCACAATTTAATCCTAAAATCAATATTTAATAAAAATCACTTTATAAAATCATCATACAATAAAATCAAAGCTCTAAATCTATGTTATTCATCATAAACATCTAATATTTATTAATGGCAACTTCCAAAATTTTTAAAAAAATAAAAAAACAAAGGTATAGTTTAGTTGCACCTATTTGTAACAATCTTAGAAACATAAAAATTACAAGAAATGAGTAAGAATTGAACTCACATGAAGCAAAAATTGAAGAACCAGCTTAAAATTTCTCCTATGTCTGTTTTTGAACTGAAAATTGAAGAAGAAATGTCTAGAAAACCATCCAAATCTAATTTGTTTTATTTTAATTTCATCAAATTTACAATTTTGCCATTGAATGGCCTTATTTTATTTTATTTTTCTCTTACGCCGCTTCATCACTTTATTTTAGGCTTAATTGCTTCTCAAGTCCTCCCTCATTTATTAATCAAGCCATTTAATCACTTAAATATTATAATTAACAAGTTTTGCACCTTTTTCAATTTAGTCCTTTTTAATTAATTATCGAAATGCTAAAAATTTTCAACGAAACTTTAATACTACCTTAATGACACTCCATAATATTTATAAAAATATTTACGGCTCGATTTATAGAAACGAGGTCCCAATACCTCACTTTTTAAAACCACTTGACCTAATAAATCATTACAAAACACAAATTACTAATTCGAAAACCTTTTTAAAACTATATTTGACACATAAATATTAAATAATAAAATTTATGAGTTTACTCATTGGATTTGGTGGCCTCGAACCACTGTTTTTTACATCACTGAAAAATCGAGCTGTTACAACACTCCATTCTTAGGAATTTTGTCCTCAAAATTTGTTACCTGAAAATAGATTTGGATATTGTAATCTCATTGATTCTTCAGTTTCCTAGGTAGCTTCTTCTGAACCATGTTGATGCCACAAGACTTTTACCAATGGTAATCGTTTATTCTACAATTCTTTGATTTCTCGGGCTAAAATCTTCACTGGTTCCTCCAAATACGTCAAATTTGGTTGTGGCTCAATCTCACTATGAGTAATCATATATGAAGGATCAGATCTGTACCGTCTCAGCATTGATACGTGGAACACATTATGGATTTTCTCAAGTTCAGATGGCAAAGCTAATCTATAAGCTAAAGGGTCGATTCTTTCAACAATTTCATACAGTCTAATAAATCTCGGACTCAACTTTCCCTTTCTACCGAAACGTAACACTTTCTTCGACGGAGAGACTTTTAAAAATACCTTATCACCAACAGTAAATTCTATATCTTTTCTTTTTCGATCCGCATATGATTTCTAACGATCAAATGCAGCTTTCAAACTATCCTGAATAATCCAAACTTTATCCTTAGTTTCTCGGATCAAATCAACTCCTACCATTTTGGATTCACTGAGCTCAGACCAATACAACGATGTTTTACATTTTCTCCCGTAGAGAGCTTCAAATGGTGCCATCTTTATGCTGGATTGATAATTGTTATTATATGCAAATTTAGCTAATGGTAGATGCTTTTCCCAACTACCTTCAAATTCGAGTATACAACATCTCAACATATCTTCCAGAATTTAAATCACTTGTTCTGATTGCCCATCAGTCTAAGGGTAAAATGTTATGCTGAAATTATGCTTAGTATCTAGAGCCTCATGAAGTTTGATCCAAAATCTAGATGTAAATCTCAGATCTCGATCTGAAATAATAGATGTCGGAACTCCATGTAATCTCACAATCTCAGATATATATAGTTCCACTAATCTCTCAAGTGTAAAGTCTGTTCTGACTGGAATAAAATGTGTCGATTTCGTCAATCTCTCACAATCACCCAGATCGAAAATTTCTTTCTTGGAGTTACAGGTAAGCTAGATATAAAATCCATCGTGACTCGCTCCCACTTCCATTCAGGAATCATAATAGGTTGTAATAAACCCATTGGTACCTGATGTTCTGCTTTCACCTGCTGACAAATCAAACATTTAGCTACAAATTTGCAAATTTCTTATTTCATACCTAGCCACCAATATAGCTGTTTCAAATCACAATACATCTTCGTGCTACTCGGATGAATAGAGTACATGCTACTGTGAGCTTCAGAGAGAATATTATTTTTCAAATCTAAATTATTTAGAACACAAATTCTATTGCGATAACGTAATGTACCACTATCATCAACACTGTACTCTAAACTTAAATTATTCTGAACCATTTGTCGTTTCAACACTAACTTTGGATCATCATCTTGCAATTCCTGAATTCGTTGTAAAAACAGGGGTTTCGTTCTCAACTCCGCTAATATAGACCATCTTCATTAAGAGATAAATGAGCATTCAACGCTCGAAGTGCAAACAATAACGACTTTTGGGTAAGTGCATACGCAACTATATTAGCCTTTCCAAGATGGTAATTAATAACCAGATTGTAACCTTTCAATAATTCCAACCACCGTCCTTGTCTCAAATTCAATTCTTTCTAAGTCATTAAATACTTTAAACTTTTGTGATCTGTAAATACGTGACATTTCTCGTCGTATAAATAATGTCTCTAAATCTTCTTCAAAGTAAATACAATCACGGCCAACTCGAGATCATGTGTAGGATAATTCTTCTCATGCGACTTTAATTTTCGAGAAGCATAGGCTACTACCTTTCTTGACTGCATCAGTACACAACCTAAACCATTAAGAGACGCATCATTATAAACAACATACGCTACTCCTGATTTGGGTTGAGTCAAGACTGCAGCTTCTGTCAACATTTTCTTCAATTGATCAAAACTCTGTTGGCACTTATCAGACCAAATAAACTCAACATTTTTCTATAATAATATGGTCATCAGCGAAGCAATAATCGAAAATTTTTTAACAAAACGTCGATAGTAACGTGTTAAACCCAGAAAACTTCACACTTCTGAGACATTTTTTGGAGTTTTCCAATTTATCATAGTAGAAACTTTACTTGGATCAACTCGAATCCTATCAACTGATATTATGTGACCCAAAAATTCAACCTCACGAAGCCAGAATTCACATTTATTAAATTTTGCATACTATTTTTTTCTCTTAAAGTCTGTAGTACGATCCTCAAATGTTGTGCATGCTCAAATTCTATCTTGGGATAGATTACTATATCATCAATAAACACAACAACAAATCTATCCAAATGAGACTGAAAAATTCGATTCATTAAATCCATAAAAGTAATAGAGGCATTAGTCAAACCAAATGGAATTACCAAAAACTCGTAATGACCATAATGATTTCCGAAAGCAATCTTTGGCACATCACAGTCTTTAACCTTCAATTGATAATACCTAGATCTGAGATCTATATTCGAGAACACTGCGACACCTTTCAATTGATCAAACAACTTGTCGATACGTGGCAAAGGGTACTTATTTTTTATTGTAGCTTTGTTCAACTATATGTAGTCTATGCACAATCTTAAAGAACCGTCTTTCTTTTTCACAAACCAAATAGGTGCACCCTAGGGAGACATGCTCGGTCGAATAAACCCTCGGTCTAATAACTCTTGCAACTGTGCTTTCAATTCTTTTAGTTTAGCTGGTGCCAATGGTACGGTGATATTGATATTGTTAGGGTTCTAGGAATCAAATCAATCACAAACTTAACTTCAATATCAGGGGGTAAACTTGGCAATTCTTCAGGAAATACATCAACGAATTCACTAACAACTGGTAACTGATCTAGCTTTAATTATGAGTCTCTGGTATCAAGGATATATGTTAGAAATGCTTCGCTACCTTTTCATATCAATCTCTAAGCAGAAAAGGCCGAAATAGTTCTAACGACATCTTTCGGATCCTCGAACTCATATGAAATCATCTCTCCTGTATGACATTTCAAATCGATCTGTTTCTGTCTACAGTTTACCACAGCATCATGCAAATATAACCAATCCATGCCCATGATAACATCAAATTCCCGAAAGGGTAACAACATCAAATCAGTAGGGAATTCACCGCCCCTAACTTTCAGTGGACAATTATGATAGACTAAATTAACTATCACACTTTGACCTAGTGGATTAGTAACTTGAATCAGCAATCACATCTAGAGCAGTAGCTTCCTTTCTAGCTTAAATGGCGTAGGCACGAGCAGGTGCTTTAGTCTCTGTCCTAACAACAGTGTCTTTCATTCCCAAACAAGTAGTCCTGGTAGCACTATTCTGGCCCAAACGTCTACTTTTCTAAAAGGTAGACATTTGCTTTTCTTTCTAATCTTTATCCTTTTTAGATAATTTAGGACAATTACAAATAAAATGATCAGTTGATCCACATTTATAACATGCTCCCGTTTTACCTCTATACTCACCAAGGTGATATTTCCCACAATATCTACATTTAGGCTTCGGAGTATTTTGTACACTACCCACACCTATCAACTGGTCTAGTAGGTACCCTGAAATAATGTTGAATTACCTTATTTTTATTCGAACGTTCAGGCATAGAGGTAGCTCGGCTAAAATCATCTTTATTCTTTTTTGTCGGTGATGCCGAAAATGACTTGGAAGAACCCCTCTTGTGAAATTCTCGATTTCGCCTATCTCGTTGTATTTTACAGTTGTACACTTCTTCCATTTTCTATGCATGATCAGAAAAGACAACAAATTCTCGTATTTCATTACCTCCGATTATCATTTGAATTTCATCATTCAGACCATCTTCAAACCAGATACACATTTCTTCTTCAGTAGGCATAATTTCTTAAGCATATTTACTAAGATACACAAATTCTCTCTCATATTCAACTACTAATCTAGTTCCCTAACGTAACTCAAGAAATTCTCTTTTTTTCTTGTCCAAATACCTTTTTTCGACATATTTCTTTTTAAACTCAATCTGGAAAAATTCCCAAAAAATTTTCTCTTTTGGTACCATAGCTACTATTATTGACCACTAGCTATATGTTTCCTCTTTTAATAATGAAACAGCACATCTAAGAAAGTCATCAGGAGAGCAAGCCATTTCTTCAAAAACCCTTATTATATTTTGAAGCCAGTACTCAGCTTTAACCGGGTCATCCTCTGATCTACCCTGAAATTCTTTAGCACCATACTTTTTAAGTTTCTCAATCAGAGTACGTCTATTAGGTTCAACCACTAGAAGAGGTAGAGGTGCAACCGAAGGTACAATAGGTGGTACAATAGGGGTGGAGGTTGCTGAATCAGATTTCTTTCTTGCATAAACTCACTGAACCACTGGTTCATATAGCCAAAGAACATGTTTTTAAGTTTACGTTCCTGAGTCAAAGGGATCGGGACATTATTATTCATCCCATGTTCAGAAGTCGGTACTATACTATTAACCTCATCATTGTCAGCACGTCCAGATACGTCTGACATCTTTACAATCTATAAGAAAACAAAGGTTAGATCGGATCATACACATCACACTATTACAGATTTATATGGCATGTATTTCTAAACATTTCACACACTACTTTCAGTCCAAGAATCGATTAAACCTAGCTCTGATACTACTAAATATAACACCCCTAACCCGTATCCGTCACCGGAACAGGGTTACAGAGCATTACTGAGGTTTACGGATCAATCAGACAAAAATTTCAAACGTTTCATTATATATCAATATTCATAATAAAACTAATCAAAATAATAAATATTGTCCCTTAAACGAGCCCTTGGGACCCTAAATACGTGTTAAAAACAAGTCGGGACTAGATTGGAAACTCAAAGAATTTTTTAGAAATATTTAAATTTTTTAACACTGCAGGGTCACATAGCCATGTGGCCAGGCCGTATGACTCACACGATCAGGAGACACACCCGTGTCTCAGGCCGTGTGGGCATTCAAAATAGGGACACACGACTGTGTCCAGCCCGTGTCAATACTAATGTAACTCTCTGACTTGGGTTACACAGCTAACCCGTACACCTGTGTGTTAGGCCGTGTGAGCATACTGACTTGCGAAATTTAAAAGATATAGGGGACACACAGCCATGTCACCTAGTCATGTGTCACACACAGCTAAGACACACTCCCGTGTCTCTACAGTCTACCCGTGTGGACGAAAATAAGCCATTTTTTCAGCCACATTTCTCACCCAAATTGACACCAACCTAGCCTCGACAAATTACACATCAACAAGCCATAGCAAAGCGTTCAACACAAGCTAAAATCAAGTTTCAAACATATATTATTACCACATAAAACCAATATACCCATAGGTACCTCTAATGACAACTTAAAAATATGTCCGCTAATATTCAAACTTACCTAACTAATTTATCTAACTAAGTTACCAAAGTTCACTATAACTCAATTACATTCATACATATATCACTTATATCACAATCATACCTTATTTTCATACCAATACATATGTTGGTTGTATAAACAAAATATTATTCATAATATTATATAAGCTAAACTTTGACTAAGTCTATACAAAAGCCTATACATGCCATATAAACCGTATTTAATGTTTCAAAAACTATCGATATAAGCTGGATAGTGTGATTTGAGTGCCGATCCAATTGCCCAACCTTCCGATAATCTAAACTATGCAAATAAGCTTAATGAAGCTTAGTAAGTTTGACAGACCAAACAAAATCTTACCGAACCTATTATAACAAGTCAAATAAATAAAATCATTCATGTCAATTCCCTGTCATTCACAAACTTAATTGATAAATACGTTCGTATTCAAATCAATACAAAAATAAATAATATGTCTTTCAAATTCATTAAATAAATCACTTTATCAAAATATTCCATTCGAAGAACGACTTACGAATAAGAGTATATCATCAACAGAAGCTCATAAGAGCTGATTCACCCAATTACGTCAAATAGAAAGTAAAACATGAGAGTTCACAAAAAATGCTGAACTCCAATTTACTTGGGAAAAATGCCGTTGTCTCCTTCTAATACCATCATACACCAAATTACGAATGTACTCAAATCCCACGTTCCATTCAAACCGAAATCCAATTCAATATTATAATTCCAATAATAATTCATTTCCAACAATAGAATAAATACATAATACCATTCATCAATTTATACAAATATTATATTTTTTAACCGTAAGAACCTACCTGGACTAAATTGTTGTAATTGTAGAAGTTCAGGGACTATTCCGCTATTTTTCCTTTTTCACGAGTATTTATGGGATATTGATCTAAAATATAAAAATTACTCATTTATTAGCATATATTTCATTTCCAATCCATTTCACAATTAATACCCTTTTATTTTTTAAATTTACACAATTACCCCACACTTTTACAATGGTTGCAATTTAATCCCTTAATTAGTTAATCTATCAAATTAACTAATTTTCTCAATCAATAATCTATCCAAATATTCTAAGCCTTCATATAGCCCCTAATAAACCCAAAATTCACTATCAAACCCTAATATTTTAACATTTTCACAATTTAATCCTAAAATCAATATTTAACAAAAATTACTTTATAAAATTATGATATAACAAAATCAAAACGCTAAATCTATGTTATTCATCATAAGCATCTAATATTTATCAATGGAAACTTCCAAAATTTTTAATAAAATAAAAAACAAAGGTACATTTTAGTTGGACCTAATTGTAACAATCTCAAAAACATAAAAATTACAATAAATGTGTAAGAATTAAACTCACATGTAGCAAAAATTGAAGAATCAGCTTAAACTATCTCCTATGTCTGTTTTTGAACCAAAAATTGAAGAAGAAATGTCTAGAAAACCATCCAAATCCAATTTGTTTTATTTGATTTCATCAAATTTACAATTTTGCTATTGAATGGCCTTATTTTATTATTTTTTCTCTTATGCCGCCTCATCACTTTATTTTAGGTTTAATTGCTCCTTAAATCCTCCCTAATTTATTAATCAAGCCATTTAATCACTTAAATATTATAATTAACAAGTTTTGCACCTTTTTCAATTTAGTCCTTTTTAATTAATTAATTATCGAAACGTTAAAAATTTTCAACGAAACTTTAATACTACCTTAATGATACTCCGTAAATATTTATAAAAATATTTATGGCTCGGTTTATAGAAACGAGATCCTGATACCTCACTTTCTAAAACCACTTGACCTAATAAATCATTATAAAACACAAATTACTAATTCAAAAACCTTTTTAAAACTATATTTGACTCATAAATATTAAATAATAAAATTTACGAGCCTACTCACCAGATTTGGTAGCCTCAAACCATTGTTTCCTACATCACTTAAAAATCGGGCTGTTACAAACGCACTCATAAGTGTGGGATCAATTTATAGCCCCTGAGCATACGAGACATATGTAAGAATCCAACATCTTGCAAATGATCATGAATTGCATTGGGTGCGCTCTTTGATAGATTGTGTATGAACCCCTTCAAATCCCGATCATCCACCTATTTATAACAAAAAAATAATTTAAAAAATTTAAAATTAACTTAATTAAAATTAATAAAAATAAATTTTTTTCTTTACCATTGCCAATTGTGCAGAGGAAATGTGTTTGTCGTCGAAATGAATAAAAGAACTTGCCATTCATAAAAATTAATCAAAATGAATAATTTACAAAATAATAAAGCAAAACTAGAATATTTTTATACAAATTTATTGGAAAATTTTGAACTGGAGAATATGGAGAATGGAGAGAATTGAATTTGAGTGAAAAGAGTGGAAAATAGTCTCGGTATGTATAGAAAAAAGTTACCATTGGACCATTTATAATTTTATCATTGGTCTAATTTGAAATTTGACTGTTGGGAATTTACATTTGGAAGAAAGCGCATCCACTTGCCAACTAAGAGTAAAACGCATCTAGTTGGGCGCGTTTTCCTGCCAACTGTGCAGAAAACGCGTCCAAATAGGCATGTTTTTACTCACTTTCTCTCTCTCTCAAATTGGGGTAAAAAAACAACTTATTCGACCAAATATTTTTTATTTTCGACATATTTCGCTTATTCAATTAGGGGTGTTCAAATGGTTAACCGACCGAATTAGTAATAACAGAATTAACTGAACTTTTTAATCCTTTAACCAAATCTAAATTTTTTTAAAAAAATTAACCGAACCGAAATATTTCAGTTAATTCAGTCGATTAACTGAATTAATCGAAATTTATATGCTTTTATTTTTTTAATTAAAATAAGCATTGAACATATAAAAAAAATAAATTGATAATGTTCATTTAATCGAATTATTCGAATTAGCCAAATTGAAACTATTTATATTTGTATTATTAAGTGGTAAGATCGATTAATTCGAATATAAATGGATCAATGGAATTAAATCAAATCGATGTAGCAATTCGATTTTAGTCGAAATTTTTACACCCTTGTAATGGAAGGAAGGGTAACTCGGGTTTTGAGTATGTCTAATTTTGAGAATTGAAAAAGTAGTTTGAAAAAAAGGAAAAGCAAAATCCCCAAACTTATATTAGCGGCAGAGATTGTTTCTGTCATCCAGATTTGAATAGGAAAATGAACAAAAACAACAGAAAATCTTCATTTCTTTCCTTGCACTGAGAAAATAATATATCCTTGCAGAAAACCCAATTGAGCTCTGGAACCATCGAATTCGAAATACACTTGTTCCTGTTCTTTTTTATTATAATTGGACTGAAATAAGCAGAAGAAAAAAGCGATGCGGAGTAAGAAGAAGCTGAAGCTTCAGCTTTGCTTCACCTTCTCCTCCTATTGATTTTCGCCCCCCCTTTCATGGCCTCATCTCAACATCGCTGCGTTTTTGGTCCCTCCCTCTCTCTGATTTTCTTCTGATTTCTTAGATTGTTTTCTCTTTAATTGCCGAGGAAAATTTGTTTCCATTTATTAATTGTTAGCATCTTTTGTCTTCTTTTTGCTTAATGGATTAATGAAGTTCCTGAATTTTTCTATTTCTTTTGTGTCATTTTTGGTGTCAGTGGGGAATATACCATATGATGCTACTGAAGAACAGCTTATAGAAATCTGCAGGGAGGTTGGCCCTGTTGTTTCCTTCAGGTTTGCGTTTTTGTTTTACAAAATTTCAACATTTAATTTAATTCTTGGGGTTTTGAAAGTTCAGTTTGCTTAAATTGATTGCAGTATCTTGTAATGTTTGTAACTATGCCAGAAAAGAATATGTACTGAATTCAATTTTTGTTTCAAGCAAACTGTGTTGCATAATTGATTTCGCTGGTTTAGTTGCATATTTGACACTGATGGTTGGGAAAAGTATAATGGTTATGGAATTATGACGATATGATTGTAGAAAATTTAGAACTTTTTAATCTTGACACTTAGGATAGGATTTATATTGTCAGGGAACCCGGAGTAACGCTAACACAGTCATTCAGTAAACGTGCTGATGTAGATAGATGTTCACCACTCGCTTGTAAAAATAATTTGGGTGCATGAACTAGGAAATATCTCCGTTTCTTTTATTAACTTGTGATGAGAAGGCATTTTGGAAGTTCTAAAATTGAAACTAAGAATTTTGACCTGAATCATCCTTGGATTGACATGCTTCTTAACATTTGCATTAATTGCTGGTCCAGATTAAATGTTAAGGTTAGAAAAGTTACCTTTATGATTATTGATGGTTCAAAACACATAGGTCCACTGAAAGTGGCTGGGCATATGATACCTTAGTATTTATACCTTTGACCAATAGAAAGTTTAAAGGCATGAAAGTTCAGAAGTTAGAGCACAAATCAATTTGATTGTTTTTAATTTGCATTTTTGTCCTCAGTTAACTACATATTTATCTGCTTTGTTTTTCTATGGTTGAAGTTCCAGCTATGCTTTGTTTTTCTAAGATTTTCTTTATTAGTGTCTTTCATTTTTTAATTTCCCTCCATTTCAGACTGGTGATTGATAGAGAAACTGGCAAACCAAAAGGCTACGGGTTCTGTGAATACAAGGATGAGGAGACAGCTTTAAGTGCTCGACGGAATCTTCAAGGTTATGAGATCAATGGCCGGCAATTACGAGTTGATTTTGCTGAAAATGAAAAAGGCTCTGATCGAAATCGGGAACAGGTGAACTATCCCTGGAACCTCTATTCTTCTCTGTATCTTTTGTTTTTTTTTTTTTTTTGGAAAGAATCATGAATTTGTCTCCGTTGTAGGTTCATTTGTTGCACTTCCATTGTTCTTAATGTGATCAGATGAACATTGGTTTATGATGTCATTAGGACAGTATAGATAGCTTTTTAATATTTGTTATTTTGATTGATGTGATGTATTTCATTGTTGATCTGATTTAATTTAAGCCTAGAACTGCCCAATTTACCTTCTCCCTAATCAACTTGTGTTTGTGTTTTATCCAGACTCCAGAATTTCAGTTATCATGGATTAATCCGTGCGATTTTTTATGCTAAAGCCTAGCTTCTGCTTTATGAACATTACAGTAATCTGTTGAAAGATAAAAAAGTATATATGCTCTTGCTGTAAATTATTCAATACTGTTCATTTTTAAATTACAAGGTTTTGGGTTTTTAAATTCCTGTAAGATTTTTATTTTACTAGGGAATATTCCAATTCTTAAACATGCTATTAGCAATTGCACTCATAAGAAAAAGAAAAACTGCTTCAAACTTGGTATGCCCACATCATTGTCCCTTCTCAGGAGAAAGTGATAGAAAGGACAACTGAAATTGATGTAATTCTCCAACATCAACATCCCTTTTGATAGAAAGAGAGAATAATCATCATCTCTAGGGGGCCTTTTATTTTTAGCTCTTATGCTGGGTAAGAGGAAAATGAAAATTGTGACAAAGTTATTTTTGTCTATGTTACTTGGACTCGGGTTTGAGTGTGAAATATGGATATGTACCCAACACGGGTATAGTCAATCGTTTTCAAAATTTTTGTATGTACTTAGATGGTCTTTAGAAGGCCATATTCTCATATCTATGTTTGGATATGTGTTAGACATGGGGTGTTGAACATGGGTACTTCAGTATATACTAGAAATTCTATCACATGCATAAACTATGCATGATACAATTAAAATGTAAATATTATACTAAAATAAAAGTTCTACTTAGTGGTAAAGATAATGTTTTATTAATGTAAATAGCACGGGCTCAAATTCAACCGCATGCAATTTTGTATTTGTTTTTTAAGAGACTTAACATACCCTCAAATAGTATAACTTATTTTAATTATGAAATGGCATTCACGAAATTCCCCAAACCGAGTTGGTGCCTGGTTAACTTGTGACACCAACTCAGCCAGGGGCTTAAATAATAGTGTGTGTATATATATATATAAAATATTAGACCAGTGAAAATGTTTGCTAATATGACTGCTGGCCCAGTGAAATTTTATTATTTGGCTTGAACCATTATATTGGAGGATAAGCCTGCTGCATACTTCATGCATGTAAAAAATCTGTGTTCTGTAACCTTGGTGATTCTTGAGGCTTATTTCATTGCAATAAAAGCAAATAAGTGAATTTTGTTTTATAGCAGGGTCGTGGTGGACCTGGAATAGCAGCAAATATTGGTTAGTGTTTATGTTTCTTTGGGCCATACCTCCCCCGCCTCCCCTCCCTTTTTATTTTTCTTCCCTTAACTGAGACTTATAGATCCTCAAAAACAAGTTGGTGGTCCAGCAATCCAGGGTGAATCTGTCCAGCACCAGCCTATTGGTCTCCAATTGTCTATTACTGCTGCAGCTCTCATGGCTGGTGCTCTTGGTGATGCGCAGGCTGGTCTGCAGCCTAATCAAAATGTTTTGCCAAACCAGTCTGCACCAGCCAGTGACCCCTTAACACTCCATCTTGCGAAAATGTCCAGGAGCCAGCTGAATGAAATTATGTCCGAGTTGAAGGTATGCTTTGACCAATATATACTGTTTACCAAGATCCTTTTTGTCAATAATTTAATGGTATTTTATGTCTTTTCTTGACAGAAAATGGCTACACAAAATAAGGGACTAGCCCATGAGCTGTTGCTTTCAAAACCCCAGTTGCTGAAAGCTATTTTTCAGGTTTGCTTCATTGTTGGAATTTAAAAAAAAAAAAAAAAAGAAACGCGAAGAGATAGTCTTTGTTCTAGTTATAATTTCCATCTCATAATTTTCAACCTTTGTCCACTTTCTTTAAAAGCTCTAAATTCCAAAAAGAAATGAATTTATTGCTCAAAAATCAAGCCTTCTTAATTACAATCGATAAACCCTTTAATCTCTTTTAGGTTTTTATCTTAATTCTCCTCCACTAAATCTTACAATTTCCGTATAACGAGATGCCTCCCTAGTTCTTTTATCATGACAACAATCATTTGATTTGTCTTCCTTGTCAAGTGGAGAAAGTGCTTGTTCTTTCTTATGTTCATTTTCCAAGCTTAAAAATACTATGAACAGAATAATGCTTCTTTCATTCTTTATCTGGACTTCGCTATTTTTATGCAGGAAAAAGATGATTTGTCTTTGTAAGTGTATGCAATAATGTGTTTGCAATGGTAGTTTCTTTTCTTCCTCAGCATACAACTAGGTTTCAGACATGTATATTCTTGCATGCAACTACCTAGCAATTTTAGTTTCTTTTGCAGACTGTAACTTGTCTGCATTTGGTTGAATTATTAAATGTAAAGGTTAGAAAATTGAAGTAGTTTTGTTAATAAAATTATGATTTAATATATAAAAAATTGAATAATATTAATTTATCACCACAGTCTTTGATTTGTGCCCTTTGTTTTAGACTCAGTTTGTAGCAGAATTAATGGAGAAATTATTAACTTTTTTTTTTTTTTAAAAAAAGGCATTTGTTAGAAAGTCCATCAAAATAAAAAGATATTATTTGTCTTTACCAAGTTTTACACTCTTAACTTTAAGACACTTTTATCTGTAAGGAAAAATATAGATCTGGTCTTACATCTTTCTCTTTGCTTTTCAGGCACAAATAATGCTAGGAATGGTCACCACAGAAGTGGTTCGTTTCATTGTCTCAAAAAATTTTTGTTAGCTTGTTCATATAAAGTTCATATAATGTATAATATACATATTGTTGTATTTACAGTTGCAGATGCCAAACATTCAACAGCCTCCTGGTCAAGTAGCAGAGATTTCTATACAAGATGGTCAGCATAGTAAGCAGCCAATACCACAAACTCTACATCAGAAAGCTCAGACTGGCTTGATCCCTAAAGTGCTAGAAGGTCAAATGTCTGCTATGCCTCTTAATTCTTTAGCTCA
This sequence comes from Gossypium stocksii, assembly GCA_020496765.1. NCBI lineage: Eukaryota > Viridiplantae > Streptophyta > Magnoliopsida > Malvales > Malvaceae > Gossypium > Gossypium stocksii. The sequence continues at coordinate 53,240,161 of CM035629.1, read as the reverse complement.
CAACCAATTTTCTGCAACTGTGCAATCAACTTTACATCCTCGAACGCAGCTTCCACAATATTCCTGCAATCATGTTCTACCACCAGCTGCTGCACAGTCTTTTGTTCCCAAACTTCCTTCCCAAAACCCCCTTGTCAGACCACAAATTCAGGTGTCAAAATCCTCATCTTTGAACCAGCATCTGCAGACATCATTGCCACACTCGGGACAGCTTGCAACTGCTAATTTAAGTCGCAACAATCTAATGGTATTGCCAAATGCGGTCATGCAGTCAACTCCTTTGCCTACTCCCTTACCAGATTCTGGATTTCAGGTACAAATATCTTTTACCAACTTAAATGGTTTATGTTAATTACATGTTTGCATCTTAGATTGTGTTCTCCTTCGTTACTTTAGATCTAGGCTATGTTCTTTTGAGAAAAATCTTCAAATCATTGGATTTGAAATTCTAAGAATTTGCAGTACTGTAAATATTAAGATTTCTCTTTTCTTCTTTTAGAGTAGCATGTTTTTAATAGTTAACAAGAAGAATTAGCTATTTTGATTGTTTTAAAATTCAAATAGTTAATAAGAAGAATTATTTCTCTTTTTAGGGTAGCATGTTTTTGAGTAGTTAACTAGAAGAATTAGTTATTTCCATTGTTCTAAAATTCAAATAGTTAATAAGATTCTCACTCTCAGTGTAGGATAACTATGGTTTGTTGCTTTTAGTATCCTAGAATGTTGCATTAACTTTTATTTTTATTACAGCCTGGTCCATCAATAACACCAGTCTTTGCAGAGAAGTCAAGTGCGGTTCACTGTCCTTCAGAAGCAATAAATAGGCCATCAAAAATGGTAAAATTAGATGATAGAAGAAGCAGCTCTTCCTCAACAGGGGCTTTGAATATGTCCAATGCAAGTGGTTCCCGAATACCACAAACATTTGGTGTTGATTCAACACTTTTCAATAAAATAACTAGATCAGAAGAGGTGCAATATGCTGAAAAGCCAGTTTCTCAGGTATAATCAGTGATAGCAGAAGTTACAACAATGCAGACTGTTTTGTGAGTTCCTTTTTTATTTGTTATTGTTTAAACCTAAAATGGCAGGTCATTCTTGAGGGTTAAGTGGAAGGGTTGGTATTGGTTTCATGCAAAAGAAATATAGTTTCTCAAATTATAACTTCTCCTTGATTTAGTTTGTTATCGGGGCTAGATGCATGCGTTGCATTCCTGATGTCTATTTAGTCATTTGCTGAACTGTAAACATGAAGCAAATAAAAATTAACCATCCCAAACGTATTGATTAAGTGAATTTAATCAAGTTAATGATATGCATAAAAATGGTTAAGGTTGTAATTTAAATGTGGTCCTATGTTAAACTATTTCCTCTGATCTCATTGTTCGAAAGACTTAAATCTTTGCTGTTTTAATTATGCCTAAATAGATGGAAAGTGAAGTTTATACAAGTTCAAACTTGTTATCAAGTGTATAGTTTTTGTAGTACTTTCAATTTCAGACCATCAGGTCCGATGTATTTTGTCTGGTTAACCAACTTTAATATTATTATCTATCTCAGTTTCTTGTAGCTGTAAATCTCGACTTTTAGAGAGATGTAGAAGTAGGTTAAGAAAAATAGTTTATCATTGCTTTCTTGTGTCTTATCATCTTTCACTGTTGACTAAATAAGATACGACAGACCTAAGACTTATATGTTGCCACAAATGGATTTTAAGGTTACAGTTTGATCCTTCAAGGACTTTATAAATGCTTGCCGTCTTCTGCAATAGTAACTTTCTATGTTCATGCCATATATTCATGAGTACTAGGTCCTGTTAACATATCTAATGACCAAATTGTCAAGGACAAGCACTAGTCACCAAGTAATGCAATGCATATCTGTATCTGAAAAACATGGCATACTTTTAATAAAATTTGCACGATTTTGTGCAAATCATAGTTCAATATGGTTGATTTGATAATAAATTGCATAATTCATGTTGAACTAACTAATGCTATTGTAGTATGACATGATCTCACATCCTGTTGTTACTCTTTGTCAGCCACAACTCGCAGCTGATATGGAGTCTGTTTTACTACAGCAAGTGCTAAGCCTAACACCGGAGCAGTTGAGTTCATTGCCACCTGAACAACGCCAACAAGTCATTCAACTTCAACAGGCATTGCGACAAGATCAGATGCAGGCATCATAGCCAGCAGACTTCCAATGCAAGGTGGTTGTCTTCCATCATCTTTTAACTTACTGGAAGGAGTAGCACTCTGCTGTCTATTCATTGTTTTCTGAATGCGTGTAAAATTATTTTATTTTTGCAGAAGAATACAGTTCTAGATTTGTTAATCAAATGAGCATAGACCATGAATGTAACATTTATAAGCTTGTTACGAGAATATAGGAATAGGAGAAAAAAGAAGCAAAAGAATTTTGTATTATGTTCTCGTTGTTTGTTTTTGGATTGCAATTTGGCTTTACCATTTGCCTAACTTGGGACCTGTGGACATAGGTAGTTAGCTGTGTATCAACTAAAAATTTTCGGAATTTTAGTTCAATTTTGGTTTATTCTGTATGCATGTTTGATTCTCACGGGTTCAAATATGTGCCTGGAATGCTATTTGGCTTTTCCCTATTGCCCGACTTTTAGTTAATTACACCATAAATTCCTAAAACTTTTTATTTAAATTAGTCTTCGTTTTAATGTTCGAAATACCTGATATTAGGTTTCTATGTTGGCAACAAATATAATCGATTTCAATTTGAAGGATTTAGCAACTTATCATGACCTTGGAAGAGTCAAATTTAATTTTCAACATAGCCTTTCGATATTGTATAATTTGATATTTTCTAGGTAAGTTAAAAAGTGTGGCATGATGTCCATAATCCGGATTAATTGCTTTGGTCAAGGATTTGTGGTTAATACTAATCAAGGGCATATTGGATAAATATCATCATATCACTTGGGGTGATGGATTTTCCTTAACCACTAGTAGGTGTCTATTTGTGATATATTTTGAGTCCTTTTACGTTTTAGTGTTGTTTTAGTATTTAGGTTGTAACGTAATAAATATAGTTGTTTGAATTTTTTTTTTTAACAGTGTAGAAGGTTGTCAAATATTTAAAAAAAAAAAAAAAAACAATTAAGCTCTTGCAGATTATTTGATGTGGCACAATGGTTGGTTAAAATATTTTATTTCACGAAAAATTCCACGTGGATTTTTATTACAGTTGTTAAAAAAAATAAATCATGTTATATTTCAAACAAAAAACCCTTCAACCTCATCGGGTAAAATCAGATTGAACTGACAATATCTAAAACTTGCGACACATTTTTATCAAAGAAATCGAACAGACTTATTGTATTCAAACCCCGATACGAATCGAACCTAGAACATAAACCATTCTATGAATCGAAACCTAATCAGAAAACCCCTTTTTTGATCCGAAACCCAAAAATCCTAATCCCAAAATCAAGTTGTTCCTTCCATAACCTAGAATGATAATTGATTGTTTGAATCGAACCCTAATTTCTGAAACCCAAACAGCTAACTCTTTGTTGAAATCAAAACCCTAATTCTCTAAACTCCCAAACCCCTTTCATATTTTGAAGAAGTCGCAGGGTCGAAGCAAAATCGAATTGGTAGTGTTTGCTGTGGTGAAGTGGCTATGATTAGGGGTGAGCAAAACTCGATTCGACTCAAAAAAATCGAAAAAAAATTTGAATTTTGAGTTAAATGAATCGAGTTTTCGAGTTATTTGAGTCAACTCGAATTTTTTTTTCAATTTCGAGTTCGAATCGAGTTGAGTTTTCAAATTCGAATAACTCGAATAATTCGAATAATTCGAATAACTCGAATAATTCGAATAATTCGAATATCAAACTATAATATTTTACATTTTTACCCCAAACACCCAAACCTTTTTACTTTTCCCTCTAAATTTTTACTCCTTCCCACTTTTTTCCCAAAACTTTTACTCTCTTCCTATCCCAACCCCCCATCTACCCAAAATCCATTTCCCACCAAAATTTTACCCTCCTATTTATTTTTTCTCAAAACTTTACTCCAAAAACTCTCAAAACTTTTTATTTTTCCCCAAAATTTTTACTCCCTCCCATTTTCCCCTTAAAACTTTTACTCACTTCCTATTCCACCCCCATCTACCCCAAACTCATCCCCCCTCCAATTTTTTTAATATTTTCCCTCCAAAATTTCACTCCCCCCTATTTACTTTCCTTCAAACTTTTACTTCCCGAAATTTTTTGTTTTCTTCCTAAACTTTTACTTCTCATCATTTACTTCCAAATCAAAAATGAAAATTATCCCCAAAAACCCCTACACATAAATAGCAATGATTTTATTTATATCTACTATTTATATTATTAAAATAAATTTCACATTTTATATTATTTATATTATTGAATTGTTTAGTCATATTGAATATTTATATTAAAATTAAATTCTTAATGATGCCATAAAATATTCGTGTTAAAATTTTATATTGGTATCAATTTCATATTTTATCTTTAAAATAACTTTTATTAAAAAATCACATTTTTACATTTAATATATTTTTTAATTCTAAAATACATAGTGACAAGAATCTAAAGATAATTGAAAAAATTAAGCAAACAAAAAAGTTAATAAATAAATTATGAGGTGTGTCGATACCATTTTTGTGAAAACAAAACGGACGTCGACTTAAAAATATGAACTGGAGTCGCCACCGATCTTTTTTAGGGTGCGATCGGTCACCTCAAAAAGGGGGTTGTTTTTGATAAACTATTTAATTTATTAAAACAACGATTTTGGTCCGCATACCAGAAAAATAGGTTCGGGAGTCTGTTACGCACGGGGAAGGATTAGCACCCCCGATACGCCCAGAAACTGGTACCTTGTTGATTAATTGATGTCTTTGAAGTCAATGATTTGAAAACTTGCAGGAATTTAAAATACAATCCTTATTTGCTTTAAAGTCATTTGGTTTGATTGAAAATGCATATCAAATGCCAGCTCGCCTTAAGGTAAAACGTCATATCCAATACATTAGGACACGACATTTCGACCTTTGAGGCTGAACTTGTCTTTTATTTGGAGTTCAGGTATTTGATTTTGAAAGGATATTCGAGTACTAGGAGTAAACGAGAGAAGTCGAAACCCAATACGTTAGGGCACAATTTCTCGAATTCCTAAGTACCGAACATTGCTTTGGTTTTAGAAAATCTTATCTTGAGATGACAAAATATCACATCCAATGCGTTAGGACGTAACATCTCGAACTCTCGAGAGTAAGTTCTTATGTTGAAAAATTACGCATTTATTTTGAAAGGCTTTTTGGTTACTTAGACTTAAACGGAAAATCGAGACCCAATACGTTAGGGCATGGTTTCCCGAGTGCCTAAATACGAATGTTGTCTTTTATAAAAATCATTAACGTTGGGTAAAAAGGTAATTTGTAAAACACGTGGTGAAGTGACAATAAGAGCATATATAACAGAAAGAAATGGAGCAAGGAAGTATAAATAAGAGCAACGATAGGATGCAAAAATGATATATAAGCTTTTTGTTCAAATTTCGTGTTTTGAAAAGGATATTTGGAGTATTTAGAATTAAACGAGGAAACCGAAGCCCAATACGTTAGGGCACGGTGCTCGAACTTCTAAACATCAAAACATTGCCTTTATAAAAAGATTAATTTGGCGTAAGGTAAAAAAATGTTGTATAATTCGTATTAAATTATTTAAAAAAACAGATGATAGTGATGATGGTAATATAATGTAATAATATAATAATGGAATAATATTAAAAGTAATACTAAATAGAAATATAATAATAATAATGGTAATAATAATACCTAACATTAAGATAAATATAATAGTAGTTTTGAAAATATACATATACATAAATATAATATGTACGCGATAATATTAAGGATAATATAGATTAGAAATGATAATGGCACCAAAAAAAAGTTATTAATAATACTAGGTAAGTATGTACACAATGTAATATTAAGATGTAAAAAGAAAATATAAGTGTGCTAACAAAACTATAAAGTTAAAACTATAATATGTACATGAAACAATAGTAAAAAACACGGGAATGAAATATGTACATGATACAATAATATTTAGAAGCATATATACGTAAAATATATTAGTATTAAAAATACATATAATATATATTTAAAATATAACATTAGAAAAATAACATGCATAAGGTAATATTAAGATATATACGTTAAAAGAATATATAATAATATAAAAAAAAAAACTATTGGTAATATTATATATAATATATAAGTATAAGTAAGTATGATAATAACAATGAAATATTAGTGTATGAAAAATATAGTAACAACAACCTAATAGTATTAAGATATATATATAATATATATGTGTGAAAATATGTAACTAATAGAATTACAAATACATATGCATTAAGTATAATATATGTGTATATATATATATATATATATGTATATATAAATATTAGGTAAAAAAGCTAATAAACATAACATGTTAACAAAATACATGATGATGGAGTAGTAAAAATATAATAGTAGGGTAAAATAATAATGATATGTTATTAATAATATATGAATAACAAAATAATTTTAATTAAAAATAATAATAATAATAATAATATTAAAACTAGAAGAAAATAACGAGAAAGGACGAAATTAAATTGAAAATCAGAGTTTCGGGCTAATTTGGAATAAAAGTAGGAGGAACAAAGGGCCTATTTGGATACGGGTCAAACTTAGAAGGACCAAAACAGGAGTTTACCCGGGTTTGTAAAACGACACCGTTGCGCGAAGGATTGAATTTCAAACGGAAACAAATTATCGGGCCAGATTGAAAATAGAAAATAACCTGATTGCAAAATAGAGGAAAAGCGAAAGGACTGCGCGCGCAATTAGCCCTTCAGTGGTCGAAAACACGCGGATCCTTTAGGGTCGGGTCGATCGGTTAGTATAAAAGGCCTAAAATTTTGTTTTTGGCCATTCGCACGGGGCAAAGAAAAAAAAAAAGAAAGGGAGAGAAGGGAGAGGGGAGGAGGAGAGAGGGGAGACCGGGAAGGGTCCGGTCACCGGACCACCGTACACCGCCGATCGCTGCCGTTCCGGCCACCGTTCCGGTGGCCGGAAAAAGGTAAAATTTTTAGATTTTTATATTATTTTTTGTATATTTTTGTTATTGTTTTTTGTTATATATTTTTTTAAATATACACGCATATAAGATAAAAAGAAATCACCTTCGAGCTTCCGGCTTCGATTCTAATATGGTTCCAAATTGGGGGGTATCCCTTCGCTGTGTTAGTGTTAGAACTCTTGTTTACTGCTTGGAATTTGCTGTCTTTATTTTGAGAATAGAAATTTCAGCGTATTGCTTCTATTTTTTTGAAAGAAATCCGAACCCCTTACACTGTGATTTGAATCGGCTTTTATAGCCTTATTTTTACAAGCTTTTTTCTCCTTTTACTTTCTGTCCCCTCGTTTTAATTATTTGCAGGAGCGAGGGCGGTGCTTGGGCGGTGGATTTGACAAGCAACAGTGGCTGCTGGCAGATGGCAGAGGCGGCAGCAGCAGATGCAAGTGGGAGCTGAAAATAGGGTTAGGTTGCTAGGGTTGCGGGATTAGGCTTGTAACGGGTCTAGGTTAGGTGGGTTTGGGTCTGATGGATGGTAATTGGGCTTGACCGGGTTTATGTTAGGTGGGTTTGGGTCTGATGGATGGTAATTGGGCTTGACCGGGTTTGGGGGTTTTAATTGTATGGGTTAATTTAATAATTGGTATTGGGTTTTAATTTGGGCACAATTGGTTTGTTTGCAATGGCCAAAATTGGTCTATGACAGCTGCCCCTCTTTGCTCATTGTCGTGTAATGGTAATAGAGCAAAGACAAAAGAAAGGCCAATTTTGCCCGGTCTCGCCAAATCTTGACTTCTTTGGTGCTTTTCTCGTTCAGGTAGTCACTTTCTTGTTTCAACCCCCCGTCTCTTGTAGCTTTGGTTCAATCCACTGCAACTTCAGAGATATGGCTTATAGCTTCAATCCATCACCTTAAAAAGTTCATCGTGATCTACTCTTCTGCAACTTTAGAGAGATCTGGTATCTTCAATCTGCTCTGCTACCACTTCAGAAATATGAAACTTGTCGCTTTAACTTGCTCCACTGCAATTTCAGGGACGCAAAATCTGTATCTTTGATTAGCTCCATTGTAACTTCAGGGATGAAATCTTGGTATCTTCAATTTGCCTCGATATGATCTCAGGAAGATGAAACTTGTAACTTCAACCTGTTCCACTGTAGCTTCAAGGATGCAAGATCCGTATCTTCGATCAGCTCCATTGTAACTTCAGGGGTGCAAAATATGATTCTTCAATCGGCTCCAACCTTCATTCTTTATTTTGAAACAAACATCGAAACTAGCCCAGCCTGCGAACTCTCGCAATATGGGTTAATTCTTTTGGATCATAAATTTAAAGTGCCCCAGTGTGTGACTTGAGACTTAACTCACCTCTCGCAATATGAGTTGGTCCTTTTGAAAAACAGAAATTAAAAACTAAAATTGAAAAAGCTCAACTCATCTCTGTAATATAAGTTGACTTTTGAAAAACAGAAATTAAAAACTGAAATTGAAAAAGCTCAACTCATCTCTGTAATATAAGTTGACTTTTGAAAAACAGAAATTAAAAACTAAAATTGAAAAAGCTCAGCTCATCTCTGTAATATAAGTTAACTTTTGAAAAACAGAAATTAAAAACTGAAATTGAAAAAGCTCAACTCATCTCTGTAATATAAGTTGACTTTTGAAAAACAGAAATTAAAAACTAAAATTGAAAAAACTCAACTCATCTCTTGATATGAGTTGGCTCTTGAAAAGCAGAAAATAAAAAAGCTCAACTTACTTCTGTAATATGAGTTGACTTTATAAATTAAAAACTGAAATTTGAAAAAGCTCAACTCATCCCTATAATATGAGTTGATTTTTGTAAGACGGGAATTGAAAAGCAGAGATGAAGAAGGCTCAACTCACCTCTGTAATATGAGTTGAATTTTGAAAAACATGAATTGAAAAAGAAATTGAAAAATACCTCAACATGCCTTGAGGCTCAACTCACCTCTGTAATGTGAGTTGATTTTTTGAAAAAGAAATTGAAAATACCTCAACGTGCCTTGAGGCTCAACTCACCTCTGTAATATGAGTTGATTTTTGAAAAAAAAATTGAAAATACCTCAACGTGCCTTGAGGCTCAACTCATCTCTGTAACATGAGTTGATTTTTTTGAAAAAGAAATTGAAAATACCTCAACGTGCCTTGAGGCTCAACTCACCTCTGTAATATGAGTTGATTTTTGAAAAAGAAATTGAAAATACCTCAACGTGCCTTGAGGCTTAACTCATCTATGTAACATGAGTTGATTTTTTTGAAACATAAGTTAAAAGATATTGAAAATACCTCAACGTGTCTTGAGGCTCAATCATCTCTGTAATATGAGTTGATTTTTGAAAAAGAAATTGAAAATACCTCAACGTGCCTTGAGGCTCAACTCATCTCTGTAACATGAGTTGATTTTTGAAAGAGAAATCGAAAATACCTCAACGTGCCTTGAGGCTCAACTCATCTCTGTAACATGAGTTGATTTTTTTGAAACATAAGTTAAAAGATATTGAAAATACCTCAACGTGTCTTGAGGTTCAACTCATCTCTGTAATATGAGTTGATTTTTGAAAAAGAAATTGAAAATACCTCAACGTGCCTTGAGGCTCAACTCATCTCTGTAACATGAGTTGATTTTTGAAAGAGAAATCGAAAATACCTCAACGTGCCTTGAGGCTCAACTCATCTCTGTAGCATGAGTTGATTTTTTTGAAACATAAATTAAAGGTACCTCGAAGTGCCATATCATCTGGTGGGGCTCAGGTGTCCTTTCCTTGATTCAGTAGAGTCATCGAAACCCCTTGTTCTGCTGAAATACCTGTATATGTCATGCATGATGTTATCATGATATGCATATGTTTGTCTTAAATGCCTGTATGCCTACATGATTATACTATGCGCCCTAGGCATGTCTGTCATATGTTTTCTTCTGTCGAAATTTTTTGATGATCTGTGTCTGTTGTTTCGAATCTTGATTTCCTCTTCAGGCTTTATACCCATCTTCAAACTCTACGAGTACTCTGTGTTTCTCAGATATCACTCTTTTACCCCTGGTTGGACTTTTGTCTTGCTTTGAGACTCTTGTACTTGTCAAATTTTCATCTAGGTAATGCTTAACACTCCTTTTGTTTAGAGCCTGTCATTTGCTATTTAGCATTTAAATAAACCATACAATAGAATGCATGAAAATGGCCAAGTAGGTATGAAAGGGAAACTTCCATTCATTTATTTCAAAAGTGATAAACAAAGAAAGTTGACCAAGAACAGTTGACAGTGTCGTGAAAGAAAAAGGATTATGTTCGATGGATACAAATGCTCTAGATTTTCAACACATGAACTCTTCCACGTTTCTTAATCAAGAATCCTTTTGAGCGTGACTTCTTGCATAGAAGGTTTCGAGCTTTCAGAAATACTTGAAATACTGTAGCCTTGCCGTTCGACTTCCTGTTTGAGTCTTCTTACTTTTTGAGTTCAAATTTGCTTCATTAAAACGCCCTTTCGGGTTTTCGTCCCAACCTTATTTTGTTGGCCAAGACGCCCTTTCGGGTTTTCATCTTGATCCCCTTTTGTTTACCAAGACGCCCTTTCGGGTTTTCATCTTGGTTTTCTCTTTTTTTTTTAAGCATAGTATTTCTTCACGGCATCTGAATTCACAGGATTAGGTAACTCCCTCCCATCCATTTCAGTGAGAATCAGGGCTCCACCTGAGAAAGCCTTCTTTACGACATATGGTCCTTCCCAATTAGGTGCCCATTTTCCCCGGAAGTCTTTCTGTATTGGAAGGATCTTTCTCAGTACAAGTTCTCCTTCGTGGAATTCTCTTGGCCGTATTTTCTTGTCATGGGCCGCAATCATCCTCTTCTGGTACATCTGTCCATGACAGATTGCCTTCAAGCGCTTTTTTTCAATAAGATTCAACTGATCATATCGAGCCCGAACTCATTCGGCTTCCTCTAATTTTGACTCTATTAAGATTCGTAATGAGGGGATCTCAACCTCGATGGGCAACACGGCCTCCATGCCATAGACCAAGGAGAAAGGAGTTGCCCCCATAGATGTTCGCACGGATGTGCGATATGCAAACAAAGCGAATGGTAGCTTTTCATGCCAGTCTTTATATGTCTCAGTCATCTTCCTGATAATTTTCTTGATATTCTTATTAGCCGCTTCAACAGCTCCATTCATTTTCGAACGGTAGGGTGAGGAATTATGATGCTTTATCTGAAATTGCTCACACACTTCCTTCATCATCTTGTTGTTCAGATTCATGGCATTATCTGAAATGATTCTCTCAGGTAAACCATATTGACAAATGATTTCCTTTTTCAAGAACTTGCAGACGGCAGTTTTTGTTACATTGGCAAATGACGTAGCTTCTATCCACTTCGTGAAATAGTCTATAACCACAAAAATGAATCGGTGTCCATTAGAGGCTTTCGGGGAAATCGGTCCTATGACATCCATGCCCCACATAGCAAAAGGCCATGGAGAAGTCATGACATGAAGGGGCGAAGGGGCTGCATGAATCTTATCACCGTAAATTTGACATTTGTGGCATTTTCGTGCATAACTGATGCAGTCGCTTTCCATCGTCATCCAGTAATAACCAAGTCTCATGATTTTCCTGGCCATAGAGAAACCATTGGCATGCATCCCACAAACTCTTTCGTGGACCTCTTCGAGTATTTTTCTGGCCTCAACGGTATCCACGCATCTCAGAAGTACCTGATCCTTTCCTTTTTTATACAGGATATCCCCATCAAGAACGAATCCCACCGCCATTCTTCTGAGTGTTCTTTTATCGTTCTCATTTGCTTGCTCAAGATACCTTTGATTTTTGACATATTCCAAAATATCATGGAACCAGGGCAATCCATCGACCTCATTCTCAATGCTACAACAATGTGCTGGAGCCTCATATATGCTCATTCTGAGGGGCATCACTTCCGTTTCTCTATTTGCTTTGAACATCGAAGCCAAAGTGGCTAAGGCATCTGCCAATTGGTTTTCTTCTCGTGGGAAGTAATTAAAAGTTATTTCTTCGAATTCCTTGATTAGATCCGTCACCAGATCACTGTACTTGACCAACTTCGGATCTCTTACTTCCCAATTTCCACGGATTTGGTAAATTACCAATGCTGAGTCTCCATACACTTCTAAGATTTTGATGTTCCGTTCAATTGCTGCACGAAGTCCCATGATACAAGCCTCATATTCCGCTATGTTATTAGTACAGAAGAAATTCAATCTAGCGGTAAATGGATAATGGCTCCCTTCTGGGGATATCAAGACTGCTCCAATCCCATGCCCTAATGTATTCGATGCCCCATCAAAGTACATCTTCCATGACTTTGCTCTTGACGAATCACATTCTTCTTTTGTAATGCACATCAAGTCCTCATCCGAGAAATTAAATTTCAAAGGCTCGTATTCTTCCGTTGTTCGTGCTACTAAGAAGTCAGCTATTGTACTTCCCTTTACTGACTTTTGGTTTACATAGACAATGTCGTATTCTGACAATAAGATCTGCCACCGTGCCATTCTTCCTGAGAGTGAAGGCGATTCCATCATGTACTTTATTGGGTCTAGCTTTGAAATTAGCCATGTCGTATGATACAACATATACTGCCTGAGTCTCCGAGCTGCCCAAACTAAAGCACAACATAGCTTTTCAATTGACGAATACCTTATCTCACATTCTGTGAACTTCTTGCTGAGGTAGTAAATCGCATTTTCTTTTTTACCTGACTCATCATGCTGCCCCAGTACGCAGCCCATTGACCTTTCAAACACAGCCAGATACAGTATCAATGATTTTCCTAGGGTTGGCGGTACTAACACCGGAGGACTAGACAAATACTGCTTTATTTTGTCAAAAGCCTCTTGGCATTCCTCGTTCCATTCTCCCGGGTTGCTCTTTCGAAGGAGTCGAAATATTGGATCACACTGATTGGTAAGCTGAGCAATGAATCGAGTGATATAATTCAATCTTCCCAAAAATCCTCTGACTTCTTTTTGCGTGCGCGGGGATGGCAATTCTTGTATGGCTTTTATTTTATCTGGGTCAACTTCAATGCCCCTTTTACTGACAATGAAGCCTAGCAACTTTCCTGAGGTTACCCCAAATGTACACTTAGCTGGGTTAAGCTTCAACTGGAACTTCCTTAGTCTCTCGAATAATTTTCTGAGATTTTCAATGTGCTCTCCTTCCCCACGGGATTTAGCAATCATATCATCAACGTAGACTTTTATCTCTTTATGCATCATGTCATGGAACAACGTGACCATGGCCCTCTGATATGTTACCCCAGCATTCTTTAAACCGAATGGCATCACCTTGTAGCAGAAAGTCCCCCACATTGTGACGAATGTGGTTTTCTCCATATCCTCAGGGGCCATCTTGATCTGGTTATACCCCGAGAATCCATCCATGAAGGAAAATAGTGAGTGTGTTGCTGTATTATCCACCAGTGTATCTATGTGTGGTAAGGGAAAATTGTCTTTAGGGCTTGCCCAATTTAAGTCACGGTAATCCATGCACATTCATACTTTGCCATCCTTCTTCGGCACCGGAACAATATTAGCCACCCATTCTGGATATTTGGAAGCCTGTAAGAAGCCAGCATCAAATTGTTTCTTGACTTCTTCCTTTATCTTTAATAACATCTCAGGTCTCATCCATCTTAGTTTTTGTTGAATGGGTTTACATTCTGGCTTTAATGGGAGTTATGGACCACTATATCTTCATCCAATCCTGGCATATCTTGATACGACCAAGCGAATACGTCTTTATACTCACGAAGTAGAACAATCAAGTTACGCCTGGTGTTCTCCGAAATGGAAGTCCCGATCTTCACTTCTTGCTTCCTCTCTTCATTTCCCAAGTTCACTGTTTCAACAGCTTCTTGGTGTGGTAGGATCTGTTTATCCTCTTGTTCCACCATTCTCAGCAAGTCAGGAGACGAGACATAGTCTTCAACATTTTCCTCAGCCTCGAACTCTCCTAAGCAAACAGCCCTCTCAAAATCAACTTCAAGATTTGTAACGGGTTTGTTCATGTTATCGATATCCGAGCACCTGAAAGTTAAATAAAATAAAAAAAGAAAAAGCATAGAGGGGCGTTGAAGTATTGGAAACAACAAACAACATGCTATGGTATGGTATGAGGTAAATGTAAGGATGGACTGGTGAAATGAGAGCATAATTGTGAAATTAATGAGAATGTAAAAAGGATCGTGACAAAATGCATCTTCATTAATATTCATTCAAACGATAAAGAGCGAACGCGAGCTCTTACAAAAGCATCCTATTACAGCTAAGGATGTAATAAAAATTTAGTGTTGAGCATTACTCTGAAGACTTAGAAACTACAAGAAGGTCCTCAGCGGTCCAATTGTTCAATTTGAAACCAGGAGAACAAGGGCGTATCATCTAAACACCTTTGTTCTCGTCAGCCCCTTCGTTAATGGCATTTATGCTGATATTTTGAAAACCCTCTTCGATTAATACCAGTGTGCCAAGTGAATCCTCTTGTCCCGGGTATATTATTCCTGCAGATGTGAACGTTCTTGACAAAGGAGGGTAATCTATGGGTTCCCATTCTGGTTCTCGACCCAGGGTTCTTGCAATCCTTCTTTCTTGATTCTTCTTCCACTGTTTCTTTAAGTGACGTGCATTCAGTTGGAATCCTAGACCAAACCGAGCCTTGTGAGTAACTGGCTTCAAGGCCCTGACTATTCCTTGCTGAAATTTTCCCAAGCCTTTCCTTGTTCGGGCTCCCCTTCTCACGGTTAACTTGATTCCCATTTTAGTATTTTTGGATAGCTTAGGTTCGGGAATTCTGTTTCCCTCTGCCATGAATGTGGCATTGACGAATTCCAAGGATCGAAAGGAACACTCCACCGCATCCTTACTTACTTCCAGGTATGGGGTATCGGTAGAGATGGAAGCGACAATATCTTCCTCATCCTCGACCGTAACCAGATAACCGTCTATGATGAATTTCACTTTTTGATGAAGAAACGATGGAACTGCGCCCGCAGAATGTATCCAGGGTCTTCTCAGGAGGCAATTGTACGATGGTGTGATATCCATGACTTGAAATTCCACCTCGTAGATGTAGGGGCCTACTTCCAAAGGGATCTCGATCTTTCCCATTACTTCACGCCTCATCCTATCGAAGGCCCTTACTGTGGAATGACAAGGCCTTAGGTAAGACAAGTCTATTGGGATTCGAGATAGTGTGGCCAATGGCATAACATTAAGTGCTGACCCATTATCAATAAGCACATTGGGTATTATATACCCCTTACAACGGGTTGTGATGTGTACGGAACCTCTCCCGTTGGGCGGTATTTCGTCGTCGTTAAAAGAAATGAAGTTATCAGCATTCAGATTGTTGACCCACCTACCAAGTTTTTCGACGAATACATTGTTCGCTACATAGGCTTGGTTCAGTACTTTCAACAAGGCATTTCGGTGGGATTCAGAGTTCAATAACAGAGATAGTACCGAAATCCGCGCAAGTTGTTTACTCAATTGTTCGACTACATTATATTCGCTGTGTTTGATAAACTTTAAGAACTCTTGAGCTTCTTCTTCATCCACTAGCTTCTTGGTTTCAGGCTCCAGTCCAGTTTCATGTTCGATTTCTGTCTCGTACATTATTGCCTTTCCTTTCTGTTTCAAGTCACCACTTTTCTTTGTCGGCTCAGTTTCCTTAGAATAACACCGTCCGCTTCGAGTAAAATGGCCCACTTCTCCCATATTTACAGTTTTAGACCTTTCACCTTCAGGCGTGACGATATTGATATCGTATTTCCAGGGCACAGCTTTATCATCCTTATAAGGAAAAGGTGATGGTACTTCAATTATTACTTTCGGCTTCATTGGTTCCTTTTTTGCGTCATAATAGATTACCAGCAGTCGGTCAGC
The DNA here is from genome assembly GCA_020496765.1 of Gossypium stocksii. Taxonomy (NCBI): domain Eukaryota; kingdom Viridiplantae; phylum Streptophyta; class Magnoliopsida; order Malvales; family Malvaceae; genus Gossypium; species Gossypium stocksii. Next base: position 53,224,070 of record CM035629.1, on the reverse strand, counting down.
GTTATATGGGCAACCTGACGACTGATCGTCAGAGGTGCATACTTCACCTTTGTCAACCTCTTTACTTTTGCTAATAATCCCAATTTTCTTACTGTCCATCATATCTTGCAGCAAGCTTCTGAATTCGTCACAGGTTTGGATATCATGTCCGTCAATGCCATGGAAGTCACAAAAATTCTGACCTTCCTCCTTACAGATCTTACCAGGATGATTGATCAATCCTTTTTCCACCAAAACCCCCCAGACTTTCTGCAGGGGTGTTTTTACTTTTGCAACGCATCTTTTGGTATACCAACCATTCTCCTCCATTACCATATTCACATTCCCTCCACCGTGATTGGGGAATGGGTTCCCAGTCGTGCTGCTACCACCGTCAAATCGAAAAATACCTGCGTCAATGAGTCCTTGAACTCTTCTTTTAAAAGTAAGACAGTTCTCCGTGGAGTGCCCCTGATTTCCAGCGTGGTACACATAGCTGGCATTTGGGTCGTACCACTTTGGGTACGGAGGCTTCAAGGGTGCCATGTAGTGTGGGGATATCAGCTGCTTTTCTAAGAGTTTCGGGTATAGTTCCCCGTATGACACACGGATGGGGGTAAATTGCTATTTTTCGACAGTGGGTCTCGCAGGCCTTGGCTCATTTTGAGGTTGTCCTTGTATGGGCGTTGTGTTTTGCGAGAAAGTGGCAGTTGGTCTTGGATTAGTGGTGGCGTAAACGGGGTAAGAAGGGTATTGAGGCGGTGTTTGGTAGTATGCGTTTTGAGGAGGATAGTAGAAGTTTAGAGGTGGGTGATTTCGTGGCCGGGGTTGGTTCGGGTACGGGTTGGGGGCGTAACGACTTCCCGTTCCCACCATATGGGTTTCTGGGTCCTTCTTTTTTATGGGAACTGCCTTCTTCGAATTTTCTTGCCATTCCATTCTACCGCTCCTGATGGCGTTCTCGATAAGCTCACCGGATATGACAATATCCGCTAAGTCTTTTGTAGCGCTTCCCACCAATTTGTCATAAAATGGTGCTTTCAAAGTATTAATGAAGAGGACGGTTATCTCAGTTTTCGTCAACAGAGGTTCTACTTGAGCTGAGATGTCCCTCCACCTTTGCGCGTATTGTCTAAAGGTTTCCGACGGTTTCTTCTCCATCATCTATAGCGTCATACGATCGGGTACCATGTCAGACACGTGCTTATACTGTTCGCAAAATGCCGACGCCAAGTCTTTCCATGTTCGGATCTTTTCTCTGCTAAGCTGATTGTACCAGCGAAGAGCTGATCCAACAAGGCTGTCTTGGAAACAATGTATGAGTAATTTATCTTCATGTACATAGCCGGTCATTTTTCGGCAAAACATGACCAAGTGTGCCTTCGGACATCTTGTTCCATCATATTTTTCAAATTCAGGCACTTTGAATTTTGGCGGCAAAACTAGACCAGGTACTAAACTAAGCTCCTTAGCACTTAGTGCGGAGAAGACCTCAGTGCCTTCTATCGCTTTAAGTCTTTCCTCTAAGCTTTTATACTTTTCTCGAGCTTCGTGATCGTCTGCCCTCAACCTGGCGATTTCCACCGGGTCATCTAGATCAGGAACAGGTGGATTAGCAGGAGTGGACACAGATATTCCCTGTCCTGGGTGAGCAGCTGGCGCCGGTCGCTGTTCCAAGCCAGTGGATTCCCCTTGAATGTATACTCTTTGTGTCATATGGGGCGGAGTGAACCCCGGTGGGTAAAGTAGATCTTGATCGGGGTTAACAACCTCAAGATTATGCATGGGCCCTTTTCCTTTTACCAAGGCCGACATCATCTCCATCATCTTAGTCATTTGGTCTTTTTGTTCTAGTGACTCCTCCCGCGATCTCACTATCAGATCCCTCGTCTCTTGCTGTGATTTGGCTAGTTGCTCTTGTAGTTCCTTTTGAACTCTTTCTATTCTTTCGATTCTTTCATTAAATGCAGCCTCCATTGTTCTAACTTACCGGCGCGTTCTATACGAATGATGCAGTTCCAGCCTTTATATTGTCGTAACTGCGAATCGTGCGATTTTGACCTTAGTGAATGACTATGAGATATTTACATGAAATGAATGCATAGATGCCTCATGAATGCAAAAATGCCACATGAACATTAGTCATGAATACATATGAGAATTATTGCATGGTAATGCAATGCGTATGAATGAAAAGAAAGAGGCGTTAATTCTTGATTCGATTCTATTAGATCACTTTTCTAGAAAACGAACTTCTTTACATAAGGTAGATGATTACATATACGACTTGGCCCTATTTCCTAGGGTCTTAACTTTTTTGAGAAGCCAGGCTAAGTCTCGACCACGATCTGATACTGACTCAAACTTTAAGCTTAATATGTCAGCTTCTGCTGCTAGGATTTGCAGATGCTCGGCGACTTCTCGAATTTGAATCAAGGCTTCGCCCATGACATGATCCCAATCTCTAACCTGACTCTGTGAGTAGTGGAGCTGTTCCTTTTAGTGTTCATTGTTTGCTTCAAGGAGTTCAATTCGTAATTCAGCATTTTGCAGTGCCCTCTCTGACTCCTCTATTTTTACTTTTAACTCCTCGATTTTGCTTAAACTAGCTTTTAGCTTAATCACAGAGTTACGATTGCGATGATGATACAGGGACTTTTCCAAGTCAACTATCCGAGCTCGCAACCTGTCTTTTTCACTCTGACTTTCTAGCAAACTTCTTTTTAGGGCATCTTCTCGTGTCTAGGTTTCCTGAAATTGCCTTTCCCAACGACTAGCCTTAGTTTTTTCCTCTTTGACTTCTTGTCTCCACTGTTCTGATGTCTTACCCAAACCAGCAGTTCTTCTGGCCCTACAGATTTTCTTGTATCGCGTCTTCAAATCGTCTAAGTCTTCTTCGACCCTACTCTTCCCTTTTCTTAGCTTCTCAGCCTCCAGCTTGTGGATATCAACGTCTAATCCCAATTGCATCTTTTCCTCTTCGAGCTTCTCTATCTTTTTTTCTAATTCTCGACTCTTTTCTTCAAAGTCTTGTTTGATAACTTCCAATTCTGATGGGATCACTCGCAGATGCTCTTCTAAAGGCCGAGCATTTTCTTGACTTGGCAAGAGGACATTATCGTTGACTCTCTGACTTCTCCAGTAGTCGTACTCAGGGGTTGACATTGGTTTTGCAGCAAATCTCTTCATCCTGCAAGTTTGGCTCCAAGCTTTCGATATTTCACGAATTTTCTGTTTATAGTTTTTGCCTCTGTACACAAACTCACTTTGGGCTAAACCTTGCGTAGCCGGCACAAACTGTCTTGACCGATATTGTCTCAATACGAGCAGTGGAGCGTATCCAATAGCCCTCCATATCCCAAGAAGAGGAACCTAGTCGAAGTCACCACAGCGATATAAAATTTGATCAAGAGTCAGCCATGGAGCTTTCCATTCGATATCTTCGACTTGCAAATTCTGAAGGATTTCCATCCATTTTTCTTCTGAAATGTCGTCCCGTCTTGGTGTCGATGCTATATCTTTTAACGGAGAATAATCCACATAGCAAGCTTGGTAGGACGGCTTCTCTAATTTCCAGAAATGACTATGGAACCAAGCTAACAGGAGCTGTGTACACCCTATGAAACTTCCCTCGTCGGCTCTTCGGCATGCGTTTAATGATCTGAAGGTTTCTGCTAATATTGCAGGGACTGGATTGACTCTTTTGCTTAGTCGATCGAATAAATCAGTAACTGCTTCATCTATGTACCTTAGGGCTTTAGGGAAGATTACTAGCCCGTAGATGCCTAAGGCGAACACATCAACTCTTATTTTCATGTCAGGATGCGTTAAGACCAGATCCTTCAAACTCTTCCATGGGACACACTTGCCTTCGCCTTTCAGCTGGATTCGGGCTACAACCCACTGCTCACTCATGCTTGTGATATTCATTAATTTCTTCACAAAGCTTGGGACGTTGACCATCCTGACATAGGCTTTATCAGTCTGTATCTTCGGACAACGAAGTAAGGTGGTGTATTCTTCCACTGTGGGTACCAGGTCCACATTTCCGAAAGTAAAACAACTGTATGCTAAGTTCCAAAATTGAGTCAGGGCTCGGAACAGGTGCTTATCTACCTTAATATCGAGTAAGCAAGGTAGATCACCATAATTATAGTAAAACAGCTGCTTGGCCTTGTCGTCCCAGTTGACTCATATCTCTCTCAGCTCTCGGAGATCATTTTGTGTTACACTGATGCTGGTAAAGTCCCATAACTCTGAAGTATATCCCTCTACCAAACTATCTCCTTTCTCTTCCCATGTTTCCTCGGACCACTTTCGGACGGTCGCATTTTCTTCTACTCTATCAAGAAACCCCTTTTCCATGATCAGCGCTCTATTTAGCAACCGGTCCTGAATTGACGCCTCTTTTCTAGTGCTATGCAATACGATGCGATCATAAACAAAACAAAACACACATATGATGACAGAGCACATATTCGGGTAACTTTCTAGGGTTTTGGCCTGACTTCACCTAGGGTGGGCTTCTAAGGCTCAGTAGATGTCGCTTGGTTCTAGAGTAAAGGGTACCTAAACCAGCGAATTCCTCGATCTTCACCCGTTATAGGCTCATATGGATCGAGTTCGGTTCAGGGGGACACATTTCCCTATGGCCATGCGGAGATGAAAACCTCACGAAGGCATAGTTTCTCACTCCCACATAAAGGGTGTGACCCCGATGGTCATGCAAATGGAATGTGCAGAGATATAAAAGGCTTGCAGTAAAATACGAAATAAAGTAGTGAAAATCTCATCTCAAGATTGATAAAATGCAATGAAAGGATCGTATATTAAAAACAAATTTCCAAATTTCGACTGAAAGACAAAAATTAATCAACTTGAGGTTCGACTCTCGTTTTAACGTCCCCAGCGGAGTCGCCAAGCTGTCGATACCATTTTTGTGAAAACAAAATGGACGTCGACTTAAAAATATGAACTGGAGTCGCCACCGATCTTTTTTAGGGTGCGATCGGTCACCTCAAAAAGGGGGTTGTTTTTGATAAACTATTTAATTTATTAAAACAACGATTTTGGTCTGCATACCAGAAAAATAGGTTCGGGAGTCTGTTACGCACGGGGAAGGATTAGCACCCCCGATACGCCCAGAAACTGGTACCTTGTTGATTAATTGATGTCTTTGAAGTCGATGATTTGAAAACTTGCAGGAATTTAAAATACAATCCTTATTTGCTTTAAAGTCATTTGGTTTGATTGAAAATGCATATCAAAGGCCAGCTCGCCTTAAGATAAAACGTCATATCCAATACATTAGGACACGACATTTCGACCTTTGAGGCTGAACTTGCCTTTTATTTGGAGTTCAAGTATTTGATTTTGAAAGGATATTCGAGTACTAGGAGTAAACGAGAGAAGTCGAAACCCAATACGTTAGGGCACAATTTCTCGAATTCCTAAGTACCGAACATTGCTTTGGTTTTAGAAAATCTTATCTTGAGATGACAAAATATCACATCCAATGCGTTAGGACGTAACATCTCGAACTCTCGAGAGTAAGTTCTTATGTTGAAAAATTACGCATTTATTTTGAAAGGCTTTTTGGTTACTTAGACTTAAACGGAAAATCGAGACCCAATACGTTAGGGCACGGTTTCCCAAGTGCCTAAATACGAATGTTGTCTTTTATAAAAATCATTAACGTTGGGTAAAAAGGTAATTTGTAAAACGCGTGGTGAAGTGACAATAAGAGCATATATAACAGAAAGAAATGGAGCAAAGAAGTATAAATAAGAGCAACGATAGGATGCAAAAATGATATATAAGCTTTTTGTTCAAATTTCGTGTTTTGAAAAGAATATTTGGAGTATTTAGAATTAAACGAGGAAACCGAAGCCCAATACGTTAGGGCACGGTGCTCGAACTTCTAAACATCAAAACATTGCCTTTATAAAAAGATTAATTTGGCGTAAGGTAAAAAAATGTTGTATAATTCGTATTAAATTATTTAAAAAAACAGATGATAGTGATGATGGTAATATAATGTAATAATATAATAATGGAATAATATTAAAAGTAATACTAAATAGAAATATAATAATAATAATGGTAATAATAATACCTAACATTAAGATAAATATAATAGTAGTTTTGAAAATATACATATACATAAATATAATATGTACGCGATAATATTAAGGATAATATAGATTAGAAATGATAATGGCACCAAAAAAAAGTTATTAATAATACTAGGTAAGTATGTACACAATGTAATATTAAGATGTAAAAAGAAAATATAAGTGTGCTAACAAAACTATAAAGTTAAAACTATAATATGTACATGAAACAATAGTAAAAAACACGGGAATGAAATATGTACATGATACAATAATATTTAGAAGCATATATACGTAAAATATATTAGTATTAAAAATACATATAATATATATTTAAAATATAACATTAGAAAAATAACATGCATAAGGTAATATTAAGATATATACGTTAAAAGAATATATAATAATATAAAAAAAAACTATTGGTAATATTATATATAATATATAAGTATAAGTAAGTATGATAATAACAATGAAATATTAGTGTATGAAAAATATAGTAACAACAACCTAATAGTATTAAGATATATATATATAATATATATGTGTGAAAATATGTAACTAATAGAATTACAAATACATATGCATTAAGTATAATATATGTATATATATATATATGTATATATAAATATTAGGTAAAAAAGCTAATAAACATAACATGTTAACAAAATACATGATGATGGAGTAGTAAAAATATAATAGTAGGGTAAAATAATAATGATATGTTATTAATAATATATGAATAACAAAATAATTTTAATTAAAAATAATAATAATAATAATAATATTAAAACTAGAAGAAAATAACGAGAAAGGACGAAATTAAATTGAAAATTAGAGTTTCGGGCTAATTTGGAATAAAAGTAGGAGGAACAAGGGCCTATTTGGATACGGGTCAAACTTAGAAGGACCAAAACAGGAGTTTACCCGGGTTTGTAAAACGACACCGTTGCGCGAAGGATTGAATTTCAAACGGAAACAAATTATCGGGCCAGATTGAAAATAGAAAATAACCTGATTGCAAAATAGAGGAAAACCGGAAGGACTGCGCGCGCAATTAGCCCTTCAGTGGTCGAAAACACGCGGATCCTTTAGGGTCGGGTCGATCGGTTAGTATAAAAGGCCAAAAATTTTGTTTTTGGCCATTCGCACGGGGCAAAGAAAAAAAAAAGAAAGGGAGAGAAGGGAGAGGGGAGGAGGAGAGAGGGGAGACCGGGAAGGGTCCGGTCACTGGACCGCCGTACACCGCCGATCGCCGCCGTTCCGGCCACCGTTCCGGTGTCCGGAAAAAGGTAAAATTTTTAGATTTTTTATATTATTTTTGTATATTTTTGTTATTGTTTTTTGTTATATATTTTTTTAAATATACACGCATATAAGATAAAAAGAAATCACCTTCGAGCTTCCGGCTTCGATTCTGATATGGTTCCAAATTGGGGGGTACCCCTTCGCTGTGTTAGTGTTAGAACTCTTGTTTACTGCTTGGAATTTGCTGTCTTTATTTTGAGAATAGAAATTTCAGCGTATTGCTTCTATTTTTTTGAAAGAAATCCGAACCCCTTACACTGTGATTTGAATCGGCTTTTATAGCCTTATTTTTACAAGCTTTTTTCTCCTTTTACTTTCTGTCCCCTCGTTTTAATTATTTGCAGGAGCGAGGGCGGTGCTTGGGCGGTGGATTTGACAAGCAATAGTGGCCGCTGGCAGATGGCAGAGGCGGCAGCAGTAGATGCAAGTGGAGCTGAAAATAGGGTTAGGTTGCTAGGGTTGCGGGATTGGGCTTGTAACGGGTCTAGGTTAGGTGGGTTTGGGTCTGATGGATGGTAATTGGGCTTGACCGGGTTTATGTTAGGTGGGTTTGGGTCTGATGGATGGTAATTGGGCTTGACCGGGTTTGGGGGTTTTAATTGTATGGGTTAATTTAATAATTGGTATTGGGTTTTAATTTGGGCACAATTGGTTTGTTTGCAATGGCCAAAATTGGCCTATGACAATGTGATGAAAGTTAATAAAAATTTGATTACGGTGAACAAATTTTATTACGGTGGGTGACATTGGTTACAATGACCTAAAATTATTTTTTAAAATTTAACTCGAATAAATATATTCGATTCGATTCGATTCGAATTCCATTTCACTCGTCTCGATTCGAGAAAATTTCAAGTCAAATTAGGATGATAGAATATGATTAATCAACTCGATTAACTCGAAATTTTTTCATTTGATTCGATTCTATTCGATCGAACGCTCACCCCTAGCTATGATAGCAACAAGATAAGCCTTTTTAAACAACTTAAAAGATTGAGATGCCTTCTGTTGTGTCTGTTTTCAACAGACTTATGGTCCCAGCTTCTGCAAGTGGCTATACGCGGACCGTATCTTTATGTTAAAGTTTAGTTTGTTTAGTATATTCCAAAAGAACCAGTGGATTCTCTTCTTTAGATATATGGGAAAATAATATTAAAATAATCATTATTATATTATTTGAAACTGCCATAGTTTGTCTTTTTGTGTGTATGATAAACATGAAATTTTTATTATTTGATTTGAGATATGTGTTAAATCTGAGAATATTGATATCCTATAATATAATAATGAAGTATAATTTATCATGTTTGTTGCAGAATGGCGGGGGATGCAGGAAAAATATATGTATTAAGGTAATTCTTTTGTGGGAACTTTGGTATAAATCCTAAATGGGATTATGTAGGAGGGACCATAGAGAATTCCAAGTTGACCCTGATTTGTTATGCTATTGGGGCATAATAAATAATGTAAAAGACGGGTTATGGGGGGTAAATTTTGTATTTACTATGAGGTCCCAACTGTAGTCTTTAATGGAAATACCTTAGTCCTAGTTCATTTTGGCAACAGTGAGGCAAATGTCAAACATTTTAGAACATAGATTTGATTTAAATCTTTGTGGCAGATAGTATTGATGATGTTGATGGAGATGTACCTGCGGGAATTAATATAGATGTTTGTGGGGGTCGTGGGAATATTGACGAGGGAATTAATACAGAGGTGGGTGGGGGTAATAGATTTAATAAAGTTTAGGGACAGGTGGCGGTGAGGGAATAATGATGAGGTGGGTCTAGGAATTAATATTGATGTGGGTTAGGGAAGGGTAGTTGTTGGCATTGTTGAAGATGCAGGTGAAGAGGTGTGGGAAGACTTTGTTGAAAATGAGGTATTGATTTTGAAGCTAAGGGTGAAGAAACAGGTGCCGGTAATGATGATAATGTTGAAGGGGATAGGGTTGTGGCAGATGATATTTTAGGGAAAGATACTGAAAATGTTCATGAAAGTGAGTACATGGACTCATCAGATCCAAGAGAAGATGGGGACAATGAGAAGAGTGATGATTAACTGAGGACACCATACGATGGGTACAACTCTATGGGACATATGTATGACTCTAAATGTGTAATCCCTATATGGGAAATAAGGCTTAGGTTCCTAGATATATTTAACGATGCTGTCAAGAAATATGCCTTTCCTAAGGGAGTGTAGTAAGGTTCACAAGAATGAATCAGGTAGAACAAGGGTATGTTGTAACCAAGGGTGCCCTTGGAAGTTTTATGCTAGTTATGTCAGTAGGCATAATTGTGTTACTGTCAAAACATACACTCCTGTTCGTAAGTGTTATAGGATAAGTAAAAACACTTTTTTGTATTTAGATTAGTAAATATTAAATAATATTTTATGGACTCACTCGTTGAATTTGTGATTTTAAAATCACTATTTTTGACACAACATAAAATGGGTTAATACAATTCTCTCCCCTTAAAAGAAATTTCGTCATTAAAATTTTTACCTTTAGGTTTGGATATTACGATTTCATCGATTTCTTAGTGTCCCAAGTAACTTCCTTGATACCATGTCAATGCCAGAGTATTTTTACTAATGGTATCCGTATATTTCTCAGTTCTTTAACTTCCCGAGTTGGAATTTTAATCGGTTTTTCACGCATGGCTTGTAATACAGTTCTTAAGTGTTGAACGTGTAACAACCCGTTTTCAATGAAATCGGAACAGTGGTTTTGAGATCACAAATTCAAGGTGTGAAAATTTTATTTTATTATTATTTTATTGCCTGCAGCATGATAGTAATACTGTATAAAAATTTCGTTAAGAAATTTTACCGTTTACATGCTCAATTTAATGAAAAATATTAAATCGCGTAAAGTGTAAAAGTTAAGTTCTAGTAGCTAAAGGTATTAAATAGCTAGAAAACTTTAAAGTTTAAGTCCTTATATGGTAATTAGACCATAAATAGAGATACTAGATGTAGATGGCTTGGTATAAGTGTAATTAGAAATATTTTTAAAGGCTAATTATGTAATTTGTTAAATAAAGATAAAAATAATAAAATAAAATAAAATAAGTCATCATCTTTATTCTCATCTCTTACAACCGAAATTAAGAAAGTATGGAAGCCATGGGAGCTTAAAGTTTCAGCAAAACAAATTACCTTGCATTGGTATGAATTTTTATTCCGTTTTTAAGTATTTATATATTTTCGAGAACATTGTAGCTTAATCTAGCTAGCCTGGGGACTAATTTGTGAAACTGTTAATCTATTAGGGTTTTACCATTAATGAATATACATGAATTTTGATGTTTGATGATAGAAAATGAATATTGGTTGTTAGATAAACAACTTTTGTTAAGAGATTTTTGATGAAATTGTAAATTAGGTACTAAATTGAAAAACATAAATTTTACATGGTTACTTTGTGAAATAAATGAAACACAGGGCTTGCTAGGGATCTAATTAATATTCAACTATAGTGGGTTGTGGTGGAATTTCATGAATTTCCATTTTTATGAGCTAGGGACTAAATTGCAAAGGAATTAATAATATATGGGCAAAATGGTAATTTTTCAAAATATGTTTTTGGGCTAAACTGAATGAATTATATATTAAATTGAATTAAATTTATCCATATAGATCAAGACAGACCTTGTACGACTTTAGATCGGGGCAAAAAGAAAGTCTCGGATTAATCACATCTGTATCTACGTATAATCGTCGAGGTAAGTTCATGTAATTAAATTGTGTTTATATGTTTAAATTGAATTATACATGTTTTATGAAATGTCATATATATATATATATATATATATATATATATACCGATTGCATATCCAATGATGTATAACGATTACCGAGCTCGTTTGAACCTTAGGAATTCGTAGGATACAAATGACATGTCATTAAGTTTTACATGATTTGAGTACTGGTCCTGAACGTCCTACCGATGGTTGAGGTCTAGCATATGTTACAGATACTCTACAGCTTGTGTGAGCAGCATCGTGTAGCTACATTCTGACCCGTAGCTCGTGTGAGCATACCGATTTATAGCTCGTGAGAGCATGCTGATCTATAGCTCGAGTGAGCATACTGATTCACAGCTCGTATGAGCATACATGTACATGAATTGACGGATTATAGTTATATGAGCTAGCACGCTATGTGTGAGCTATCCTGGGTATCCAACGGTATTCTAAACGGTTCAACAGACAATATTATGATACGAAATGGTAAGAGTTTGACAAGGACTATTACAGGAACACATATGATTTTACATGAAAAATATGGTTACATGATATATGGAAAAATGAAATGGATGATACATGAATATGGAATTTGAATCAATGGTTATGTTCATCTATGTTTATTGGCTTATATATGTAATTACATGGCTAACATGGTTGGTGTATATGTGCTTAGGCATTTGGCCAAATTGTATTAGGATATGCTTGTTTACTTACATATTATATGACTATATGATAAGTTAAATTCTATGTTATACGAACTTACTAAACTTAGATGCTTACTCTGTGTTATTTTTCGTGTTTTATAGTGAATCAGAATCTCGTTCGGGTTGGAAGCTTGTCGGAGCTATATTACACTATCCATCTGCTCTTTTGATCCATTCAGTTGTTTAATTTTGGTTATAATGGCATGTATAGGTATTTTGGCTAATGTTGGCCTATATGTTTTGTTGTAAATATGACCATTTTATTTGGCTTGTGTTTGACATATTTTGGTATGTATATAAGTAGCATTAACATGGGTGATGTGTGGCTTGTTTTGTGTTGAACAATGAAAGGTAATGTGACATCCCTTACCCGTATCCAACGCTGGGATAGGGTACAAGGCATTACCTTACTAATACTCAATGCAATCATACGAATTTAAGCCAATGAAATGAGTCCCAATTTAAAACTTTTTCAAACATTGTCCCACGGACCTTCCTATGGGCCTGCGAGGCCTAAAACATGATTTGGAAACAATCCGGGACGATTTCGGATACTTAAGAAAATTCCTTCAAAAACTATTAAAAATAGGGCACACGCCCGTATGGCCTTTAGACACGACTGTGCTAATGGCCTGTATGGCTCCCACAGCCTACGTATCGAGGGACACGCCCGTGCCCCTCGTCCGTGTGGGTTTATTTTCCAACATCGAACCTACAGGGATTTTCACATGGCCTGGCACACGCCCATGTGCTCAGCTTGTGTCCCTCAAATGGCCATGACACGCCTGTGTCGCGACCCGTGTGCAAAAACCTTGGCATTCTGTTTCTAACGTCAACAGACACACGGTAGTGGCACATGCCCGTGGGGTGGACCGTGTGTCACACACGGCCTAGACACATGTCCGTGTATCTACCTAAGTGGACAAAAATAGGCTATTTGCCAAGCCTCTTTGCCACCCTAAAACAAGACCAAATGCAAAATCAACCATACCAAGACTTTTATACTCAAATATTAGCCATAAATTGACATTCCAACATATTCCTATGTACCAATCATGCATTGCAACCAAACATAATCACATCATAAACAATAGACAAAATATGAATAGCCAAATTTATGAACCGTAATTAATATGAGCCACATCTCATGGCCATATGCATATAACTTAATATAAGCCAATACATTTTGCCAAAATCATAATAATGCATGCCATAAAACTAGATCCCTATACTTGCCACTCATTTGAAAATTTCTAATTTATACCTCGTTAATCCAAGGGTAGTGACTTGATAGTGTGATCCTGCCTTCGAAAATCTCCAACCCCGAGCTAACCTGTTAACACTAAAGAAAAGGAAAGGAGGGAGTTAAGCTTTATATCTTAGTAAGACCATATGAAAATAATAAGCAATTTATCAACTTGCTTCTCAAGGTAGTACAACCACATTTGTACTTTTATCTATGCATAGGTCAAGCTATTTTCTCAAGTCATAGTCACTAAATTATTTATATTTGGACCTACGGAACTCCAAATTAAGATCCACTAATTTTCCCTGAAACTAAATTCACATACCTTCTTACCATAAAAGTTTCAGAATTTTTTGTTTAGCCAATAAGTACAGTTTATTCATTAAAATTACCCCTTTTGCGCGGTCTAATAGTCCTAACCCTTCTTCACTAAAAATTAATTATCTCATAATATGAAAGTCGGATGATGTTCGCATCTCTTTCTCTTGAAAATAGACTCATTAAGAATTCTGGGAATATAAATTATAAGCCATAACTATTTTTATAAAATTTTCAATGATTTTCTCAAATCAGGATAGGGGATTTCAAAATCATTCTAACTCTGTTTCACAACAATTTAAATATCTCATAATATGAAATTCTCTTGCATGCACCGCTTCCTCTATGTGAAACTAGACTCATTAAGATTTAATTAGACTCATTAAGATTTAATTTCATATTTTATTTAGCCTCTAACTCAATTTACACAATTTTTGGTGGATTTTCATAGTCAGATTACTATTGCTGTCCAAACTGTTTTAGTGTTAAATTAATGATACTAAGTTTCTCACACCTTATTAATTCATTTTCATCACATTGGTAAAGAAACATATGTATACATCATAAGTATAGACCTATAAATTAAAAGGTCATCATAGAATGATTCTTATAGGCATGAATCACTAATGTACATCTTTACCAAATGTGTCTCATAAACCGAAATCACTTATCATGAGCTTGGCATACATACCTATGTTACTCAGCATGCTCATTTTCATTCCTTACTAATCATACAACATGAATTGAAGTCACATTTCATCAATTTCATGTAAATACCTATACCACTCACAACATAGCCATAAGCTCTATCATTTCAACTTAAACCTTAAATTTCCCGTTGAACCATTTGGAATTCCATAGGATAATCACTAAGCCTCAAACATAGGGTAAGATGCCGATGCCATGTTCCAAACATGGTCTTACACTGGCTCACATATTAAGTCGATGCCATGTCCCAGACAGGTCTTACACTGACTTTCATATATCGAGGTCGATGCCATGTCCCAGATAGGTCTTACACTGGCTCTCATCTATCGGTGTCGATGCCATGTCCCAGACAGGTCTTACACTGACACATGTCAAGCCGATGCCATATCCCAGAAAAGTTTTACACTAGCTTGCATATCTCAGGGCCGATGCATGTCCCGGGCATGTCTTACACTGGCTCTCATAATGGGGCCGATGCATGTCCTAGACATGTCTTACACTAGCACACATATTACCCAAATGTTATGGCGTGATTATCCAACCTATTCCTAAGGTTCAACCGGGAGTTTATCACGTTAATTCTTATCATACATTTCTCATAGCCATATTCCAACATTTTATGCAAAGTTAACCATTCAATGCATAATAACGATAAAGCTGTAACATTTATGCACAACTTACTCGTTTCTATGGGATATCATATTCCATCATACTCAATATCATCAACATATAATTCAATATAACCAAAGCAAGATAGATTTCAAGTATATTGACAATAACATGGATAACATGCTTATTTAGTCACACAGACTTACCTTGAATGCAATTTCGGCTAATTATTCCATTCTAGTCCATAACCTCGTACATTTCGATTTAAGCCCAAATCTCGATTTTCTTGATCTAACATGATGAAATTTACTCATTTAATCACTAAATTAATTAAAACAGTCCAAAATTCACAAATTTGGCAAAATGACCATTTTGCCCCTAAACTTTGGCAAAATGACCATTTTGCCCCTAAGCTCGGAAATTGGTTTTTATCAAATTTCTTTATCAACCATGCCTATATAAGCCCTTTTATCCATAAGGCAACTTCAAATATACAATATTCAAGCATTATCAACTATTCACTTTACAAATAAGCCCATTTTTCTATGTGTTCTCATGCAAACTCTTTAACAAGTTGTTTATTTAACTACAATAGCTCATTTTCTTCCCAAAAATTCTAGAAATAATCATTTATTCATGCATGGAAATTTCAAAACTTTCAACCAAAATGCTAAATACACCCCTCAAATAAAAGCTTATACCATGAGGGTCTCAAATATGTAAAAATTTTAAAGAGAGGCCATAGAAATCACTTACTATCAAGAGGAATAGCTTGGCTGTAATTTTTGCATTAAAAAACCCCCCCAAGAGCTGATATTTCGATGGACAAGGAGAAGGAGAATGATAAAGATGAAAGTCTAGGCAATAGGTTACTATTTTATGACTTTAGTCACCTAATGCCCATACTTTTTGACTTTTCCTACCCCAATTGCTTCTTATGACTAGTCATGCCAATTTTTATGGGTCTAATTGTCTATTAAACACCCCACTCTTGGGTTCTCTAGCTATATAGCACCTTTTACTAGAAATTCACAAATTTTACCTTTCTCACAATTTAGTCCTTTCTCGCGATTAAGCCTTCAATCACGTAAATTAATTCACCAAAATTTTCATGCATGCTTAAAAAAATTCTACAACACATAATTTAACTCAAAAATAATTTTCTTGAACCTCAGGAAGTGATTTTGAAATCACTATCTCGACTAAGCCTAATTTTGGGCTGTTACAGGTAAAATGATAGTTAAATGTGTTTTGTGATATGACTTCTATGGTGATTTGGTACTAGTTTAGAATGGCATATTTGGTACTAATTGAGAAGTTTTGGTAAGTAACTAAATGGCATGAATTGATGCAAATCTAGTTGAAAGCTAGTTGATCATTTTGACCAATATGAGTACATGATTATACATGTTTGCATATTGTCATTTGAGGTGCCTAAGGGCATATTGGTTGTATGATATTATATCATATATATATATGACTTGTTTATACTTGATTTAGATTCCTTGTTATGGCTTGTAAGTATGTGCAATGTTGTGTGTAGGTACATGCCAAATTGGATGAGAAAAATGGCTTGTAAAATGGCCAATTTTTGTCCACACAAGTAGAGACACGGGTGTGTGTCTCAACTTGTGTGACACACGGTCAGGTGACACGGTCGTGTGTCTCTTGTAGCTTTCAAGGGTTGCAAGTCAGCCTGTACATGGCCTAGCACACAGCTTGGCACACGGGTGTGTGGCTTGGTCATTTGACCCAAGTCAGTAAGTTACATAGGCATGGGCTGAGACACAGCCATGTGTCCTTACTTTGAATGCCCACACGACCTGGCCACACGGCCGTGTGATCCTTGCAGTGTTGAAAATTTTCCTTGTTTCCTGAGAAATTCTTTGAGTTTCCAATTTATTCTCGACTTGTTTCTAATGTGTTTTTAGGGCCTCGAGGACTCGTATAAGGGACAATATGTATGTTTTGACTTGGTTTTATTATGTTTATTGATATGATCTTAAATGTTTATAAATATATATTCATTTGATTTGAAAACTCCGGTAATGCTCCGTAATCATGTTCCAGCAACGGATATGGGTTAGGGATGTTACAAAACGTATTTGGATTCATTTTTGGAATAAATCAAAATACCATCAATAAAAACAATGAACCTATTGAGATGCGGCTGAAAAACTCGATTCATCAGATCCATAAATGCTGCAGGGGCATTAGTCAATTTGAAAGGCATAACTAAAAACTCATAATATCCGTAATGGGTTCTAAATGTTGTTTTCGGAACATCTACATCTTTAACTCGCAACTGGTAGTAGCCAATTCTGATATCAATCTTCGAGAATATTGTAGCACCTTTCAATTGATCAAATAAGTCATCAATACGAGACAATGAATACTTATTCTTTATTGCAACTCTATTCAACTGTCGATAATCTATACACAATCTCATCGACTCATCTTTCTTTTTCACAAATAGTACGGGTATACCCCAATGTGATATGCTTAGTTGAATAAAACCTTTGTCGAGCAATTCTTGCAATTGAGTCTTTAATTCTTTTAATTATGTCAGAGCCATTCTGTACGGGGAAATAGAGATCAGAGTAGTCCCTGACACTAACTCTATAGCAAACTCAACTTCCCGCTCAGGCAGTAAACCCGATAATTCCGCAAGAAATACATCCGTGAATTCGTAAACTATCCGTACTCGATCAACTTTCGTTTTAGATACTCTAGAGTCTAGAATATAAGTTAAAAACACATTACAACCTTTTCAGATCAATTTCTATGTAGACACTACTAAAATCATACTTAATGCACAATTAGGTTTATCAAATTTAATGGAAATCAATTTACAATTTCGACATCTCAAATTAATTCATTTCTATCTGCAATTCACTACAGTATCGTGTACCATCAGCAAATCCATTCCCAAAATAAAGTTAAACTCATTAAAAGGCAATAACATCAAATCAACGAGAAAGTTGTAGCCCTGAATTTTCAGTGGTCATTATTTGCAAACTAAATCAACTATGACAGTTTGACCTAATGAGTTCGTTACTTTAAAGACACAATCAGTTGACTCAATTGATAAAGTCTTTTTCGTTATTAACGTAGTGCATATATATGAATACGTCGACCCAGGGTTAATTAATGCATACACAGTAACATCAAAGATAGAAAAGGTACCAGTAATAACATCAAAAGCCGAGGCCTCCTCGCATGTACAAATTGCATAAGCTTTGGTAGGAGCTTGAGCTTCAAATCGAACTACTGTATCTTTGGTTCTGCTTGTACTAACTTCTATTGATCCACTATTTCTTGGTCGTCTGTCTTTCATAGGAGTAACAACAGGCTTTACATTCTGGTCTCTGTTCAAATTAGCTTGATTTGGGCAGTCTTTCATATATTGATCAAGAGATCCACAAAAAAAAAAAATAGGACCTGCCTTTCAATCTACATAACCTAGAATGATTCTGGCCTCAATGGTTGTATTCAAGTCTAATAATATACCGAACATTACCTAAACTAGCTATTGAAGTTGTTAGTGGTCTCATAGTAATCTGTTTCGATCTATCTTTTCCAGAAAACCTTAATGGTGTTGAAAAATGACTACCAGGTGCTTTCGTTTTCTCTAATAGGGAAGTAGAAAAACGCTCTAGATGTATTTTTCTTATGAAAGTCATGAGTTCTTTTTTCATTCTGTATCTTATGGTTGTATACTTTTTCCACTTTCTGAGCTCGATCAAATAAAACTATGAACTCATGGATTTCCATTGCACCAACCAACATCTTGATCTCATTGTTTAATCCATCTTCAAAATGGAGACACATTTCTTTTTTAGTAGACACAATCTCACAAGCATGTTTACTGAGCTGTACAAACTCATGCTCGTATTCAATAACTAATCTATTTCCTTGGTTTAACTCGAGGAATTCCTTTTTCTTCCTATCTAAATATCGCTTGTTGACATATTTCTTTCAAAATTCAATTTTGAAGAAATCCTAGTTAACCTATTCATTTGTCACAACAGTTAAAGTCGACCACCAAAGAAGATTCTCATTTTTTAACAGTGATACTGCATAACTCAGATGATCCTCAAGAAGACACAACATCTCATTTAAACTCTTTGTGTATGTTCTAACTCGTATTCAGCTTTAGCCATACCAACAAATGTAACACCCCTAACCCGTATCTGTCGCCAAAATAGGGTTTCGAGGCATTGCCGAAGTTTACAGAATATTTAAAAAAATTGAGTCAAACACTATTCATTTTCCAAATTTATTCATAATGTCCCTTAAATGGGCCCTCGAGGCCCAAAACATGCATTAAAATTGATTCGAGACTAAATCGGAATCTTAGGAAATTTTTCGTAAAATTTCACAAATTTTCTCACTTAAAGGAGTCACACGCCCGTGTGGTAAGGGACACGCCTGTGTGGTCAGGCCATGTGGGTTTACATGCCCGTGTTCCTAACCCGTGTAACTCTCTGACTTGCAACACATGAAGAAATTAGGATCACACGGCTAAGTCACACGCCCGTGTGCTAGGCTGTGTGGTTATTTTGAATTTTTGAAAAATAGGTGCAAGTTTCACACGGTCGTATCACACGCCCATGCTTCTAGGCCGTGTACCTCACATGGCTGAGGCACATGCCCTTGTTGAGCCCGTGTTCTTAATATAGGGCATTCTATTTCTCAAATTTTTGGATGTAGGGGACACAGGGTCTTGACACACGCCCATGTGTCTACCCCTGTGGACAAAATGAGGCTATTTTCCAAGCCTTATTTCTCACCCATTTTCATCCAACACCTGCACTAGACATTTCCAATAGCAACCAACCAATTCAAATATTACAATACATTTAACCATTCAATATATCATATTATCATATACACACTTATTTCCAAACTTACCTTCTTTAACATGCATATGTAACTTGTCCAATTCAACCTTACTTTTCTATAACATCCATGATTCATCTAGCTTTCCTTAAGCATACCAAGTATACATGTAACACAATATTTACTTTATAAATGTGCAAAAATCAAGTTATTCCTAGCCATGCCCATGACTAGTTTACATTCATGAACATTGGTACTAATAGCCTATACATGCCATTATACCAAAATAAAACATCGTTGTATACCAAAATAAATAGGTTGATAGTGTGATGATGCTTCGACCTATCTCCAACTTTCACAAGCTTCGAGCACTATAAAACAGGGAAAATAAAGCTAAGTAAGCACTTAGTGCTTAGTAAGTTCATGTAACAAGAAACTAACTTACCAAGTGTTTCCATTAAATTTAATCAAACATGCATGTATTCAAGCAAATAGATCATTATCCTATCATACACAACTTCAAGACTCAAAGTTAGTCAAATAATTTCACGTAATACAAACTCATAGATGAGCTCATCATATCATATTCTCAACATGCTTAATTCCTATATCACATGTGCATTTTCAAGATAAAATATCTCAAGTTTCATCATCCCTTTCCAGGTTTTGCCCATTAAATTTATCAGAATATCGATGGATACTCTCATATAGTACACTTAAGGTGTACTAAACTCTCGAGCCACCTTTTCAAGTCATTTGGGTAAATCATATATTTCAATGCTCACAAAGAGCTACAGTAATTCCACAACTTATGCAGAATTACTACCAATCTCTTTAATACTTCGATACACACACAGAGCTACGGTAGTCCACAACATATGCGACTACCAATCATTATACTTGTAGGACTTTATCTCGTAATGCTCGAGAGGCTTATCAGGATTACTCGTCTGAGCTAAATCCTATTTGCAACATATGCAGAATCACCTTTATACTAACCCATCGAATTTCCTTCATTCAACCGGGACTTATCTCTTTCCTCAAGCAATATAAACCATTTCATCATATTTATACATTGAACATTCAATTTAACATTCATATCACATATCATGCATTTCAAGAATTTTAAGATTTAATATTAAGTTACACGAACTTATCCCAATGCTTGTTCGTACAAAAATCTACTAATATGAAATCTTTTCTTTTCCTCAATCGAAATCTATAATTGATCTTTCCAGATCTATATAAATTAATTTAATCATCAATCTATCACATTTCAAATTTTTTTGTGCTCAATTTACACTTTAGGCAAAATTACTATTTTGCCCTTAAACTTTTCATTAATTCTAATTTCATCCCTAGGCTCGGAAAATGAAATTCATGCAATTCAATCCTCTTTCCAAGCCTAGCCGAAAATTTAATGTAATATTTACAACACATATATTTCTCAAAAATCAAAATTTTTCTTTAAATTTCACAAGTTTACAATTTAGTCCTTAAATCCCAATTTCATGCAAAATCACTTTGTAAAAATTGTTTATTTACCATCAATCTTTCATTTTCTACCATAAAATTTCAAATTTCAGCATGTTCATCCATGGCAAAAACTTTAAACTTTGACATCTTTTCAAATTAATTCCCAAAATAGAAAGTTTAAGCTTTACCGATCTCAAAAATATAAAAATTACTAAAAATGGGACTTGATTACTTACCAATTTATGCCAAGAAAGTCTCTTCCCTCTCTCCTAAGGTTTCCATAGAAATTTTGGGGATAAAGATGAATAAAATGAAGATATTTCTATATTAATTTAATTATCATCTTTATTTTTCCTAAATTTCAATTTAGTCCTTTTCTTTTTCTCAAATTCCATGGATGATTCATCTATAAAAATCTACTAGCTTTTGATTGATGGTTTAATCACCATATAAGGACCTTAAGTTTTGAATTCCATAGCCATTTAATCCTTCTAGCTTCTAGAATTCAACTTCTACATTTTATGCAATTTGGTCCTTTTTTAAATTAATCACTAAATCGGTAAAATTTTCCTATCAGTATTTTCATACAACTTTCTTATCATAATATAAACCATGCAATAATATCAAAATAAATTTTCTTTCTAGCTCGGATTTGTGGTCATGAAACCACTGTTTCGATTTCACTGAAAATGGGCCATTACCCATCACTCACATTACCACAAAACTCTTCGGCCCCACATTTTTGAAATTTATCAATAAAAATCCTGTGGATATTCTATCCTATAAGGCTTTGAGGATGGGGGTGGAGGTTGTTGAGCCGCGAGATTAACTCTCATATAAGCAGTAAACATGTCATTCATCATACAGAGAAAGGCACCTTGAGCCTCCTTCCTAGGCCTTTGAAACTTAGGTAAAATTTGAGCAGCTCCTTGATCGTCGAAACCTATTCAATTGAATTTAGTTGACATATTTTATTTATACAAAATCAAGTCAATTGATAAAGAGTCATCACACTATCACAGGTTATAAAGTGGCATGTATTACTAGACTCAATACATGCTACGTTCAATCCTAGAACTATAACATCCCGAAATAGGGCCTAAACAGAATGGTGGTTGTGAAACCACAAATTTGAGATAGAAAAGTTTATTCTGATTAATTTTTATGATTTACCGAGTGATTAGATGCATGTGCTAAAGTATTGATAAAAAATTTTATGAATTGCATGACTAATTTGCCTATTAGGGCTTAATTGCAAAAGTTGATAAATATGAGTTTTAGATGTTAAAGGATTTAATTGAAGAGCATAATTGAAGTAGAGGTCCTTAAATGGTAATTATACCATTAGGTCTTCATGGACAAAAATGGACATACATAGGTAGAAATAACCAAAGTTTTTAATTAAGGGTATTTTAGTCATTTGGTAATTAAAAGATTAAAAAAGGGAAAAGATGGCAAAATATGTCCATCTTCTTCATTAGGATGAAATTTCAAGGGTTCTCCATAGCTAGGGTTTGTTTCAAGCTTCCAAGCTCCTTAGTAAGTGATTCCAAGCCCCATTTTTAATGGTCTTTACGTTTTCGGAGTCCCGGTAACTTGATTTCGCGTATTCTAGAAATAATTTAACCTAGGGTTCATATTTGGAAAAATACCCATAGGAGAAAAGTGTTTATTTTGATGTTTTATGATATAATATGAGGTTTTAAATTATGTTAAACAACTTGTGCGACTTGGTTTTAAGCGAAAACGAGTAAAACGACATAATCGATAAAAGTACCTAATGTTCATAAGTACATGTTAGAGTGAGAATTTGATGTTACCATTAACGAAAAATGATCAGCATGTCCTAAAACATAAGAAATAGGGAAAATTTTTAATTTCTGAGCTTTGGGGCAAAAGTGTAAATATGCAAAAGTTTAGGGGTAAAATTGTAATTTTGCTAAAGTTAGAGTTAAGGACTATTTTGATGAATGTGGGTATTAAATAAGCTAAATTTGCTAATTATAGATCAAGAAGAATGAAATTTGGGGATAGATCGAGGAAAGAAAAAGGTAGAAGATTAAGTTGTCAAGTCGATCGCATTTTGCACCGAGGTAGTTTACGGTAAATAAATGCAATATTTCAATACTTTATATTAATGTTGTTAATTTCCAGCATATATACATTTATTTTATGACAATATTTCAAGTTGAATTAAAGATGAGATAATAGAGAAAAAGTATCAGAAAGCCCCGTTTGAACCTTAGGGATGTATGGTATTTTGGGTTAAGACAGTTGAAGAACATCCCATGTAAGTCCATATCAGACATATGGCATTGGCAGGTTGAGACAGTTGAGGAACATCCCATTTAAGTCCATATCAGATATATGGCTTTGGCAGGACAGCGAACATCCCATATAAGACCATGCCTAGAGCATGGCATTGGCTGGCTATTATCAGGCAGGAAAACCCAAGTACCCTTAGTATTCCAAACGGTTCATTGGGCTAATATACAGGCTATGTTACAAGAAATTTTAGGTAAAGGAATGATAAATAGGAAAGTTAAAGAGTAAGTGGAGAAGTAAAACAAAGATTTTATTGTTGATGGTGAATGTTGTCATTTATTTATTTGTAGACTTACTAAGCATTGTAGCCTACTCCTTTTCTTTTCTCTCTTTTATAGTGTATCAAAGCCAATTTGGTAATCAAAAAGGACGTCGGAGTTCGTCTCACACTATCAAAGGCTATCTTGGTATTTTGTAGTTTGAAATGTTTTGGGTTATGGCATGTATAGGGACTTGGCCATTTGCTGTGTATGTCTTTATGATATGATTTAAGTATGGTATGTGAATGTTTGATGATGATTAGATATTGAAATGGCTAAATAAGAACATCTTCTGATGTTATGTATGTCTAAATGATAGTTTATGCAAAGAAATGATGGAGGAAAAGTTGGCCATGAAACAGTTTTGTAATAGCAGCAGTGACGTGAATTCGGAAAATCACTAAAAATTATAGAAATGGAATTAAATGGTGAATGAGATATATAATTAAAGCATATTGAGTCTATTTTTATAAGAAAGAAACAAGGAAAGCAAAGAAAGTCTGTATTGTGAGATATTTAAATTTTTGCGGGACTGTTTTAGAGGGATTTCGTGATCAAGTGTTCTGTTTTTAGAAATTCACTAAAAATTCTATAAAAAGAATTATGGGTCATAATTTATATGTATAGATTCCTTACTGAGTCTATTTGGAAACACTAAATGAAAATTGTACTAAGAGATAATTGATTTTTAGTAGGGAGAGGTCAGAATAGTGGGACTGTGAAACAGGGGAAACTTTAACTAATAAATTGTACTAATTTGCCACACCAAAAATTCTATAAAAATTATGGTAAGAGGATATATGAGTCAAGTTTCAGGGAAAAATTACAGATTTAAATTTCGAGTTTCATAACTCGAGTTATAATTAATTTAGTGACTATTGTGTAGGTGGACAGTTTTATTATGAATAGTGAAATAAATTGTTTAAATTGTGTAAGTAATCGGAAAATTTTTAATGTTCCCGGTTTGATCCCGAACCATTTCAATTATATGTTTTAGGGCTTCGAGGACCCTTTTTAGGGATATATTTGATCAATGTGAGTGAATAATTTTTAAAAGTGAATTTTTATGCACTGAATTAGCAAGATAAGTCTGGTAACGCCTCGTGCTCGACTCCGACGACGGTCTCGGGTAAGGGGTGTTACAAGAACTCACTAAATCGTAGCTTTGATACCACTAAATATAACACCCTATACCTGGTCCAGTCACCTAACCCAAGCTATAAGGTATTACAACTGTAAAACATCAACATTATTCACCATCTCAATATAAATGATCAAACATTTCATAACATAATATAATTACAATCATTTAATGATTATCCATCATAATCGAACCTTAATTGAGCACAACAAACTAATAAAATAACATGGGAATAAATCTGGGCTAATCTAAAACTTTTACAAAAATTCAGGTAAAAAGTGTAAACAAGGGTCACATAGTAGTGTGGCCAGGCCGTGTGACAAGGATAAAGCTGTGTGGCCCCATAACATGGTCATGTGCCTAACCGTGTAATAAAATTAGGTCATGTACTCTAGGGACACATGATCATGTCCCTAGGCAATGTAACTAACTGTTGTCGTGTGGACGAACCTACACCAAAATTAAACAGACCACATGGTTGTGTCATGCAACCGTGTGTGACACATGATCATGTGGCGGACCGTGTCATAGGCCGTGTGTGTATGAAAGTACAATCTAAACAAGAAATTTCAACCTAAATTACTTATACCATAAGTCATGCAATTGTCAGCCAACCTACAAAAAATGTACCAAAACATGCAAAAACATACGGAATAACATTAAACCTAAGTGCCTAACCAATATGCCCTTATTGGCACCACAATTTAAACATAAGCATCAACCAACCAAACCTAAACAAAACTAACTTTAACCACTGGATTTTCAGTATACATTGTTTGCAAACTAGATCAACTATGACACTTTGACCTAATGGGTTCGTTACTTTAAGGACATAATTAGTTGACTCAACTGGTAATCTCTTTTCCATTATTAACATAGAGGGTATATATGAAAGTGTCAACCCAGGGTCAATTAATGAATACAAAATAGCATCAAAGATAGAAAAGGTACCAACAATAACATTAGGAGCTGAGGCCTCCTTGCGTGCACGGATTGTAAGCTCTAGTTGGAGCTCGAGCTTCAAATCGAACTACTGTATCTTTGGTTCTGCTTCTACTAACTTATGCTATGCCACTAATTCCTAGTCGTCTGCCTCTCAAAAGATATTTAATAAAAGTATTTATGGGTTCGATTTATAGAAACGAGGTCCCAATACCTCATTTTTTAAAACAACTTTACTTTAGGGGAAAACCATTTATACTTAACTATTTTTCCAATTAGAAAAATTATCATATTAAAGTTCTATATAATACTATATTAGACTTGTAAAATATTAAATAATTATATTTACGAACCCACTTGTCGAATTTGTGGTTTTAAAACCACTATTTGTGATACAACTTAAAACAAGTTGTTACACCGCTCCTACTCTGTTTTGGTTATGCATATAGTAGATGGGAAATTTTCAAACATATGACTGATCTCGTGATTGTGATGAAGTAATAAAATCTGATCGTACCTGGAGACTAACTAATATCACGATAAAAGGCAAGTGCACCTATTGAATAGTAGTATAGTTAGTGGCAAGACTGGAATATCGAATCCAAGGAACTATGAGTACTAGTAATGACTTTCTTTCTATTATCTAGCCTAAAAATAAAGAGGGCTTGGTTGTAAACTAAACTAAACTAACTGAAGAAACAACAAAGAGTAAAGTGAGAGATTGCTTTTGGGAAAGACTGATTGATTAAGGCAATACCTAAGGAAGAATCCACCTAGACTTCACTTGTTATCTAACTCTGAACCAGATGATTTCTTCATTTGATTTGGTCCATAGAGATCCCTAAATTATGTTAATACCTCCATCGAGGATAAGAACAACTAATCCTAGGTTGATTAACTAAAATCTCTTTCTAGTTAAAACCCCTAATCTTACATTAACTCGATCTATGACTCTCTTTATTAGATTTGACTCTAATCTAGCAGATTTTCGTCGTCCTATGTCTAGGATTGCGATCAACTCCGCTTAATTGTGTTGGATCTACTCCTATGCAAGGACTTTTGCTCCTCTACATAAGCACATTCGACTTACATCAATATCCTGGAAATATCAATTTAAGAGTTAAAAACACAATTAAGAACAAATCAAATATTTATCACACAGCTCAGATAACAATAACAAGAACTGTCTTAGGTTTCATCCCCCTTAGATATTTGGGGTTTTAGTTCATAATTATAAGAGAAAACATCTCAGAAGAAATAAAATAACAAAACATAAGAAAACCTAAAGCTCCTAAAAGGATTGAAGAGAGATCCTCTGTCTTGATGGAGATCCTCTAGGCCGTGTTGATTACTGAACTAGGCCTAATTTGCTCGTTTTTGGCCCGTTCCTTGCTCTTTTCTCTTCCCTAAGCTCACCTAAGTATAAAACATGAAATTAAGGGTTTAAAAGCGTCAATTTACATAAATCAAGGGGTAATTCATCCAGAAATTGGGCTAAGCATGGGGTAAAAATATGTATAATTTATCGCTTATCAAATACCCCCACACTTAAGCCTTTGCTTGTCCTCAAGCAAAATCTCAACTCACAATTAAGAATCATTCTTCTCAACTTATAATCCTTATCAATAATGTTTCAAACTAATCCACAAGTAATCATACAATGAAAATTCAACCAGAAGAACATTAAAGTTTCAAACACTCTAAGTTGAGAATTTTATCACAGAAACATAGGTTTTCTCTCTTCTCCTAAGTAATTACCTTTCAATCAAAATCAACAAGATTTGACATCCTCACTAAAGATTCACTGTATCCACTCAAAGTGTTTAAGGTTCAAACATTAGGCACCCTTTAGTCAACCTGAAAAGTTATTACCATAGGCTTGCAAGAAAATCGAATCTCCACCACTATAGATTGATATGACACATCAATCAAAAGGTCTTGCAATGGTTGTAATGGGGCTTTGGTTAGAGGTGTTGTCACAGGCTGAAAAAGAGGGTTAGAATTGAGATTGAATTGAAAAATCGTCTAGCTAGAAAAGTCTCTATCACTTAAGCATATTTCTAGTATAAAGCCTTTCTTTTGGATAATGTTGTCTAAGAACAGCAGCTCAAAAATTACATGGAAATATGGAAAAATATTGAATTACAACTGAAGTATACATGTTTTTTTTTAAGAACAAATCAAATAACGACAAATTTAATATTATGGATTTTACAAATCGAACAGAAAAAGAATAAAGCTAGATAATAATTCAACTCAAATCTCAACAAAAAATAGGGATCAAAATAATTAGGGGGATTTCAACAATAATGGTTTTTGGTTAACTTTAAGGGTAAGTCAAATGAATGGGTTGTTAGGCTCAAGGGGGTTCACTAGGGATTAATTTATGGAGGTAGGCTTTTATAGAGTAAGTGGGTTATACCTAGGTGCCTTTATCATCTCAGTATATCAAACCAATGATGTGGTCTCGACATGTATAATTGAAGTAAGTTCTAGAATAACAAATCAATATTGACTCACTCAAAGCAATAATAAAAGTGAGCACGAAAGGATGTATGCTCAAAAGGCTCAAAAATCTCAGTATAATTATGGCTTTTTGATGTCAATCCTGCAAATTTCAAGTCTCAAGATAACACTTAGAATTAGAGAAAATAACCTAGAAAAATTTAAATTCTCAAAAATTTTAACTTATCATACTTGATTCCTTAATGTCTTAAAGTTTGAATAATCAAAGCATAAGTACCTATATCTTAATTCTCAACATATCAATAAAAATCATAAATCAATCAGAATTAATTCCTAATAGGAGATTGAGACTCATGCAAAGAGTGAAAGTGAGAATTCAAAATTTTGTGAACAATGCAAAAAGTTAGTTGTAAAAATTTTTCAGGGGTTCGAAAAGAATGCAATGACTGAAAGTAAGTTTCCCCCCCACACTTAAGATGTACATTGCCCTCAATGTATAAAGGTACATTAGTAGTAATAAAAGCATAAAATCATAAGATAGGGAGAGAAGTTAAACTCCCTGAATTGGATGAATTCTGTGAGGTGGAGGTGGCTATAGAGTGTCTGGGACAAAGGAAGGGTAGAGGTGAATACTCCGGTGGTGGTAGCGGTTGTTTGTCCACAGCTACTATGCCAAGAGGGTATGTTTATTGGTATTAGGTGGTTGAGATTCTTTGTTAGGGAATAACCAATATGAAATAATTGAAGTAAAATAAACTATGTTCTGAAAATACTAAAATTCAAAAATAGATAAGATAAAAGAAAAAGGGAAAATAAAAATGAAAATAAAGGAGAAGAAAAGAGGACTCGGAAGTCCTAGTCCTCAAATGGTTTGGGAGGTGGGGGCAGTGGTCCTATGTGTAGATGCTGGCGTATCTGCTGAAGAGTAGCATCGATGTGATCGAAGCGTTGAAAACACTACTGCTCAAATTGTGTGAGGCGCTCGGATATGTCAGCATATGAAGCTGCCGCATGAACTAGGCGGCGAGGGGGTGGTGGTTCAGTCGGTGCCTCCTCCTGCGGTGGGACATCATCAGTAATGTCCTCGGGGTCCTCCTGCTTGGCATCTCGAAGTAGACGGTATTGTGGAGGATCGGTCCGAGGTCAGTGCTGAATCATCCTCATATATAACATAGTTTGGATGCCCTGTGGGGACGCCTGGCCAACAAGGGTGTAAGAGGATGTATGGGCTGCGGTGTTGAGTAGGCCGAAGTAGCGGGCCAATCGCGTGATGTATGGGCTCATAGAGATTACGCCCCTACAGTGTCGCTTTGTCTGATGCTGGATGGCATGGGCAATGAAGTAGGCAAGATCGATCACATGTGTGTGCACCATGCTCCATAAAAAATAAGCGTCATGGGTGTTGACAACGCTGGTGCTCTCTCATCGACCCGTCAATGTGTACACGAGTAAAGAGTGAAAGTACCTCAGGGATAGGGCAAGGGCTGTCGCCTTGGAGAGACTTGGGTCGTATGTGGCTGAGGCTGGGACCGGGCTTGCAACACTTGGAAGGCAATAAGTAGATGTGGCGGTGGAGCTCAGAAAGGTCTTCTTCCTCTACAAACTGCTCAGTGTAGAGGCCTAGTGCTGTACCAAACTCCGGTACACTGAGCTGACGAACGAGGCCTCCTAAACGGAATTGGATCGTCCTGGGATCATCGTGTTGGCTCATCACTGTCTAGAGGTGAATTTGGAGTAGAACTCGAGGGTGAGTTCAAGATAGGTGGGCTCTATAATCTTAAAAAACTGGTCCCAGGGGTCCGTTGTCAATAGGGCCCGGACCTCGTCCACGAGGTAGACCTGCTCTAGTGCTGTCCAATCAATACATCTTCCCGCTTCGAGGGGTCTCGCTCGTAATATTTGAAATAGTTCTTCTTGGGAGTTCTGCGGGAATTGAAGAAAGAGGTGTTGGACTTCAGCGGTGGGTCTAGAAAAGGAGCCATCGAGCCCTTTACGCTTTTTGGAGGTAAGGACTGCAGCTTTCTTTCTGCGAGAAGAAGACATGATTCCAAATGGGTGGTTATGGGGTGGTGCATGGTCGTGGCAAGGTTTGCACAGGCGTGGTGACGTGGCTGAGGTCGGCAGTGGTGCTAGGTAGGGCTGTATGAACGGTGGTGGAGAGGGTTTTTTTGGGTTTTTGATGAAGAAGAAGATGAATAGTGGGGGTTTATATAGGATTTTGGGTCACACTGGCATGGCACACGCTCGTGTGACTCGGGGTTAGCCCGTGTGGTTCGAAAATTGGAGATTTTAGCACCCTAGATTCATGTCACATGCCCGTGTTCCTAAGGCCTGTTGGGGCACACGGCCGTGTCGCACGGCCGTGTCCTTTGATGTTCGTTTCTCCCATGGCTGTGTCGGAGGTCGCACGCCGGTGTTGGATTAACAGGTTTGGCCACGGCCACATCGCACGACCGTGACAAGTTATAAAGCCCGTGTGTAGGGAGATCTTTCCCTGCTCATACACGGTCATTTCGCACGGTCGTGTCTTTGCTCGTGGTGGCCACACGGCCTTAGGCACGCACGTGGGCATGGCCGTGTGGCTCGAAAAACCTGCATTCAAAGGGTTAGTTAATGTATTAGAGAGCCTAAATAAAAGAATTTACTAAGTCAGTGCTCGGGTTGCCTCCCGAGAAGCACTTGTTTATAGTTTAAGCTTGACTTTTCTCAAGCTTGTTCGGTCACGGTGGCTTGAAGAGTTGATACTCTTCTATCCTGGTTTCAATTTCATTATCAACGTAAAATTTGAGTCGAGTGTGATTTACCTTGAAAGTGCTGAGTGACTCATGTTTTTTCTCGACTGTACCATTGGGGAAGATTTTTGTTACTGTGAAGTAAGGTGTATCACTTGTATGTTCTTTTGAATTCAAGATTCGAGGGTCTTCTTCCCCTAAGATTACCTTATCCCCTACCTTGATTTGATTTGTTTTTACCTGAGGGTCATCTTGGTGATGCTCTAGGTTGGTGTGGCATATTTTGGGCTTTTCTTGATAGTTCAGCCACTCATCTAGTTCCTTAATCTGAAGCATTTGCTTTTCATGTACGTCCCCCTTGGATAGACTTGTTTGTGGTTGGGTCGCCCTTATGTGAAGTGGATTCTACAAAGAAGGTTGGGTGGTGAGATCAATGTTTTTAAAAGGACTCGTAACTATATTCTTATCAGCAACAGTCTTAATCGAGTTTCAAGCTTGTAAAGTAACTTTGTCATCACCTACACGTAGTGTAAGCTCACCTGTTCCTACATCAATTATCGTTCTAACAGTTGCCAAAAAGGGTCGCCCTAGAATTAAGGGTATATTACTATCCTAATCAATGTCCAAAACAACAAAGTCAACTGAGAATATAAATTTATCAATTTTGACAAGAACATCTTCAATTTTTCCCTTTGGAAATCTAATGGTCTTATCAGCTAATTGGATGCTCATCTTAGTTTGTTTAGGTTGTTTAAACAATTTAAATGGCATGACATTTATACTAGCCCCTAAATCAGCTAAAGCAATTTTGGCGTCTAAGCTACCAAGTAAACAAGGAATAGTAAAACTCCCTAGATCTTTTAGTTTGTTGGGTAGCTTATTCTGTAAAATGGCTGAGCATACTGCATTCAGCTCCACATGAGATTTCTCATCTAGCTTTCGCTTGTTTGTCAAGAGCTCTCTTAGAAACTTAACAGCATTTGGCATCTACGAAAGAGCTTCAATAAATGGTAAGTTGATATGTAATTTTTTTAAAAGTTTAAGAAACTTACCGAATTGCTCATCTATGCGGTCTCTTTGTAACGCATTTGGGTATGGGATACGAGGTTTATACTCTTTGATAGTTACTTCCTTGGAACTTACCTCATCCTTACCTTTACTTACCACGTCTCCTTGCATGGCTCTGGGTTGGTTTTGGTTAACCCTTCCTTATCTATTGTATCCACAGCGTTAAGTTGCTCCTTAGGGTTAGTCTTAGTATTGCTCGGTAATCACCTTGCGGTCTTTCAAAAATTAGCTTAGCGAGCTAGCCTATTTGAGTTTCGAGTCCTTGAATGGATACTTGCTAATTCTTCAGTGCAGTTTTCGTGTTTTGAAAACGGGTTTCTGACACGGTAATAAATTTTGTGAGCATTTCTTCAAGGTTCGGCTTTTTCTCTTATTGGAATGGTAGCTGTTGGAATCCCGGCAGAGGTGGTTGTCTTTGATTTCCTTGTCCTCCCCATGAAAAATTAGGGTGGTTTCGCCAAACTGCATTGTAAGTGCTACTATAAAGGTTATTTTGAGGTCTAGAGTTATTACCCATATAGTTGGCTTGCTCGGTTTCCATGCCATGTCCATAGGAGGAGTAATCGGGATTGTATATGTTTCCTTGAATTGAGTCAAACTGCATCACTGGGTGTACCTGTTTAGAACCAACAAAATTGTCAATCTTTTTATTAAGAAGTTCTACTTGATTAGAAAGCATCGTAACTGCATCAATATTAAAAACTCCTGTAGCTTTTGGTGGCTTTGTTCTCATGACTTGCCACTGATAGTTATTCGGTGACATCTCTTCTATAAACTCATAAGCTGCTTCAGGTGTTTTGTTATTGATTGTTCTATCGGCGGCTGCATCCATCATTTGCCTTGTCGAAGGATTCAAACCGTTGTGGAAAGTTTAAACTTGTAGCCACAGAGGTAACCCATGGTGAGGACACCTTCTTAAGAGATCTTTGTATCTCTCCCATGCATCGTAAAGTGTCTATAAATCCATCTACACAAAAGAAGAGATATCATTCCACAATTTAGCTATTTTAGCTGGAGGAAAATACTTAAGTAAAAAATTTTCGGTCATTTGTTCCCATGTAGTGATAGACCTTCATGGTAAAGAATTTAACCGCTGTTTAGCTTTGTTTCTCAATGAGATTGGGAATAGCCTAAGACGAATGGCATCATCAGAAACACCATTTATTTTGAATGTATCACATAATTCCAAAAAGTTGGCTAGATGTGAGTTAAGATCCTCATCCTGCAAACCATGAAACTGAACAAGTTACTGTATCATTTGAATAGTGTTAGGTTTTGGTTCAAAATTATTTGCAGCAATAGTAGGCCTAACAATGCTAGATTCAGTGCCTGCTAAATTAGGTCTAGCATAATCATACAAAGTACGCGGAGCAGGATTTTGCTCAACAGGATTTGCGGCTACTACAGGAGGTAGTTGATTATCCTCATTTGCTTCCATCTCTTCGGTGGGTTCTGGTTCTTCTTCTTGTCCTTGTTCTGGTTATTGCAAGCTTCTTCTTATCTCTCGGTGAGTTCGACGAACTGTCGCTGCTAAATCATCGTCAAAAAGCAGTGGTCCTCCCGGGTTCCTTCTAGTTGTAAACTAAAGATACCTAGAAGGAAAAAGGCAAAGAAAATTTTAGTAAAAAAATAAAGGCTGAAAAATAATTAAAAATAGTAATGGCTCAAGTAATAGAAATCGAGTGTTCCTAATATCTTAGTTCCCCGGCAACGGTGCCAAAAACTTGATCTCGTGATTGTGATGAAGTAATAAAATCTGATCGTACCTGGAAACTAACTAATATCACGATAAAAGGCAAATGCACCTATCGAATAGTAGTATAGTTAGTGGCAAGACCGGAATATCAAATTCAAGGAACTATGAGTACTAGTAATGACTTTCTTTCTATTATCTAGCCTAAAAATAAAGAGGGTTTGGTTGTAAACTAAACTAAACAAACTAAAGAAACGACAAAGAGTAAAGTGGGAGATTGTTTTTGGGAAAGACTGATTGATTCAGGTAATACCTAAGGAAGAATCCACCTAGACTTTACTTGTTATCTAACTCTGAACCAGATGATTTCTTCATTTGATTTGATCTGTGGAGATCCCTAAATTATGTTAATACCTCCGTCGAGGATAAGAATAGCTAATCCTAGGTTGATTAATTGAAATCTCTTTCTAGTTAAAACCCCTAGTCTTGCATTAACTCAATCTATAACTCCCCTTATTAGATTTGACTCTAATCCGGTAGATTTTCGTCGTCCTATGTCTAGGATTGCGATCAACTCTGCTTAATTGTGTTGGATCTACTCCTATGCAGGGACTTTTGCTCCTCTACATAAGCACATTCGACTTAAATCAATATCCCAAAAATATCATTTGAAGAGTTAAAAACACAATTAAGAACAAATCAAATATTTATCACACAGCTCAGATAACAATAACAAGAACTGTCTTAGGTTTCATCCCCCTTAGATATTTGGGGTTTTAGTTCATAATTATAAGAGAAAACATCTCAGAAGAAATAAAATAACAAAATATAAGAAAACCCAAAACTCTTGAAAGGATTGAAGGGAGATCCTCTTTCTTGATATAGATCCTGGCTTCTGAGATGGATCAATTGGCTTCCCTTTGAGTAATTCCCTTCTTTAGCTCCCCATCTTGGCGGGAATAAAGCACTTCCTTGGTGGGAGAAAAGCACCCCTTTGGTGGGAGAAAAGTGCACCTTTGTAGTTGCCTCCTAGGGTCTTTATATAGAGTTTTGGAATGCCTTTCTTATCCCCTAAGTAGCCTTTTCTGAGTGAAATTGAACTTCCTTACGATAGGGACACGCCCGTGTGGGTTGAGGCCCAGGCTGTGTTCGAGCCTGTTAAAGTGGCACGGCCGTGTGGCACGGCCGTGTGTTGAACCTCCAGGCTATGTTGATTACTGAACTGGGCTTAATTTGCCCCTTTTTGGCCCGTTCCTTGCTCTTTTCTCTTCCCTAAGCTCACTTGAGTATAAAACATGAAATTAAGGGTTTAAGAGCATCAATTTACATAAATCAAGGGGTAATTCATCCAGAAATTGGGCTAAGCATGGGGTAAAAATATGTATAATTTATCGCTTATCAATGACCATCTCCAAAGTTAACACATGAAATATTCTCGAATTGATTCAGCTGTTGTCCTGCCATGTTAGTATTGAAACCATTATTAGTAAAATTCTTCAGCATATTATTCATAGAAAATACTTGAGCTACTAATGAAGTGAATACATCAACTTTATGTACTCCTGCTACTCTTTTTCCAATAGCTGATCAATTGGTCAACTATTGATAATTGTTGCTAGAAATTCTCTCAAGAATCTCATAAGCCTCATTATATGATTTTGAAAAAAGGGCTCTATTTGTAGACGTATCTACAACCATTCTAGTGTGCGCGTTAAGACCGTTGTAGAAAGTCTCCAATTCCATGATGTGGACACTTCTATAACAACTCCTTGAAATGTTTCCATGCCTCATATAATGATTCATCATCGTACTGTTGCAACGTAGTAATTTCATTCCTAAGCTTGACATTCTTACTTGGTGGCAAATACTTCATCAGGAATCGTTCAGCCAATTTCTGCCAAGTACTTATTGAACCAAGCGGTAAAGAATTTAGCCATGCTCGTGCTTTGTCCCTTAACGAGAATGGAAATAGATTCAACCTAAATGCATCTTCTGTGACTCCTGCCAATTTAAATGAATCATTCACCTCCATAAATAATTAAAGGTGAAGGTGTGGATCTTCAGTAGGTGTCACATTAAATTGTCCCACTGTTTGAAGCATTTGAAACATTACTAGTTTCAATTCAAACTATTGTGCCTTAATCTCGAGTCTTACAATCCCTAGATTGAACTCATGAAAGAGTGGCACAGTGTATTGACGGATAGTAAGGTCTTTTTCATCAGCAACAAGGATTTGATTTCAAGTATTACTCGCTGCATCTTCTCTTTAATTATGATTCACATCTGCTGTTTGTATCGGGTTGCTTGTCTTCTTCTTTGTCGAAAGGTACATTCTATTTCAAGGTCAATTGATAATAGATCAATGATTCAGTCTGTGTTCATAAACACTTGAAAAATAAAACAAATAAATTAAATAAAAAATAACAGAAAAATAAAAATGAACCAAATTGTAAAATAAAATTCACAAATAATGAATAAACACAATAAAAAATTTCGACAACGACACCAAAAACTTGGTTCCCGAAAATGTGGAAGTGTACACAATCATTAACAAGTAATAAAGTTATAAGTATCAAATTATTATCTCCACAGGGATTGTATATGAAAGGTAAAATATTTATGAAATTAGTAAATACAATTAGGTAAAGGAAAACAATAAGAGGTGATTTGAATCTACTATCACTAAATTAATTCTAAAAAATTATCACGGCAAACAAAATATGATCACAAAATTAAAAACAACAATAACAAGATTTGCAACTATGACATGAAAAAGCCAGATTACTTACTTTTCCTTTAATTAATAGTATTTAAAACTATAATTAAAACTATGTTGACAGTGTTATGATAAATCCGTAGGCAAATCAATTATTTACTAACCTAAGTTAGATTTTTCCCAAAAAGTAGCTATGAAAGGTAATAGATATTGTTACATACCATTACAAATATGATTATTGATCCATAAACAATCAAACATGCACCATTCAAATATTTTGTCCACTACTTACCATCTTGTTTGGATGAAATAATTAGTTCAAATGTTTTTTAACACTTTATAATGCAAGAATAACATACACGATTTTATTTGAACGAGTAAACAAATGATGCATAGAACATATCAACAAAGTAGAAATAATATTAAACGAAGAATTGCAATTAATCTAGCATCAACCAAAATTAAGCCATAATCTTTTAATTGAAAACAAAAGAATAAAAAGTAATCATGTTTATCAACTTAACAAAAGTAAAGAGAAAAAGAGAGACGATAGAGCCAATAGTATGGATTTATTGATACTATCGTGTTTATAAACTTGTCGAAGACCTTTAGCAACTAATCATCCTTTGTATATTTGTTCATTACCATCCATGTCGATTTTCTTTTTGAAGACCCACTTGCACCCTATGGGTTTAATCCCTTTAAGTGGGTCAACTAATACCCATACCTGGTTTTCTGGCATAGAACCATCTCGACTTCATGGCCTCAAGCCATTTATCAGAATCTGGGCTCACCAATGTTTCTTGATAGGTCCTAGACTCATCTTGATATGTAAATAGAATATTACTATGTGTTGTAATAAGAAATCCATATCTCATAGGAACATGGCGTTCCCTTAAAGATCTTCGTGGTAGTTGTGTTTCGAGAATAATTGATTGTTCCACAAAAATTTGTGGAACCTGTTGTTATTCAATCTCTGGTTTAATAATCCACTGTTGTAACACCCCTTACCCTCATTCGACGCTGGAACCGGGTACGAGGTATTACAAGACTTAATCATTCTTGAACATATTAACTTTAGCCATAAAATTTCATTCTAATTTAAAACTTTTCAATCATTCTCTTAATGTCCCTAACATGGGTCTACGAGGTCTAAAGCATACATCGAAAATGGTTCAGGATTGAACCAGAAACTTTGGAACACTTAGAAAATTTTTACATTAAAACAGGGCCACATGCCCGTGTGGGGTGGGGCACGCCCGTGTAGGCAAGCCGTGTGGTCGCACACGCCCATGTCCCTAACCCATGTCGAATTTATTTTTATATTTGAACCTACAGTGGTTTTCAAATGGCCTGACACACTCCAGTGTCTATGGCCCGTGTCCCTCACACGGCCATGACACACTCGTGTCCTCGCTCGTGTATGAAAACATGGGTATTTTGTTTATGACGTCAGCAAACATTTAAGGGCACACGGCCAAGCCACACTCCCGTGTCCTAGGCCGTGCCTCCTCACATGGTTGACACACACGGCCGTGTCTCTGCCCGTGTGATTACTACTGGGCATTCTATTTTGCTAAGTTTAAGTATAAGGGACACACGACCTGATTACATGCCCGTAGGGTGGGTCATGCGTCACACACGGCCTAGACACACGCCTGTGTGTCTACCTATGTGGACAAATATAAGGCTATTTACCAAGCTTATTGCCACCCTGAAACAACACCAAACTTATACCAATTCCAATAACTCATAATATGGCATCAATGTACTTCCAAACATCCTCAAACATAACATTCAAACTGAAATCTCATGCCACATTCACCATGCATATACTTCATGCATTCACATTCAAATTTTGCTAGTTTACTAATTCATGAATTTCATCTTTATTGAATAATCATACTTAACTAGTATTAGGTAATTTCAATTAGCCATTTACAGAATGAATGAATACCAAATATAGCCAACATAATGGCCATCCAATATAACACATAAAAAAATATACCAAGTTTCTATACATGCCATACTCAAAAGACTCAAACATAACTTTACCCAAAAGAATGGTTTGATAGTGTAATATAAGCTCTGACTTGCTTCGATCCTCGAGCTAGCTTGGCGAATCTACAAGGAAAGGGAAAAGAAAAGGGGGAGTAAGCATAAATGCTTAGTAAGTTGCATTTAATAAATAACAACATAAAATATGGAATATCATCCAAATAATACAACATAAATCATCTCACACTTGTCATGGATTTTTACATAGCTTACTCATGCTCTTTCTTACTGACATATTCCTATCATTTCATTTTCTTTTCTCGTGAAATACTAATTGGCACCTGTATCACTCATCACGTAACTTTAGTCTTTCTTGATATACTTATCAAATTAAATAATCTTCCCATTAAATTACTTGAAATACTGAAAGATACTCGAAATGTCATTCTCATGGTAAGATGCCAATGCCATATCCAAGATATGGTCTTACATGGGATCACATGTTGATGCCGATGTAACACCCCAAACCCGGCCCAAATGTTATGGCCAGATCTGGTGTGTCACATAGATGACTTATTCGAAAACAGTCACTTTGACAGACAACTTTTTCTATTTTAAAAACCTTGTTTAGTAAATTGTAGGTTTTGAGCAAAATCAAATTTAAAACTATTTTTATTAACTTGAAATGTTTAAACAAGATCCCATTTGTTGTCGTTTATTATCATGTTATCCAAAACATTATGCAAGGTTTATTTAAAAATGTTCGATATAAATTTTGAAACCCAAGTACCCTAGTCTATCGTTTTAAAGCAAAACAACAATGTAACCAAAATAAAAACACCCATAGTGGCCTTATTACAGAAATAATACTGAAATTTAAAGGAAATAATAAAATAAAATAAAGGAAAGAAAAATAGAAGTAAAAACATTTTCCAGAAGCAAAAGTCATGTGGCCACCCCGAGTCCCTGTAGCTCTAAATCCTCTATGGTTAGGGGTTACCTGCATATGTAAAAATAAAAGGGTGAGTTTGTGAAAACTCAGGGTATAATTTCCCCAACCAATAACAAAGATCAGGCATACAGAACAGACTGGGCCGAAGCCCTATTCAGATACATATCAATCTGGGCCGTGGCCCTATTCAGAAATAGAGTGGGCTTTGGGCCCTTTACGAATACAGAACAGAACAGATGCACAACCCAACCCATTCCAACCCAACACACCACCCGTACCAGCCCATCACACCATGTGAGGAATAACTCAACCCACCCAGCCCACACACCAACTTGCAGCCATGCTGCTAAAATCAGATGTCTTGGCAGAGCCACCAGAACAGAATTACGTGGCGGAGCCACTAAATAGAATACACGGCAGTGCCACTATACAGAACTTCTTCCGAATCCAAACCCAACCCCATGCAGACTAATAGTACTAAATATCACATGCATACAGATTAACAGATACAGATAAAACATACATATATCAGACAATCTATTATTAGGGGTATAACAGTCATTTGATAGCTATGGGTAAAATGGTAATTTTACCCTTTAGGGGTATTTTGGTCATTTTTACTAAGTCTTAGTGTCTCATCGACCTTTTAGCAGGTCTGACATCGCTTCGAGCGACTCAGGAAGTCCATTTGGTCAAACAGTATATATGGGCCCAAAACCCCTAATGGGCCTAGGTAGGCCCACACACTCGTGTGGCTTGCTCAGTCCAAACTTATGCATAATATCGCAGATCTTAACACCCAATGTACTAGGTATCACTTACCGTATAACTTATTCATATGGGCCCGTTGGTCCATTGGGCCCACTTCTGCTCATCGAGGCCCAAAACAGTCTGTGTGCACGAGATCGCACACCATAGCCTTCACAATCAACCACCCATGATTCGTGAGCTCAGATCGGCCCATGAGCATTCACACGCTCGCAAGGCCTTGAAATGCTAGCATTTTGGCATTTTGACATTTTGGCTTTTACCGATCTATGCTATTAGCGGGTGTCATTACACACCTGGATTATAAATGGAGTCGAATAAGCCCGCGAGCAATCTACCTACAATCGTTCAGACAAACCATTAAACAACAATCCGGCTTGCTAGCCACAACTACAAACTCTTATCATATTCGGCCAATATCCCTAATAGCGACATGAATCACTTACCTTGGTTGAAACCTACCCACTAGGCCTAGATTGAATCCACAATACCAGCAATCTACCACCCCTTGCGACTTCGATCTCCTTGAACCCCTAAGAAACCGAAGTGGTCAAGAAAGAAGGATCCAAATCGATTCCTAAAGAAGGATTAAAGGCTGATTGCCCTATAAGAGAAAAAAAGGATTTGGCTTTTATAAGAACATTCGTACGAGAGAAAGAAATAACGCACTTGCCTTGATTCAGATTCGCAAAAAAGAAGAGTGTATGAGCACGAAAAAGTGAGAATAAAATTCGACTAATAGCATTATGGGAAGAAGTAATGAGATTCGGCACATGCAAGGATTTAAGAAGAAGAATAAGGATGAGAAGGTAAAGAGATATTGTTGTCGGCTAAGAGTGGAGAAAACAAGAAGAGAAGGTTGTCAATATTCGGCTGAAGTAGAAGAGGTGGTGATAGAGTGAAAGAAAAGAGGGGGTTTCGGGTTGAAGAAAAATAATGAGAGAAGTGAAAAAGAATAGAGAAGAGAACTAGGCCAATTCGGTTTCTTAAGAAACAATAATGCCTAAATGGTCAAAACAACACTACGTAAAAGCAAAAAGTGCTTAAACTGAAACACCAAAGAATGAATTCGGCATACTACTCTCTATTTGCCGAAAATGCCAAATACCCAAAGACCCAAGACGATTTGCCTACTCCAGCTTACCTACATTCGGCCAACTCCTCCAATCCCTTAAAAATCTCCACAATTTCCTCCATGATTTACTCTAATTTCCCTTAGATAACATTTCAAACTTTCAAGATCATGTCATCCTTATCTCTCTACCAACCTGAAGAGTTTACCTCCAATACCACCACTTCCCAATTCCAACTTAAAAATAATTTATCACGCTAACAAGGGGGTTCGAACCCTTGACCCCTTGCCACTTAACCCTACACGCCAAGCTCCCCCCTGCCAATGACGCCTCTAGCCACTCGACTATGTACTACTTTGTGTCACAAAACCCTATCAACAATTCTTAAGTCCTAAGAACTAACATCCATACTTCCCTAAGCCAAAAATTAAAATTTGGCCAGGGTTTAGGCTTTAGCCCAGGCCTTCCAAAGGCCCCCTAAACATACCCAAAACACCAAGTTAACATACCCCAAACATACAAGTATCAATTCAAGCAAGAATTCCAAAACCTTAAAATTTGAAGCGTTACAGCCGAAGCCATATCCCAGATATGGTCTTACACTAGATCTCATGTCGATGTCGATGCCATGTCCAGACATGGTCTTACACGAGATCATAAATTGATGCTGATGCCATGTCCTAGACATGGTCTTATACGGGATCACTCTTAGTTGCCAACGTCATGTCCCAGACATTGTCTTAGAAGGGATCTAAATATCGTCTACGTGCTGACGCCATGTCCCAGACATGGTCTTATACGGGACCACATGTCGATGTCAATGTCATGTCCCAGACATGGTCTTACATGGGATCTCAATTCAGCCGATGCCATGTCCCAGACATGGTCTTACACGGGACCTAATAAATCTCATGTCATGACTATGGTATACTTCATATTCTTAAAATTTAACTGGGATTTCTCTATGATAACTTCATCATTTCTTTGTAGAAATCACATCAATAAATCTCATGGAAAATAACATAAATTTCACACAATGTCATAACATTATTTTCATAATACATAGTGCTAATTTATCACACATAACTTACCTCAGATCCAAAATACGGGTGAATAGGCAATTTAATCCACCACGTTGTTCTTTCCCTGGTTTCGATCCGGGCTTCGTGTTTCTTGATCTATAACGACAATTTAAGCTTATTTAATAATCACTTCGGCCAAATATCCCATAATTCATACTTTGGGAAAATTTATAATTTTTCCCTAAACTTTTACATATTTGAAAAATGGTCCCTAGGCTCATATATTGAAATGTACTAAATTCCTTGGTTACCCGAGCCTAGCTGAACCTTATGTGAACTCATAACAACCCACATTTCTCATCAATTTAAACATTTACTACTACTTTTACAACCTTTAGAAATTGGTCCCTAATAGGGTTTTTCATGAAAAATCATCTAGTAAAATATGTTTATTACACTTTAAACTTTCATATTCTACCACTAGACATCAAAATACATGCATGTCATGCATGGGTATATTTTTAAACATAAACCCTAGCTCAAATTAGTGGTAGAAATAGCTTAATCAAGTTACGAGGATTTCAAAAATACAAAGAACATGAAAAACGAGGCTAGATTGCACTTACTTTTGAGCTTGAAAATGTCAAAAACCCTAACTATGGAGAGCCCTTAAGTTTCGAAAACCTTGGAAAGAAGATGGACAAGATTTTTTCTTCTTTTTCCCTTTTTATTTCATTAATTTACCTAATGACCAAAATGCCCTTAATGGCGTTTCTTGAAAATTTTCCCTTCTATAGGTAGTTTTGTCCATCATGCTAATAAATGGTCTAATTGCTAAATAAGGACCTCTAATATTTTTTCTAATGCTATTTCATCCTTAAAACTTCTAGAAACTCATATTTTGCAACTTTTGCAATTTAGTCCTAAAAGACAAATTAATCACTATCTCATAAAAATTCCCTCATGAAATTTTCTCATTACCATGCAATCATATCATAAACCTTGTAATAGATCATAAAACATATATTTCAATATCAAATTTGTGGTTTCATAACCACTATCCCGACTAGGCCCTAATTCGGGCTGTTACAATTGTTATTCTTGAATTTCTCCAAGTTCAAGTTT
This sequence comes from Gossypium stocksii, assembly GCA_020496765.1. Classification (NCBI taxonomy): domain Eukaryota; kingdom Viridiplantae; phylum Streptophyta; class Magnoliopsida; order Malvales; family Malvaceae; genus Gossypium; species Gossypium stocksii. The sequence goes on along the minus strand of CM035629.1, from coordinate 53,180,731 downwards.
TCTACCACTTCCTTTTCTAGAGACAAGTTCTCTCTCAAGGAGGACTCCTGTTCGAGCAACAAACGCTCTGTTCTTGGTAGGATTGAAGAAATAATATCCTTTAGTTTCCTTAGGAATCCCACAAAGATACACTTTTAAAATCTGGGTTCGAGCTTTGTAGACATCTGATGTTTAACATAAGCTTCACAATCCTAAGTCTTCATAAAATACATACTAGTTACTTCCTAGTCCACATCTCATATGTTTCCTTTTGAACTAATTTAGTTGAAACACGATTTAGTGTGAAGAAGTTGTGTCAAGTGCATGTGCCCAAAAGGAAGTAGGAAGATCAATATGACTCATTATTGATCGAACCATGTCTAATAGTGTTCGATTTCTTCTACAAAAACTCCATTCCATTGTGGAGTACTAGGAGGTGTAAGTTGTAAGATAATCCCACATTTCTTTAGAAGCTTATCAAACTCTAAGCTTAAGTATTCTCCTCATCGATCTGATCGAAGTGCCTTAATACTTTTACCTAGTTCATTTTGTACTTCATTTTTAAATTCCTTAAACTTTTCAAGCACATAAGATAAATATACCTATATTTACTGAAGTCATCAGTGAAAGTAATGAAGTATTGAAATCTTCCCCTGGCTTGATTATTTATTGGTCCACATACATCACTATGTATTATGTCAAATAAATCATTAACTCGCTCACTTTTACAATTAAAAGGAGTTTCACTTATTTTACCCAACAAGCAAGACTAACATATATCAATTTGTTCAAAAATAAAAGAATCCGAAAGTCCATCTTTGTGAAGCTTTGGCATGCGCTTCCCACTTATATGGTCCAAACGGTAATGCCAAAGATAAGTTTAATTAGAGTAATTTATTCTTGATCTTTTAGTATTTATGTTATAAATGGGCATATCTTTATCTAAAATAAAGAGTCCATTTATTAATTGTTTCGAACCCTAGAAAACATTATCGAGATAAAATGAACAACAATTATTCTTAATAATTATCTCAAAACCAATTTTGTCTAAACAAGAAATTGAAATAATGTTTCTAGTCACATTGGGTAGAAAATAACAATCTTCCAAACATAAATCAAGTCTACTAAGAAAGGATAAAATATGTGTTCCTACAGCTAATGCAACAACTCTTGCTCCCTTTCCAACTCGCAGGTCCACATCTCCTTTAGCTAAAGCCTTACTCATTTGTAGTCCCAGTACATATTTACAAATATGAGAACCACAACTAGTATCTAATACCCAAGAAGTAGACGTTGATAAATTAATATCAATAACATATGTAACACCCTAAACTCGACCAGGACGAACCGATCCAAATTCGTAGCATTACATTAGCCAACTAAGTGACTCTCCGGCTAACGACCACCCAATACACACTCCGACCTTATAACACATCAATCTTATTTGATTATTAGTTACTTATTAATGCGGAAGCAAATTATGAGCCAATTTTAAACTTTTCTTAAGTAATTTAACCTAAGAGCACTTTTATCATTTTACCACTTGTGGTAAAACTTACCCGATTTTAGACCTAAATTTTTACTGACCTTCGTTTCGTCAAAATTATGCAAGCATAAAAATTTCAGCTTAAATTGAGTTCGTTTGCTATGTCTAATTCAATTATTTCTATTAGGGACTAAATTGTAATAGATACAAACTATCAAAACCTATTCCAATTTACAAGTTAAGTGTGTTTCTATCGAATTTTTCCCATTACAAGACTAATCCTAAAATTTTACAAGGTTTTCTTATCATATAGGGCTTTAATTAGATTAATAAATTTTCAAGACTAAATAGTAACTTTAACAAATTAGAATACCAATTTAAAAAGACAAAATTCAAACCCCCAAGAACCCACACAGTCGTGTCCCCCAGATCATGTTTCATTAGATGCTCGTGTTCGTGTCATGAAAAACTTTTGGGAGATCAGACACGCCCGTGTGTGACCCCTGACATGCCCGTGTAGACAGACACATGCTCATGTGAAAACCACTGCACCTATTTTTGCAAAAAACTTATTTTAAAACCTGATTTTGTGTATTTTAATAACCAATTAAACCCGATTTAACTACAACTAATTAACATATATATACATACACCTTCAATTGAAATTATGGACATCAATTAAGCCTTAAGTAATTAGAATTATGCAATCAAATATGTGCATAACAAACATAGAATAAATCAAACAAGTAGTATACCTTAGTCACTAGTAAACCACTCCATGGGAGCTTTATTTAAACAATCATTAGTAAAAATTTCATGCTTCACACACCGTGTTATCAATCACTGTGTTATCAAGCAACAAAACATGTAAATCATTCAATAATTAAACTCAAACATGCCTAAAAATTATTATAAAACCATCCAAAATAAATGCCCAATGTCCAAAGTCCAATTACAACCATAATCAAACTGATTCCCAAGAGTTCCACAATACCCGACTATACTCTAAAATGCGTAATAACATTTTTACCAAGCCTAAATCTCTTGGAACTCTATTGCTCGGCTCTTTAGCTCCTCAATCCCGATGATTATCTGCACAAATGTGAGAGTGTGAGATTTAAAAAGCTCAATGAATGTTAATAAAAATAACAAGTAAATTAACATCAAATTCATACTTAATTCACAACCAAACATTCACCAATTATCAACCAAAAATAATTAAACATGTCAAATTAATTTCCATAAGCATTTTCAATACCAAAAATCAATCATTCATGGGTTTCAATCATCAATTGATATAGCAATAATCATACATAAATATAATGGAATTGATTTCTCATGGCTTTATCGGGTGATAATACATCAGATAAACGGATCTCCGAACTCCCACATATCTCAAATATAGTCCACCGAGTTGAGCGGGCCAAAACACATGCTCCCTTTTTTTTCTTTTCTTCTTTTCTTGTCTCTTTGGTTTTCTCAATCGTTGAAGTTTGCCATTAAAATTTTGTTACTATATGATTGGGTAAGTGAGCATTTCATTGTTGTTAACTAAAAGGTTAATTATGTGAGTTTTATTGTAGAATTTCTATTAAACATTCATTTTCATTCGTTTCTGTCGAACTTGGTTTCGAATTGATATGTTTAAATTCTCTATTAAGTGACCGTTTGACTTTATTTTTAGGCGTAGATATCGAAGGTAGTGATCTCCAACATGCTAACTTCAGTAATTGCCATTGATTCATCGGTAAGTGTTAGTTTCGCTTAAAGGTTTTGCGTTGAAGCTTTTGACATAGTCAGTTCAATGTAAATTATGCAAATTTTGTCGATTAAGTCATTTAATTATTTATTGGATGGTTCTTTTAGGTTCCGAGATTCTTCCGTGTTATTCCTACTTTGGAACTATACCAGGTGTGTAATGAAAACCTGATTTTCTGCAAATTTTAACCACTAGAAAACATGGATGTTGACGCCACACAGCCGTGTAACTCACTATTTATCAATTAGGGTCACACGTTCCAAGGACACGTGCATGTGTCTAGGTCGTGCAACTCACTGTTTTGGAATTAGAGTCACATGGGCTAGGGACATGGGCGTGTGTCCAAGCTGTGTGAGAGATATTTTGTGTTTCAAGTCACACAGGCGTGTGCTAGACCGTGTAACTCACTATTTTGAGCCACATGACCGTATGCTAGGCCGTGTGCAATTTTAAGAGGACAAATGGCGTGTGATAAGTCGTGTGCACCACACGAGTCAGCCACCTAAGCCGTGTGAACCCAAACGAGCATATGGACCAAAAATTAATTTTTTTCCCTAAGGTCATAATCGTCTTTCAAATTGAACAAAAGCTTACCGTAGGGTCCGTACGGTCTAAATTAGACATGGAAACTGTTATCTAACACTCTGTTACTGAATAACTTGTTATTACGATATATACATTTGTTATAAGATCTGATAAATAAGTGTGATAGCATTACGTGAGTATGATATGAAATTGTATTACTGCATACTTATATCTGATATATATTAAATATGCATCTGCATCGGGGTTGGGGCTGTATAAAGAAGGAAGTGTGAGCAATTTAGTAATCTACCAATTCTTGTGGCTAAGCCACATATATTGCTAATTTTGGCCATTTATTGTGTTCTGATCTGGCAGCTATGCTGTAATTATTCTAAAAAGTGACATACCGTCACTACGCAGTGTGTAAGGATGTATAAGTACTTGGTGCCCTAATTGGTGTGTTGGGATGGATGGAGATAGTGTGTACTAGATAGTGTAGGAATCTACATCTATATTTGATATGTTCTGCATCTTATCTAAGATACTCTATCTCTGTTTCTCTACCTAATTCTAAGAATTTGATTGATTAAAGAAGAACTGAAATCACATCTGTTATATTATTATTTAATTGAGTATATAAGTGACATACTAAGCGTAAACTCATTTAGTTAGTTTGTTTGGATTACAATTAACCACAAACTTAAGCGGGTCGTGTGGCAGAAGCTCGGCCAATTCTCTTTAGTTATTTTATCTTTTTTATAAATTTATGCCACTGTGTGTTTATTTCAGATTATGCTTCTAACGTCTGAACTTTTATGTTTGTTTGAGTTAATTACTTGATTTCTAAATGGTAAATTTCAAGTAGTTAAAGATTGGTTTGTTTTTATATAAATTGATGCAGCCTCTAGACTTGGCTTTTACTTCTAGGCTAGGTATGGGGGGTTACATTTAGTGGCATTAGAGCTAGGTTTACAAAACTCAAGTTGTGTTTCTGGGCTTGTATGTTTGTTAAAATGTGTTTTGAAGGAAAAATATATTTCAGTGACTCTAAAAATTGATTTTATAAATGATCAAGTCTCCAACGTCGAACTTTTAAGTACTCCTACTTTAGCTATATTATTTGGCTAGGAATATACTATGATGATTGAACTTGTGGTTTTAGTTAGAGACTGTGATATGAATTGTAAAATAAGATATCTGATGAGTATTTTGAATTGATTATGAACTTCTGGCATTGTCATAATCTGGCATTGTAGATAAGTTGATATAATGAGTTTGCACAATAGTCATGGACATGGTTCTCGTAGACATCGTGGACGCCGAAGAAGAGCTCACGCAGAGTCATCCTCTTTGGGCAGCATGCCTAATCTGGAGATCTGCAAGACCATTGGTATTCCTACTGCTGAGACTAGCTCTTAGACTCTGACAGTTGGTGGTGACATACTGTCTCAGGCTATGCTGCACGTTTTAGAGAGGGTCACTGAGACTCATTATAGATCTAGGGGGTAAAAGTTAGTTACTGAACAACTCCGATCAAATGGTGCTGAGATATTTTGGGGTGTCATAGGAGTCGCCCCTACAGTGGCTGGGTGTAACAACTCGAAATTGGGCTTAGTCAGATTATTGATTATAAAATCACTTACCCAGGGTTAAATAAAATTATTTTAGCATTATTTTATGTGGTATAGTATTTTTATAGGAGTGCATGAAAATTTTGATAAATTAATTTACGCGATTAAAGGATTAATTGTGAAAAAGTACTAAATTGCATAAAAGGTAAAAGTTATGAATTACTAGTAAATTGAGTTAAATAGCTAGAGAATCAAAGCTTGAGGGTTTTAATAGGAAAAAAGACCCCTTTTTTTAGTGTGGCCATGGGATGAAGAAATGAGAGAGGAAATCAAATTGGCAATTTTGGTTAAAGTTAGGTGAGATATTATCAATTAAATAATAGCCTAATACTAGCTACCATCTTCTCCATTCTCTTCTTCATTCTTCATAAAAAATTTCAGCAAGTTTGGGGTTTTGAAAGCTTTAAAATTTTAGCAACCTATCACCCTAACAAGTAAGTCAATTTGATAGCCACTCTTGAATATTTTTGCATTTTTGGAACCATTGTAGCATGAGCTGCCTATTGAGGGGGCGTATTTTGCAATTTGGTTGGAAATTTAGAGTTTTACCATGAGTGCATAAGTGTTGTTGGCTAGAACATTATGAAGGAAAAATGAATATAGGTTGTTAAATAAACAACTTTTGTAAAAGGGTGTTTAGGAAAAACTCCTAAATTAGACTAATTTGTAAAGTTAATAAGTTGTTACTACTTGTGTGAAATAATGAGAATTTGGGGCTATCAAAAGAGTGAAAAAGATTCGTTTAGGTTTGGAGAATAAGGAAATTCGATAAAAATCCATTTTCGAGCCTAAGGGTAAAATGGTCATTTTGCCAAGGTCTAGGGGCAAAATGGGCATTTTTCCAAATTTATGATTTTTGAATGGTTAGATTAATTTGGTGATTAAAGTAGTGAATTATTATTATAGATCAAGATTTACAAAATCTGAACCTAGACTGGGAGGAAGGCTAAGCAAATCGATTGAACTGAAAAGTCATTTTCCTTTTTTGTCTATCGAGGTAAGTTGTAGGTAAATAATGCAACATTTCTAATTTTTATGCATGAAACCATTAATTTTTCATAAGATTATGCGTTGTGATATGAGATATTTATGAGAATGTTTATTTGAGTATGAATCGTTGAATGACGAATTTTAGTCATGAAATGGCGAGAACATATGTAATAGAGCCCAGTTGAACTTTGAGAATAGATTGGATATTCATGTTGTGATACTAGGGTTGATATGGCGTTGGCCTCGTTACGTGTTAGTGTAAGACCATGTCTAGGACATGGCATCAACACGGATATGTGCTAGCCATGTAAGACCATGTCTGGGACATGGCATCCGCATTGATACGAGTGCTAGTGTAAGACCATGTCTGGGACATAGCATTGGCCTCGATAGATAAGCTAGTGTAAGACCATGTCTGGGACATGGTATTGGCTTGGAGATGTGTCAGTGTAAGACCATATCTGGGACATGGCATCAGTACGAGTAGAGGAGAGCCAATGTAAGACCATGTCTGGGACATGGCATCGGCCTCGATACATTGAGAGTCGTGTAAGACCATGTCTGGGACATGGCATCAGCTCGATACCCTACGTTGGAGGCTCATTGAATATCCTTTCGTATTCTAAATAGTTCAACAGGAAATTTCAGTTAATGTTAAGCTTGAGAGATATTATGATGATTTTGCGAGTGACGTAGGTACCTAAATGATTGTATGAAATATAAGCTCACTAGTATATTGTATGATTAGTAAAGGATGGAAACGAGTAGGTCATATTTGTGGCCATTCTTGTATCATGCATAAATTGTGATGTATTGAGAATTTGTCACAGCTTAGTAAATTGTTGTTATTTATTTACTTATAACTTACTAAGCTTTATGCTTACCCCTCTCCTTTCCATTTTCTTATAGTGCCGCCTAGTTAGCTCGTGGATAAAAGTATGTCGGAGGCTCCGTTCACACTATCATCCAAAGCACTCAGTATAGTTAGTTTTAACATTGGAGAATATGGCATGTATAGGACTTTATTCTTTTGTTAAGTTTCATATTATTTTGGAGCCAAATGTGTTGGCTTGACTTTTAAATACTTCATTTTGTATAAGACCAAAGTTATTGGCTAATATTTACCATTGGTTATCAAATGCAAATGATAAAGTTTTCATGAATGATAATTCAACATGAGTAATTGTATGTGCTAGGAGTAATAGATTGAATGCATGGTTTGTTAGATTATATAAAGTTGTGTGGATGCCGAATTATGGCTATTGGTTGAGTATTGGAGTCTTTGTATACTTGGATATGTGTTTGATCTTGTTTCAGGGTGGCAAAGAGGCTTGGTAGATAGCCTATTTTTGTCCACATGAGTAGACACACGGGCGTGTGTCTAAGCCGTGTATGACACACGGTCAGCCCCGCGGGCGTATGGTTAGGACGTGTGTCCCCTGCACCTTGAATTTATTGCATTAAATGCCCAGCAATAAACACACGGGCTGAGATACGATGATGTGTCTCAACCATGTGAAGGGCACGGCCTAGCACAAGGGCGTGTGCCACAGCTGTGTGATTGCTGATGTCAGAAACAAAATGTCAAGGTTTTGCACATGGGCTGCGACACGGACGTGTGCTGGCCATGTGACGGACACGGGCTGAGCACACGAGCATGTGCTTGGCCATGTGAAAACCCCTGTAAGTTCGATGTTATAAAATAAATTCGCACAGACGAAGGCCATGGGCGTGTCCCTAGGTGCTTAGGCCATGTGAGGCACACGGGCCATCAGCACGGCCATGTCTAGAGGCCATACAGGTGTGTTGCCCTTCCACACAGACGTGTGCCCTGTTTATAGTAGTTTTTGATGAATTTTTCTCAAGTATAGGAAATGGTCCCGAATTGTTTCTAAACCACGTTTTAGGCCTCGTAGGCCCATATGAAGGTCTGTAGGACAATGGCTGAGAAAGTTCTAAATTGGGACAGATTTCGCTGGCTTAAGTTGAATGTTTGCAAGTGTTTTAGTAAGGTGACGACTCGTACCCTATCTCGGCGTCGGATACGGGTAAGGGTTGTTACACTGGGTACTGGTTAGAAGCCATCGAGCTTATCATGACCGACATCAACTACAATCCCACATAGACACTGGGGGGTGCCATACCTCTACTCCGAGATGAGGCCTACTAGTGGTGGTTGATGATTGAGCAAGGTGCCCAACCCGAACAAGTTACTTGAGATGTTTTGAAGAATGCCTTCTAGAGCAAGTATGTGGGGGCAAGTTATGTAGAGGCTCATAGACGTGAGTTTATGAGCTTAGTTCAAGGTGAGAGGTTTGTGGCTAAGTATGAGGCCGGGTTTCTAATATGGAACAGGTATGCTTGTGGTTTGGTTCCAAATGACTATGAGAGGAGCATCCAGTTCGAGGAGGGACTGAGGTATGATTCTAGAGTTCTAATAGCTCCTCAAAGGGAGCAGGTTTTTGTAGCCTTGGTTGACAAGGTGATGATAGTGAAGGAAGTGAAACGCACTGAGCATGAGAGGACTATGGTTAGAGTAAGCTTAAGAGGGATTCAGGTCCCTTTAGTTCTATTCAGTGTCCTTAAAAATGAGCTAAGTTTGACGAGCCTCCGAGAACTAAGGCATTAGATGTACCGACCAAGGTTCAGACTTGTAGTGACTATGGGAGACACCATCTGGGTGAGTGCTGGTGTTCAATGATCATGTAATATATGCTTCCATGAGTGATAAATTATGATACATCTGAAAGGGCTTGAATGTGAAGAAGAAACGGTAAGTTCGCATGAAGTGATGTGTGGTGCTTTGTGAATGAATGCAAGTCATTTAAAAAATGTACTTATAGCTTGAGTATCTAGTTAGGATGATGGATTGTTTAAGTGTTTGAATTGTGATGTAACACCCGTATACCCGTATCCGTCGCCAGAATAGGTCACGAGGTATTACAAAACCAAAATCAACAATTTAACAACTCACATACATATGATTAAGTATTTAAGACATAAAACACGTTTTGTCAACATTTGTTTAAATCATTCAATATCTCAATAATAACTCAAATAAAAATCATATAATGAAATTCGTAAATTATTCGGTCCTAATATGATTTGATGCAATAACTATCATTAACCAAAAATCCATTAGTCTATATACAAGCCTATGCGCATATATAAATATAGCTAAGATAGCGCAAACTATTTTAGTACCATACTAACCTGAATGTTACTATTCATTTGGTCAAAATTTCACTAGGAGCCGAATGTCCATGAGCATAAACCCAATCATTTCAATCGCCAACTCATACAAAAAAAGTTTTATATATGTAAATATAAATATTAATGCGCATGACAAGTGAGCCATGTAAAGTTATTTATCTACTTTTAATATCACTAAAAGGTCTACCTAACAGAAGACATATTACCAACCTCAATTATAATTTACCAATCACTACCCTATATGTCAATCAAACTTCATACATAAATATGCTTATCATAGCCTATTTATCAACCCTTATTCGTGAAACATGGATATAGACCAAATCTTTCATACAAGTTACAAAACAACCACATTCCATCATAAATATACTGATTACTACTAATTCAAGTATGAAATACCTCAAAGTCATTTTATAAGCCATTTTCGCATGGCATTATATACACAACATTCAAAAGACATTATAAACCAACTAGTCCAAACTATACATGCCATAAGTTCAGGTTTAGTAACACATATATATATTTATACCAAAATAACGGATAGTGTGATGAGTCTTCTATCGATCCCCGAGCCTTTAGCTATCTTCCAAAAATCTATAAAACATGGACGAATAAAATAAACAGTAAGTTTTTACACTTAGTAAGTCATTAACCAAACAAATATATATATAAAAATCCATATCCTATATGAAAATCATTAGACTTATTAATTAACTTACTGTTTAACAACTTATAATACATCTCCAATATGGACTATCATATACGCATATATATATCCAATCTATTTATGAATTAATAGCTCACATTCATATGTCATTGTTTAAATTGAAACCAAGTAAATATACAAATCTATTACCCTTGATCGATTCACATATACTTATGTCTCAGCTCAATTATGCATACTTTAAGCATATAACAACTCATTACAAGTACATATTACAATCACCAAATTAACTACTTAACTTGAATATCAAATTACCTTCATACCTACCTTCATCGCAGAAATCATTCAATATTTAACAACCAAGCACATGTACATACCTATTTGGCCGAATGTAAGGTAGATTACTTAGCATAAAATTTCCACTCAAACACTTCTTTCATTACACTTGAATTCTCATTGTCATAATTCGGAATTTAAGTCACCGGCATTTAGCCTGCTAGGCACTAAGCCTGAATTAAACATTGGCACCAAGCCTGCTAGGCACTAAGCCCGAATATGTTTACCGGCCTTAAGCCTCCTAGGCACTAAGCCCGAATATTTTCACCAGCATTAAGCCTGCTAGGCACTAAGCCCGAATATTTTCACCAGCATTAAGCCTGCTATCAACCCAGCTACTCAAAGTAGGTATACTCTCATGTTATTAAATCATTTATATCCATTCATTTCCAAATTAAATATACAAGTTTCATATACTGAAAAACTAGTACACACTATTGTAACATAAGTCTCCAACCAAAATCATCAATTCCGAATATAAACACATTTTTTTGTTCATTCATTTCATAATCGGTAATCACATTTAACACATAGTGCAATTTACCATCAATTGAATTAATATTCGGCAACCATATAGTAATCTTCTAAAAATTTAATTTAACACCTATCTCAATTCATTAGTAAAATTTAATACATAAAACAAGTTAATGACTTACCTTGGATATTTCCAAACAGAAATTTCAACTACTCGACTAATTTAGCTTTCCCCCTATCCGAATTGGATTTCTTTTCTTCTTGAGCTTCAAACTTTCAAATGAGACCCAATTAAACTAAATTTTGATGCAATTCAATCCAATATATAAATATTTAAACAAATTGCCGAATTCACCCCTACTATTTGTCATATTCAGCAATTTAGTCCAATTGCACAAAATACCAAATTAATCACACTTTATTTACTTCTAGTTATAGCCGAATACTCCCATACCAAAAACAAGCCCTCATGTTTAGCACATTTCATAGTTTAGTCCCTCTTTCAACTAAATTTCATGAATTTTACAAATTCACCTATAATTTACAAATCACATAAAACTAAATGAAAATCTCTAGTAATTTAACATATAACCTTCATTTTCTAACAACATCATCAACCAAATAAGAGAAACCTTCCATGGTCGAATACCATAATGCAAATATTTTCCAAAATTAATGCATGGGCTATGTGTATTTCTTACCAACAAACTCAAAAATACATATTTTATCAAAATATACACAAAACTAACCTTGAATTTCAGTCCCAAATGACCAAATGTGAGGGAGCTTTTCCTTTCCCTATTTCTTTTAGTTTCGGCAATTGAGGAAGAAGAACATGCATATACCTTGTTTTTTTCACCCTTTTGTTTTATTTTATTATTGTTTCTTTAATATAAAATGAATTAATTTAACAACACCTTATAAAATACATATAATATCATGTACATCACACTATTGCCGTCCACTAAGTCAACAAATGACTTATTTTCCATTTAAGACCTTAACACTAAAGAAACATGATATTTAAGCATTTTCATGATAGTATGCATTTAATTCATTTGATGCAATTTAATCCCTTTTTAATAATTAAGCACCCAAATCTCAAAATTTAAACACAAAACTTTAGCACATCACAGTTCTCACATTCAAAACACAGAAAAATACTATTTGAATATTTTTCGACTCGAACTCGTGGTCCCGAAACCACTACTCCGACTAAGATCAAATTCGGGCTGTCACATGTGATGTCAATGATGGCACATTGGTTAGGTAGATAGGTTGATTGTTTGGCATGCTTTGATTGTTTTTTAATGTCTTTTGAGGGCTTCCATACATGTATTTTTGGTATGTTTAGGTACCTAAGCTTTTAGGAGTGAAAATGATAAGTTTCCAGTCAATTTTGAATGCACATAGCCTGGGACACGGGCTATCACACGGCCGTGTATCACACACGGTCTACTCACATGGATGTGTGCCTTATTTGTTTTCAATACAGTTGGTCCACACAGGTACAGAGCGTTACATGGTCGTGTGACCCTATGCTGCATGGTCTAGTCAAACGGCCGTGTGACCTTATACTACACAGGCACAGTTAGTTACATGATCAGCGTACATGGACGTCTGAAGTAGTCATATAGGTGTGTGAAGTAGCTATACGGCCATGTCTTGAGCAACACGATTTGGGCTCTATCACATGGCCTGGACAGACGACCGTGTGACCTTGTTTTGAAATTTTTGATATTTTCCTTAAATCTATTGATTCGTTTCCAATTGGTCCTCAATTGTTTCTAAAATATTTTTAAAGCCTCGTAGACCTGATTTTAGCCACATGAGTGCATGTTTCACTTTGAATTACATGATAATATAAATATTGATAATTAATTAGAAAATTTGATGCTATTTGATACTAAATGTTATGTGTTGCACTGTAATACTCTGTAACCCTACTCTGACGATGGAGACAGACGGGGTAGGGGTGTTACAATAACCCACTAGTTACGGTCTTACACGATACGGTCTTTTTTCTATATGATACCATAACCCACCAGTTATGATCTTACATGGTATAGTCCTTCAGTGCCATGACCATGAACTTGTTCTTTTAGAGATTCATATGTTTTTGTCCCAACGACCCCCTTGAAGACTCTGAAGACAGACACAGACTCTTCACACTTAAACCTATTTCATGAAGTAATCATATCTGACTTACACGTAATTAACACATCCAGACCTTTCAGATACAACACATTTCCATTATCCAAACACAAGCATCCTTTAACCTTAAGATTCATGTTTCATACTTTGACCACGAAACTTCATGTTATCCATACATGCAATGTAACACCCCTAACTCATATCCGTCACCAGAATTATAGAGCATTACCAAAAACTTTTAACTTAAAACATTCAATTACAAATCATTTAATAAATCACATCATATTCCATTCAAACACATGCATATCGTCCCTTATTCGAGCCGTCGAGGCCTTAGAAACACTTTAGAAGCGATTCAGGACTGAATCGAAAACATTTAAAACTTTAGGGAAAAAGTCAAAAAAATTCACACTACAGGGGTTACACGGCCGTGCGACTCACAGAGCTGAGACACATGCCCTTGTCTCAGGCGGTGTGGGCATTCGAAGTAGGGACACACGGCCGTGTCCGTGCCCATGCAACTATTTGACTTGGTTCTCATGGCCAAGCCACACACCCATGTGCCAGGCTATATAACTCTTGAAATGCAATTTTTAAAAACCTACAAGGACGTGGCCGTGTGTCACACACAACTGAGACACACGCCTGTGTCTTAAGCCGTGTGGATGAGAAATAGACCATTTTCAAGCCATTTCCTTCACCCAAAACATGCTCACACATTCTGTAACACCCCAAACTCGGCCTAGACGTTATGGCCAAGTCTAGCGTGTCACATAGAAGTGTTTTTCGAAAACCATGTTTTTATTGAAAACCCTTCTTGATGTTTAGAAATTTTTACCGTTAAATTTGTCTAAAACCCTTTGTGTTTGTTTATTTTTCCAAAACGTGAATAATCATTTTCCCTTTTCAAACATTGTTAACAACTTTGTAAAATCTTATGGAAAATTGTGAAAGCTTGTAAACCTTTGTAGTTGCGAAAACATGTTATTTTAAAAACAGTTTAAGTATCAGAAAATCAGACCTTCTTTGTTATGGCTTAAAGTGAATGGATACTGCGCACCAGGTAGGATTCAAGAGAAGAGGAGGTGAGTCATTTAGACTGCTTAAGTACCAAGCTCTTCCTAGATCCAATCCTAGACATGCGCACATCCATTGCCACACTTTAACCTTATGACTTGTCCACGAACAACAAATTAAGTTAAGTTTATCTAAGATACTTATTTATGAAAACGTTTATGCTGCGGAAGCTTTGTTCTATTATCATGATATTTTGAAAACAAGTAACTTTTAAAAAAACGCGCCTTAGAGCTAACCGATTTCAAAATGATTTAAACAATATCCTACTTAAACTAAAAACAAATTAAATAATTAAAAACCCAAAATAAAAATAATAAGAACGGCTTTATTACAAACCCAAATTGAAAATAAAGCGATTGAGATGAGTAGTAAAATAAATAATTTATTTAAACCAGAAAATGCAGTCTTCGTGGCCACTCTGAATCCCTCCCAGCTCCAAGTCCACAAACTAAGGCTCACCTGTAAGGACGGAAGAGAAAGGGGTTAGTTTGGAAAACTTAGTGTGTGCGGAAAGCCCATCCAAAGCCCAAGTCAGCTCAAGCCCACTGGGCCTAAGCCCTATCCAATCTCAGTGTCAGCCGAGCCGAAGCCCTATTCAGTTACAGTAATCTGGGTCGAAGCCCTATCCAGATAATAGTACGACCCATAGGCCCAATACAGAAACAGAACAGATAATAAGCATGAATGCAAGCCCAAAACATGTGGGGAAGCTACTCAACCCACCCAACCGCTACTCTCCACCCGTACTAGCCAAACTCTCCATGTGGGGAAAACTACTCAACCCACCCAACCGCTACTCTCCATAGTGGCAGCATAGCTGCATAATCAGATAGTGCGGTCAAACCACCAGAACGGTAATACAAGGCATCGCCTCTTTCGATAAACTAGGGCAAAGCCCCTTTTCGGTATTCGTGGCATTGCCACTTATCACTTCCTCCAACCATATAACCCAGTCCCCACATCATATAAACATGTCATGGCATATCAGTAAAGCAAGCAAATTAGTCTAATTAAACCCTAGGGGTATAAAAGTCATTTTGCACCTAGGGGTAAAACGGTAATTTCTCACCCTTAAGGGATATTTCAATAATTATTCTAATTTTATGAGTTTTATGCATGTCACAGTCACTAATAATCCCATTTTCATCTCAGCAGCCTATTTGTCTCGTTTTAACAGTTTTCAGTTATTAGGCCATAAAACCCCTGATGGGCCCCATAGTGTCTATTAGCTATTCAAGCCCATTTAGTCAAAATTTTATGATCAGTTTACCAGTTTTAGCAGTTTTGAGCCTACAGTCTATCAGAACACCTCTAATGCCTATTTTTACCCAAATGGGCTTCTAAGCCCATTGGGCCTACATTCGGCCCACCGAGGCCCAACTTACCGAAGTGCACGAAATTGCACACCCAACTAACTTACCACTTGTGATTACAGATCCATCGAATTCCAATCGACTTATGAGCGTTCGCACGCTCACAAGCCCACGAAATGCCAGAACTCCAGCATTTCGGCTTTTGCCGATTTGAACTATGAAAGGGTGTTCGATACACACACCTGTTTTGCGATATTCCCTGACAAGATCTCCCACGCGATTATCCTACATTCGTTCACTATGATAATCATATTACAAAAGCCATATTAACCAACGTAACACTTACTCATCATATTCGGCCATACTTAGGCACTATTACCCATTTACCTTCGTCGTCCTTTAACTACTAGATCTAGATGCTCCAATGGTGTTAGCCTTCAATACTCTTTGATCGCTAGCCTTTTGTCCACACTAAACACATAAAATCAAAGAACAAGGCTAGTAAAGCCCTTAGTCCAAAATCGATAACCTCCCTAAGTGTTTAGGGATTATTCGATTTTTCTTAAATCCCAAACTAAAGAATGGAAAGGATTTTGATAACTTACTACAGATCTTGTTGCCAGCGAACCAATCCCAAATCACCTTTCTAACTTAGATTTGATGTCGATCCAATCGAACCTCAAAAAGAGAAGAGCAAGATATTTGACCAGGAAGAAATCGGCAATACAAGTTTTAGATTTCGGCTTTTGCATGAAAAATAAAATAGAAGAAGTTCACAAATGAGTCAAACGGATGTAAGTTGTGGCTTGTTCTTAGCAAGGAGAACGGACCCTATCATCGGCTCTAATGAAAAGAAAATGAAAAAGGAAAAATTAAGAATAGAAAAACAAGAACCGATTGAAGAAGAATTAAAAATACAATCGGCTAGCACCATGAAAAAAATACTCAAAAACCAACAAAGAAGAAAAAATAAAGGATAAAATTCCAAGCTTAAATCGACACTTAAAGCTTATAGCCGAGTAAGTCTATTTCGGTACCAAAAAGGATTCTTCCCAAAATTAAATCCCATGTTTTTCTCCTTAAGTTTAGCAACAAATGGATTTGGATTTCATCCAAATCCCTTCACCGAACAGCAGCCCCATTATCCACCGCTTGCACCATTCAGCACGCTGCGAGGAGAGTTTCAGTCCATCTCAAATGCTCTCCCCACGCGTGCCGCCAAAAGCCAACCCTTTGCGCACACTGCAGCTCGAACCAGCGACTTCCAGGCACCCTCCAACGCTGCTGGCCACTGCGCCACAGCTTCTTCTTTGATATAATAGCGTCGCATTTAACTTTAAACCTTACCTGCTGTAGCCTCGTCCATTTTAAAAATAAAACTAAAATTTACTTGTGCCTGGACTCGAACCCGCGTCCCCTTGGAGTGCCTAACGCGCTGCTACCACTGCGCCACAGGCGCTCCTTATGGCATAATCCAGTTGCAGCTATTCTTAAACCCTATCTAGTCACACCCTTGCTTACTTAAAAAAATAAAACAGTTTGCACATGCTAGGAGTCGAACCCCAACCTCCCTTCCTACTACCTAGCGCTCTAACCACTAGGCCAGGTGCTTCTTTTATTCCCAATTCTTGCCTAATTTATTTTTAAGGCCTGATGCCCAGATTTCCTTAAGAATGCAAAAATTAAGAATTTTTGCTACAGTCTTAGATAGAACCCAAGACTTTTCCCACACTATAGATCCTTCTTAATTTATTTAAACACTAAATTTAAACACCAAATTAAAAAAATAATATTATATTTTTTATCTAATAATCATAATTATAATTTTCATAAAAAAATTAAACATCAGTAATAAAAACAATAATATTTTATTAACAATAATTTTTTTTCTAATAATAATATTTAAAACTTCTCAATTATTCAGGTTTTCTATTATCCGAACCCAGACTCAAGGCCCAATTCTTCTAGGCCCAAATTCAGAGTGTTACACATTCAAACCATTTTTACCTATTTCAAGCATTCAAAAATGTACCTAAAACAGGCATAGTGGAGCTAAATAAATATGGTATCTATCCATACAACCAATATGCCCAAAGGCACCTCAATCACAAACACCAAACATGTTTAAACATTTGCATAATTTTAGCCATTAACCAACCATAAATTTCTCATCTAATTTCCTAACCAAATTTACCACCATTACCACATGCCAAAATCATATGCAAACATACCAAAATGGCCACTAAAACATACATCAATTTGACCATTCTAACACCAATCATGAAAACACCAATGCTAAGATATAATCAATCATAAAATACCTATACATGTGCATATTTAATCATTTATCAATTAACTTGTTTCTATATCAAACATATCAAAATGGCCTTACCATTAGGACCACTTCTCACATGCATCAGAACCATTTAAATGTCATCATTCTAGCCATTTCCAAATGATTCCATCAACCAACATATATATATATATATATATATACACACCAAGTTATGGCCAAATGGTAATACCTCAACTAAACATACTTGACTAAATTTCATATCAAAACATGCCCTAAATGATCACTTTGCAAACATGCCAACTCTTACCACTTTGGCCATAAAATCATGCATCCATTTTATCTTATAAACACAAACCTTTAAATAGCAAAGTGCCAAAAGCACACCAACCATCAAGGCATCACAATAACATAAGTTTCACAAATTCAAAGCAATATTACATGCCTTTATCATTAACTAAACATAAGACATAGTCACCTATACATGCAATTATAACCACAACCAAAGCATCAAAATCTACCGATTAAAATCGGTGGATAGTGTGATGGATCTCCGACTAGCTTCTAATTCGGTCGAGCTTCTGATAATCTGTAAAGGAAAGGGAAAATAACTATGAAAGCAATTAATGCTTAGTAAGCTTGTATAGACTTTATAGAATAAACATGAATCTATGCCAATGCCATAAGATTCATAAATTGATATGATCATCAACTCACAAATCAGTAAGTTCACTAAAGTCACATATATTCATCATTCATAACATGACAGGATTTTATGGGACATAATGTATAACCATCAACCTTTATAAGATTATACACTTTTCAACTTAGTTACTTTCCATTTTGTCCCTAATGCTTATCATAAGCTTTAACAACATTATTAATTCTCAACTTAGTGTATTTTTCCATAATATAGGTAGATTCATCCATAGCATAAGCAGTTCACTCACATATAAATACATCATTTATCACATAAAACCTTTTATGACATCATAATACATCCCAAGTACGTACTTACCATTTCATTCCCTTTTCTTACCTGTTTCATATGCATTGTACAAGTATACTCATAAACATCATTCATATCAACAAACTTGCCGTAAGCCTAAGCACATCAATAACACATGTTAGTTCATTTAAACATGATTCATATGAAGTTAACATGGATAATCATTATACTTGAGCATAATTTAATTGGATTTATCATCCATCTCACAACGTATCATGTTTTCCATGTATCGCCGTTTCAATGAGTTTCATGCATACATATCTTAATTCATATTGAACACTTACCAGTTCATTTGCATGATACATAAGACATAAACATAGCATTAACCATAACATGATAAACTAACTTAGCAAAAATCACAACATGATAAACTAACTTTCATGAATATATCATATAAGCATTCATACTTTTCATGAACATGACTATACATACTTTAATCATCAACAACTCATACCTTTCCATACTTTCATGACATTGCCAATTGAAACACTTATCGTCCCTTTCCTTTATATGCCTGTTGAACCACTTAGAATAATATCAGATACGAGAAAATCTCACACACTATGTGCTAACATATGGTCGAAACCATTTCTTTCCTTTTCCTTTACATAAATGCTCTCTCTCAAGCCATAAATGGGTTTGCTAACACAAGCTGTCGGTTGAAACATAGTTCACACAAAAAATCCTTGTATTATTATTTTAACAATTTAGTCCCTAATCGATAAATTCATCAAAAATCACTTAACAAAATACTTTTAAATAACAACTAATATTTCAAATTCATCATTTAACATAAAAAATCACTAGATTCATCAATGACAACATTCAAAATCTTTAATAGTTTCAAAATCGAAGGTACAAGTTCGTTGGACCTAGTTGCAATGATCTCAAAAACATAAAAATCATTAAAAACGGGTGCAAAATGGACTTACACGCACAAAATGAAACATGGCAGAACCTCACTTCTCCATAGCCATGCGGTTGAAACAAATAAAACTTAAGGTTGAAGATGGCCACTTTTGTATTATTGTTACCTTATTAACCATTTTACTTTATTAATAATAATAAATTAACTTATAAAACATACAAAATTAAAAGGTTTTCAAGCTTAAAACCATCCCACCATCTTAGGTATGGGTCAACCACCCACTAAGGCCATCCAACTATAATTCTTTAATCAGTTTACACCTTTAACCTAATAGCGATTGACTTTTTCACCTGTTACGATTTAGTCCTTTTTGCTTAATTAACTATCGAAACGTTAAAATTTCTTAACAAAACTTTAATACCACCTTAATAACACTCCTTAAATATTTATAAAAAATATTTATGGCTTGGTTTATAGAAACGAGGTCCTGATACCTCATTTTCTAAAACCACTTAACCTTAAGTCTTACCACTCGAACTTAATAAATCGCTTAAATAACATAAATTATAAAATTAAAAACCTTTTCAAAGTTACATTTGACTCGTAAATATTAAATAATAATATTTATGGACTTACTCGTTAGATTTGGTGGCCCCGAAACCACTATTTCTGACACCACTAAAAAATGGGCTGTTACATGCAAGTCCATAAATCTTATATTCCTTATTAGAGTCATCACATCATATTTTACTAGTTCTATTTCATGATTTGGTTACTTAGCATAGAAGTCTTTAAAAAGCATATTATGCATGCATGAGTCAGTTTAGGAACTCACCTAAGGATCTTAAAGGCAGTTTAAACTTCAGATCTAGCCTTTCCTTGTGAAATCAACAGTTTGGGCTCCAGATCCATCATTCAACCAGATGTTACAACCTTATCTGCCTTGTAGTGAAGAAATTCACTAGAAATATCCAGGATTCTAAACTCAGCTCAGAGAAATGTTTATATCTCTTTTTAGCCTATATTTTTTTTTTTTTTTTAGAGGAAAAAGGGAAAGAAGATAACCTTTTCTTAACCCAACCGAAGTGTCATTTTAAACCCAAGTCTCTATGGGAACTTGGCAAACATCATATCAAAACTGAGTGACCTTATCAAAACCTGTCACCTTTAGGGACTTACTCGATTACTCCTTTAGCATTTAACCCTCTTACTTTATGTTCGGTTAATTTCGAACTGAATTTCCTTACAAGTTAGCTGGCATGGGATCATAATGACTTTAAGGTGTTATAACACCCCTAACCCATGTCTCAGGTAGTGTGGCCCCAAAATGAACCTTAAAACACAAGTTTACCATTTCAAGCTTTCTTGGGACCTAAGTAAACCATTTACCAACCAAAACACCTATTCAAAGTGACTTTAATTAAGCTTAAAACATGCTAAAACAACCTATTATATGCTAGACCAATGTTCCCCCATTAGTACCGCAAGTATACAATTTAATATTAAAACATAATATCAATTTAGCCTATCAATTCAATCAAGCTATTGTCTATTAATACCATCTCAAACATACCATATCTTACCACATAATAACCTATTGATCACATACTCTTTTAATCATTCCAACAATTATCATTTAGCCATGTTAACACATATTAATAAGGCACCAAAAGTACCAAAAAAGAGATCAACCAAAGCAATTTATATAGCTAAGTTCATAATTAACTATTTACAAATCGAAAATATTAGTAACATCATTCAAACCTACTACATGCCATATAATTTGAAATAAATATTCTAAAAACTATCGAATTTAGCTGGATAGTGTGTCCAACCTTCTAAGTATCTACAAGAATAAAGTTTAACATAAATAAGCTCAATAAAGCTTAGTACGTTCGACGTATTAAGATGAAAAATCTTACCGAAGTAAATACAACAAATCAAACATTAATAATTCAACTACAAAGGTTCTCTGTCATCAATATTCTCATCCATTGAATGACATACTATCAATTCAATTCTCAATTGTATAGTAAATCTATCAAAATCATTAAACAAATTACCTTACCGAGATTTTCAACTTGAAGAATGGCTTACAGATATAAGTACATTGTCAGTCCACTCAAAACATACTAGAAACTCACACAAGCCAATCCCTTCACCACACCAATACTTAGAAGAGCTAGTCCAACCAACACACCAAACAAAGAGTATAACACGAGAGTTCACAATAGATGCTGAACCTCGGCTCACTCAGGTAACATGAATGTACGTCACTCTACAACCATCTACACTCCAATCACCCTTAACACACCAAATATGACAGTACTCTATCCTGCATTCAAGCCAATCTGGACATCAATTTAAATTACATACCAGTTTATATTACATGAATATTTATGTTATATTAATAAGGTTATTTTAGTAATTTGCAAATTAAGTAATAATTAAAGAAAACAAAGCCAAAATTTCATTTCATTCATCTTTTTACAACAGAAATTAGAAAAGGGAGAAGGGTTTTGAACGCTTAAACATTTTGGCACACTCTTAGCTTGATTAAGGTATAGTTTTAGCTCGATTTTTGATGATTTCTATGTTTTTATAATCGTTGCATCTAGCACTAGCTAGCCAGGGAATATTTTGCAAATTTTTCAAAGGTTGAGTGAGATGCCATTGATGAATTTTTGTGTTCTTAAGTATTTAATGATGAAATACGAAAGCTTGATGATGGTTTACATGTTTTGTTTAGTGATTTTTGATGAAAATGCAATTTAGGGATCAATTTGTAAAAAGTGTGAAATTTGTGGTTAAATGTGTGAAAGAGTGATATATATGGGCTACTAGGGACCTCATTAAAATTCAGCTAGCATGGTTTAATTGAAATTGTGTGAATTTGTTATTTTATGTGAAAGGACTAAAGTGCAAGAAATATGAAACTTTAGGGGCTAATGTGTAAAAATGTCCAATTGTTTGATTTGGACTAGATTGAATAAATAAATGATTTAATTAGCTAAATTTGAATTTATATAGATCAAGAAAGAAAGAATTCAAATTTAGATCGGGGGAAAAACAAGGTTATCGAGTAGTCGACCTGATTCATCAATTTCGACTACAAGGGAAGTTCATACGTTAAATAACGTTCTTAAATTGTGTTATAAATGCTTATTTATCATTGAATTGAACTGAATGATGAATGGTTGAGTACGAGCAAGAATCGACAGAATTACGACATCTGAAAGTCCCGTACGAACCTTAGGAATAGTATAGGATACAAATGTCATGACATTAGGATTACCGAGATGAGACTATGTGTAAGACCATAGCTTGGCTATTGGCATCGAGATGTGATAACATGTAGAAAAAATACGAGATTTTCAAGTATCCTTAACAATTCCGAATGGTTCAACGGGCATGGCTATGACTAGAATGAAAGTATAATCGAGTTAAGTGGTTGAGGTACATACGAATCTTATGATATTATTAAATGGTGCTAACTTATTGAATTAATAAGAGATCATGTATTTAACATGAGAAAGGTTTGTGCCATTAGATGTGTTATGCCATTATATTTGCCTATTTGGTTGAACTGAATCTATTTGGTATGTTAAGTTTATTTACATACGAGCTTACTAAGCTATAAAGCTTATTGTATTTACATTTCCCTATTTTATAGAGAACCGAAGCTAGCTCAGATTCAGGAATCATCAGGAAACGTCATCACACTACTGTGTAACACCCCTTACCTGGGTTTATCACCTTACCCGCGCACGAGGCATTACTGAACAATATCACCATCATCCGTACATAATTGAACCACAAATTTTTGTTCCAATTTAAAACTTAATCATAAAATGTCATACAACCCTTAAAATGGACTTACAAGGCCCAAAACATGGTTTAGGAATGGTCCGATTCCAAACCGAGATCTTAGAAAAATTTTTGGAAAGTTTGACCTAATACAGGGCACACCCGTGTGGGCAGGCCATATGGTCACACACGTCCGTGTCCCCTAACCATGTTGAATTATAGGGAATTGATTTTTCATTTTAAACCTACAGGGGTTCTCACACGGCCGAGCACACGCCCGTGTCCTTGGCCTGTGTCCTTCACACGGCCTCGACACGCCTGTGTGGCCTCCTCGTGTGAAAAACTGGGACATTCTGTTTATGACATCAGCATGCCATTTTGGTCACACGGCCACTGGACACTCCCGTGTGACCAGGCTGTGTGACATCCCTAAACTCTGAAAACCCCATGCAAGGTTCACACGCCCTACACACATGGCCATTGGGGTTGGCCATGTGGCCCTAAGTTAGGCTATTTTCCAAGCCATACTTTGCCCCAAAACATATGCTATCACTACTATTTTTAACACCACATAACAAATACATCTTTAGTCATCTAAAAGACTCCATTTACTTATCCATCATCCATTTCAAATTAAACATACATACAAACTTACCAAATATTTCATGAAATTCCTCATAATAATAGATAAACAAAATGTTATTCATCAATGGCTAAACCACTTAGCCTTTGATTGCAAAATAACTTATACCATGACAATTTCCATAACATAACCAAACCGACTTAACACCAACAACCTCACCAAGTCCCTATACATGCCATCGTCTAAGAGTTTTTTTCACTATACCAAAAAACAATGTCGATAGTGTGGGTGATCTTCCGACTCGATCCAATCTCGAGCTGGCTTGACTGAATCTATAAAACAAGGGAAAAGAGAAAGGAGTAAGCTTCAAAAGCTTAGTAAGTCTATATGTAAATAATTATCATTAAGATAACATTTAGCCACACCAAGGATATCACTCATATACCAACTTACCACCCAAACCTTACAAACTTTCCCATAAAATTCATACACATTATTTTCACCTATTTAAGTCCACATACATCCTCACAACCACATGCATTTTTCTACAACTTCACTTGCCCAAAGATACACCTACACACACATATCGAACTACCACACCAAGTCTCTTTAGTGAGCATTCCCGTTGAACTTTTTAGATTAACATTTGATACTCGGTGGATTTTCCACTCATGATTCCATCAACACATAAGCCCGACTCTCTGGTACACATGGTGAAGATCACTTTATCATCTATGTGACCTATCCATTTATTCTCGTAGCCCTCCTGTGCACATGGTGAAGGTCACTTTATCACCCATGTGACTTAGCTACATATGATATTGCTCTCATATATACATGGTGAAGGTCACTTTATCACCCATGAGGCATAGTCATTAAGTCCCACAATTATCATTGCACATGGTGAAGGTCACTTTATCACACATGTTGCTTAGCCATTGAGCTCCATAGCCCTTGGGTCTACATGGTGAAGATCGCTTTATCACACATGTAACCGAACCATATTTTATCCGTATCACCCGTTACTCCGAAAGTTCAAACGGGAACTCTCGTTTCCAACACATCCAACATCATAGAAGACTTTCAATATCAACATTTCATAATATCCATTAGAATTATTAATGTACAAACAAAATGGACACATTACTTACATATAAACTTACCTCAACAACAAAAAGCAGTAATTTACAACTTAATTCGAGACCTTGCCCTTGCCCCGGTCAAGGTTGATTCCTTGATCTTCTCGATCTATAATGACACATTTAACTTATTTAATACACACATTACCCAATTGGACACAAAATCATCCATGGAAACTTATACCATTTTACCCCTAACTTTGTAAATTTTTACAACTAAGTCCTTATGCTCGTAAATTGAAATGTATCAATTCCTTTGGTTACCCAAGCCTAGCCGAATATCCATGGCAGCCAAAACAGCCCACATTTCTCACAATTTCATACTTTTACCCTTCAATTTATTAACCTTTCAATTTAGTCTTTTTTAGGGACTTCTATGAAAAATCACCTTGTAATCATAGTTTACCACACCCTAAACCTTCATATTCCACCATTAGATATCAAAATACTTAAATGTCATACATGGGTAAAATTTTAAACATCAACCCTAGTTTAAAATAATGGTAGAAATAGCTAGAGCAAGTTACAAGGATTCTAAAAATACGAAGAAAATTAAAAACGGGGCTCGATTGCACTTACTATGAGCTTGAGAAGTTGAAGAAACCCTAGCTATGGTTTCCCACCATGTTTGGCCAAGAAGAAGAAATTATGGACACATTTTGGCCTTATTTTTCCCTTTTTATTCTTTTATTAACCAAATGACCAAAATGCCATTCATTAAAAACCTTTACTATTCCACCCTTCATTGGGCATTTTTGTCCAAACTACGTTAAAATGGTTTAATTACCATATAAGGACCTCTAATTTCAAAACCTAATTCAATGAAGTACTTTATGAAATAAAACCCATATTTTTTACCTATTGCAATTTAGTCCAACATACCAAATTGGACATGTAACAAATGAAATTCACACACCAAAATTTCACATATTTATCCAAACACCCAATAAACATCAAAACTAAATTGGATTAATATTTTAAACCTCGGATTCATGGTTTCAAAACCACTTCCCCGTTTAGCCCCTAGTTCAAGCTGTTACATACTGAACATCTATTTGGTACCTTTTGATGTTATGTATATATGGTTTAGGGCATGTATAGGCTAAGGTCATTTTGGTAGGTTTTGAATTATGAACTTAGCCATGTAGGTTGGATTGTAAATGGTGTAGATGATGGAATTGATTTTGGCTTATTTTTAACTAATTTTAGTTATTTACCATTTTGCCATTAATTACTTAATATTTTTATCTTTTTCCTTATTAATGCCATCCCACGTCATTAATTAAGGCATAATTACCACATAGCTCCTTCTTCAATTAATAAATAAGCCATTTAATCACCTAAATGCATTAACTAACAACTTTTGCATCTTTTTCAATTTAGTCCTTTTCCCTTAATTAACTAACTAAATGTTAATATTTTTGCACCAAATTTTAATACGACTTTAGTGACACTATAAATATTTTAAAAATAATATTTAGGAGTCAACACGACAAAAATTTGTGGTCCTAAAACTACTATTCCGTCACCACTAAAAATCAAGTTGTTACAAGTGTACTACATCATTGACATGAACTCACATCCTAAAGGTCATTTTACATGACCATAGATCTCATTTCACCACTCATAGTAATCAAACTTGAAACCTTACTTTATTCTCATATTGAAGTCCTTGTCTATTTATTTTCATGTAGGAGTCCGCCCATTCTATACGTCAATAAGGGCTCTTGGGTGAGCACTACTTCGCCAATAGTACTTTTTTATTCTATGCACCATATATATTCTTACCAGTACTCCTTGATTCGTCATACTTGTCTTTCTTCAGAGTTAGCCATAACCTTTGTTCTTTCAGAGTATCCTATATGTTGTACATACCATAGTTCACCATGGGTTCCTTTCCTTTCATTCAGAATTTGCCAGTCCAGGGCATTATTGGCACACTCAAAAGGTCCTTACACTTAATCGAGTAATCACGTTGAGCACTTGAAACTTACCCTTAAGCCTTACTTTTATGAACAATACTTAAATAGTTAGGACTTTACCAGGCGAGATGTTACAAACCCAATCACAAAATCCATAGTAATTCTTCTTCATTTCCATTTTAGATATTACTATTGGTTGTAATAACCCCGATGGAACTTGATGCTTGGCTTTTACTTATTGGCAAGTTAGGCATTTGTAAACATATGCAACTATATCTATTTTCATTTTTTCCACTAGTAGAACGGCTTCAAATCATGATACATCTAGTTACTTCCTGAATGTACAGCAAAAGAACCACTACAACCTTCATAAAGAATGCCTTGCTTCAACTATTCTTTGTTGGGTACACATAATTTGACACAATTTCACCCCTTAATCACTATATCTCCATAATTATCTTTTTCAACTGATTATTATTTTACCCTTCATCTATTCTATAGTACCATGTATGAATCATAATATTATTTTGGTAAATTTTCCTCTTTAGTCCTTCCTCCTTTTCCATGAATTCTTTTCTAACTTTCAATTTTCCTACCTTACCCCAACACTTTTATTCTTCTACAATTAAGTTAATGTCCTAAACTAAGTTTTCTCATCTGAAGAGCATTTCCTAATTCCTTATCACCTACTTTTTCTAAATTAACACTGAAAATTCTATTTTATTTGTTTTTAAAATTCTCTAATATTCCTAACCCGACATAGCACTGTACCTAGTTTCGAGAAATAACACAGACGTTACAATTGTTAAACCCTTAGAACTTGTGCACACTAATATATGTATCCCTCATGTATCGATTATGAAGAAACCGTCTCTCCAATTCTCATGCTCATGTCGATCTGCATATTGTTGTCCATTTCGGCAGTTCTCGGTTATAAGATCTGGCAAAAGTATTGGGGATGGACAAGTGGTATTTCTCATTCTATATGTCAACGAAATTCTACTCATTGGAAATGATATAGGGACATTGTCATCGATTAAACTATGGTTAACTCAATAGTTTATCATGAAAGACTTGGGAAAAGCTAATTTTGTTCTAGATAATTGAATCTTAAGGGATCAAAAGAACAAAGTTATAACTTTATCACAAGCTTCATACATAGACAAGATATTAGAATATTAATTCAAAAAAGGGAACTCAACCTCTATATCAATCTTTCATCTTTCTTTAGAGAATTGTCTTAAGATAACAAAAGAAAGAGAATGCATGATAAAGGTTCCTGTAACACCCTATACCTGACCCAATCCCCAGGTTTGGGTACCGAATGTTACAATTATCCCGGGTTACTAAACACCGTTCTTCTAATTTATTTAACTATTCGCCAAACTTAATGCTAAGTTCACATAAAAATTTAACCCAATTAATTAACTAACAAAATATTTCTATAAATACATATCATATGAAATCTCTAATTATACGAATGACTAACTAGTAGAAAAATGTTCTTTACAACATACCCATCTACACTCATCTACTGAATGACCTGAAAATGAATGTGATTTCTCACTATGGAAATGACCTGAGAATTAACTTTAATTTTTGAATTTTTATTTAAGTAAATAATTGAAGTTTAAAAATGGAATTAAATTGATTAGTCATTATGAATCCATTGGATATGAAAATCAATTTGGTTGAGAAAATTATTTAATTGAAAAAATTACTTTAATTTAATAAATAATATTTATTTTGAGAAATAGAAGAACATGTAATGGTTGAAATAAATTATAAAGCATTGGGTTAAAAGCCAAGAAGCACATATAATTGGACCCAATACAAATATAATTGAACCCAACACAAGAGAGGCCCAAAACCCCTTATAATACATACGAGGGGTGACAACTCTAGTTTATTTAGCTAAGGTTTGTTGCCCCTCTCTCCTAGTTGAACTAGGGGATTAGTTTTTCTATCAAATAAGTATTATTTGTATTCTACTAATTCAAGCAGGATTCATCTATCTCCTTTATAAGTAGATGACAATGATAGGGCTAAACATATACAAAAGTTGTACACAACTTTGGAATATTGTTACTTTGTAAAAAATATTGAGAATTTATTTTTTAAGTATAAATTCTATTTTTGAGGAATAAAAATTCTACTAATTTCTATAAAAAGAGATTTACTTTCCTATTGGAAGTAAGAATTTTTTTTTTAGTTCTATATTTGATTTGTGATTGTTCGAGCCCACACTTAAAGTAATTCGTGGTATGAGAATATCAGAGGCCATTTAGTTGAAAGCCAAGAACGTTAATGATCCATCTCACACAAAGCACATGTACTTTTCGAAAAAAATGTTGTTATAAATATCACAAACCGACTCGATTTTCAAACTTGTAATTTTTTACTTTGAAAAAAATCGTTTATTAGATTATAATTTTTTCTACACTAATATGTTGTCTATCAAGTCTAATTAGACATATACTTTGTCTTGAGCATTGGAGTGGGTGACCAAAACATAGAGACATAGATGTGACTGACTAAACTGAGAGTACATTGAACATGATCCAAGTTGAATACATTCTAGTTTTGTTTATGAA
Organism: Gossypium stocksii; assembly: GCA_020496765.1. Lineage (NCBI taxonomy): Eukaryota > Viridiplantae > Streptophyta > Magnoliopsida > Malvales > Malvaceae > Gossypium > Gossypium stocksii. Next base: position 53,150,915 of record CM035629.1, on the reverse strand, counting down.
TCTATTCATCTGTGATGTTCATAGTGTGACATAACTTAATCCTGAGTAGATGATAGATAATGTGTGTGTAAATTGTATACTTTGATGTAAGTAAAAGCCTAAGCTCAAATAGATAACTAACTGAAAGTTGGTAAGTTGGTATATGACTTCTGTAGTATGTAGCATCATTCATGGTAGTGAAATTCATAATTCAACTAAAGGATAAATGATATTCTCTCATTGGCATTACATGAAAAATGAAAAGTAGACGCATGTCATTTTTCTTTGTGATAAATGACTTGATTACTATTTAATAGTTATTAACTTTTCCGGAAAAAATGTAATGGTCACCATGAGATCAAATAGGATAATATTGAGAGAACGAATTTATCTCACAAAGATTAAAGGTATCTTATAAAAGTAACAAACTTATGACAAGGCCACTTGAAAGAGCACTTATTAAGTGACTTTCGTAATGGTATATAATTAGGAAGAGCTCTATCAGAATACTTTAGTAAAATGACTTAATGACTAAATAAGCTTATAATTAATAGGTGAAAAGTCAAAACCTAAATATAAATTATTTGAACCCTAATTATATATGTCCAATTGATCCCTCCGCTAGCTCGTTGAAACTAGAAATGAACTACATGTAAAACCAAATGGATAGAAACAAATGAAAATAATAAAGCAAGAGGAAAAGGGTTGTATACAAAAATAAATGCCTTTTCTTGCTAGGTATAGAAATGAGTTGAGAATTAATTTAAAGTTTTTCAAAATATTTTTTAATTAATTATAACTAAATAATTGAAGTTCAAAAATAGAATTAAATTAATTAGTCACTATGAATCCGTTGAATAAGAAAATTAAATACATTTCCTCGTAGATTCTTTTACAGTAAAGTTGTCATAACTTTAACAAATTTAGAATTGGGTTGAAAAATTTATTTAATTGAAAAATTAATTTAATTAATTTAATTAATTAATTAATTAATATTTATATTTAAAAATAGAAAATAAATATTCAGTTAGATTAAAATATAAAGTGTTGGGTCAAAATTTTAAGAAGAGCATACAATTGAATGCAATATACGAGAGTCTAATTCTCCTCGTAAAAAATGAGAAGGGTGACTACCCTAGTAATATTTACTAGGGTGTGCTACCCAACCTCTAGTTAGAGTAGGAGTATTTTTTATTTAAATAACATTATTTTACAAAGCTTGTTCAACCAGAATTCTTGTATCTCGCCCTATAAATAGATGGCACCGATTGACCTAAAAACATAAGTTTCATACACCGTTATTCTATCAAAAAATAGTGAAACTTTAATATCTAAAAATAAATTATATTCTAAGAATTATTGTACTTATTAGTTTCTACTAAGAAAAATTACTTTCTATTAAAAGTAGTTACATCGTTTCTTTTTCTGTGTTTGGTTTGTGTTGCTCGAACCTACACTCAACGTTGTTTGGGGTACGAGGATAGCAGAGAATGTCATTTTAAAAATCAAAATTGACTCAAATCGGTTTCGCACAAAGCATGTGTACTTTTTGTTAAATGTTTATTACTATAAATACCAAAAAATAATTTGATTTTGAAAATTTTTAAACTTTCACTATAACTGTTAAAATTAAAATTAAATTAAATTAAATTAAATTATTAGTCCATTTGTTTCGTGTAGTCTAAAAATTGTTAATTTATCATAAATGATAGAATAAAAAAGTTCAATAAAAAATAAAAATGATGATAAAATTCTCATAATATTAATATCACCATGGAGACCTAAAAGGTGATAACTTGGCATGATTAAGATTTTATTGATTCAAGGTAATCTTCCAATTCCAAATAAGAAAATGTAATGTAATTATGAAAATTTACATCACCACCGAAAAGGTAAAATTTCGTGAGAATACTAAGGTAGGGTTTGTTTATTGGGATTTGATTCTTTCTTCTATTAGAAATATTGATTTTTCAAATCAGTGAGGATGTCAATTGAGACAAGAATTATAGTATAAGAAATAGTGATGACAATGAAGCGAAGTGAGACGAGAATAGATATTTCTAAATTTACTACCGTTCCACAATTAGTACTTCTACTCCGCCTTTTTCAAATCAATAAGGATGTCAATTGAAACAAGTGTCATGATGTAAGAGATAGGGATAACAATAAAGCGAAGCAGGGCAAAAATGAATATTGCTAAATTCACTTCCGCTCAACAATTAGCACGCTCTGCTCCACCACCTGTCCCACTCCACCATGAATGTATAATCTTGAAAACCTCTATCACTTCTTTGAATGTTAGATGCATTCATTTTCGCCCTACCTTGCTCCGCTTCAATTTAATTATTGCTACTTATCTTTAACATTTTTAATTTTTTTTAAAGTTAAATACATATTTAAACATGATTCTTCAAAAAAATATTTAAACATATAATATATGAATTTTTTTCTATATTACGCTATTATATTTTTATCTTTTTTAATAGTTTATATATATAAGAATAAACTGGTATTTTTATATAGTGAAGCAGGTCGGAACAAGCAATTACCATAACCGCTTCCTTCTCACTTTCTAAAAGAAAAAAAAATAATCTCACCCCGCGTTCGCTTTTTTTAAACAAAAAAAAAGAATCCACTCCATCTGAAGTGAATTGGTTTGAAATTCATAAAGTGATTTGAGTTTTACTATCCCTAGTAAGAGAGGAAGGGAAGAAAAAAAATTTACAGTAAGGCCAACAGAAGATTTTAAATACTCGATTAAACAAGGTTAGGCAAAAGGGAAACAAGGCAAAGAAGGTCACTAGCTTGGCAAGGTGTACGGCAATTAAGGCTAAAACTAATATCATGCTGAAAATTGAAAAGTGTTATGTTTAATTGGAAAAGAAAAGTTTTGGAAATTGCAAAAAAGAATTTTACACTTTAATCTGAATATTACTGTTGAATATATACCCTTACCATCCAAAACATTAATTACTACATCAGGTCACATACTATACCCTAATAAATTAGAAAAAAAAAATCAACATAGGCTTAATTCTAAGGATACAATCCATCAGAGTCTCTTATCTAGGAATTTCCTAGAATAGCTAACTAGTTACACAGTTTTCCCACAAGTAGACCCAGACCAGGGCAATGGATTTCAACTGTTAAAATTCTTATGAAATAACTTGCAAACAGAAAAAAGAAAACAGGATGAACCGGAGGGGCAAAATTTTCAGGACTTCCAAAACAATCAAAGTTAAGACTAACCGTTGTTGAATTGCCAGTAATTTTACAAAAATTTCCACTTTTATTGGTTTCAGATCTCACATGAACATTCTCCTGCAATGCTCTGCTCATGCTCAGCTGGGACTTTGTAATAAGCTTTAATTTTCATATTTAGAGATGCTTGGGAAAAGAAACTAAATTACAAGACACAAACACGTCCAACTGAAAGCTCTCGTTTTGAACAACTTTTTTGTTGACATCTTAATTTGCAAGTCAATGTTGCTTCGATCAAAACCCTCCCTTATGCAGTTGCTTGAAGTTTCCATCCAGTTGAGACAATCTTGAAAAGCTGTAACTAAGAATCATAAAAAGATTCTCTGGATAGTCCGAGCAGAAGCACGGGAAATCAGCCTTCTAGCCAGATCAGCTGGTAAGCGAAGAAGCTGCTGTTGCAATTCAGGCGGCAGCTGCCACATGCATTTAGAGTAATAGCTAAATAGGGTGCAGATTTCCATGCATACAAAAGATGCTCAAGCATATGAATGTAGTTCTACAGTTAAGGCAGTGTGGATCTACTTAAAGAATTTTTATCATTACAATAAAGCTAATTCTATTAAAATTGTAAGCAGCAATCTAGACGAGGTATTGGAAGAATAAACTAAATCACTACCGCAAAAAATAGAAATACATGATATCAAACAGCTTGTAAAAGTTAAAAGCAGGAGAGAAATGGCCAGGAACCAAAGCCAAGGAAAACCCCAGCTGCACAAAAATTGGGGCTGAAAGCATACAGCTCAATGGAACAGAGGCAAACGGAAACAAGCAAACGTTGAGGTCATAAAAAACAAAAAATGAATTAATTGGTGTAAGGATCCTATAAAATGTCTCCTCTTAATGATTACCTCGGGAATAATAGAAAGCATGGCCAGAATTTCTGAAACTAATGCAGGTTGATAGGAAAGCAGTGATGATTCCTCCAGGTATGCGCTTTGATTATTGTTGGGGTTGCCAACTCCATTAACTTCCTAAAGCATAAGAATTTGAAGTCAGTCTATCTTCCAAGACAGTAATAAATTTAAAGTACTAGCCTCACTAGATTATAGGCAGCATAAGAAATGCAATGACCATTTCACGTTTTATGAGATATCAAACGCGTTCATCACAATGTTAGCTGATCAACATTCCAGGTAGTATATAGGATCAGATTGCTTGATAATAGTACATCTATAAATTGTATGAACCTAATTAGATTTATGAACAAAGCTCTAAAATTATTACAGAAGTACAGACCTACTTACATTCCTGACAGATCAAATATTCACTTCTAGATATTCAATTTCATAACCAATTATAACAGAATATTAATTATGAAAGTCATCTATTTTTAATAAGCTTAACTCAATATAACAAGCCTCGGTAGAACAATGACTGATGTTTGACACATTTGAGTAATCCTTCTTCTAGTCTATGAGGTGGTCCAAGTTAGGAGAAAATTCAGTTCTACAACTATGGCTATTGTAGAAAATAGAACTAGGGTTTAAGATTTCAATGAGCTTTGATTTAACACTGATCTCCTAGCAGTAGTTACATAGAGGTGAAAACTTTTGCTGTTGTGGAGGATTTACATGTCAACAGGAAGAGAGGGACGCCAACATTAAGAAAGTATTGAAACTATACAAGGATATTATACATCATTGCACTGAGCTTAATTATAGGGTTCTGAATAGTGTACAAAAGTGGAATATGATTTACCATCCAAGATTATATTTACTTATCTGAGTGCGGCATTTTTAATGTGGTCAACCTTGCAAACATATTCATTTGTTAGAAGTGTTGTAAATATAATCTGAGAGTTCCTTCAAAATTCCATGTTCACAGTAATATTTAATTGTCTACCCGTATAGCTCCATCACCTTCTAACGATTTAGAAAACCCACAAGGCCTCAACATCTTCGTTTAAACAAGTGGACTTGTATCAAAGATAAGTAAACTTGCCTTTTTCCCCTTCATTTGTCAACTGTTCAGTACATTCAGTACATTCTAAAATGATATGTCAAATACTTAAACGCTCACCTCAAAGGATTTTTTATTGCTTTCAAGACCTGCCAACAAAAACATGAGGCGGTGAAATGTTCTCAAGTTGATCATGTCTTCCTTGGACATAAAAGAGACTGAGGATCCAGTAAAGGGTATTCTTGTTGTAGCCGCAGAAGTCAACGAATCAAGTGTTGCTAATCCAAGTGCATCCAAACCCTGTACCAATTTTCAGAAAGCAATTTGATACCAAACACAAGCACTATTAGTTGATGTAGAAAATTCCAAATTCTTAGGCAAGATTCTTAGGGATTTTTAGTCCAATAAATCTGGATTTGATAGTAATATCTGATCTAGAATCATTTAGTTGAGATAGGTCCTTGATTTATGGAGATTTCTTGGGATTTATGTAGATTCTTAAGGTTTGAATTTCCCCATGTAAATCTAGTTCTGAATAGAGTGAAAAATGATTTCATACATTATTTTTCTGTTCTTTAACCATTTTGTTCATGGTATCAAAGCCAATTTGTAAGAGATCCTAACAGTTAAAACAGCCATGGCTAGAGAGTGGGTTTCAACATCTTCGGATGTCAATACCAATGGTACTTTGGAAAATGTTTTGAATAGTTTAGAAGGAACTACTAAGACATCTCCTTTCGCTAAGGAACAATATCTACTGTGTAAATTGTTTCAATTCACACAATCATCAAGCGTGTCTTCCACTTGTTCCATAGCACAAAATGGTAATTATCTTCAAGCTATAGCATTAATGGTACTTTGGTAGAAGTATTATTTTTTATGCATGTTTTAGTATATGAGTTAGTAATAAACTAATTCAATTGATAACATTTGGCCACTTTCATGACTTTTTTTTTGCTTATTTTGAAGAGATCTTATTTTTTGCAAGAGTTTTTACTCATATTTCTAATTTCAAGTTTAAAAGTGTACTAACTATTCTTTGCTTTATGTCTAACTATTGTAATACATATGTAATAAAAAGTTTTTTCCTCATATTATTACACTGGTAATGAAACGAGGCATCAATGTGTCTGTTAACTTTAGTCACTCAAATGATCACATGAGAATGTTCTAAATTATTTTCTTCTTATAGTCCATGTGCAGGAAATCAATGTGTCTATTAACTTTAGTCACCCAACTGCTGGAAAAGGACTTGTAGCCATCTCAAAATCTCTTATACTTTATAATGTACTTCATGTTCCAAATCTCTCCTACAATTTGTTATCTATTAGTAAGCTAACTCATTATCTAGGTAGTTGTGCTATATACTTTCCTAATCACTGTGAATTTCAGCAAATGGATTCGGGGAAGACGATTGGCAATGCTAGGGAAAGTGATGGGCTCTATTTATTTTGAAGATGGAACTTCTACATGTCGACAAGCTTAAGTAACCAGTTCATGGTCAGTTTTCAGTAATGATATGATTTATGGCATTATAGGTTAGGCCACCGTAACTTTCAAAATTTGAAGTACATGGGTTTATTTATCAACCAGTTTATGGTTCATTTTCAATTTTCATATCTATTGATGATCAGACACGTTTCTATTGGGCTTATTTATTAAAAGAAAAATTAGGGAAAAAAGTATATAACATGGTTCGGACTCAAATTCAAGAAAAAATGCAAAATTTTTGAAGCGACAATGGGAGAGAGTACTTTAACCTACTTCGGGAGCCTGCCAGTTGGAAAAAGGAATCATTTATTAGAGCTCTTGTACTGATACACCACAACATGGTAGAGTGGCAAAGAGGAAAATAAGCATCTCTTAGAAGTGCTTGGGTCTTTAAATGCTATAACTAAAGAGCCTATATACTTATGAGAGGAAGGCATTCTTACTGCTACTTACCTAATAAATAGAATGCCATCAAGAGTTAGACCAACGAGCTTTAAAATGAATTTTCTTGGTTAGGCACCAACAAAAATGGGTATTGATACTTTGGTCCTCAAACAATTTTGTTTTCAATAACCATGGATGCCACATTCTTTTAGTCCTTGTTGACTATTGATACCCTCAATAGGCTGTGTTTTAGGGATTTATTTTGCTAGTTATTAGAGATTTTACTTATATAATTTTTTATTTCCTCATTTAGACCTACATAGTTTATATATATACCTTTGTATTCTTGAGTTGAAATACAAGTAATCATTCACAAGACCCTCAAAACTACTCATTTCCATCACTTTTTTCATGGTATCAAAGCTAGAAATCCAAATTTGAGAACCTATTTTTTCATTTTTCTTCCTTTTTTTAGAACACTAGAAACCTAAATGTGATACATTCCACCGTAGCCTTCTCTTCTCTCATCGCCACCCTAAGAAGCTTCAGGACCTTACCATCGACAAAACCTCAAGTTCTGGTGACCCACCTCCCTGTACGCGTCTCGCACTACCCTACTCCTCTGTTATTCCATTCACGCGTTGGCTCGTGGAGCTCACCCTCTAGGAGGTGGTTGTTTTGGTAGCCTTCATTGGCCTCATTGGTGCTTTTTCAAACTTCCCTTGTTGGTTTTGATATTTTGGAGCTGGTGTGGAGTGTGTTGCATGGAAACTAGGTATTAAAGCCTTTTTTTGGGGTTAGTTCTAGTTTCATTTGTTTTTATTTTTATTAAAAAAAGAGAGACAAAAAGGCAATAGCAACCAGTACAGATAATCTCTCTTTGCAAATTAGTCTTATGAGGCTTGATGGGAAATATTATCTCCCATGGCCGCACTTATGTTTGGCCTTCATCAAAGTTGGAGGCTTGTAGGGATACATTACTAGAATTACTGAAAAACTCACAAAAGGAGATCCCACCTTTTCTAAGTGGGAATTGGAAAATTCCCTGTGTGGTCTTGGCTTATCAATGCAATGAAGCCTCAAATCTCAAATACCTATTTGTTGCTAGATAGTGTAACAAAGCTATGGGAGCCAACGACTCTTACGTACTCGAAAGTTGGGAATGATGCCCAAATCTTTGAAATCCAAAATAAAGTTCATAATACCAAGCAAGTTGAGTTGACAATTTCACAATACTTTCTAGAACTGAGTGAATTGTGGCAGCAAGAACTGGGATATTATCAAGATTTTCATGCGAACTATACCTAAAGATGCAGCCAAATCTAAAAAGTTGATTGCAAAAAAAGAAAGTCTATGATCTCCTCGCCAGGTTAAATAATTTGTACAAACCAAATGAAGGTCCAAGTGCTTGGCAAGATACTATTTTCCTCAATTGAAGAGACTTTTTCTCATGTTCATCAGGAAGAGAACCGTAGGACTGCTATGCTTTACAAGACACCTGCTGAAAATGTTGGAATGGTTGCTAGTGGTTCAAAAGGGCATTCTAAGGCCGGGAGTTCAAATAAAGATCATTTCCACTGTGAGTATTATAGGTAGTTGAGTTCCACCAAGGAAACTTGTTGGAAATTACATAGTTAACCCACCAAAGGAAAGGGAGTAAAACGAGCTAATTTGACTCGTAGTCAAGCTAACCTATCTGAAACCACAAAGTCATTCGAAGAGACTTCCATCGAGACATTTTCTTCGGATGAAATTCAACATCTATAGTGTCTTCTGCCCCAACTTAGCTCTTCCTCTAATGCAACATCTGATTGTGAAATTAGGTAATGCCTTTTAACGCCAACATCCATATTAAGTCATGGACTATTAATTTTGGAGTGAGTAGACACGATAGGATCTTCTAAGAATCTTTTAAACCACTCTACATGTCAACCAAAAGATAGTATCCAAAGGGAAGAATCTATTCAAGGAGAGATTATTGGACATCTGGATAGGCCAAATTTGAGGACTTATGGAGGAATAAGGTAGAAGCTATCATGCACCCTACTAAATGCCAAGCATCTACCTATCAATGAGTCATCCATAATCCCTAATTCCACTAATGATTTAGAATTACCTATAGCTCAAAGAAAAGGTGTTAAGTCTTGAACCAAGCATCTTATATCTAACTTTATTTCTGATGAATCATTGTCTCCTTCCTATAGAGCCTTTGTCTTGTCCTATATGTTTATTCCACAAGATTAGCGAGAAGCTTTCAACAATCTAAGGTGGAAAGAAGCCATGACTGAAGAGACAAAGGCTCTAACAAACAATGAGACATGAGAACTAGTTACTCCTCCGTAGAGAAAGAAACTGGTTGGATGCAAATTGGTGTTCACAATAAAATACAAGGCAGATGGTTCAGTTGAGAGGTTCGAAGCCATACTGGTAGCTAAGGGTTTCACTTATGCATATGGAGTAAATTATGAAAGAAACATTTGCCCATGTTGCCAAGATAGCGTTTTGTTTGAAGACAATGCTTTACGCCTCATGGCATAGCACTTTTGTGCATAGCGAGGGCTTTAGTGTTTGGTGCGATGTTTAGATTGTACTTTTAGTTCAATAAGTGTATGATATTTGGTTGGAATCCTAAGGATCCGAGTCTTATTTTGCTAGAGTGTACCAAGGGTTAAGTGTTATAAATTACCAAAAATTAAAATTTATAATTACAATGTTAGCTAAAAAGAACACGAACGAAATGACATTTTTAATAAGTAGAAGTGATAGAATAATTAAAGAAGATCCTAAGAGAGACTATTGATCCCAATACTAAATGAATTAATGAAACAAGAATTTAATTGAAGTCTCGTGTAATTAACAAGTGAAATGAACTTAAATGATATATTCATAAGTCCCATAATAAGAAAAGCTTTTCAATGTTATATTAAATGAATTGTGCGAGGTTTGTTTTGTTCTCCTTGTATTAAAAGAGTTTGAAATAACATGTATATAGACCAAGTGGATTTCATGTTATATTTGTCAACTTCCTGATGTGTATAGATGTTTTGAACACTTAGGATAAGTTGTGGTGTTAATTTGATTTGATAATGTTTTTAAGGTGAAATTAAGTTCAAATGAGTATTTTTATTGTTTTGAAATGAGTTAAAACAATTTGGTGTGATTTGATGGTGTTTTGGTATAAATTAAAATGTTTTTGAGCTACTTTGCTACAATCGCGACATCATCCCTCGCAATGTCACGACATTGATCATATAGACATCGCAACATCGCCCCTGGCATGTTGTGACATTGATCATACATAGAGTGGCGCCATGACGCCAAGTAATACAATGCCACGACATTATGCTATGTCACAAATCATACACGACATTGTCTCCCACTACACTATTTTGGCCCGTTGGGACTTTTGGTGGCTTGTTTTAGGTCTTGGACACCTCTGATCACTCCCAAACCTTTTGTTAATGGTTTTAAAATATTTCTAAAACCCTTGAATGATCCTAATCGTTATTTTATGATTTAATAAAATGTTTTAAGGTTTGAAATTTTAAGGGATTCAAAATTTCCATTACGTTTGTATTCTGGTAACACCTCTCATTTGTACCGTACGTCAGGACGTGTGAAAGCTGTTACACTAATAATAGGGGAAAAGAGAAAGAATAGTCAACCACCAAAAGAAATCAAAGTATTTTCAAAGGAAATTTCAAAATTAGAAAGTAATTTAGAGATAAAACTGATTTTCTCTTATGAATTCAGATGAAAGAATACATAAGTATTTATACAAGCAATATAGGCATCTAAGGAAATTAGTAAGTTGTGCATAATCCAAGAAAACCCTAATAACCTGTAATTTAATCCCTAATAATCAGTAATTCCTAAGATCATGCCATTTAGTCAAGCATAGGCTGTTAGAAATTATTGCCTAAGCTGTCAACACTGACAGCAGTAAGATGTCAACACTTGTTTTTCAAGAAAAATAAGCAAAGAAGTGTGGAGGCATTTACTGATGCAAATTTGGCAGTTTCAGTTGAAGATAGGAGGTCCACATCAAGTTATTGTGGGGGATTTGGTTACTTACAGCTCGTTTGGTTGGGATGAAAAGCATCTCAACTCCAGGTCTATACTTAAGGGAATAGTTATTCAGTCATTTGGTTCACTGAATTACCTATTTGGTTGAAAACCTAATTGAGCTTTTAGTTGGTATTCTTCAACCTCATCTGCAAATGGAGATTACCAGATATAAAACAAAAAAAAAAAAGGAAAGAGACTTTCTGGATTTCTTTTTAAAGTTAGAAATAAGAGGTTTTTGGTTAAAAATAAGGGGCGTTGAGCTCAAAATTTTGAAATAGAAGACAGCGATAAATAAAAAATTTGAGGGGGCAGGCAGAGAGGTGGACCATGAAAATTCATTGAAAGTCGACCATTTTTTCTATAGATCTAGGCTTATCGGTAAGCTTTCAGAAAAAAAATCAAGCCAAAATTCAGAAAGTTGATGATATGAGCAATCTGTCATGAACTTCTGATGACTGTCGGCAGTGATGTAAATGGATTTGATAACAGCTTCAACTAAATAGGAGAATTAACTGCTCTTGAAAGTGTTTTTTCTCTAAACTCGTCCATGAGTTAGGGTTTCTTGAAGTTGTTGGGTCTTCCATTTGTGATCTCAGTCTACATTTTTGTATGGCTATTTGAGGGGTTTGTCCCTTTTTCCTCTGCTGATTTTGTTTTCAGCGCCAATTTGGTGTGATCTCAGTCTAAGGGTAAAATTGTTATTTGTGATCTATTCTATATCTATTCCTCTCAAACAAACCTATGAATACTATAACAATACTCATTCTATTCCATTCCATCCAACCAAACCACTGTCATGCCTATTCAATTCCATTACAGCCCTATTCCATTCCAGTGAACCAAACGTGCCGTTAGAGAAGCAAGAAGCAATCAGTTGTAGCTTGCAATAGCACAGAGCTGAATTAGAGCCCTTGCATAAGGAACTAGTGAGTTGATTTGGTTAAAAAGGTTAATGGAAGAACTTAAAGTTCCTGATATGGGATCTATGAAGCTATGTTATGACAATAAGGCAGCCAAAGTATTGCACATAATCCAGTTCATCATGACCGAACAAAGTATGTTGACATAGATCAACATTTTATCAAAGAAAAATAGAGGATGGGTAATTTCTTTGATCTTTGTGCCGAGCAACCAACAGACAACAGATGTCCTTACAAAAGGGGCTACCTAAGCCAAGTTTTGAAGTGCTAGCAGACAAGTCAGGAATGATGAGCATCTTTCACCAGCTTGAGGGGGAGTGTTGATAGTTCATCAATTTACTCATTGCTAGATTTCTAGGATTTAGCAGAGGGATATTATTTTATTTCTATTTTTCTTAATTACTCAGTATCATTTCCTAGTTTCTTGCTACCTAATTTTTAGTAATTTACAAATTCTAAATAGCCTAGATTAGAATCCCTCAATGAAAAATAACAATGAATTTCTTTCTATTCTTATTTACAAAAATTCCTTCTATTCTCTATTTTCATTTGCATAAATTCCTTCTATTTCTGTTTTTTAGTTTTAGAACAGATATATCAACAGATCTTTCAACAGAATTTCCTAAAAATTAGGCAGATCACCTTTAACATAATAGACATCTAATTTTTTACTACTACTATTAGTAATTTTTGGGTGCATGTATGAGATCTATGCCCCAAACCATACCTTAGCGAACTCTTCAATAAGTATTTCCCTCACAAAGCTGCCCTGCCAAAAAAGAAAGGAAAAATATCAACTTCAATTGGGCCATTAAAAGTATACATATAATATAAAGATGCAATTTTCCGGATACCTTTTCTGTTAATGTAAAAGAAAGGATTTCCTTAAAAACCACCCTGGAATTTGCTTCTTCTCTTTGTAACTTAACCAAGGCCTTGTCAGTTCGAGCACGAAGGGACTGCCATATGAACCATTTTAGGACTTGAATAAACTGAGAAGATGCGGGAATATTCATAGAAGGAAAAGAAATAGGAAAGGGAAAGATTAGAAGTTATTATAGAAGAAAATGTCCATGAGTATAAGCTGCATGAAATGACCTAATTGTTTGAAAGAAGCTCCTAATCAATACACATCTGATCTAAATTTTTAGACTGGTGAGAAGAAATAGTTTGAAGATGACCTAATTGTTTGAAGGATGCAGATACAACAAATATACTACTAACTTTTTGAGTGGTGAGCAGAAATAGTTCCTTCAATATTTGGGACTGTTTAAAACTCAGAACTCCAGTGGCGGTTGTTTTGCAGGAATAAGACAAAAAGGAAAAACTGGACCAAAGATAAATAGGAAATTTATCAAGTATTTTGTTTCTCACGCATACAACAGGATGCAATATGTTGTAATCTGTGTGGTAAAAGGAGAGAGAAGAAATAAAGGGGGAGTATGGTGAGTAAGCAAAAAGATTGGAAAATCTCACCTCTGTCAATAGGGATTCAAGACGATCAATTCTGAAAGCACCATCCTAACAGATTACAAACCTAATTAGAATGTTGGTAAGCTGTGTCCATGATGTAAAGTACAAAATAGTAAACAATAACATTTCAATAAAGAAGAACCAGCATATATGTACCTACCCTATAAAGAAGAGCCTGCAAAGAAGACTTCAGTTGAGGTGAACTGTCAGTCAATACTTTTTTTGCAATCCATGGATATGTACTACCCAAAACTTTGTAATTTGGGTCAGAACTTATTGCAATTCCCTCCAATACAGCTAGACTAGAGAAGGATAAGTAAATCAATTAATAGGCATAAACATGGCTACATATAAGATTCTAAATTTCTAAACAAACAGCATGAAGTTGTTTGGAAGATGCATCAAATCTCTAAGGAAAACCATTACCTACGAATAACCAGAGAAAAATATGAAGGTATTTGAAATTTGAACTTGTACCTGCCAAAAATTGAAAATGAAATCATGAATATTGGGAACATCTCTGAGAACAATTTAAGTGCCACCTCTAGAAGATCATATAACACAATACTAGTCAATAAACTTATTGAGATGACTAATCTGCTCACCCACAACAACAGTTCCTTCTTACTCACCTACCAAAGAAAGCTATTTTTCTTTTCCCAATAGAAAAAAGCCATTCTTTCCGCTCGATCATCCAAAGATTCCCATCTCCACCAAAAAGCAGTTTGTTAATGTAAATAATTGGGTTAATGCATATTTTGCACCTGAAATGGACCATTGGTCCAGGTTGGTAGAGTTTTGTTTGACGAAGACTTTTATTTAGCAACCATTACCTAATCAAAGCGTGTCATGTTGAATTCACATCACCCTAAATTAATCCACATCATCCTATTTTCTTATGAGAAATGATTGTATAGAATTGTGATTCCACCTCATCTATACCCTTTTCCAATTGGGGAATGACAAATCAGATTTTTCCTGCTGATTTTCAGCTTTTTTTTCTCTTGAAAAAATTCAAATCCAATTGAAAATGCTAAAAATCAAGAGAAAAAGTCCGATTTGTTATTCTCATATTGGAAAGGGATATATATGACATGGAATCACAGTTTCATACCATCCCTTCTCATTGTCTTATTAATAATGTCAAAACACTGCCAACTTTAGTTTAAAAGTTTCAAAAATAAAAAATAAAAAACTATAAATATTAAAAAAAATCAATTTTTTTAAAAGCATATAAATACAATAAAAATTCAAAAAAGAACATATAATTTTTGCAAACCTCAAAAAATATAAATCAATTATTAAACAATAAAACCTCAAATATATAAATTATGAAAAAAGTAATGAAATTATAGAAATTATAGATAAATTATAAATTAATATAGATCATATAAAAAATTATAAGTTTCTTTCAGCTACATATTCTCACTTTCTTTTATAAACCAAAAACTTGGCAAATACAACTTAATGGATTTGAAGATGAACTACAATTTGCACTGCATCTTCAAACTTTCACTCCTTTTTTCCCTTTGAACTTCTTCTTGTCTCAAACTGACGTTGTCGAAGTTTCATCCCCCACCACCAATTCTTGTAAGGAATCTTCTTATATTATGCTTACAACTCCGGAACAAAGCTAAAACCCACGAATTTGACTCACCAGCCATACAGATTCAAGTCATTTTTAACGGTGCTGAATAAGGCAAGGAAAGCTTAAATTGTGGGGTCTAGGCCACAGCTTTTGTTTGGGCAAGGATTAAGAGGGCTGGAATGGATCAAAGGGAAAGAAAAGAAGCTTGCATCAAAAATTGAGATAGAGATAAAAGGAGATTACGTCTTTTTGGGAGGGTTTTAAAGGATGAGAAAGTAAAAAAATAAAAGTGTTTTATTTATTAAATGTATTTAATTTACTGAAAACTGAAAGAAATTAAAAATTATTCATATGTATATTACACGTCTGCAAAGAGATATATAACAAAAAGCTAACATGGTTTAAATTTTTTTTAATCAACATGGTTGAAGATGCTAAATTAGCAAACAATTAATAGTGCTAACTTTTAGGGGCAAAGCGTGTAATGGTAGAACTACCAACTTAGTCCAAAAAACCTTTATGTACCAACATAGACCAAGTGGCAAAGTTTAGGTATCAATAAGGGCAAGCAAGCGATTAAATCAATTGATTTGATCATTTGTTTTAACATAACCAAATTAACCAAAGACCCTCCTACTATAATCAAACTGACCAACCTTCACAGTCTTAACCGATTTAACCAAACTGACTTAACATCTCCAAAAGCATGGTTTAACAGATTCAACAAAATCATGATCTCGTTTGGTTATCAACAAAGCAATGATAATCATACCCTCTCCATAAGACATGACAAGGGTAAGATCACTCTTCTTATAGTATATATTGATAACATAGTAATGACAGTAAATGAAAAAGAAGAAATGACTCAGCTAAAAGGGTGGTTGGCTCAGGAATTTGAAATAAAAGATCTAGTGAGGCTACAATATTTCCTAGGGACTGAAGTTGCCAAATAAAAAAAAAATGAATCTCCATCTCGCAGAGAAAACATACCCTAGATTTCTTGAAAGAAACTGGTATGATGGGTTGCAAGCTTGCAGAATGACCTATGGAGAGTAATCATAAGTTGCAAACAAGGAAAAGAAGAAGATATATCAAAGATTGGTTGGAAGACTGATTTATCTCTTACACATAGACCAGACAAAGTACATACAAGCAATATAATAAGTTAGTTCATGCATGATTCATATTCAGACAGACAAAGTACATAATTCATGTTCCAGCAAAAGGTCTTCTTTTCTCTAAACATGGTCATCTCCAAATAGAAGCATACACAGTTGCAGATTTGGTTGGAACTCTAAATGATAGGAGGTCTACATCTGGATATTGCACATTTGTGGGAGGCAACCTAGTCACTTGGAGAAGCAAGAAGCAAACTGTAGATGCGCGTGCTAAGGCAGAATACAAAGCTACAGTTCAAGGAGTTTGTGAGCTCTTGTAGTTACGAAAAGTGTTGGAGGATTTGAACTTTCCATGAAAAGAAAAATTATCCTTATACAGAGACAACAAAGTTGCTATAAGCATAGCTCAAAATCCAGTTTAACATTATCGAACAAAACACATAGAGATCGATTATCACGTTATCAAAGAAAAATTGACAACAAGTGCATGTCTTAAACTTAACTCATGTGACATGAACATTTTAGAAGAATAGTTGTTCTAATTATTCCTGATCTGAATACAGCCCTTTTAAAGAATAATAGGAGAAATAAAAAAAAGAAAAATAATCTCTAGAAATTAGTCTATCCCTAAAAATCAGTAATTAGATTTATCTATTAGTACAAGGAAATTCCTAGAACTAAGGTAGAAGATCTACTTAATTTAAGGAATTCCAACACTCCCCCTCAAGCTGGAGTGTAGATGTTAATCAAACCCAGCTTGCCAATAATTTCTTCGAACATTTTTCTGCTCAAGCTTTTGGTTAACATGTCTGCTACTTGTTGTTTAGTAGGTAGATATGAAACACAAACGTCTCCTTTGTTAATTTTCTCCATAATAAAATGACGATCAATTTCCACATGCTTGGTACGATCATGATGTACAGGGTTATGCGCTATGCGCTATGCTAACTGCTGCCTGGTTGTCACAGTATAATATGATAGGCTTCGTATAGGATAATTTTAGTTCTCCCATCAGCCGTTGTAACCACATTCCTTCACATATACCATGGGACAAAGCTCGATATTCAGCTTCAGCACTGCTGCGTGCCACAACAGACTGCTTTTTACTCCTCCATGTCACAAGATTACCCCAAACATAACTGCAGTAACCGCTTGTGGAGCGCCTGTCATTAACAGCCCCTGCCCAGTCTGCGTCAGTGTAGACTTCTATGCTTCGATTTACATCTTTCTTAAAATGCAACCCCTTACCAGGATTCCCTTTTAGGTATCTCAATATCCTGTAGGCAGCTTCCAAATGTTTCTCCCTAGGAGCATGCATAAATTGACTAATAACACTCACTCCAAAAGCTATGTCTGGACGAGTGTGAGAAAGATAGATAAGTTTTCCCACTAACCGTTGATATCTTCCCCTGTCTACTTCTTCTCCATCCTTATCAGTTCCTAATTTAAGGTTGGGTTCCATAGGAGTCTCGGCTGGTTTGCAACCCAACATTCCGACTTCAGAAAGTAGATCAAGAACATACTTTCTTTGAGAGACTGAAATACCGGCCTTTGACCTTGCTATCTCCACGCCAAGAAAATATCGAAGATTCCCCAAGTCTTTAAGTTGAAACTCAAGACTTAAAAACCTTTTTAGTCTTTCAATTTCAACAGAATCATCCCCTGTCAAAATTATGTCATCTACATAGACAATGAGAATACAGCACTTCCCATTGTCTGAGTGTTTGTAGAAAACAGTATGATCAGCTTGGCCTTGAGTATAATGTCTACTAGTCATGGCTTTGGCAAAACGATTAAACCAAGCCCTAGGAGATTGCTTTAGTCCATACAAGGACTTCTTCAACTTGCATACTTGGCCCTTGCTTCCTTCGAATCCTGATGGAAAATTCATGTAGACTTCTTCGTTTAATTCTCCATTGAGAAAAGCGTTTTTTACATCTAACTGGATCAAAGGCCATTCTAAGTTGACAGCAATTGAGAGAAGCACTCGAATAGTATTCAGTTTTGCCACTGGTGCAAATGTTTCCTCATAGTCCAACCCATATGTTTGAGTGAAACCCCTGGCCACAAGTCTAGCCTTATATCGATCAATGCTCCCATCTGGTTTAAATTTTGTGGTGAAAATCCACTTACAACTCACGGTCTTCTTCCCAGCAGGTAATTTAGATATTTCCCAAGTTCCATTATCTTCAAGGGTCTTTATTTCTTCCAATACAGCTTGCCTCCATTTGGTTGACTTAAGAGCCTCTTCTATATTCTTTGGAGTTTCTACAGAGTCAACATTAGAAACAAAAACATTGTAGGATGTAGACAAGTTTCCATAGGATACAAACCGAGAAATGGGATGTTGAGTACAGCTCCTAGTGCCCTTTCTTACTGCAATTGGAAGATAGATTGAAGGTGAAGGAGGTGAAACTTCTTCCTCAGGACAGTTCTCGGGTAAAGATGGCATTGGCACTGCTGTTCCGGTCTTGGGCAGCTGATGTCTTCGAGAGTATACACGAAGTTCTTGAGTGTTTCCTTGTTGTTTTTCAGAATGAGTGGGCTGTTTCTCTTCATTAATATGGTTAATCGCCCTTGTTTTTTGTTGCTGAACAGTAGAGATAGGAAAAATAGGGTCCAAAACAGGAGTAACAGTGGCTGTAGGATTTTCAGCAGGTTTTATAACAGGAGTAACAGTGGCTGTAGGATTTTCAGCAGGTTCTGTAGTGGTAGTATGGTTAATGGAATCTTGAGATATAATGAGAAGGTTGCTCAAGGTCTCATCTTCACTAAA
This sequence comes from Gossypium stocksii, assembly GCA_020496765.1. NCBI lineage: Eukaryota > Viridiplantae > Streptophyta > Magnoliopsida > Malvales > Malvaceae > Gossypium > Gossypium stocksii. Next base: position 53,131,958 of record CM035629.1, on the reverse strand, counting down.
TATCTCCCCCTGAAGATGAGATGCTGAAAAATATGGCTCATTTTCAAAGAAAGTAACATCAAGAGACAAACATTCGGTGTAAGGATGGAGAGTAGCACTTATACCCTTTTTGTGTAGGTGAGTAACCAATAAAGACACAAGTGTGAGCTCTAGGATCAAGTTTTGATCGATTAGGTTGATGGTTGTGGACAAAAGCTTTACAACCAAATATTTTGGTTGGGAGATTAGGAACACGAAACAAGGGAAAAGAATTTTGAAGAGTATGTAAAGGTGTTTGGAAGTTTAATACCTTTGATGGGAGTCGGTTTATAAGATAACATGCAGTGAGAACAGCTTCTCCCCATAAATACTTTGGTACACCCATAGTAAACATAAGAGCACGAGCCACGGCTACAAGATGTCTGTTTTTCCTCTCAGAAACTCCGTTTTGTTGAGGGGTGTCAGGACAAGTACTTTGATGTATGATTCCTTGCTCAGAAAGATAAGGACTTAGGATAGAATTAAAGTACTCTCTTCCATTATCAGTTCTCAGGGTGTGAATATTGGAATTGAACTGGTTTCGAATCATTGAATGAAAATTTTGGAAGACTCTAAAGACTTCGGATTTTTCTTTAAGAAGGTAGACCCAACAAACTCTAGTGTGATCATCAATAAAAGTTATAAACCACCTAGCTCCTGTGACGTTTTTTACCCGACTGGCACCCCATAAATCACTGTGGATTAAAGAGAAAGGTTGAGATTGAACATAAGGTTTCAAAGGATAAGGGACACGAGTATGTTTAGATAGTTGGCAAACATCACAGTTCAAGGAACTTATTTTCTTATTTAGAAATAGCCGAGGAAACAGTTTCTTTAAGTACATGAAATTCGGGTGTCCTAGTCTACGGTGCCATAACATGATAGAATCTTCTTTTGATGTAGATAAGGCTATCCCTTCTTGTGAACTGTTTTTGTTCCAAACATATAAGCCACCATCAATTGTAGCAGTGCCAATCATCTTCCCCGATTCCTGTTCCTGAACCACACAACCGAAAGCAGAAAATTCAGCAAGTACTTTTTCATCCTTGGTAAGCTTGCTAATTGAGAGTAAATTACAGGAAAGATTTGGAACATGTAAAACTTTATGGAGAGAAAATTTTCCAGTAATTCTAACTGTCCCCATTCCAGCCACCGACGAGTAAGATCCATCAGCTATGCGAATCCGAGAGTGATTATGACAAGGTAAATAAGTATGAAACAGACTTAGATTACCTGTCATGTGGTCGGATGCACCCGAGTCTAGTATCCAGGAAGTTGTGATAGGTTCGTGTGTGGTATTTAAAGCAGTACCTTTAATAGCTAGAGACCCACTGGCTGTAGGAGTCCCGAGAAGTTTATGAAGAGCCTCAAGTTGAATTTTGGTTAGCCAAACATTTTGGGTATCTTCTTCAGTAGTAGATATCATTGCTGCCTTGTTTTCTTTCTGTTTCTTCCCAGGATAGCCATGGAGTTTGAAACATTTCTCCTTGGTATGTCCAACTCGGTTACAATGACTACACCATGGCCTATTTGAACCAGAATCAATTCCATCTTTTGACCTTTGAGATTGTGGGCCTCTTGAAATAAGAGCAGAGTTCTCGGAAGGACGATGGCTGGTTGTGGTCAATTTATTTAGTTCTCTTGTATCTCCCAACATAATAAGACGTCGTTTCTCTTCCCTCCTTACTTCAGCAAATGCTTCTCCTATGGTTGGCAGTGTGGTTCTGCCTAGTATTCGTCCTCGAACCTCATCAAGATCACGATTTAGTCCTGCAAGAAACTCATAGAGACGCTCTTTGTTAAGATGGTCCATGAACTTAGTATGTTCCAAGCCCTCACCCCAATCAGCCTCATAATACATATCTAACTCCTGCCATAAGATCTTTAGGTTGTAATATTGAGTGACTTCAAGTGTTTCTTGTCGAATCTCTTTCAACTTTAATTTGATCTCAAATACTTGGGAAGCATTTCCAAGATCCGAGTAATTTTCCTTGATTGCATCCCACATTTCCTTGGCTGTTTTGAAAAAAAGATACGTTCGACTTATATGACCTTCCATCGAATTTATAAGCCAAGCCATAACCATTGAGTTGTTAAGCTCCCAAGTTGCATAACCAGGATCTGTTGATGCTGGTCGAGAAATTTGTCCATTAATGTACCCAATCTTTCCTCGACCACGAAGAACCATAAGAACAGATTGTGACCATTGCAGGAAATTTTTTCCATCTAATCTATGATTTGTGATAATAAGAGAAGAGTTAAGGTCTCCTTGAGGGATTCCTTGACTGTGATTTTGAGATATTTGAGAAATCTCAGTTTGAGAGGAGTTTTCTGTGTCACCCATAGAAGTGGGGTTAACAGAAAAAATAAAAAATAAAAAGAAAGAGCAGGATCAACTGAATTCCTGATGCTCAGATACCATGAACATTTTAGAAGAATAGTTGTTCTAATTATTCCTGATCTGAATACAGCCCTTTTAAAGAATAATAGGAGAAATAAAAAAAGGAAAAATAATCTCTAGAAATTAGTCTATCCCTAAAAATCAGTAATTAGATTTATCTATTAGTACAAGGAAATTCCTAGAACTAAGGTAGAAGATCTACTTAATTTAAGGAATTCCAACAACATCTGAGAAGAAGTTAGCTAACGTGTTTAAAGAAGGATTGAGCAACAAGACCTATCACAATTTAGTTTGTGAGTTGCGCATGTGTGATGTCTATGCACCAACTTGAGGGGAGCGTCGACAGGTGATCAAATCAAGCTGACCAAATCAAGATTAAGTTATATTACTGATATTTAGGGATTGATTACTGATTTATAGCTATAATATTTCCTTAGATAGGCCTACATATGTTGTATAAATACCCATGTATTTTCTCATTCTCAATAAACACAAATTCTTCATTTCTTTCTTCTAATTTTGTTTCTGATTTTCAACAAATAATTATCTGCTGATGCAGGTAGTAATAAGGAAAATCTATTGGAGAGATAACTCGTTCAATGTTTTGTTTTTTTCATACAAGTATATGTTTCCAAAAGACAGGGCACGCGCCAGATGGACAAGTGGAACTTTCCTTGAGCCTTCAAATCTTTATTACACAACAAATACCAGCACAGTTTTTAGTGGCTAGAATTCTTTAAGAAAGTTTCATGATACGACAGCTCCCTTGAAAACTTACCCTAGGAGGAAAAATATAAATTAACACATGAGCATCACATGAATATGGAAGAAGTCAGCTATTATAGGGTCTCACAAAAATCAAGGGGAATTTTCAACAACTTGCAAAGTCTACATGACTTCCTCATATCAAGGGAAATCTGCAACTACTTGCAGATTCAAACTTCCTAATATCAAGGGGAATCTGCAACTACTTGCAGATTCTGCACAGCCACTTTCTTTTGTTATGTTATTCTGTTGAGTTTGAGGAAATGTCTTAAGGCTTTACTAGTATAAATAAGCTGTTTAACCGGTTCAATTTCAGCACAAGTCATTTTGTTCATTGTATTGGAGATTTGTCCACCCCACACAAACAGTGTTTGGGCGTTTAAGATTCTTGCACTCATGTTGGCAAATAAAATACCTTTCCTTTTATTCTTTTTCTGCATCTCCTATCACTTAACAAGCTGTATTATACCTACAGATGTGCTTTCAATTCTTATACTGGCAAAAGTAAATGCTTCCTGAATTAATGAATCAAAATTTCATCTTAACTGTACATCAGTTTTAACTCAGAACTAACCATCTTAAATTTTCCTGGTAGCATGGCATTGTTCACAAGTTAGCTCTCTTCACCATTGGAGCATCTCTTTTGTGGGTTCCCCCACTTTCCTGTCTATTTAATTTTCCATACTTCAAGAAATGTCCCTAGTTTCTATTTTCAGTGCTTTCAATATATTATTATTTGCTTCAAGTAATCAATCTTTGTTCATACGCAACTTGCACATGCTAGAGAGAAGATCTACACACTTATACAAATTACCAACATATCAAGGACAAACATTGGAGAATAGCACATAAACATAATTTCATGCATATGATAAAAATCAAACAGAACTCCTTACATGGTAGTTCCCAAATTTCCTAAAAGGTCTCCAAAGCTTATATTTCGGACTCCTTTGGCAACTGCATCCTGGAAGACACCTAAAGACAGATGATCAAGGAGAGGCGATAATTACTAATTAGTTCAGAGAGGCAATCAATTTCTAAAAGTACAGATCTTTGGAGCGCAGTCTCATCTAGAAGTAGAAAGGAAACCTGATAAAGCTTTTGTAACAGCCTCCTTTTCTGCAGTTGGTGGAAGAAGCCTGTAATATAACCAAAACAAATTAGATTCCCGGTAAGTACTGTCAGTTAATAATTAATCCAGGCTTCGACATGTTGAATCAATATAATAATTTTTTTTCAGATATAATTGGAAAACATGAAAATTGCAGTACCCGAGAGTGACAAAGTCCTTAGACAGTGCATCAAAATCACGGTTTACAAGATGGAGACAAGCTTCAATAAATCCTTCTCTGAACTCTTGTTTAAATTCACCCATCATACCAAAATCTGGTCATTAAAGATATTAAAGGTTAATTCTGGACCTTTAGCAATTATTGATAGATGATAATGGTTCAGATGTTATTTATATGGGGTAAAAGAGTATAGCTAATAGGCAAATCCCCCCATCCCCACACCCAAAGAGAGAGAGTGAAGTAGAAAAGAAGAAAACTAATATATTGGATATTTAAATGTAGCAAGGGGATTGCTAACACCAATTAAAAAATCATTCCCATATTATTAGCAAATTTGTTAAAAATATATGGAATAAACAAATTTTAAATAACTAATTTAATGGACAGCCATCCCAACAAACTATCAACCTTCAAAAGTTACCCATCTCTATTTCTACATATAGGGTGAAAAGCATTTATAAAACGACAACATGATCAATATATAATGAAATCATCCTAACTTTAAAATTAGGAAAATTTTAAAAGATAACAAAAAAATGTTAATCTAAATGTCAAGCAAAAATAATAAAAACTAAAAACAGAAGCCTTAAACTAACTATAATTAACCAAAAATTTATCCATATAAGAGGAATACCAATATATGCCAGTTTCCCATCATATGTACGAAAAAGGTTTCCTGGGTGAGGATCAGCATGATAGAACCCATTCTCTAAAAGTTGATTGAATGAGCAGTAAACTCCTACCTAAGCAGCATCACGGAAAAGATGTTCAAAAGTCATTAAGCCACAACACCAACAACAGAATTATTGACATTAATTGCTAAATAATAAAACAATAGCAAATAGCTTTAAAAATGACCTCAACGAGGTATAGATCCTTTACTTCAGACAACTTTTGCCCCTAAAATAAAAATAAAAGAGAATCAGCACAACATCAAGTAAATACACAAGAAGTATTATCGCACTTTTAAGAGATATAATGGTCACTTTTTAATGAGGTAGAGCATGTTATTCTATGAATCCAGAAAGAAAAAAGTATGCCTGAAGTATGATGTAGTTACTCATAGGTGGACAAAGAAAAAAATGGGAGTCATACACAATGAAACTTGTCTTATTCAAGGAACACTAATTTTGCCATTCCAAATAGAAAGAATAAGAGACAGGGAGGGAGAATTAGGCTCATTTCAATAAAGTATAAGCAGAATGAATATGCATTTATTAATTGATTGATGTGGAAGAAATATCTCAAACAAGATGCAAGGCTTAATAGAAGCCTGCTCTAGATTCTCCATAAAAGGTGACCAAAAACAATATAGAACACTTAAAATGGGTGGCATGTCCATGACCTTTTTCATGTTGAGGAGGAAGAAATAGGCGAAAAAGTTGTTTACTAACATTGCAAATAACTTTTGTTTATCATATACCAAACATAAGATACTGCTATTCATGCAGCAAAAGAATAATTCAAAGCATTCTTTTCATTTTTCAGTAATAATTTGTGATTCTCACTTCTTTAGTTTAAAAACAGACTATACAGACAATACCTCCACCCATTCCATAACAAGGACTCTGCGAGTTGTGTGCTCCATGTTTATGTTTGGAACAAAAACATCTTTTATACCACCATATAGACGTCTGCTTAAGAAAAACACAATAGTGGTTAGCAGCTTAGAGCATTAAGTTACCTTTAAAAAAATAAAAAAGGAAAAATTAGTTAAATAAAGTAATGACGAAGAAATAGATTGAAGATTAACATTCTTGACGAGATAAAAGACATACAGTAAGAACTCCCAATTGAAAGATACAGTGAAACCAAATGACAAGTCATGAAAAATATATAATAATGAGTCTTTTAAAACTCTAACATATTGGTATTGTTTGTTTAAGGACATTATGAACATCACCCACTGCCTATCAGCTTCAAGAGAACCACAAGTACATGAAGCTCACTACAGTAGGTGACAGGTGTGCCTAGTGGAAAGAAAGTACTAACATAACGAAGCATACCCATATGAAAAAGAAACACCTGAGTCGACCAAAATGATCATTTTCCAATAAAAGTTTACCAAGGTGAGAGCAGTAAGAAGCCACTAGATTGCATGCTTAAGTATTGAAGACATTGTTGAACAAGCAAACACGAACAAAGGTTGCAGATTGCTGAGAAAGGGAGGGAGGGAGAGAGAGATGACATCAAAGAAGAAAAAAAATGGAAAGTGAAGAATTGAGTGGAAGAAATTTTTTCTTCTCTTTTTTCTTTCTATTTTCTATATATCCAGCAGTGTGTTACACCATAATACCTGTAAGAAAAGATTATACAAAAGACTAGAAACGAAAACCTAAACTTAAGGGGTTTATCTCCTAAGGGATCCTAATCTCAAGTGATATTAATTACCTACGGTTAAAGATTATAAAAGATCTCTTCTAATCTCTACCCTTCCCCTCAAGTTGGAGCATAGATATCAATCATGCTTAACTTGCTAATTAAACACTCAAAAGAAGGCTTTGATAATCCTTTGGTAAGGATGTCCACAACTTCTTGTGAAGTTGGAATAATAAGGTAAGCAAATCATCCCAGCTTCAATCTTTTCTTGGATAAAGTGTTAGTCAATCTCAACATGCTTTGTTCTGCCATGTTGAACTATACTATATGCAATACTAAGCGCAGCCTTGTTATCACAATAGTGCTTTATAGGCATGGCTTTAAATTTCTTCAATTCTTCCAATATCTTCTTTAGCCACATTATTTCACAAATCCCATGAGCCACAGATCAATATTCTACTTCAACACTACTACGAGCTACAAAATTTTATTTTTTGCTTCTCCAAGTCACTAAATTTCCCCAAACAAAATGTACAGTAGCATGAGGTGGACCTTCTATTTGAAATCAAACCTACCCAGTATGCGCCTGTGTAAAATTCAATGCCTCGCTGCTCATTTTTCCCAAAAAATAACCCTTTTCCAAGAGAAATTTTTAGATATCTCAATATACGATAAACTACCTCAAGGCACTCTTCATGTGGTGAGTACATTAATTGACTCACTAAACTTACAGTGAATGCAATGTCTGGCCAAGTATGAGATACGTAAATTAGTTTTCCTACTAATTATTGATATTCCAAACTTTAGATTACCATCGATTGGTGTTATGCTGGTTTGCATTGACTCATTCCATTTTCTTTAAGCATGTCATCCACATATTTTTTCTATGAAACCATCAAACCTCATTTTGAACAAGCTATCTTCATGCCCAAAAAATATCTCAAGTTTCCTAAGTCCTTAATCTCAAATTCAGATGCCAATTTTTGCTTCAACAGTTTCAATTATGCTTCGTCATCTCGTGTGAGGATGATATCATCATCATATACAATCAGAATAGCAATCTTCCCCTCACTTAAGTGCTTTATAAACATAGTATGATCAACTTGTCCTTAAGAATACCCCTGTTTTTTAATGAGCAGGGTAAATCTCTTGAACCATGCTCTAGGTGACTATTTTAAACCATACGAAGACCTCCTTAATTTGCACACCTTTGCTCAAAATTCTTTTTCAAATCCTGGTGATGAATCCATATAAACTTCCTCATTTAGAACCCCATTAAGGAATGCATTTTTCACGTCTAGCTGCTGAAGAGGCCAGTTAAGATTCACTGCAATTGAAAGAACTCTAACGGTATTCAACTTGGCTACTGGTGCAAAAGTCTCTTGGTAGTCAAGCCCAAAGGTTTGTGTCAAACCTTTAGCGACCAACCTCTCTTTGTATCTTTCAATTGACCAATCTGATTTGAACTTGATTGTGAATACCCATTTGCATCCAACCATCTTCTTCCCCTTTGATAACTCTACAATTTTCCATGTGTTATAATTTACACGAGCTTTCATCTCTTCTCGAATAGCCTCTCTTCATTCCGGAACCTTTGGAGCATCTTGTATATCCTTAGAGATCTCAAAAATAGTTAATTGTGAGATAAAAGCAAAAAAGCAGGTGACAATTTTTTGTAAGAAACAAAATTAGACAAAGGATATTGAACACAACTCCTCACTCCTTTCCTTTTGGAAATAAGGAAATCAAGATCAGATTCAAAATTAGATTCAGGAATATTTGACACGGTAACTAGTGGGTCATTATAAGAACTATCTGACACTTGATCATGAATAATCTGGGATGTAGAGTCTTGGCAGTCTTGAGTAAGGTCAGTCTCATTTCTTTGACTTCGATTCCTTCATGAATAAACAAGTAATTCCTTGGTGTTTGTTTGAACATTGCTCTTATTCGTATTAATGTTATGAGATGTATCTAAAAGATCTTTATCTAAGCTTGAACCATTTAAATCATTTGATCACATATTTATTTGAATTTTTGTCTCAATAAGCTTTTCAAGAGAATTAGAATCTTCCACCAAGAATTTTGAATCTTCATTATAAGTCCCCCCTTGAAGATGAGATCTAAAGAAAAGTTGAGATTCAAAGAAGGTAATCCATTAAACAAGCATTCTTTTTTGTTTGTGGATCATAACACTTGTATGCCCTTTTGTGTTGGTGCATAACCTACAAAAACACATTTTTGAGCCCTAGGGTCTAGCTTCCCATAGTTTTGATCATAAATATGAACAAAAGCACTACACCCAAAGACCCTCAAAGGTAAACCACTTGTTATTGTCAGATTTCAGTTTCCTAATTAAGGAATATTTGAGTGTATCAAATAGGATTCTGTAAATATTTTATCCTTAACTTTAAGGCTGTTTTTAGGTACAGCATCCCTAGAATTAGTCTGTTTCCTAGTGTGAAGTTTCCTAAGTTAGGCTCACTATGTGTATAAATATTTATGTAATTTCTTGTGAAAAATATAATCAAAATAGCCTATTTTTACCATGGTATCAAAGCTTTTTTAGCCCGATTTTTGGGATTTTTTTCTGGCGATTTTTTTTCTTGACTCCCAACCAGCCCTCAAGCCTGTAGAATTTGTTCAAACGAAACATGACTGAAACTGTCAAGATCAGTAACACTGGGGATGTCTCAGAAGTTTCTGTGAACAACTCAAACCCAACAAGTGAGTTTTAGAACATCCAAGTAGCCTACAGGCTAAATGGGAAAAATTACCTGAAGTGGTCTCAACTGGTTCGTACGTTCTTGAAGGGAAGAGGAAAGCTGAGTCACTTACTCGGAATTGGACCTAAAGAAGGAGACCATAAGTTTGATGCTTGGGATGAACAAGACTCTATGGTTAATGTCTTGGTTATGGAACTCTATGATGCCAGAAATCAATGATACATGCATGTTTCTTAACACATCCAAAGAAATATGGGAAGCTGTGAAGCGGACTTATTCTAAAGTCCGAGATGCTGCTCAAATCTATGAAATCAAGACTAAGATTTCATCCACCAAGCAAGGAAGTCGATCAATCACGGAGTATTCCAATCTGTTGCAAAGTTTATGGCAAGAGATGGATCATTACCAATGCATTCAGATGAAGTGCAGTGAAGATGCAGCACTCTTGAAAAGGTTCGTTGAAAAGGATCGAATTTATGATTTTCTTGCTGGACTAAATGTTGAGTTTGATGCAATAAGAGTTCAAATACTTGGAAAAGAGGAACTACCATCATTAAATGAGACAATTGCAATTGTTCGTACTGAGGAAGGAAGAAGAGGAGTTATGGTTGAGAATAGTCAAGTGGATAGTTCAGCCTTGGTTACAAAAGCTATAAGTGAGGAGATTCTGGAGCAGCCAACTAGTGAAGATAATAGACAGACAGAACGTAAAAAGCCGATTAACAAGAATTCCGTATGGTGCACCTACTGTAAAAAGACCCGTCACACTAAAGAAATATACTGGAAACTCCATGGGAAGCCATAGACAACAAACAAAAATTTTTCAGAAAAAGGTGGACAACCAAAGAGACAAGGGCGAGCAAATACAGCAAGACAGCTAGATGAAAAAAATAATTCTCAGGAATCACCTGTTGAATTCAATAAAGAAGAAATTGAGAAGTTAAAAAATTTGCTGAGATCATTGGAAAAATCTTCTTCAACAGGTACTTGTAGTTTGGCTTTTTCAGGTATATCCTCTTCTCAAGATTCTAAAGTCTCGAATACAGATACCAAAAGTTCTTGGGTCATTGACTTAGGAGCTACGGACCACATGACCCACTCCTCACAAAAATTTGTTTCATATACACCTTGTCCTAGTAGTAGAAAAATAACAGTAGCTGATGGTTCTGTGATCACAGTGGCTGGTTAGGGTGATATTGTTATAAACAAAACCCTTACTCTCAAAATGTCCTTCATGTTCCAAAATTATTTACCAATCTTTTATCCATTCAAAGAATTACCAAAGACTCTAACTGTAAAGTGGTTTTCTATCACAATCAATGTCTTTTTCAGGAACAGAATACGAAGAGGATGATTGGACATGCTAAGGAAGTAAATGGCATATACTATCTTGAAGAATCCAGTGAAGAAGTTAGTGCGCTGAATTCCTCACATTTATCTTTCAAATCCGAATCTATTAGAACCAATAAAGACCAAATTTGGCTCTATTACCTTCGCCTTAGTCATCCATCGTTTAGAGTCCTTAAAATTATGTTTTCTTCATTGTTCAAAGGATTAACTGTTGAAAAATTTCATTGTGATATCTGTGAACTTGCAAAACATAAACGTACCTCTTTTCCAGTAAGCAATAAAAGAACATCCACTTCTTTTACTCTTATTCATAGTGATGTTTGGGGGTCATCCACTATTTCAAATATTTCTGGGGCTCAGTGGTTTGTATCCTTTATTGATGATTGTACTCGTGTGTCTTGGATATTTCTTTTAAAACAAAAATCTAATGTAAAGTCTGCCTTTTCAACCTTTTACAACATGATCAAAACACAATTTGGAGCTGAAATAAAAAGGTTTAGGTCAGACAATGCCAAGGATTATTTCAATCAATTTCTCTCAACATATTTTCAAGAAAGAGGCATTATACATGAGTCATCTTGTGTCAGTACACCCCAATAAAATGGTGTTGCCGAAAGAAAGAATGGTCACATTTTAGCTATTACAAGAGCCCTTTTGTTCCAAAAAAAATATCCCTAAACAATACTGGAGGGAGGCTATTTTAACTGCTACTTATTTGATAAAAAAATTGCCTACAAAGGTCCTTGAATCTCAAAGTCCTATGCAAGTTCTAGCAAAATTCTTTCTTGATTTCAATACTTCAAGTAATCTTACTCCCAAAGTATTTGGTTGTGTTGCCTTTGTACATGTTCATTCTCAAAATAGAGAAAAATTTGATCCACGAGCTGTCAAGTGTGTCTTTCTTGGTTGCTCTTCCACTAAAAAGGGTACAAATTCTATCATCCAGCCACAAAAAAAATTTTGTAACAACGGATGTTACTTTTGCAGAACAAGAGAATTTCTTCACTCGTCCTTATCTTCAGGGGGAGATCTTATTCACAGAAGATAAGGACAAAGAATTCTTTCTTCTTGACATTCCAACTCCTGTCCAGCAACCAAACACTCACATTCCAGCTCCTATCCAGCAACCAAACACTCCTATTCCAGCTCCTGTCCAGCAACCAAACACTCCCACTCAGTCCTTGCCTGCTAACCAACCTGCCCGACTTGAAACAATAGCCCTTATACAACCTAAAACAGAGCCTAATACACCCAAATCACCAAGAGGAATTCAGGACACTACTCGTCCTTTATTGGTTTACTCAAGGAAGAAGGCACCGGTGCAAGTTCAATCATCTTCTTCTCCTATACGACCTGAGGTAATTGCTGAACCTACTTTGAATTCTAATACTGCAAATTTAGATGATTTTCCCATTGCTATTAGAAAGGGGACTAGAGCCTGTACAAAACATCCCTTGTACCTATTCATGTCTTACAAAAACTTGTCCCATAACCACAAAGCCTTTCTTACTAGCCTAAATTCTATCTCCATTCCCCAAATGTATTCGAGGCATTAGAAGATGAGAATTGAAAAAATGCCATAAAAATTGAAATGGAAGCTCTTGAAAAAAATAAGACATGGGACTTAGTGAAATTACCGAGAGGAAAGAAACCAGTGGGATATCGCTGGGTGTACACAGTGAAATATAAGTCAGATGGTTCTTTGGAGAGGTACAAAGCAAGATTGGTTGCTAAAGGGTACACTCAAATGTATGGAATAGACCACCTTGAGACATTTGCCCCTGTTGCAAAGATGAACACTGTAAGAGTGTTGTTGTCACTAGCTGCCAACCGAGGCTAGAAATTACAGCAATTTGACATCAAATATGCCTTTTTACACGGTGATCTTGAGGAGGAAGTCTATATGGATGTTCCTCCAAGATTCGGTCCAAATACAGGACAGGTAGTTTGCAGACTAAAAAGGCTTTGTACGAACTAAAACAGTCCCGGAGGGCTTGGTTTGGAAAATTTACCAAAGTAATGCTCAAGTTGGGGTATAAACAGAGTCAGAGATCACACTTTGTTCGTAAAACACTCATCTTCAGGGGGAGTGACTGCTTTATTAGTCTATATTGATGACATTATAGTGACTGGTGATGATCTAGAAGCAATAGAGAATTTAAAGAAATGCCTAGTAAAAGAATTCGAAGTCAAAGAGCTCGGTAAGTTAAAATATTTCCTTGGTATCGAAATGGCACACTCTCAAGAAAGAATATTCATATCTCAGCAAAAATACATAGTTGATTTGTTGACAGAGACGGGCAAGTTGGGCTGTAAACCAGCAGAGACACCTATAGAGGTGAACCACGGACTTGGAAATGCAGCAATTGATAAAAGGTCATATCAAAGACTTGTGGGGAAGCTCATTTACTTGTCTCATACCAAACCAGATATTACCTATGCAGTAGGTGTTGTAAGTCAGTTTATGCACAATCCCAAAGAATCACATCTTAGAGCCGTATATCAGATTCTACAGTACTTAAAGGCACGCCAGGCAAAGGAATCTTATTTAAAAAAGGGGAGAATTTAACCATTGAAGCATATACTGATGCAGATTATGCAGGATCTATGGTTGATAGAAGATCAACCTCGGGTTATTGCACTTTTCTAGGAGGCAACCTTGTGACTTGAAGGAGTAAAAAACAAATTGTTGTGGCTAGATCTAGTGCAGAAGCTGAATTTAGGGCAATGGCTCTTGGAGTTTGTGAGTTGTTATGGCTAAAAATTATTTTGGAAGATTTGAAGATCAAGTGGGAAGGTCCAATGAAGTTGTATTGCGATAATAAGTCTGCTATCAATATTGCAAATAATCCAGTTCAACATGATCGAACAAAGCACGTTGAGGTTGACAGACATTTTATAAAGGAAAAACTGGACAGTGGCTTAATTTGCACTCCATTTGTGTCCACTGATGGACAACTAGCAGACATACTTACCAAAGGATTGTCTGGGAAGTTGTTTCATAAATTAGTAAGCAAGCTGAGAATGGATGATATCCACTTCCCAACTTGAGGGGGAGTGTCAGATTTCAGTTTCCTAATTAAGAAATATTTGAGTGTAGCAAATAGGATTCTGTAAATATTTTATCCCTAACTTTAAGGCTGTTTTTAGGTACAGCATCCCTAGAATTAGTCTGTTTCCTAGTGTGAAGTTTCCTAAGTTCGACTCACTATGTGTATAAATATTTATGTAATTTTTTGTGAAAAATATAATCAAAATAGCCTGTTTTTAACAGTTATCCTAAACATAGGGTATGGTTCTCATTGAACACTTAAAGGAGTCCTAAAATTCAAAGTTCTTGTTGGAATCCGGTTTACAAGGTAAGTTTCTGTCAAAAGAACCTATCCCCAGAGGTACTTTGGTACATTAGAAGTAACAAATAATGCCCTAATAACCTCTAAAATATGTTTACTTTTTTCTCTTAGCTATCTCATTTTGCTGAGGAGTGTTGGGCCATGTGCTTTTGTGGATAATACCTTTTTCATTGAAAATATCTCCTGGTATTTCATCGAAATACTCTCTACCACTATCACTTCGAAAAATCTGATTTTTTTCCTTAAAATTGTGTCTCAACCATTTCATAAAATATTCTAAACACTTCCTTCACCTCAAATTTTTCCCTTAATAGATAAACCCAACTAACCCGTGTGTGATCATCAATAAAACTCACAAACCATTTTCCAAACAAGGCTGATGTGCTAGATGGTCCCCAAATATCGCTATAAATCATTAAGAAAGGGTTTGATGCTTGGTAAGGCCTAGATGGAAAAGAAGAGTGATGGTCCTTAGCTAATTCACAAAATTCACATTTGAAAGAAGATGTAATTTTATTCAAAAATAAACTTGGAACCAAATGTTTTAAATAATAAAAACTTAGATGTCCTAACCTATAGTGCAATATCATAACATCATTGAAAATCAAACTAGTGTTCAAACAAATACTTGAAACTAGTAGTTCAGATTTGGTTCCATCTTCTAGGAAATAAAGACCTTCGCTTTCTCTAGCATTGAGAATCATCTTCCCAGAGATTTTTTCCTGAAACTTGCAATAAGACGAGTTAAATATAACACAACAATTTAAGGTGCTTATGATCTTGCTGATAGACAAAAGATTACAAGAACGTTTGGGAACATCATATAAAATGAAGGAAGGGGAGAGTTTAATGGTTCCTATTCCGGGAACTGTCGAGAATGAACCATCAGCAATACGGATCTTTGTGGTTCCTGCACAAGATGTGTAAGTTGAAAAAAATTGGGAGCAACTTGTCATATGATCAGTTGCACCAGAATTAATGATCCAAGAGCAATCAGGCTTATATTTGCTGAGGAAAAACCGAAGCAACGTTACCTAATTGAGCAAAAGAGCCGGAGGAAGTTGGTTGGTTTGGAGATACACAACTTGAAATTGCGGAGATTGGAGAAGTCTATACAGGTGTTCTAACTGCTCCTTCGTAAAGGGAGGTGTCTCCTTAGTAGATTGTTGCTCCTATTCTGCACCTACTGCTCGAAAGGCTCGGCAGTCAATGCTTGGAGCAGATCCGTCTTCAGCATTTTCCAGCAGGTTTCGCGCGTATGCCATGGTTCTTTACAATGGTCACACAATGGCCTTTTTTTCTATCATTTTCAAAGTCATTTCTCATTGTAGCTAGTGCAGAATTTTCAATGGCAGATTTGTGATCAGGGTCAAGTTTTAACATGACTTTTCTCCTAAATTCTTCTCTTCTAATTTCAGAAAAGGCTTCTCTAATAAAGGGTAACAGCTTTTTTCCAAGGATTCTAGCTCTCACTTCATCGAAATCTCGATTTAATCCAGCTAAGAAAAGATAGACTCTATCATTTTCTTCTCCTTTCATGATTCTTACACTATCTAAAGAACAATGTTATTCATCATTACAATAATGGTCTAACTCTTGCCATAGTGACACCATTTCATTGAAATATTCTGTAACTTCTCTGTCTCCTTATCTAGCCCTCTATAACTTGGTTTTTAATTCATATATTTGAGAAAAATTGTCAACATCTGAATAGGTTTCTCTCACAGTTTCCCATACATCTTTTGTAGTAGGAAGAAAAAGATAAGGTTTACCAATTGAAGGTTCCATAGAGTTCAATAAGCCAGTAATGATCATACAATTCTCAAACCACCATATGCCTAACCATTTGTCATCTTCTTCTGGTTTCTTCATATCCCCTATCAGACACCCAAGCTTCCCCCTTCCGTCAATGGCCAACTTCACAAATTGCGCCCACTCCAAGTAGTTTTTTTTCCGTTTAGCTTATGAAGGGTCAGCTGCAATGAATCATGAGACGAATCTCCACCAAGACTCACGGTGCTCTCTGTTGTTGCTGTTGGTCTGCTACTTTCAAAAATGACTGATTCAACCATAAACAGTGGGGGAATTTTATTCCAGCTCTAATGCCATGAAGAATTGAGTGGAAGAAAAAATATATTTTTTAGTTTCTATATATCCAGCAGTATGTTACACCATAGTACTTATAGGAAAAGATTATACAAAAGAATAGAAACTAAATATTAAACTTAAGGGGTTTGTCTCCTAAATTAAAGGGATCCTAATCTCAAGGGATATTGATTACCTAAGGTCAAAGATTACATTAAGATTTCTTCTAATCTCTACAAAAACCATCAGATCAAGGAATTAAGCTCCAGAACTAAAGGTAAATGATGTATCCTTGATCATGCATATGAACCACCTTTTTTTAGATTTGGATCGTCCAGCTGGAATAAAGTAATGATTTATGTAAATCATGTACCATGAGGACAGAGGCAGGGAGGGAGGGAGAGATGGCATCAAAGAAGAAAAAAATTGGAAAGCATCAGATCAAGGAATTAAGCTCCAGAAATAAAGGTAAATGCTGTATCATTGATCATGCATATGAACCACCATCTTACAGATTTGGATCATCCAGCTGAAATAAAGTAAAGATTTATGTACCAAGAGGACAGAGGGCATAAGCAAAAACAAGCATTTTTTATCCATAGGCAAGGTTTCGTGCTAAAGATTTTTCCCTGTCCTGTTAAGTTCTTGCAGTCCTTGTAGTCAATTAAGTTTTAGTCCCCAAATAAATATAGGAAAAGGGAAGAGACGGCAGTTGAACCATAACCATGTGACTAATGTAATTATATAATATATATAATTATATAGATCATTACAGCCAACAAAGTTCAATGGATATAATATGACCCGCTCAACTAAGAATGCAGAAAACATAGCATAATGAGAGCTCAATTGTCATACATTTAGCCAGTGAAAATTTACAGGTCATGAGATGAGGCACACCTGTTACAACGCTCTTACCTAAACTTGAGTCCATTATCAGCCTCTTTCCTATAGTCCATCTCCTGCATACAATGTGATTCACCTGTATTCAATATGAAGTTCTAAGCATATTCTGGAAGAAGCAAAATAACATTTCAGATAGTCCGGGATAAAGACTTAGATAGACAAATTTTATAACAATTTAAAATTCTTGTCTACCACAAAAGATATTTTACGATACGCTTTATAGATAAAAGGGCAATCTATTATAACGAACATGATAAAGGAAGATAAAAGAATGCTCACGAAGAAAAAGAGGTACGAAAGATTTTGAGCTAGCTACTTAAGATCAATTTTGAGAAGATTTCATGGGTTGAGATACAAATATTCCACTGTACAGTTATAAAGAGGAGAATTTATCATCACAATTAACTGTTTTCACCAAAAACTTCCATTTCATGCACTTGCATAATATGTTTATATCAGGTTCTACTATCATTAAGTCTTTGAAGAATGACAATTAGTAAGACATATTTTCACAATCCAAGATGCACTGATTAAAGAACTGTAGAACTCTTTTAGCTTCTCTTATCAATTCATACAAGTTAAAACCAATTCAAAATAGATGGAAAGGCACACCATATGCATAAGCCCACAATATACCCTCAAATTAAAATTGTCGGATGATAACACAACTTAACAACCCTCCTCAAATGAACAACTAACAGAAATGGACACACACATATACCAAAAAAAAAAATGATTGATTAACAATTTTGGCGCCAATAAGATAACATGTCAAGGCCTCCAACCTAAAACAAATGGTAACAGTGTAAAAGGAGAAAAGACCTAATTTGAATCCAAAAACCTGATGTAAGATAAATCAATTTTTTCTAGAATATTTCTCATAGCTTTTTGATAAGTTAAAAGGAAACATTCAAATTCATCAACAAGGAAAATCATGTTATAACATGGAATATTCAAAGGTGAAAATTAGACAAATTAAACATCTATTCATCCACTTACTTGTAAACTGAGAAACTCAAATAATTCTAGAGTGATCAAGTCCTTGATAATTTTTCCTAAAATCTACCATTCTTGGTATGCATTCCTCTCGGATGGATTAATAAATTGAGAGCAAATTCAAAAAGCATAGTTGAAAATCACTTGATCTTACCCTTTGAAACAGCTTTGATTTCAATCATTCGAGCAAGCTCAGGCCTTAAAGCATTAACACCTAGGCTAAACTTAAACATCTAATGGTCTATAATGTTTTAACAGGTCCCTATTCAAAGCAAGATGCCCTTGCATTAGAAGACATCAATAGACATCGTTTGCAACTACATAAAAGAAGTTTAGAAGCTGTTTCCGAATTTTAATAGATAGAGTTAAAGCACGCAAGGGGAGAAGGAAATGAGTACATACCCGAAAAAGACTCGAAGCCCACTCATCAATGACTGCCTAAATATGGGGCATATTTCTTGGTTAATACCAGTCAATGAATAATAAGCAGAAATATATAGTTAAACTAGATGGGCTGGATCCAGAAACATATTTACAGGGAAATAAACTCTATTCAATTGAAGAGCAATGCAAATCCAAAATTACCTGAAGGTCAGTATTAAATTTACCAGCTTTCTTAACCACCCCAGCTAGAAAGCGCAGGATTAATATGTCCAAGGAAATTGCAGCTTGAACACCAGGCCTCTGAACTTTGACAGCAACAACCTGTCCACTACGGCGAAGCCTAGCTTGATATACCTACTTGAGACAGAGTACTGAATGTTGGGTTTAGTTTTCTAAGAAAATTCCAAAAACACTCAGAAAGAAAGCACTCATGGATAGGTAAGCTGAGAATATAACTCGATATAACCTGTCCAAGGGATGCAGCAGCAACTGGCTCTGGCGAAATCTCAGAGAACAGCTCATCTATTCGTAAACCAAGTTCTTTTTCTATAGTATCAAGTGCAACTTCAGTAGAAAATGGAGTTATTCGATCTTGCAACAATGAGAGTTCATCTAAATATGATGGTGGTATCAGGTCCTACATAAAAGCATCTTGAAAGGTTCTTATATTGGAAATGAATACAGCACATTATGTATCATATGACGCAAAGCAGTATGAGCATTAAGAAAGCCCTATATGAAGCATGCAGTTGACTTCAGGATGTTGCTGGAAAAGCTTAAAACAGATTATAAGTGATTACTGACCCATCAACATCAAATCCTACACGTAGACCTACAGGAATGTGCGATCTAATTTTCAAGCATAATGTCTAAGCCAGATACCAGCAATACTGATTCTGAAACTTGATGTTTCTCTAGAATGATATTTGTTTGGAATGGCCAAGGCCACAAACTCTAGGAATGCCTTATCCATTACCCTATACTAGACATACCTAAAATGATAAGAGACACAAATAGAACGAAGATCAAGGAAAACCAGAGTTAGAGAGTACAGAATGGCAGTAAAACAAATTGCAACAAGAAAATAAGTCAATAAATCAGATTCCATGTTAAAATACCAACCCATCAATTTACGTTACATGTACTGCTAGTTGTTTTATAGGAGGACAAACTTAAAGCTAAACTGATGTTCGAGGAAAGTAAATGTGAACTTAATAGGTAAAACTACATTTGAAGAACCAAGGGTGCAGTTAATGACATATCCATCATCATGCTAAGTGATATTTAAAATGATTGAGGAGATGAAAAATACAGTTCCAAATAACAATTCATCAAAATTTTCTTTTTTTGATTTGCTTTCCAGTGACTTTTTCTCAACAAATAACTTCTGGGATGAAGTTAATCAAGTTTGAAAGATTGCAGACTATCTTCAAGTACAATGATTTGTGGTTAGGATCCAATCAACTATCTTTCATATATATATATATACACACACACACATACATGGAAACTTCTTGTTCGAAATCTATATTAGCACATTAAACTTTGTCTTTAACATAGTGCACAGAAGATTCCTTCGAAATGTGGCTCTTGAACTAACCAAATAGAACTATTAGCTGTTCCTAAATTCTGAGACCATGCAACTTTGCCCCTAAAGGACGAAACAGGAATGTAGAAATTTCATTAACCAAGGTAGTTTCAATAAAAATAAAAATCTAGTTTCAGCTGTCATTTTCTGTCTCCACTTTATTTAAAAAAAGTGTATTCCAACCCATAAAAAAGGAAGGAAAAAGAACTCGGACAGTACAAGAGATTAGTTCTTGTAATATTCATATGAACTTCAAAAGCCAAAAGGATGAGTTTATCAATAATAAAAAAATGCAGCTTTTCATTATAGTAGAAAAGCCCTTTCCTATAATTTGAATGCATATAACAAGAAGACCCATTGCGAAAACCAAGTTTAACAAACCAAAGCAGACAAAGGACCCAACATGCATCACAAGTTTAAAGGAAAATTAGAAAGCACGTAAATTTGTGAAGCACATGAAACTTATCCTAGATGCTACGAGAACTTACAGGTCGTGATGAAACAGCTTGAGCAATTTTAATGTATGCCTACAAAGAAGAAAGAAAGAAAACTAAATTTCTTTAAAAATGAAATCAAATCAAAGGTGATTCCAAGTTATTAGCAATCAAAATCCAAGCACAATAGTATATAATTGTTGGTGTGTTAGTAAAAAGAAGCTAAACATTAAGAGACAGTATAGCTTCTGGCCAAAAGAAAATTCTATATGGCAGAAAACTCCATAGAAGAAAATCTCTTTAACAATTTTTTTCAGACAACTTTTCAAAGATACATTTAAGACACACCCAGAAAGAATTTGAATTTGAGTAACAGTGTATCTTAATGGAATAATGGGAAGTATAGCTGATCTGCGGAAAAATGAAACAACAGCATAAACCGCTCTTGTGGCTAAAAAATGAATGATAAAGTAAACATCACATTAATATCTATATCATGATTTTCTAGAATTTTCAGGTGACATTTAAAGTGAACAAGCTTTTACTTCCCGCTGCCCCTGCCCCCTTTTTCCCTTTATCTCTATGATGATCGAATCATTTGTTCAGCTGCACTTTGCATTCTCTAAAACATTATAAACCTTTTTCCACTATTTTCCACAAATATTTTAAACATTGACTGAATTTTCTGTACCATTTAACTTTTTTAAGTACTGATGAACTGGAATTTTGAGAAAACAAAGCTACAAAAAAGCGTAATATTCGGTAGAAAAAATTCATAATTTAACAGTAAAATTTAAATAGGGGACAGGTGAAAATTTAAAGATATCAGCCAAATGATGACCTGTTAGATTATAAAGGGAATCAGTTAATAGATGAACTAACAGAAATTTAAACTTCCCCGAGCTTAACATGCAAGACAAACGCTTTATAACTGAATCTTATGCACAATACTGAAATAATATACCGGCCCAAGTTCCACCAGAATTTTTCGAAGCTCGGCAGCTCTAACCTGCAAATCAGCAACAGGAAAAATCAAAATTTCAAGAAAACTTCAAAATATGTAAGGCTTCCTTTGGCTGAAATTAAAATTTTGGAATAATAAAAAATTGAATTCTTAACTTTTGGGACTAACAACACATAATTCTACTGGCGTAAAAATTTAGAAAACGGAGTCAAATAAATTCGACGTCAGCATCAATTTTCTCAGAAAGTGAGTCTACTTTAAATGTAAGTAATTAAAATTAAACCTTGAACATTTGATCGGATCGTTCCATGAGATTATCAATATATCGAACTCCGAACCATTTTCCAAAAGTAGTACCGATTTGAATAAGCCGACGCAACAAAATCAGGGGTTTTCTTCTATAAATAGCGGCGATTCGTGAAGGGCTGTAATCGAGTAAGGACTCGGCCTCAAAGGCACTGAGCTGGAAAAGGTAACCTGACTTCTTCGTGAAAGAATCAACTTCAAGTCCCGCAGCGGCGCGTATGATGGGGCGTGGTTTTGAACGGAAGCTAAGTTTTGGAGTGGCGGGAAAGGAGTGCATTGGAGAGGAAGGAAGGAGTAGTGGAGCCATTTACTCCTTTTTCGGATCAACTGTTTCTGTTTTAAACTTTTTTTCGGTTCTTTTCATGAAAATATGAAAGAATTAGAGAAATAGAAATGGTATGCGATGTTCAAAATAGGAAAAAGAAAATGTGACAAAATAATAAATGCTGAAGTTAGAAAATTATGTGAAAAAGAAAAGAGGAGCAAGCGTACAGGCACCGTCCTTTTTTTTGGTCCTTTAATATTTTATCCATTACCAATTGATGCGTACCTGTGCCAGAAAATAAAAATTTTAATTTTTTCCATAGCTTAACATCGGGATATGATTCGAAACAAATTAAAAATAAGGTAAATTATTATAATAGTTACTTTTATTTATTTTATGTTATATTTTAATTATTTATATTTAAAATATTATATTTTAATAACTTATGTTATCGCGTTATAATATTTTAATCATTCAACTATTGTCATTAACGTTGTAATAATAACCTGACGTTGCATATTAAACCATCAGTTTAAACAAAATTTTTAGGTTAATTTATACAATCAGTCCTATATTTTTTGGTTTTGAGCAATTTATTTCTTTTATATTCTTTTAAGTTTTTTTTCTTTGTTTTCCATTCCCTTTTGTTTTTCCTTCTATTTCCCTTTCCTTATCTATTTCTTTTAACCTAGTTTTTCTATATTTTTTATTTATTAAAAGTAGACTATATATTTTTATTTTTTTGAACAATTTAATTTTTTCGAGTAAGGTGAGATTGTAGACTAATTTTAACACATGAAAAATATAGAAAAACTATGTTAAAAGACATGGAGGAGGAAGGAAAACAGAGGGAGAAGTAGAAGAGAACGGAAAAAAAAAAAGGAAAGTTAAAAGAACGTGAAAAAAATTAAATTGCTCACAATGAAAAAAAATATATGAACCAATTGTAGAATTTAACCTAAATTTTTTGTTTAAAATGATGATTTAACGTATCATGTTAGCTTACCATTATATCGTTAACGACTTGGTGACTAAAATATTACAATGCGATAACGTAAGTGACTAAAACGTAACATTTCAAACATAAGTAACTAAAATGTAACCTGAGGCAAACAAAAGTGACTATTTTGGTAGTTTACCCTTAATTATAACACATTAAATATATACGATGTTAAAATGAAAATAAATTAAATTAAAATTTTTCATTATGGTGTTGTCATCAATCTTGAGTGTCGAGTTAACTTATTACACCAACTCAATAAAATACATTAACATAGATACACAATTGATATATGTAATAAAGTGTGCATGATAAAAAATTAAAATAAAAATATCAAAATAAAGTTTTAGCTAAGTGGTAAATTAAAGATTTTACAAATGCAATTGGCTCGAATTCAAATATCATCATATTCATATTTTTATTAATTTTTTAAAATAAAAAAAAAAACTAAATCACACTTGAATAATATAACTTATTTTAACTATGAAAGGGTATTTTTGTAATTTTTCTACCTGAGTTGATAACTCAGTTGAAGGTGACTCCGACTTAGGAAAACATTTAATAAATAGTATTAAAGTGTATATATATATATATATACAATTCATTGAGGGAATAAGTTGTGCATAGTAAAATTAAAATGTATAAATAAGTCAAAAATAAAGTTTTGGTTAAGTGATGAATTTAAAGTTTTTCAATGTAATTGGTTTGGATTTAAATCCCACTATATGTATTTTTTTTAAATTAAAAAGATTAAAGTGCCCTCGAACAATATAACTTTTTAAATATGAAAGGTCATTTTGTAATTTTTTAACCTAGTTAGTGCTCGGTTGACTTGTAACACCAATTTAGTAAGATATTTTATTAATAGAATAAATATATATATTAAATTTAAACAAACTAATGTGATTTTTTTATTAAATAGTTATCTAAATTTTTTTTCAAATATCAACCCCATATGAATTACATTTATCAAATTAGACAAATAATTGAACATTGATATAGTTAAAAACAAATGAATACAAAATAACAATTAAATGAGAAAAGAATTGTCAATTAAAAAAAGAAAAAAATTATCAACCCCATATCTTATATCTTATAGTATTAACTAGAGATTTATAGGATTTTATAGGTACTCAAAGGAAGACAAAGTGCTGAATCTTGGGTTTTCCTTCAATAGCTAGGGCAAGATTAAAGTTTATTATGGGTGATTTTAGGTGATTTTAATGAGATAACTTCCTCTTAGGAAAAATAAGGAGGTTGTATTCAAGATGATCGATAGATAGAGGACTTTCAAGCAACATTGGATTTACGTAATATGATAAATACAGCTTATCAAGGAAGATGGTTCACTTATGAGCAGGGAAATTTTGTTGATAACAATATTAGGGAGAGGCTTGATCGAGGTGTTGCCAAATTTGCCTAGTGTGAGGTATTTTCTAGTTTCGTGTAGTCTTCACTAAAATTGTTATAACTTGATCTATTGAACTTGAAATCGAGTGATTCAATGTGTGCTTCAAAGCTAAAAAATAGTTCTTCAAATTCTATGAAGACATCTCAACCCAGAAATGATTGGATCTCATCCAAAAAGTCAACTCAAGTTGATTGATTTTACAAACTTGAAATTGGAAACTTCAATGAATGGTATTTAATAAATTTCACCCCATTCGTGTTTGTATCATTCCCCCTTTCGTCGAAAAGATTCGTTTTCGAATCTTGTCTTTGGTTGAATAAGAAATAATTTTTATCATATGTGGAATGGGTTAATTAAGCTCCTCTCAAAGGATTAACAAAATCCTCGAAAGAAACAAGTCCACTAATTATTCCTCACTCTTGCATGAGTATTTTCTTGCTTTTCACTTTCTCTTCCTACTTGAGAACTCTCCAATTTCACCTCATATGTATTCTTTATAATGCCCCAAAAGTTAAATTTTTTATCTGTTAAATTTTGTCAAAGTAATTGTGGTTTAGTGGTTAAGTGCTCTAGATGTGTGTTTGAGGTAATGTGTTCAAATCTCACTTTTGAAAAAAAATTCCATTTTTGTTCATATCCCTATCTCTATGCATTTAACTTAAATATTATCTTCACTCAACTTGTGACAGAATGAGCTTGCTGGTTTAGTGGAAGGTGTCAGCTTACCCTTTGGTCCTATGTTTGAAACCTCACGTGTGTCGATGAGGAATTTATTTTTACTATTTCTACTTGAGCCGCTTAGGTGGTAGAGTTTGAGTGGATCTCAAAGTCTTTGGGAATTTAATAGGAGTGGGTAATTGTGTTAGTGGGGGGAAGTAGTTAGTTGTTTAAAAAAAATATAGGATAATAATAAATGTATTTTGAAAAAAGTCCCAAAAATTCTCCCCATAGTCACGTCTGACTTTTTCCCCTTACCTGTCCCTATCCCTTTTTTTTCTTCTTTCTTGTCTTCTTCTTTTGTTTTTTTTCTTTTCTACTTTCATTTCCATTTTGGTATCCATTCATATGCATAGTCGGCTATTGTGTTTCTTTTTGGTAAGTAGATGTGGTTATGGTGTTATGAGTATTTTGGTTTTTCCTCATTTTATTTGGGGTGAAATATTATATTTCAGGTTAATTGTTTAAGTGTGTATTGATTGTTGGTTTTCTCATAGGAGAGGAGCGTGTGATATTCGATGAACCTCTAGTGAAGTAAGTGCGTGGGCTGCTATCTTCTTGAGGGAAAGAATTCAATTCAAAGTTGAGGGTCGATTTTCATCATTAAAACTTTGTTATTGGTAATTTTTATTGGTGTATCAGGTGTGAGAAATCGTTTTAATTGATGGCTTAATTGACGTTTTTAGGTTTTGGAAGTCTCATGTATAACAGCTCGGTTTTAGCTAAATCAGAATAGTGGTTTTGAAACCATAAATTCGAGGTCATAAAATTATTTTAATATTATTTTTGGCATTTACAGCATGTGGTTAGATATGTGTGAAAGTATCGTGAAGAAATTTTAGCGTTTGGTTGCTTAATTTGCAAAAAGGACTAAATCGCATAAGATGTAAAAGTTTCTTTCTAATTGATTAATTGTTTATTTGATATGATTAATTAAATGTGAAGTCCTTATTATGTGAATAGACCATGGATAATGGATATTGACATGAATAGCCATTCATTAAATGATTTATGATGTTTTAAACAAAGGTTGCAATGGTAATTATGGGATTAAGTTTAATTAAAATAAAACAAAAGTAAAATGGTGTTCATCTTCTTGATTATCCACCGAAATTGAGAAAGAAAAAGAAGCTTGAAGGCATTTAAGGTTTCGACATTTTCATAGCTCAATAGGTATGTGATTTTAGCTTGGTTTTTTATTATTTCTATGTTTTTATAATCGTTGCTTTGAGTACTAGCTAGTCCATGGTTGAGTATTGGTGTATTGTGATGTTTTGGGTTGTGTGTGATCTTGTTTCAGGGTGGAAAAAGTTTTGGTAGATAGTCTTATTTTTTTCCACACGGGTAGACACGTAGGCGTATGTCTAGGCCATGTGTGACACACGGTCCGCCCCACGGGCGTATGGTTAGGCCGTGTGTCCCTTGCACCTTAGGTTTGCAAAACTAAATGCCCAGTAGTTTACCCCACGGGCTTAAGACACGACCATGTGTCTCAATCGTGTGGAGGATACGGCCTAGCACACGGGCGTATGCCACTGCCATGTGACCTTAAATGGTTGCTGGCGTCAAAAACAGAATACCAAGGTTCTTACACACGGGCTGCGACACGAGCGTGTCATGGCTGTGTGAGGGACATGAGTTGAGTACACGAGCGTGTGCCAGGCCGTGTGAAAACCCTTGTATGTTCAAAGTTAGAAAATAATTCCACACAAACAAGGGACACAGGCGTGTCCCTAAATGCTTAGGCCGTGTGCACCACACGGGCCTTCAGCACGGCCATGTCTAGAGGCCACAGGGGCGCGTGCCCTGCTCTAATAGTTTTTCTTGAAATTTTTCTAAGTATCTAGAATGGTCCCGAATTGTTTCTAAATTATATTTTGGGCATTGTAGGTCCATATTGAGGGCCATAAGACAATGTTTGGAATGTTTTAATTTGGAACGAAATTTTATGACTCAGAAATGGGTGTTTGCATGTGTTTTAGTAAGGTAATGCAGCGTACCCTATCTCAGTGTCAGATACGGGTAAGGGGTGTTACGGAGAGGGTTTATAACTTAAGATTTATGGTATAGATCTTAAGGATTTTTAAGGTTAAACCTTGTCCTCTAAAGTTGAACAAATTAGTGAATTTGGGAAAATCCGTAGTGGTGGAAAGCTAAGGAAGTAGAGTAGGCAATTAGGGTCGAACAACTCTAAATTCTTTGTGTTCATTGTTTCATTTTTGTCTTTATTTTCACTAAAATTTTTAAAGGCCAATTCACCCCCTCTTGGCATTTTTAGTTTATTTCATCGAGCTAACAGTACGGAAACAACTTTAATCTCAATGCGTCTTCAGTTACACTGGATATCTTAAAGAAATCTGTAACACCTCAAACCCAGCCCAGACGTTACGGCCAAGTCTAGTATGTCACATCACCTACAACTAACCATGTTTCGTAGTTACTACGATTAAGGTGAGCTTTGCAAAACCGTTATTAAAGTTTAAAGATAAAATCCCGGTTAGATCGTGAACATCCTAACTACTACCAAATTTTAGGGGTATTTCTACAATAAGACTTAACCTTTGTTACTTGTTTGATGCGTGTGATTGATTTTGAAAACGTGTGTTTAATTTTGAGAAAACTCGTACAGCCATATTCAAAATAATTAAGATGTAGTATGAATAAGTAATTAAAAACCCAAAGTAAAGATAATTAGAGCGGCCTTATTACAAACCTAAATTAAAAATAAAACAATTGAAATAAGTAATAAAATAATTAATTCGATTAAACTAGAAATACAGTCTTCGTGGCAACTCTGAATCCCTCCCAGCTCCAAGTCCACCAATCTAGGGCTCACCTGCAAGGATGGAAGGAAAGGGGTGAGTTTGGATACTCAGTGTGTAAAGAAAGCCCATCCAGAGCCCAAAACAGCTCAAGCCCAATGGACCTAAGCCCTGTCCAGTCTCAGTAGTTACTGGGCCGAAGCCCTGTTCAAATACAGTAAACTGGGCCTTAGCCCTTTTTCAGTCAACAGTACGGACCGTAGGCCCATTACAGTAACAGATCAGTGATTATACATGCATGCCCAAACCCAGCCTAAATCCAGCCGCTACACTCCACCCGTACCAACTATAAACACTCCATGTGGGGAAACAACTCAACCCACCCAACCGCTACACTCTACAGTCGCAGCATAGCTGCTCAGAATATGTGGCCAAGCCACTAACAGTATATCGAGGCAAAGCCCCTTTCAGTAAACAGTACAAGGCAAAGCTCCTTTCAGTAAACAGTACGAGACAAAGCCTCTTTTAGTAATCAGTACAAGACAAAGCCTCTTTCAGAAATCGTGGCAATGCCACTTGCACTTCCTCCATCAATAAACCCAGTCCCATGCAACAGATAATCATGTCATGGCATACAGTGAACAGAAACAGAAAAACATGCATTTCAGTCAAATTTAGCCCTAGGGGTATAACAGTCATTTTGCACCTAGGGGTAAAACTGTAATTTCTCACCCTTAAGGGGTATTTTAGTAATTATTCCAATTTTTAGGGTTTTATACATATTTTAGTCGTTAATAATCCAACTTTCATATCAGTAACTTATTTAGCCCATTTTAGCAGTTTAACGTTATTGGGCCCTAAAACCCCTAATGGCCCTACAGTGTCATTTAGCTACTTAAGCCCATTTAAGCCCGATTTTATGTATAGTTTAACAGTTTTAGCATACGAGTCTCTAGAACCCTCTTACCGCTAGTCTTCACCCAAATGGGCCCTTAAGCCCATTGGCCCAAATTCAGCCCATCGAGGCCTAAACTTACCGAAGTGCATGAAATCGCGCACTTAATTTTACCGACTCCGATTACAGATCTACCGCTTCCAACTGACCCACGAGCGCTCGCACGCTCGCAAGCCCACGAAATGTCAGAATTTTAGCATTTCGACTTTTCGGCTTTTGCCGATTTGAACTATAAGAGAGTGTTCGATACACACCTGTTTTGCGACGAATGCTAATGATATCTCCCACGGAATTAACCTACAATCGATCACATAAACGTTAAACCATGATTTGACGATAAATAACTAACATACTTACCATATTCCCATAAGTAAAGCCCTAAATCCCTTACCTTTGTTGAAACTGATAGCTAGATCTAAATCTCGTCTCCCAAACAATCCTAGCCTTCCAAAGCTCCTTGATCAACAGCCTTTGATCCACCCTACTCATAATAGAACGACAAAACAACAAGCCCTTAGCCTTACACGACAGCCACCCTATACATATAGGGGTTTTCGGCTTTTCTTAAATCCCGAATAACAAATAGACATGAAAGATTTGAGTACTTACCAACGATCTACTAAACAAGAATGTTTCCAACCCTTCTTTAATCCAGATCTGACGTAGATCTAATTCTTAAACGTAAGCAGAGAACGAATCTAACTATCTAAAGATTCGACTACCAAGTTCCTATGATTATGGTGATTTTGGTTTTGATGTAATGAAGAAGAGAGTGGTTCGAAGTTATGGGTTTGAAGTGGTGATATCGACAGAGACTAGGGTTTTGACGGTGTGAAATTCGGCTAAAGGAGAAGAAAAGAGCAAGGGTATTTACTCAAGAAGGAATCGGCACATAACAACCTTTTTCGGGATTTCAGCTTTTATGGCAATCGGCTAGGAAACTTGAGAAGAATGAAAAAGAATGGTAGGTTCGGTTTTGACAAAAAAGAAAGATGACAATAGTTCGGCTTTTTGAAAACTAAAGAAGAGAAAGATGAAAGAAAGAAAGAGAGAAGAGGAGAAGAGGAGAGCAGATTAGGCTCGAGGGAGAAATCGGCAATGAACCCTTAGGTAATAGGTTTTGGCTTTTGAGATAGAAAAGAGGAGAAAGGAATGAAAGCAATGAAACCCTAACCTTACTATACCTAATTCGGTAAAAAGAAAGACCGACAATCCCGAAAGGCCACCCTTAACCAGTCGACACACAAAGAACAATGCCGAAATTGATACCTATTTCCCTTAGCCAATTATGCACTCTCCCTACACCCCTACAATCGGCCAAGACCTTCAACCTTTCAAAATTCCTAAAATCTCTCTGCTTTATCCTACCAAATTCAATCTCCTAAACGCTTCAAACTCTCTTCTGCAGAGTTTTACTTGAGTTCCATCACATGCCCAGCACATGCACAAAAATAAAAGTATCACTTGCTTACCTTGTGACTTGAACACTGGCCCTTGCACCCCTGTCCACACGCCACTTTTTTAGGAGCTTAGTGGTGCCACCTTGCTACTTTACCAAGGGCCTCTTTGTGTCATATTTCACTAATTTTTTCTTAAAGGCCCACTTAACCAAGTCCTCTTCACTTTAAATCCGAAATTTGATATTTTTGCCAGCTTTTATCTTAGGCTTGGGCCTTCTAAAGGCCCACTAACACACTTAAACATAAATTTAATAATCAAAGCATTAAAATTTCAAGATTTCACCAAAACCACAAAAATCTCGAAAATCAGGGCGCTACAGAATCACTCACCTTCGTGAATATTCGAAGGTGAAGGTGTGGATCTTCTATGGGCATTCCACTAAATAGGCCCATAGTTTGAAGCATTTGTAACATTACATGCTTCAATTCAAACTTCAGTGCCTCGATCTCTGGTCTCTTAATTTCCAGATTTAACTCATTAAAAAGGGGCACAGTGTACTACCATATAGCTCGATCCCTACCATCAGCAATAAGGATTGGATTATGAACATCAGCGGCTCTATTCTCTTGAACATCATTTTGATTTTCACGGTTCATCTCTATGGCTTGTATTTGGGCTAATCTTTCTCATCTTCTTTGTTGAAATGTCTGCTGAATTTTAGGGTCTACGGGAAGTTGATCAATGATTTGATTTATACTCATAAACTCCTAAAAAAGAAATCACAAAAAATAAAGAATAAAGAATTAATTAAATAAAAATAAAAATATATAAACCAAATTGCAAGAAATAATTTCACAAATAATAATTAAATTAACAGTCCCCAGCAATGATCCCAAAAACTTGTAATGCGTAAGTTTGTGAAAGTATACACAGTCGTTATCAAGTAATAAGTTTAAGAGTTATCATTTTTATAGGGACTGTATATGTTAACCAAATAATTGCAAAATTAAACATTAGAAGTTGGTACGTAAACACAATAATTTTGATGTGATGGATAAAATTAATATTAACTAAATGCAAATGAATTAATCTAAATGCAATGAATAAGATGAGATGATTTAGCAGCAAATTCATAAGCTTCAACAATAATAACATGAATGAGCTAAAATAATTACAATATTCAACTTAATTCATTTTTCATCATGCTTAACAATGTCCGAAAAGTATTCTATGGCAACTTGATCTTTCATTAATTTGAAATCAGTTAACTCCTTTTGGAATCTTATGCTTAGAAAGACATGCATACTACCATGATCATATTTAACTAAGAGTTCCTTAAAGTTATGTGAAGTAACAAGGATGGGTTAGGTTTGAAACAATTTAATGACACAAATCTAAAAGTTATGCAAGGTAATAGAGCTCTCTTGAGTTATTACGACCTTTAATTTAATCGGGCTAAGATCTAAATTAAGCATGCATCTTTCAATTATTGCATCCATTAATCGTCATATGGCTAGGATTGATCAACCTATTGTAATGCATTCAATCACATTTTAATGAATGAAATACATCCATGATTTTAATTGAAAGCATGAACGATTGAGGCACAGACACCATAAACATGAATCAAATAAACTTTGTCAAATTAATGTAATCATTCTAGCTGAAACAAAATTAAGCTATCATAGTTAATGAAAAAACATTAAAACAATTTGCAAACATGTTTAATAACTAAGAACAAAATAAAGATAAGAAAGAAAAAACTCTGAATGATTTCAACAGTCCTCCAGAAATTGGTCGCAGTGGCTTCCTCCGATCCTTATGTTTGCTCCTTCACAAAATGCTCCTCAATGTGGCTGGCAAATAGTGAATTTTCTCAAAGAATTGCTAGCTAAAGGGAATGGGGAAAATGAATGGCTTTATGCATGAAAAAAGAGAGGAACTGATCAAGTGAAGAATGAAGAATGAATTAATGATTGATGGATCCAGGATATGGGAATGAGATGTGGTATTTATGTAGAAGGGTGACGTGAGATTTTGCTAAAAATAGCTTGAGAGATCCCTTGAAATTCTCCCTCTCTTGGTTGGCCATGAAATGTGGAAAGTGGCTGATTTTTTCCTTGATTTTCTTGCTTGATTCTAACTTAATTTGCGCTAGCGGTTGGACGGTTTCTTAGGTAATATTTGGGAGCAAATTTCTTGTTCTTTCCTAAGTGAAAGGACCTCTAAATAAATCTTCTAAAAGTTAATTTTGGGCTACTCATATACCTTTTCCCAATTTGGGCTTATCTTCCCCTTGATGGACAGTTTTGTGACCAATTTAAGACACAATTAGATTTATTTCATCAACCAACTCAACTGGGTCAAGGTAAAATTTCTAAACCCAATCATGCTCTAGTCGTTCCTATGACTCGTTCAAGTGTAACATTTAATTTGCTCCCATGTTAGTTAATTTCATGGTCCCACTGCCATATATTAAGCACTTTATTAAACATGTAACAATATAACTTAATTTTATGCAAAATTAACTCTAAAAATTAATAAAATTACAAACTTGATAAAATTATTCTCAATTTCTTAATATGAATTAAATTCATATAATTTCTTAACAATATAGTCGAAATTTGCTCAAATATTAAGTAAAAAAGATGTGACATAAGTCTATATAATTTAGACTTATCAATCTCAATAACCAGAGACAATAGGACCACAGCTACCCTAAAGTCTATAAATAGGCTCATTTAATACATGTTAGAGACACCTTTTGATATTGTATAATTTTCTCTTTAGATTTAATCTTCATTTTTTCTTTTTTCTTAGGCTTAGGTATTATTCCAGTTTTTATTATTTGCTTTTGTAGGGGAATCATATTTGTGAAATATCATCAAACTCTGTAAGGATTTTGTGTAACAGCCCGATTTAGGGCCAAGTCAAACCAGTGGTTTTAAGACCACGAATCCAAAGTAGAAAATTTTATTGTGATAAATTTCTAAGGTTTATAGTATGATTGAAAGCATATGTGAAAGTTTCGTTACGAAATTTTATCGATAGAGGGTCCAATTTGACTATTAGGACAAAATTGCAAAAAGTGCAAAATATGTGTTCTAGAAGCATTGGGTGCTTAATTGTAATGAATTTGTAAATTTGAGGTCCTTATTTAGTAATTAGACTATTATATATCATGATGGACAAAAATGGACATGGAAAGGACAAAATTTTAAAGAAAGGTTTTAGGGGCATTTTAGTCATTTGGTTAATAAAAGAATAAAAAGGGAAAATAAAGCAAAAATTTGTCCATCTTCATCAAGCCATAGCCGAAATTCTCAAGCTTTCCATAGCTAGGGTTTCTTCAACTTTCAAGCTTGTAAGTCGTTATCACCCGATTTACCTATTTCTACCATTATTTTGAAGTAGGGTTCATGTTTAAAATTTTACCGATGCTAGACATGCATGTATTTTGATTTCTAATGGTAGGATATGAGTGTTAGATGTGTGATAAATGACTTTTGCTAAGTGATTTTCAGTGAAAATGTTGAAAATGACCTAATTGCAAAAGTTGTAAAATAAGTGGTAAAAATCTGATTTGAAAGAAAATGTGGGCTATTATAAGCATGATATAGGTTCGGCTAGGCTTGGGTAACAAAGAAAATGAATACATGTCATTTTACGAGCCTAGGGACTAAAGTGTAAATAAGTGAAAAGTTAAGGGCAAAAATATAAATTTTCCATAATGTGATTTTTAGATCAAATTTAAAAATGTGATTATTAAATTAGCTAAATTTGTTATTATAGATCAAGAAAGACGAATTTTCGACCTAGATTAGGGAAAGACCTAGATTGTGGACTAAATCGCAAATATTAGCTATTTTTGTACTGAGGTAAGTTTATGTGTAAATAATACATCATTATATTTTGTAAAATGTTTAATTATTGCTTGAATTTTTGTGATTGACTATGTGGATGAGTTTAATTGCATGAATGAGATAGAAGATAATTCGATAAATGTGGAAGTTAGGTACGAACCCTCAGAACATTATATTATACGAGGGTCATAACGTGGAAGTTATCGTGATGTATTCCCATATAAGACCATATCTGGGATATGACATTGGTATGGTAGTACGTGTAAGACCATATTTGGGACATGTCGTCAATATGATATTTCGTGTAAGACTATGTCCGAGACATGGCATCGATATGAGTTTTCGTGTAAGACCATAGCTAGGCTATTGGCATCGATATTGAATTGCATGTAAGACCATATCTAGGATATGACATTGTATGACCTATGTATGACTCTCAAATATCTTAGTGATTCTAAGTGGTTCAACAGGCCTAGTCTAAACGAGAATAAAAGTACATGCTAAGTAAGTAATACAGGTACATACGAAGTTCATTTGATTATTGGATGGAAGAATAACAATGAGTTAAAATGTGATGTTAGTAATACTCTTATGGTAAGGTTATGATTCGGTAAGAAATGACTATGAGAGTTTAGTACTGTTTATACCAAAATTCCATTATGGCTTTCATATGATTGAGTTACAAGTATGATGTTTATTATTTGCATATAAACTTACTAAGCTATATAGCTTACCCCTATTTTCTTTCCATTGTTTTATAGTGTCACCAAGCTAGCTCGACGATCGGGGATCGTCGGAGTTCACATCACACTATCAAGGCTTTATTTTGGGGTATTTGTGATTTTGATATTTTGAAAGTATGACATGTATAGGGACTTGGTCATTTTGTATATGTGTCATGATGAATGGGCTAATGATATTGACTCATATTGGTTAAGTGATAATTTTGTAATAAGCTATTTGAAATTGGCAAATGTTGATTATAAGTTTAATCATATGGTGATTTATTGCATGGATAAGGCATACATGATTTCAGTTGATAATTATAGATGTTTGGTTGCTTAAGTATGTTATGAGTTGTGTCTTTGAATTGGTATAAGTGTTTATGAGTTTCAGGGGGCAATAGGCTTGGTAAATAGCCTATACATTGTCCACACGAGTAGACACACGGGCATGTATCTAGGCTGTGTGTGACACGCAGTCAGCCCTATGGGCGTGTGAATAGGCCGTGTATCCTTTGCAACTTAATTTCGAGAAACAAAATGTCCAATATGGGCACACGGGTAGAGACACGGGCGTGTGCCTAGGGCATGTGAAGTTTTCACCTTAAATACGAAAATTAAGTTCGCCACACGGCCTAGTACACAGGTGTGTGACTTGGCCGTATGACCTTATTTTGCTGATGACATCATAAACAGAGAGTTAAATGGGTGTGTGTGACCACACGGCTTACCCACACGGGCGTGTGACTCTCTAAAACATGAAAAATTTTCTAAGTGTTCCAAGGTTTTCGGTTTAGTCTCAAACCACCTCCAATGCATGTTTAGGGCCTCGTAGGCCCGTATAAGGGACGATATGCATATGTATGAATGCTTTTGAATTGAATGAAATTTTATAGCCCAGATTTTGTATGATTAATTATGTTTAAGTCCGGTAATGCCTCGTGCCCTGTCTCAGCATCAGACTCAGGTAAGGGGTGTTACATTTTGCAGTAATGCCTTGTACCCTGTTTAAATGTCAGACTCGGGTAAGGGGTGTTACATTTTGCATTTAAATTCTAATACAAACCGGGTTCTTCTAAACTCTTTTCTCTTGAATTGTTCTTCATGTTTATTCTTTCTATCAAGTTTATATTGTTTATTAAATCCATGAAGAACTAATCCTTTTATGCGATATTAGCGAGTGCAGGTATGATTAATTAATGTTTTGTAGGGGTTTCTTTGTGGATCAGCTATTCAGGAGAGGAAGAACCTAAACCCGAGGCCTGACAATCCTAGAAAGTCATTAAGGTGGGAATTAACCCAAATTTGGTATGGCCTATCCGTGAACACCTTAAACCTAAACCTGTGTAGACTGCGAGGTGGAGATATAAGAAGTTCTTGCCAACTTAGTATTTTAGTAGAAGATCAGAATGTGCTATTGGGGTATTGACTAGTTGATTGAATAAGAAAACCTAAAACAACAGTTGGTTTTGATTACAGAAGCAAGCTAACCACTCATGCCCAAATTTGATATATTTTATTATTTGATTTCTCGTGATTTATTTCTTTATTTTTGTTTATTTCTTTTCTTATTATTATTATTATTAGTATAAATTACCACAACCTTTCTTTTTATTCATCATAATATAATCCATTTAAAGTAGTAATTAGATCTATTTATGTTTAGGTTAAAATTAATTTAGTGCTTGCCTCCCTTGGTTACGATCCTCGGAGTATTCACCTGCTCCAGCTTGAACCTAAGACTTCTCAGACACTCGCAGTGCACATAACCACTGAAGCAAACAGGTACTTGTGTCATAAACATACAAAAATAAATACTTAGATTTTGGGGCATTACAACACGGCCTAAGACACGGGCATGTATTTCAACCATTTGTCCCCTGTAAGTTTTTAAAGGTTGCATTTTGAGAGTTACATGGGCACGGACACTGTTGTGTGTCCCTACTTTGAATGTCCACACAGCCTGAGACACGGGCGTGTGTCTTAGCCGTAAGAGTCATATGGCCTAGCTACACGGCTGTGTGACCCCTACAATGTGAATTTTTCCAAATTTTTGCATGAAGTTTTAAATGTTCCTAATTTAGTCCTGAATCGTTTCTAAAGTGTTTCTAAGGCCTTGAGGACTCGAATAACGGACGATATGCATGTGTTTGATTAGATTTTAGAATGATTATGAAATGTTGGAAATGAATAATTTGAGTTACGTTTTTACGGAAATACTCTGTAACCTTATTCCAGCGATGGATAAGGGTTAGGGGTATTACACAATCTAAAGAATGGTCCTTATGGCATCTATTTAAGGGAACACCCCTGTGGAGAATAGTGAATGAAAGGAAAGGAATTTTGATGAAAAATGAAGGAATGCAGTGTAAGGTTTTCTGAAGAAATGGTAAATGTAATGAACTCTAAAAGAATAATGTATGGAGCAAGCAGAAGGAATAAGGTATACAGTGAACACTAAATGAAAAACATATTTGTTAAGTGATTAGCGTAGTCTATCTTGCCTCTAAAAGAAAATGGTAAAGTCAGTAAATATGAATTGAAATTATGAATCTATTAATAAGACGAATGAGATGGTAAAGGTTTGCAAAAAGATAAGATTTAAAGAGACATAGAGGCTAGGCTCATAAAGAAGGAATCGACCACCCGAGTGTGGTCCGCACTGTAACAACCCGATTTTGGGCTTAGTCGGAACAGTAGTTTCTGAACCACAAATACGAGGTTGGAGAAAGTATTTTTGATATTATTATATGTGATATAGCATGATTATATGAGTGTATGAAAATTTTGGTGAATTAATTTTAGCAATTGTCAGTTTTATTGCGAAAAAGGACTAAATCGCGTAAAGGGCAAAAGTTTTATTTTACTAGCTAATGGTGTTAAATAGCTAAGAAACATAATGTAGATGTATTTAATAGGAAAATAGGCCTATTTTTATAATGATGGTCGGCCAAGGAGACAAGAAATTTTGAAAAGTCAAAATTAGGTGAAATTTGGTGGCTAATTTTGACTAGAAATAAAATAAAAAAATCTTTTTCATTTCTTTCTTCCCCACTAAAAATGGCAGCAAACATGAGGGTTTTAAGAGCTCAACTTTCAACCACCTGTTTCTCTTGCAAGTAAGTGATTTTGATGGCCTTTCTTGATGATTTTTGTGTTTTTAAAACCCTTAAAGCTTAAGCTAGCTAATGAGGGACTATTTTGCAAAATGGTTGAGAGTCTAGGGTTTTTCCATGAGAGTATTCATGTTGTTTGCTGAAATTTTATGGAAGAAAATGAATCTTGGTTGTTAAATAAACAACTTTTGTGAAAGGATTTTCATGAAAACACCTAGATTGGACCCTTTTTGTAGAGGTTGTAAAATAGATGGTAATTATGTGAAATAATTGGAATTTGGAGCTACTATAAGAGTAATAAATGTTTGGCTAAGCTTAGGAAATGAAAAAATTTGATGAAAATCATTTTACGAGCCAGGGGTAAAATTGTAATTATGTGAAAGTTTAGGGGCAAATCTATAAAATTGCCAAAATTGTTTTATGAGCTGCTAGTAATAATTATAAAATTCAGCTAAGAATGGATTGTGTTTAATTTCATGAATTTGCACTTTTATGTAATAGGGATTAAATTTGCAAGATGTGTGAAACATTAGGGGCAAAAGTTCAAAGTTGCCTTAATGTGAATTTTTGGACTAAATAGCATAAATGGGTGACTAAATAAGTAAATATTATTATTATATAGATTGAGGGAAATGAGATTTTGGACAAAGAATGATGGGGAAAACAAAGGATCAGATTATTCGACTTAATTTATTGTTTTAGCTAACGAGGTAAGCTCATATGGTTAATTTAATGATCAATTAATAAATTTGAAATGAGGTAATGGATTATTTTATATGTTGTCAACTAAACATGATATTCTGCAAGTATGAGATTGGGTCGAAAGATCAAATCAGGAGAAATGCAGGGTTAAGTACGATAATACTACGACTCGTAATGAATTAACAGAAAAGACCATGGTTGGACCATGGCAATGTGTGTGTTAGTGTAAGACCATGTCTGGGACATGTCATCGACACCGAGACATATGAGCTAGTGTAAGACCATGTCTGGGACATGGCATCGGCTATGAGATGTGTCAATGTAAGACCATGTCTAGGACATGGCGTCGGTACGGATAGAGGAGAGCCAGTGTAAGACCATATCTGGGACATGGCATTAGCCTCGTTACGTGTTAGTGTAAGACCATGTTTGGGACATGGCATCGACACGGATATGTGTTGGTTAGTGTAAGACTATGTCTGGGATATGGCATCAGCGTTGATGTGAGTGCTATTGTAAGACCATGTCTGGGACATGGCATCGACACCGATATGTGCTAGTGTAAGACCATGTCTAGGACATGGCATCAGCACCGATATGTGTCAATGTAAGATCATGTTTGGGACATGGCATCGGTACTGATATGAGAGCTAGTGTAAGACCATGTCTGGGATATGGCATCAGCCTCGATATGTGAGCCAGTGTAAGACCATGTCTAGGACATGGCATTAGCGTGCGACTTCATGTAAGACCATATACGAGATATGGCATTAACATCGTGCACATGTGATTTTCGAGTATTCAATAGCGATCCAAATGACTCATTAGGTAACTCAGAAACTGTGAAGTTTTTATCTAGTTTTATGAATAAAATGTGAAAGATTTATGAATTCATGATATTCATTGATATTGAATTGAGATAACGTGTTGTTATTGAGATTTAAGCGAATCAACAGACAAAGTCAGGTTGAGAATAAAGAGGTAATCCAGTTGAGTGATAGAGGTATGTATAAAATTCATGGGATTATCAAGTGGGAATAATTTAAGGACATGTTATAATAAGTCCTTAGCGTAAGTAAGAATAATGTTACGGTTTGACATGCAAGATTGTATTTTATGCTTACGATATAACCATTGAGTTGAATATGAAACATTTCGTATCATTTATGCACAAGTAATTGTTAGTAAATTGATAAACATGCGTTTGTTTCATATGATTATTGAAATGAATAAGCTTTCAAAAATCAAGGTTAGTTTTATAAGTGGATAGATGAATATAGGATAGGACCATATGAACTCTTTTGCACTTGTATAACTACTCGAGATATGTTGATAATTAATATCAGCTTATTAGTCGTATGAGCTTACTAAGCTTTATAGCTTACCTTGTTTACTCTCCCATGTTTGTAGGGTTTTCAGAAGCTTACTCGGGTTGGAAGAAATCAGAGATCTCAACACATTATCTTGTTATGGTTTGATACTCAAAGCCTTGTAATTTTGATTAGATGGCATGTATAGGCTAGTTGGTAAATTAAGTGTAAAGAGAATTTAATTATTGATGTCTTGAGTATGAATGTTTTGGATGTGTGCATATGTTGGGATGAATTTAAATGATGTTGTATAGGATGGTGTGAGTCGATGTGACAAATCGGCTTGGTAGATAGCCATATTTTTGTTCATATAGGTAGACATACGGGTGTGTGTATAGGCCGTGTGTGACACACAGTCTACCCCATGGGCGTGTGGCTCGACCGTGTGTCCCCTGCACCTTGAATTAGTAAAATTAAATGTCTAGTAGTAAACACACGGGCTGAGACACGGCCGTGTGTCTTAACTGTGTGGAGGGCACGGCATAGCACACGGACGTGTGCCACAGCCGTGTGATTGCTGACGTCAGAAATAGAATGTCAAGGTTTTTACACACAGGCTGTGACACGAGCGTGTCATGCCAGTGTGAGGGACACGGGCTGAGCACACGGGCATGTGCTAAGCCGTGTGAAAACCCTTGTAGGTTCAAAGTTGGAAAATAAATCCACACGGACGAGGGACAAGGGTGTGTCCATAGGTGCTCGGGTTGTGTGAACTACACGGGCCATCCATGCGGCCATGTTTAGAGGCCGCACGGGCGTGTTGCTCTACTACACGGGCGTGTGCCCTGTTTTTAGTAGTTTTTGAGGAAATTTTCTTAAGTACCTGAAATGGTCCCAAATTGTTTCTAAACTACGTTTTAGGCCTCGTAGGCCCATATGAAAGACTTTAAGTCAGTGTTTGAAAAAGTTTTAAATTGAGACACATTTCATTGAGTGTAAGTTGTATGTTTGTATGTGATGTAGTAAGGTAATGCCTTATACCCTGTCCCAGCCTCTGATACAGGTAAGGGGTGTTACACGCACTCTGGAGCATGAAAAGTGATAGCTTAATCATGATAAGAGAATGGTATGTTCTTAAAGACAAATAGAGAGAGGTGATGGCTTTAGGTAAGAAATGTAACATCCCAAAAATCTTAATTTTTGATTCGTTAAATTTCATCATAATGAGGTGGTTGTTTCAACAGTTAGTGCTTGGATGTGTGTATGTTGGGATCCAGTGTTTGAATCCTTGCTAATGCATTTGGGTGTTTCTTTTTACCTCTTTTATTTTCTCATGCTGTGGATGGAATTGGAAAGGGTTGGGAATTATATTTTGACTGGTAAAATGGGGGTTTTAAATTGGTTATATCTTTAGAATTTAATTCCTAAAAAATCTCCCATTATCCCTTCTTTTTCTATTTCACATTTGTTACCTCTGTGAATCCAAGTTCTTTTTTTTTTCTTTTCTTTCTTTACAATTTTGAGTACTCTTTTATCTTTTTTCCAAGTCAAATATGCTATACCATTTATTCTTTATTTTCTTTATTCTGATATTACGCCCTTGCGCAGTTTGTGGTGTGGGGTAAGGTTTTAATTCTTTTATTGGTTAAGTTTTGGGATTTTCCTTCTTGTGTTGGTTTGTTACGAAGAAATAAGTGGAATTAAATTTTATGGGTATTTTGAATAGGTGAAGTTCTTGAGACAGTGAGTGCTCCGACAAACTGAGGTTGTTTCAAGCTGTTGTTCGTTTGAAGATGAATGTATTGTTGTTTTGTGGATTTGTTCATTTGATTGTTGGGTTCGTTATATGGGATTTGTTATATCAATTGTTTGGATTAGTCATTTTTCTGATTGTTAATTCGTATTATTCGTCAATTTAGGTTCAAAGATATTCATTTTCGAGTGTGCGTCGAACCTTTGTTTCAGATGTGTAACAAGAAACCCAAAAACAACGAACGACAAAAGCCAAAATTGGCCACTATCGATGCCACACAGTCGTGTGCTAGGCCATGTGGTAGGTCGTGTGCTAAATCGTGTGTGACATATGATATGGGCCATTTGAGCCGTGTGGACTACATGGGTATGTGGGCCACACGGATGTGTGGGCCCAAAATTTTAAAATTTTCCCTAAGGTCGTGCACGTCGTTCTGA
Source organism: Gossypium stocksii (assembly GCA_020496765.1). NCBI lineage: Eukaryota > Viridiplantae > Streptophyta > Magnoliopsida > Malvales > Malvaceae > Gossypium > Gossypium stocksii. The sequence continues at coordinate 53,089,657 of CM035629.1, read as the reverse complement.
TCGACCGTAGGCCGTGTGTAGGGTTGATATGTGATTAAATGTAATGTTAAATATGAAATATGGTCATTTGCTAGTGTAAATTTCGTTATCTATAAGTATTTCTGAGATGACATGTGATTAGTAAACCCGAAAAGGTTATATTTGTGATTTGTATCTAGCATGTGATACATGTAAATTGTTGCATGTAGAATTCTACTCTGATTATATCTGTTTCTGGGACGGGCTATATTATGTGGAGGAAGTGTTTTTGTGAGTGGCGATACCTCGCCCATTATACTAACAGCATAGTTGCAAATATTCTGTAAGTGTCTTAACGACACTAAGTGGTGTGTAGGGTTGGATGGGTGTTTTATGCCCCATATGGTGTGTTGGGATGGTCGGAGATGATGTGTAACGAATGGGGGTGGGAAATATATATTTGTATCTGTACTGCTCTGATATGGTTCTGTTTCTGCTAAAATTATTTGTTATAAATAATCGCTTAATTTATCTATTACACACTGAGTTCGAAAACTCACATTCTATATAACTGTTATTTTTAGGTAACCCTTAAATTTAGGCGGATCAGTGCCATCGGGAGTTCGGTTAATATCTTATTTTCATAAATTTGCCTTATTTAAATTTGGGTTTTCGGAAGTTTTTTGTAAATTTTGGACTCTCTGGACATGTTGGTTTGTTTTGGGTTTAGAACTTTATTTTCGTATTTTACTTAATATTGCTAGAATGTTTTCAACCAATAATATTAGCTTTTCTGGAAAATTAGTGGTTTTCAAAAAACGAATAGTGTTTACTAAAATATCACTTTTAATAAGTCTCCGCTGCAAAGTTATAAGTTTTAGGAAATACAAACAATCTATATTTTTTTAATAATAAAATTAGTAAAGTTATGTTTTCGAATAATCTGGGATTTTAAGAGCTAATGACAATTATCAAAATTTATGAAAACTGAAATTTTCATTCAAATTAGTAATAATATCTAGGCCAAGTTTGGGCTGTTACAAGAAAGGATAATTATAGTCTGAAGAAGGAAAATTTTAGTGAAGTACAGAGGGAAAGAATGATCAAAGGACACATGAAGGATATGCAAAGCATGTAACACACTGTGTTGCAAAGAAACAAATATTTAAGGATTTTCTCACTGAGTTCTTATGAACTTACTAAATTTATTTCCTGTTGCAGTTTATAAAGAAGTATGCGCCGAGGGATGACACTAGGGCTACGCCAATGAGTGGCGGATTGAGCTATTATGCTACTTAGAAAGTTAAGTGGCATGTTCAAGTCTGAGTGTATGTTTATTGAAGTAACGCTACAAGCTACTTACAATATGCCAAGATTTAAAATAGTTAATATTAAAATTTTTATCATTATCGTGAACTGCATTTGTAATCATACATTGTACACTCATAAGAAACTTTGAATTAAAATCAGAAATTTATTTAAATTGATAAATAGAACATTTACATAGGCAACTAAGGAAAAGATTAAGTTGCATTCGTATAGGGCGTAGCGCTCGATATTCAGATCTAGTGAATCGGATCGAGTTGAGGGCATTACAAAATGCATTCTGACGCACAAAACGAATACTTGCACATGAAGTACATCCTGGCGTATAAGCACATAATCATGTACACATACTAATCTTATTGCATGCCAACTATATCCGACATAGCCCAAACAACTAATAGGGTACCAATGTTCAATGCATTTACAATTTGATACATATATCATTTTTCTCAATTATATTCACTATCACAATCCATTTTATCATCATATCACATATAAACCATGACATTTAGTATATTCCTATTCAATTTCATAGCACATATCATATTTCAAAGCAATGCATGCAACTTTACATTTTATTCATTTCAGTCATCCATTTCAACAATTCATATTCAAGCTCAATCCAAGGGTTCTTATTATCAATATCTACTCACCTTGACACCTTTAAATGTAGTTAATATGTAAATGCAACAATTCAGAATGATCCCAAATCATAAATGTACAAACTGTGGTCTCACGTCACTTGTTAACAACTCTTGCTTTTCCCTTCCCTCTCGAAGGATCTGTATCAACGTTAGCTACAAACGGTCATAAAACATAACACACTATCAATTTCAAACCAATTCATAACCTATTATCAATTCATGCATATGTTACAATTTATTCAATTTAGTCCTTAAAACCGGTATAAGCATAACTTTCAATCTAAAGCTTTGGATTAAAATTTAATTTCACATATATTCATTAGGGACCCTCCACTTCCTATTCCTATCAAAATTTCATGGTAGTTTTGCATTTTATTCAATTTGGTCCCTAATGTACGAAACTAAAAATTAAGCTTCACAATTTAGTCATTTTCTTAAACTAAGATTAATTTCTATCAATTTCACAGCTAAATAATTCAATTCTCAACAATAAAAACTTTTAAAAATTTTAACAGCTTCACAAATTGATACATGGGCTAGCTAAATTAAGCTCTCATGGTTCAATTTCCATAAAAATCAAAGAAAAATGGCTAGGGACTTGATTGAATTTTTGGCCGATAGAAATGAAGAAATTTCGAAGGTTTTCTTAGCCTTCAACAATGGGGACGGTGATGAAGGATGAAGATAAAGTTTTCGTCCACTAACTTTTCTTTTATACATAGGTTAATTGTTAATTAGCCATAGTTAATTAATTAATTAATAGTTTATTTTACTTAATTATTAATTAATTAATCTTAATGGCACCCTTCATCATCATCCACTTTCCACTATCCCAAATTGGTTTGTTTATCATTTTGGTACTTTCAATAATTGTTATTTAAGTCCTCAAGTCTTTCATAATTAAAATTTTATAACATTAAATCTTTACAATTTAATCCCTAAACCTTAATTAACCACATTTTTTTACTAAATTGCTTAACTAAAATTTAATTCATCAATATAATAACTCCATAAATATCCTTATTTAATATATACAGACCTAGTTTACGAAAACAGAATCCCAAAACTATATTTTTCAACATAAATGAAAATTAGATTGTTATAATCTCTACCTCATCACTTATAAATTTAAGTTTTTATATCCTAAAATGATACTGAATGAGGTCTAAAGTCTATATTAAACATCAATAATGATTTGAAAATGAATAAAAGTGTAGATTGACTTTTATTTTATGTAAGATCTCTATTCTTTTATTTCTAAAAGTTTGTAATTTAAGTTGTTTAAACAACCAAAGCTAATTTTATGTTTTTCTTAAGTCCTAGTACTTAAGAATGATGTAAAATGATTTTTGAAAGTGTTTTAAAGATTTGAAAATGATGAGATTTGCTTTTAAGGAATTTGTTTTACCCAAATTAAATGTTGACTATAATTTAAAAAAAAAATAGTTTTAAAAGTAAACATTTTATCAATGTGATATCATTTATTCATGACCGTTAATGAATCAGATAAGGGATGTTACAAAATTCTTGACATGTGTAATGTATAAAACATCCTTCAATATAAAAATTACTCTCACAAGTAAATATTACTTTCCATAACCCCTAACATTAATATTCAAGTCTCACTATTTCATCCTTCAAATCACAAACAACATATATCTAGAAGCATCATAAATCAAAGCATAAAACATATTAGTACACTTTTATTTATTCATAAGGTCTTGGTGAAATTATGAGATATGGATAGCTCCTTCACTCTCAAGTTCAAATTCTACTTCTTTTACTTCAAACCTTTTGAAGTCTTCCAACGCATCATTCTCATAATCGAATGGCTTATCTTACCATGAATGGTAGATTCTAGGTTTCTTCCACAAAAAAATCTAGAACTTCTCTATCTTCTTCTTCTATTATTCCTTCTTTAGTATATTTTTCAAGGGATGGTGGGTATATACCGAGAAAAAACCAAATAAAAGGGGGAAAAAACAAAAAAAGAAGAAAATAAAATTTATAGGGTTTAAGATTGCAACGGTGAAAACAGTATTAAAGTTGGGTTAAAGATATAAAAAATATTTATGGTGACCAATGGGGTGTGGGTTAGGTTCATTGGGAAGGGATTAACAATTTATATAGATCTACAAAATAGAAATATATTAAGATGAGAGATATTTTTTCAAATTTGATTTTGAGAGAACAAAATTTTCAATTTTTTTATGAAACCCTAAAATGATAAAGAGATTTTAAGTGTCAAAAACCAAATTCTCAACAAAAAAGAATCAATTTTCTATTTTAATTATTTGATTTGAATTTTAATTAAAAAATTATTTTGAATAGTAGAGGTGGAAAATAGGTTGGCTCGAGAGGGCTCTGATGAGGCTTTTTTGGGTTTAGATCAACTTGGGTTTAGATTATTTTGGGCTCAGGCCCTTTCGGACTCAAACTTTTTTGAGCTTGGATCGAGTCAGGCGGATTCTGATAGATTCAAGTAATTTTGAATTTTTTAAGTTATAAATATTTTAATTTCAAATGTAATATTTTATTTTACTTTTATAAGATGACAACACAATTCCAGCTTAGTATAAATTATTGATATTTAATAGAGTTTTTTTATATAAACTAATTAAATGTAAAATTTATTATATGATATATATATTATTGATAAAAATATATATTATTGTTTAATATTATATTATATTGACAATTATAAAACTCTTACCTTTCTTATTAAATTTGTAAACCTAATACTCATATTCTAAAATATTTATTCCAAAACTCAAAACATATTATACTTAGCTCAAACCCAAATAATATACTCGTTATCACCCAAAGTCAAAATAAACTAATTATAGCCCAAATCTCAAGTCCAAAATAAAAAGAAATTAAACTCAATTTCCAAATGCAATTTACAAAAATTAAAACTCATTTCAAAATCTAATTTAATAAAATATATTAAGAAATTAATTTTTATAATTTTTTATGTATTACTAGTTGTAAACATGTATCATAATATATTAAATTGCACTTAACTATTCATATTATATCTTTTATTATAATCTATAAAATAATAATAGTTATATATATGTATTAATAGTTTTAAAATATATTATTAATATATAATATATTAATAATTATATATTATTAATTATTATATTTATTGAAATATGTTCTAATTTTCTATACTTCCCACTTTTGAAAATTAGCCTTCCTACTATAGTATGTAATGTTATATCATATCATATCAAATATAATATATTAATAGTTTTTGTAATAGTTATATACTATGGGAAGGAGTCCATTTTAGTTTTACACTTTTTCATATCTCTTCATACGATTAATATTTTAATGATCTAATCATTAAATTTTAAATTTCATTCATATAAATAATGCATGTCAAGTTTGATGTAAATTAAAAGTTGCTAACTATTTATTTTATGCTAAGAGAATTTCATTCACTCGATAAATATTAAAATATATAGTATTTTAGATCAATTGATAGAGATATCAAATTGGTTTGAAATTTTTCATGCATGACAAGTATAATTTTATCGATAAATTCAATGGTTAGAGTGTTAAAATATTAATACTTCAATGAGATACGAAATGGTGTAAAACTACTTTAGTTCTACACAAGTGTAAGTGGATCCTCCCCATACACTATATTATTCTCTTGTGCCATATTATATCATCTATTATTGTTGGCGATTAAAGTTGACCTAACTAACCAAATCGAGACAATTCAAGCAATTTAGTTGGTAAATTCGATTTTAATTTTGGACCAATTAATAGTTATATAGATATTAATGATTTTAAAATACATTATTACATTATGAAACACTATATCGCATCCTATAATAGATTAATAGTAATACATAATCTATTTATTATCATTATATATTATTTATTATTATATTTGTTGAAATATGCTCTAAGTCTATATACTCTTAGTACATTTAAAAGTTAGATGTATTACTATATTATATAATGATATATCATATCATATCATATCATATTGTATAGTATATAATATATTAATATTTTTTATATATGTATTAATTATTGTACATTATTATATTATGTAATAGTATACGTGTATTATAGTTAGCTATTAAAATCGACTTAATCGACCAAATTGAGCCAATTCAAGCAATTGGTAAATTCAATTTTGATTTTGGACCAATTAATAATTATATATGTGTATTAATAGTTTTAAAATATATTATTGCATGGTGTAATACTATATTTTATAATATAATAGTAGTACATAATATATTAATTATTATATATTATTGGTTATTATTATACTGGTTGAAATATGCTTTAAGTCCTTATACTTTTCGTACTTTTGAAAGTTAATCCTCCTACTATATTATATAATTCTATTCATATCATATAATAAATAATATACTCATAATTTATATATATGCATTAATGACTAAATATAATCGGTTAATATATTAATAATATATATGCATTAAAATCGAGTTAGATAATCAATTGATTTGATGTTGTTAGTTCAATTTTGGTTTGAAATTCAAAACCATTTAAGCAATTAACCAACTTTACACCTATTAAATGTAATATTGTTTAAACCTAAACTCAAGCCCAATACCAATTAAACTTAAACTCAAACTTAAGTCCAATTTAAACTTTATTCAAAACACAAATCTAAACAAAAGTAAACTCATTACAAATTAAAATGTATTATAAAGATAATAATATTAAGAAAATATTAAATATTAATAATAAACTAAAAGTAAAACCTAAATTCTCAAATTATTAAAATTATTTTTTTAACAATGTTATTAGTATTGCATAATAAATTATATTTAATCATTTGTGGTAAGCATAAACTATTCATTGTACTATTAAATTAATATATTATGTGATTATATATTTTATATTATATTAAATTTAAATTTTATATATTTATTATACATATATAACTATAGTTTTAAAAATATTTGATATTTAATTAATGTATCTCAATTTATAAATTAACATAAAAGTTTGTTATAATTACTTTTGATGTTAATAAAATTTTAATATAAATATGTAATACTTATAAACACATTTTCATAAAATAAATAATTATCATTTTATTTTTATTTTAAGTAACATCGTAAAATTCTAATAATTATTAATGTCTATTATGGTTGGTCAGTTATAAATTCAGAGGTTTTTGAGCTTTAAGTCAGCTTTATCTCAAACACTGACTATATCAATCTCAGATTTATTCTTACAAACTCGATCTCTCTCAAACTTAAGTTCTCTCAAATTCAAATTTTTTAGGGCTCAAATTATATTGGGTGGAATTATTTGAATTTAAATCATTCACCTCGAAATTAGTTTAGCATACAGTGTATGGAGTGGAATCAGGCGTAGTAAAAATCTTCTAGTTGAAATAATAGGTAGCAAGGCGGGTTGATTACATTTCGCAGTCACCGTCAATGATTTGAACTATCAGTAATTCACATGTTAGGTTTTGTTTTTAAAGGTTAGTTGACTTATTATTTATATCTTTCACATATAAAGTATTAGTTTTTAAAAAGAAAATATATGCTGATTTTATTCGGATTTGTCTTGCCTATTGAATAGATTTGCATGAATTAATTCATAATATATTCCTTTCCAATATGCCATCAAATCATGCAAGTCTCGTTCTAATTACAGCCGGACTGAAAAAGAAATTACCTACGATACGGAGTTTTACAGGTGGGATTTCATGCAGTACTCTTATTCTAACAACATGTCCATTCATGATGTATGATATATGATGTAAAACACAAATATCTTACTCTTTTTTCTCAGCAAATATATGTTGAAGAGTTTGAGCTACCTTTTCAAGCCTAAACTTACGGGGATGTTTAAGTGAATTTTTAAAATATTTATAATGTTTTAAAAGGTTATAAAAATTATTTGGCTATTAATCAAAATTTTTCACTCTTCATCATGATCTTAAATACTAAAAGTTATGCCACTAAATTGAATAGTTATGTCTATTTAAGAGATTATAAAAACGATAATTGTTGGATAGTCATGTTTTTATGAAGAAATATAAGAACACCTATAAATAAGAGTGCTATTTCATTTGCATGGTACACATACAAAAAAACAACTCAGAAATAAAATTTTCTTTCTATTCTCCTCTATCTTATAATATTCCTAAATTATTCTATAAATAATTACTATAGAATTTGATAGTCTTGTTATATGCTTAGTGAATTGTTTTAGTTAGTACAAAATGTAAGTTTATTTACTTATAACTCTTTTGCACCCTAAAATATAGGTGGGTGAGTAGAACCTTATAGAAAATTGTCTAGTTATACGCCTTCAAGCCTTCATTAATTTTTTTATAAGTGTATTTTTATAGAAAAAAACACTAAACTTAAAAAAAAAAAATTAGAAAAAAAAAGCTTGCTTAAAATATAAAATAAGCTTAGGTTCCAACATCAAAGTCTTGGACTCGCCTTGAGTGGATTTACTTTTTACTTTTTAATTTTATAATATAATATTTTATTTTTATATATTATATAATTTATACTATATAAAGATTAAATATATACTATTATAATATAAACTGATAAACATTATAAATATAAGAAGTTGATATTTTAAAATTTTAATTAATATATATTTATAAAAAAATTAAATAAAGAACATCATAACCTTTTAAAGAAACATTAAGAAATTTAATATTTTGAATTGCTCATTTATAAATATATATATAGATACATAAAAAATTGAAATAATATGAAATGTATGATTTTTTTTATTTGATTAACATAATATTATATTACCTAAAAGCAGATTTTACTAAATTGTTGTTGTAAATTTTAATATTTTTTTATTGTCTATAAGTTAAAGTTTATAGTATTTTATTTTACTAAAAGAAATAATGTTTAGAGAAAATTAATTGTATCTCCTCCTTCAAAAAAATAATAGTGAGGTTGGGGAAAAATAATATGTAGCCACGGCTTCTTCTTCTTCTTCTTCTTTTTTAATCAAAGTGAGAGGAAAAAGAAAAACAAACTTACATTTGTTTTTACTAAAACATGTTATTTATTATAATTTAGGGATAAGTTTGATTAAAATGATAAAAAAGGCTAAATTTGTTATAATAGATATATTTCAAATGGAATCTCTTGAAATAAGAAGATTGGATCGGGATTGCATTGTAGGGGTGAGCGTTTGATTGAATTGAGTGAAAAAAATTTCAAGTTAATCGAGTTGATGAGTCTTATTTTATAATCCTAACTTGATTTGAAATTTTTTCGAATTGAGTCAAGTGAAATGAAATTCAAGTCGAGTAGAATTAAATGAAATTATTTGAGTTAAATTTAAAAAATTAAGCATTTCAAATTAAAATCTTGTTACAGTATAACTAATTTCGTGTTAGAGCACATAAATTTAAAACCATATATACTTGAAAAATTTTTCAAAGCAAAATTAAAAATAAAATAAGATACTTTAGTGTGATACACTTGAGTTATTAATTAACTTATTTAGGTCCCAAAATTATTATTTTAGAAAATTTTGAATTTTCTTTATATATTATTTAGAATTTTTAAAATTTTTTAAAATATATAAATTTTGAAATTTTTATAAATTTTTTGAATTTTTTTTTTGTAATTTTTGTTGAGAGAGACTAATTTGCTCATTTTTTAAATTAATAGGGACCAAAAAAGTATTTACATTAATTTGTTATTCGAATTATCCAAATTGTAAAATTCAACTTGACTTGAATTCAAAACTCGAAATAATATTCGAGTTAACTCGAAATAATATTCGAGTTGACTCGAAAAAAATTGAATAACTCGATTCAATTAGCTCGAAATTTAATTTTTTTTAATCGAATTGAGTTTTGCTCATCCCTACTGCATTAAATACTTATCTCCACCATTATTACATTATCCTGGACTTTATTATTATATCACGTATGCTATTTAAGCTAGAATTGTTTTAGGGAATTTGATTGTAATTGTCTCTAATATGCAAGTGTCAAACTCTTAAATATTTTAAGAATCTTGTATGGGTTTAGTATTGAGAATTTTGAGCACTTTTACATGTTCATTGAGAAACTTGTAATTGAGAGGGTAAACAAGTTTATTGCTTGATTTACAACCTAAGTTTTAATGGAGAAAACACAGAGGTGAATGGTCTAGATATTTTAGTATAAGAGTAAGGTTGCTATATTAGAGTATGATAAGATTTAAATCACTTGTTGTGTTGGGTTTAAAGATAGTATATTATCCTACACTAAGCTAGGCATGTAGATCTAGGGAAACCAAATTGTAAAAATAACTTTTTTGTGTTTTTTTTCTTGTTGTAATGTCACCTTTGGTAGACATTTTCATTCGCACTTTTATTTACTCTGTTTATTTTCTTTGTAATTATTGACTAAAAATTCCTACAATGTAAAATAGAATTTGGTATCAAATATATTTATAAAAAATTAGACAAATATCAAATGAGATTTTGGTTGAATAGAAAAATGTAAATATTAAAAACTATAAATACTTAAGTTTGAATCCAATATTTTTTATACAAAAATATAAAATAATAAAATGTTTTTAAAATAATACAATTTAGTTTATAAAATAAAATTGTCCCGATTAACTCGCAATATGATATTAAATAGTAAAGTAAGGTTTGAAATCCAAATTAATCGCGTAGATTGGGTTAAGCAAACCTAAAAGAAATCTGGTGCTTAGCTAGCCTAGATGTTTGAAGATTTGACTTAAAACTAACGAAAGCAAGAATGAGAGTGCACGTGAGGTCCTCGAGGAAAGTAGAAAGCTATCTTTTTCAGGGCATGGGCAGCTGCAGTATGGATACATGCAAAGGCCGGCGCCTTGATAGTTGAAACTCAACACCTAAACCCACACGCCACCACCAACAACCATCTTCATTCACCACGCTTCCCGCCCTAATACACGCTCCATTCCTGTCCAAATCAATGAAATGGAATTTTCAAATTTTTCGAAGTTTGCAGCCCAGGATCCGACATTCGTGGGCATACATGCTCCAACTCGGGATTCATATATATATAATTATATATATATATCGTGTGTGTGTGTTAAGCTTCTCAATTATTGATATTAGCAAACCTCGTAGAAAGTTTCTTTCTTTTCTTTGAGGGAAGAACTGTCTAGAAACTTTCTAGAAGGGACATTGTGGTTTTATTTTTTCTCTCCACCTATGCACCAACCCTAGACAAGTTTCAGGCATTTCAACCATGTTGGTACCACGGTATACGTTTTGTTTTTGTAAGAATACCACAAAACCTCCTCTACTAAACTGGTGATTGCATTTTAGTCTATTTTACTTAAAAAAATTAGGTAAATTAGCTTTTATACGTTAGAGAAGAGAGTAAAATAATTCCCCTGTTAAAATTTGGGGTTTATATAAAAATTAAAATAATAAATTTAGCCTTAAACGTTTATATATTTATTCAATTCAACTCCTACTCTTTTATTGGAACTGAATTAGAAATTTTTGAAACTAACAAGCTAAATAGTCAAAAAGGCCAATTAAGCCATTTCAAAATTTAAAATTATTAAAAATAATAATTATAAACAAAATTTATAATAAATTTAAAAAATAACAATATCAACCCATTAAAATTTAATGGTCATAATATTTTAAAAATAATTTATCCCTACTCTTTTATTGGGTTGGTATTTTTATTTTTTATTAAAACTTTTATAATTTTAAAAATTTTAAAATTTTTATAATTTTTTATGATTTTTTAAATCATTTTTAAATTTCAAAAGGGCCTTTTTAAAAAAAAAAAATTGTTATTAAGCCCTTTTTGATCTTTTAGCTTTGTTAGTTAAAAAAAAAATTCTAATTTACTTTCAATAAAAGAGTAGGGGTCAAATTGAATAAATGTGTAAAGGTTGAGCATTAAATTTATTATTATATCTTATATATAAACACCAAAACAAACATTTAACGGTGTAATTTGAAAGGATGGATTAATTTACTCATTCAGCTAATGTACATAGATTAATTTACTCATTTTTTAGTAAAAGGAGTAAAATAAAAAAGTTTTGTGTTATTTTTTACCTTTTATTTTAAATAATTTAAATTTCATTCCCATTAAAATTTTAATATATTTCGGTTGTATCAATTTGTGTAGGTCTGTTTTGACTAATATTGATATATACGAGTTCTATCTTCTTCTTCTTTTCTTTTTGGATTAATATACCAATGATATCTATCTGTATTTCACTTTTAAAATTCCTTCATCTTCAAATTGATTTTTTTTATGATTGTATTTAAAAAATAAAATATACAAATTAAATTAAGTTATTAATAATCTCAAAATTTATATTTTTCATACAAATATATTGATATATAAAAGAAAAATATCGATAGTATCAAAACAAAAGCAATAGGCATGTCGACCAATACCATACCTAATTACAACCATCATTGAGTTCAAAGACAATTAATTCAAACAATACCATTGACTAAAAACTATTCATACAAATAATATCTTAACCAGTGATCTCAAATACTTCCAAAATTTTAGTTTCACAATTAATCACTGCAGCTAATTAATATTAACTGAACTCAACAGTAGCAAATATTGCATCTTTAAAGCGGTTGTTGAAAACAAAAACGTATCCGTCTGGCATGAGGCTAATGGCTTTGCAGCTGCCTTATAGCCAAGGTAGGCACCAATACATTTGTGCATGTTGTAAGCTTGGTTCTTGATATCTTCATTATTTTGGGTTCATATTTACATTTGTTTCTCAACCGAATTGTTCACTTGACTCATAGGTTGAGTCCAGATCCGACTTGATTTTCGAAATCTCTAGTTTATTTTTTTCATCAAGCTTTTTTTCTTAATTAAAAATATATTTAAAATATAAATTTTCAATATTATTAATACAATGGAGGAAGGAGATGATGAAGAGACAAGGGAGAGAGTAGAGTCAACAAGGTGAGAAAGTGAGTGAACATGCCTCTCTTTCAAGTGAAAGGAGGCTTATATAGGTAAATTTGGTGGGACATATGGTTGCCTTGGTTAGTTGCTCTCATCAAAGGTCCTTGTTAGGTGGGCAATTGCTTAAGTTGTAAAGTATATTGGTGTGATAATATGCATATGATTGATATATTTTTATTATTTATGTTAATTAATTTTGTATACGAATTTTACTTAATCGATTTTTTATGCAAGTACAATTATTATTCAATGTGTCAGGAATAAATGGATATGCAAGATGTATGTAGACACTCAATTTTGCCTGGGCCCAGAAATAAGTCCGAAAACAAAAATAATAAACCCAAAAAAAAAAACGAAGTTCAAGTCCAGTCCAGAATTACAAATATAAATTGGCCCGATCGGAATGGCCCATTACTTGAAAAGATTTAAGGTCCATATACAAGCTTGACTCATATGGAAATGTAATCTTCAATGATATGCAATCTTAGATATGATATGCAATCTTAGATATGATACAATATTAGATATGATTGCAATATTAGATATGATATGCAATCTTAGAAGATATGATTTTGTAATCTTAGAGATTTAATTTGTAGATACCCTTTAATCTTAACCGTTGATGTAATTGATCTGTACCGTTGAATTTGAGGAGGCTTAACTATAAATAGAGGCCTCTCCCTTCATTGTAAACACACTTGAGTTTTGGGGAAGCAATAAACATTCTTGAGAGCTTTCACTCAAATTTCTCTCCCTCTTACATTCTTATTTTCTATGGTTTGTTCTTATTTTATTCTTTGTTCTCGTTTTTCAACCTTTTTTTTACTTTGATTTAATCCATGTCTCCCTGATTTTTAATTTTTTTATATATATTTTTTAATAATTTTAGTATCATATTAAACTATTTCATTTTTTAATAAAATTTTTTAGTATTACTCTTAGTAAATTGTTTTTTAAATTTAACTCAAATCATTGTTTAAAAAATATATTTCATTTAATTGCCATATTTTATCCAAAAGTTTTTTTTTGAAATAAGGCAATGTTTTGTGTTTAGAAATTCGGGAAATAGTGCCCTAACATGCTGGGTTGCGATTTTTCGTTTGTCTAAATATCTAAAATATCCTTTTAAATAAATTTTGTAAATTACGAGATGATTTTTAGTTACGAGGATTTAAAAACATCGTGTCCTAACATGTTGGATGTGATGTTTGTATTCTTTTGGAACAAAAAAATCTCGAGTTTTAATTCAAATTGCTCACATTTTAAAAAAGGATCATACTTTTAAATCTTTTCAAAGTTTCGACATTAGGACAGAAAACTAATCAATTGGTACCAATTTTGGGCGTTACGAGGGTGCTAATCCTTCCTCGTACGTAACCAACTCTCGAACTTGTTTTCTAAAATTCGTAGGCCAAAACGTTTTTTATAAGGTGATCCAATCACACCTAAAAAGATTAGTGGCGACTCCCGTTTTATTTCTTTAAAGTCAACCCCATTTTTCAAACATTTCTTAAAAAAATGGTTTCGACAGCTTGGCGACTCCACTGGGGACCAAGAAGAGAGTCAAGCCGTAAAATTGATTGATTTCTGTCCTTTTATCGAAATTTGAAAACTCGATTTGAAAACTATGATCTTTTTTTTCATGTGTTTGCTGCATATGTTTGTTATTTTTCTTGCACACATTGCATTTGCATGACTGTTGTGGTCGCACCCTTAAGTGGGAGTGAGAAGCTAAGCTTTCGTGAGGTTTTCACCTCCGCATGAGTTAGTGGATTACTTCCGGGATACATCCGTACCTATGTCTTCGTGAGATTTTCATCTCCGCATGGTCATAGGGAAATGTATTCTCCTAATCCGAACTTGGTCCATATGAGCCTATCATGGGTGAGGATTAAGGAATCTGCTGGTTTAGGTACCCTTGCTTTAGAACTGAACTACATATAGTGAACTTTAAGTGCTTGCTCTAGGTATTATGGTGATGACCTTTAGTACCTACCTTTATAAGTGCTTGTTTATTACATCTTTTTACATGATACTGACTTGTTTTTTTATTTTGTCATCATCGCATGTCATTCATCATTAAAAGGTGTCGATTCAAGGTTCGATTTCTGAGTTAGGAAGTTTTGTAATGAGGAACGAATATCTTAATAAAGTGGAGGACAACTCTTCCGTTTGTGCGTGGTTAGAGAAAACCCAGTTAGAGAAAGGAGATAGTGTCATCGAGGGATATACATTAGAGTTGTGGGACTTTACTCGTATCATTTCGACACAGAATATTTTCGGGAGATGAAGGACATTTGGGCCCAATGGGATGACGAGGCTAGACAGCTTTTCTTTCAGACTTATAGAGATCTTTCTTATTTGCTAGACATTAAGGTAGATAAGCATTTATTTCGAGCTATGGTACAGTTCTGGAACCCTGCTTATAGTTGCTTTACATTTGGAGAGGTAGATGTAGTTCCTACTTTGGAGGAGTATACAACCTTGCTTCGCTGTTCGAGAATTCAAGGTAACAAAGCTTATGTTAGGCCTGCTAGTCTCCCAATTTTCGTAAGGAAATTAGTGATGATTACAGGGATGAGTGAGCAGTGGGCTGTAGCTCGAATACAATAAAAGGGCGATAGTAAGTGCATTCCGTGGACCATTTTGAGGGATCTAATATTGACACACCCAGATGTGAAGAAGAAGGTCGACGTTTTGGCCTTAAGTATTTACGGCTTGGTGATTTTCCCGAAGGCGATAGGGCATATAGATGAGGCAGTCGCAGATTTGTTTGATCGTATTGGTAAACAAAACACACCGGTGCTAGCAATCCTAGCTGAGACATTTAGATCCTTGAAGTACATGTCAGAGAACCGATGAAATAGATTCATTGGATGCGCACAGTTGTTGTTAGTATGGTTCTATAGTCACTTTTGGAAGCTTGAGAAGGTTCCTTGCTGAGTGTTCTTTGAGGGTTATTCCCCCTTAAAAGAAGCAGTAACTACACCAAGGAGAGACGATATTACAGAAGAAAGGTGGATGGGTATTCTTCAGAATCTTCGAGAGGAGGAGGTTTTGTAGAAAGCACCTTGGATGACTCCTAATAAAGTCCTTTATCGCTGCGGCAATTTTGATTGGGTACCTCTTTCTAGGATTTGGAGAGTCGTTGGCTATGCACCGTTACTCGTCCTAAGGCAATATAAAGCGGGGCAGTTCAGATAGAGGTCGAGAGTTAGTTTTATTATTAGATAGGGTTAAGACTCTGGGCCTATGAGCGAAAGCGTATTTGTAATCCGTTTTATGAAAAGACTTTTGTTCCTTAAATAACGTTTTCTAAAGTGAAACTGAATCGAGATCGATACCTTTGTGCATTCATACATTTGCATTACATTACATCAAAGAAAAGAAGGTGTTGATTCAAAATTCGATTCCTAAATAGAATAGTTTGTCATAAGGAAACGAATTTTTTGATAAAGTGGATTATAGTACGGTCGTCTGAATATAGTCTAAGTAAACACGACGAGAGAAAACTGGTAGTCCACGGAGGAATACATGATGTAATTGCCAGAGATTCAAGCCAACAAAGGTTATCCAAGAGCATGATGAGAGAAAGCCGGAAGTCCACGAAGGAATACATGACTTGATTTCATTGCCAACGAAGATTATCCAAGAGCCGGCACTTTTTGATGAGTATCATGAAGATAAGCGAGCAAGAGATCGAGGCTCAAATTAAGCAGCAAGGAGCTAGTGAAGGCATCTTTTGGAGAATTTACAGGATTCGACCATGAAGAAAAGATCAGCGTTTACTTGGACTATGAAGGGCAAGACCGCATATGTAATCTATTTTCATGTAAAGAAATCTGTTTTCTAGAAAAGTTATTCTGATGGAATTGAATTCAAGATCAACATCTCCTTTTCTTTTACATTCATGCATTTGCATTGCATCACATCATATGCATTTAAATCAATAAAAAAACCCTAATTAGTTAAGGTTAAAAAGAGAAAGAAAGAGAGAAAGAGAGAAGAGGGTCACGGCTGAGTGAAAAGAAGACGCTCCCTTACATATCTTAGACTTTTGTATCAGGAGGGATAGCTTACCCAGAGATGGGGGTGTTTGGAAATGAAAATCATTCCATCAATGCCATACATGAACAAGGGACTGATTAAGGAAATCTGGAGGGCATTCGTCCTTACGAACCAGGAAAGTCCTTAAACAACTAGATTGCGGGAGAACTTCCTGTAGTCTTTAGAAATTATACAGAGTAGTCTGCAGAACACTCTTGTTACTCTAAAGCATAGGAGTAACAAGATTTCATTTGTGAAATAGGCTCGTGTTCAGACATTTTTGTTTCAATAAAGCATACTTTTGTTATCGATACGAGCAAATATTCTTTTATACCGATAAATATTCTTTTAACCTTTTAAATTCTCTTTCTGAACTTTCATTTCATTCATAGCATATAAATAGTCATTCTTGAATTCATTTATTCCTTGTACATTCTTTTGTGCCTATCATAGGTCCCTAGATATCAATGACAGGGGCAACGATACTATAAATTCATAGTTCCTTTTGAGCGCGACATGTGTTTAAAGGAATCTCAATACTTCGAAGATGACAGAAATTGTAACCTTGTTTCTGAATTTGTTGAAATTGGTAAAGCAAGAAGAAGCAAATTTTACCCCATGAAGAGATGGTAGAGAATTTAGCCTTAGAGGAAGGAAAGGTTAGAACGCAAAACAAGACCTTGTGGAGGCTATTATGGGAATTCAAAGACGTTGTCAATGTTAAAAGAGGTCCAAAGGAATGTCAGAAGAACGCATGCGGAGGATTCATAATGGCCAGGATAAACTTGAGGTTTGGGCACCGCTGGTCCATCATGGAAGGCTATCACATCAGTTATACCATAAATGCCGAATTTAAGGAATCGAGACTTATGTACCTCTTTCTTTTCTTCGCAAACTTTCTATATATGAGGCATATATGTTATGGGCCTGAGCTCGTAAAAAATTTCAGGCTGACAATGGTTCAACTTTGTGGTCGTCGACTGCTCTATTAAGAGGGTGAGAGTAGCTTCATATGCCAATATTACAAAGTCAATAGTTATCTATTTCAAAAAAGAAAAAGAGATCATATCCAACTGCATAATGTCAAAAGTTTACAGTCTGTTCAAATAAGGCGCCATGTCATAGTACAACAAAGGTTGCCAAAAGAAAAAGAAAGAAGAAGAAAAAATAAAAGATGACCGAGACTGGTAAAGATTGGCATAAGAAACTACCACTTACTCTCTATGCTTACGTTGGAGCAAAGACCTTCAATTCCAGTTGTTTCAAAGGATCCAGCCATCATCCTTAGAATGGATACATTGTTTGGTTCTCCTAAGTAGTTTGATGTGCTGTTAATAGCTGCGGTGGTTAGCTCTAAGCAGTGGCCATTGATTTTCAGCTATAGGGCATCATGGCCGTACGCAGCCTCTGAAGCTTGACATGATAGATCCTCTCTCCAAACCAATTTCTGACAAAATGGATGAGGGTATCATGAAGGAAGCTCTCTTAGACTTCTATACAAGTTCAGGGAAGAAGAAGCCTGATCAGATCATTATTTTCAGGGATGGGGTTAGCGAGTCTTAGATCAATCAAGTCTCAAAGAACTTGATCAAGTTATTGTGGCTTGCAAGTTCCTTGACAAGAATTGGAATCCTAAGATTGTGGTTATTGTTGCACAAAAAAAACCATCATACCAAGTTTTTCCAGCAGGGATCTCTTGGTAATATACTACTAGTACTGTCATTAACAACAAAGTATGCCATTCGAAGAACAATGATTTTTTACCTTTGTGCTCATGCTGAAATGATAGGAACCACAAGGCCAACTCACTATCATGTTCTCTTAGACCAGGTTGGGTTTTTAGCTGATGATCTGCAGGAGCTTGTTCATTCTCTATCCTACGTATATCAAAGGAGCACCATAGCCATATCTGTTGTGGCCTCTATTTGCTACGCTCATTTGGCAGCTTTACAATTGGGGCAATTTATAAAGTTGGTGGATGCTTCAGAGACATCATCGAGCCATGGTGGGGTAACTACTCCGGGAGCACTTTATGTACCTCAGCTTTCCAGGTTGAAAGATAATGTCAGCAACTTCATCGTTGAGTTTGTCAAACGACAGCCAGGATTGCTGCTGGGGCAATTCCTTTCTCATAGGTTTATGAATAGAGATTTTTTTCTCCAAGCTTCGATAGAGTTAAGAATTGAATACCTCTAGTGAACTTAACTTGAAAGTATTCATCCTAATCAAATGTACCAAGAATAGATGGCACAGACTTAAGATGAAAAGGGTTTGTTGCAATAATTTCTCACTTAAGCCAAGGTGGAAACCCGCAAAGGGCGCTTTGAGACTTCTATTTCAAAAAAAAAATGAGAAAAGAAAAAAGAAGAAAAAAGAAAAAAAGGAAAAAAAGAAAAAAATGGAGAGGCCAAGGTGAAAACCCGCAAAGGGCGCCTTGAGACCAAAGGGGTTTTGAGTGGAAAACCCAAAAGGGCTGCTCAATTTTTTCGAAAGGAGTGCAATAACCTTGCTATATCGGATTCGACAAGAAGTGAAGTATGTTACATACCGGGGCATCAACAAAGTACTTTGAATCTTCTAAACACATGTTAAACTCAAAACAGTCTTTATGGAGTTTGTATATAGAAGCCCAAGCTGCGATATCTACGGCATCTAATTTTTGTCCTGTTTACTATCTTTGGATTTTCTTTCTTCTCAAAATAGAATCCTAGATTAATTTCCTTTGTATTATTTTTGATAAATCATTCGAGCTCTAATTTTCCTCAAGATTAATTTATTTTTGTCCATTATTCATAAAGCATGTTGCATTGAAATAATGATTAATGAACTAAATATCTTCACAAACGAAGTTTTGCATATTACTTTGGAAATTTCTAGATAATACAAGAAAACTGAAACAGGACAATTGTTTAAGGAATTCCCATATGTATGGAGGTACTAGAGAGAATTTCTTCTTCAGTCCAAATGGTGATTAGACGATATCGATCCTAAAATAGGATCATTTCATAAACATCTCCAGCAGGTAACATTCGAGAATGGTACAGTGGACCAAATTGATTCAAAGCATACGAGCTGAGTATGATTGATACTTCGAGTGAGATAAAGATGAAACTTTGATGAATGAATAATTTATGACATCCGAAATAGGAGTAATTTTCATAACATTTTTGCATCATAATATGTCTAATTAAGAGCATTTGACTCATTTCGATCATGGCATCCTAAACATCAGGCATGAGCACATACACATTCTACAGGACAATGTAGATCAAAGATAACAGATTTGGCATCTCCGTGTTCGACGGGGAGCAGATCGAAAATAGCAGATTTGACATCTCTGTATTGATAGGGGAGCAGATCAAAGATAACAGATTTGGCGTCTCTGTATTAGACGGGGAGCAGATCGAAGACATAGCAGATCTGACCTTTATTGAAGCAGATCCAAGATGATTTGGCATCTCTGTATTAGACGGGGAGCAGATCGAAGACATAGCAGATCTGACCTTCATTGAAGTAGATCCAAGATGATTTGGCATCTCTGTATTAGACGGGGAGCAGATCGAAGACACACCAGATCTGACCTTCATTGAAGCAGATCCAAGGTGATTTGGCATCTTTGTATTAGACGGGGAGCAGATCGAAGACACAGCAGATCGGACCTTCATTGAAGCAGATCCAAGATGATTTGGCATCTCTGTATTAGAAGGGGAGCAGATCGAAGACATAGCAGATCTGACCTTCATTGAAGCAGATCCAAGATAATTTGGCATCTCTGTATTAGATGGGGAGCAGATCGAAGACATAGCAGATCTGACCTTCATTGAAGCAAATCCAGGATGATTTGGCATCTCTATATTAGACAGGGAGTAGATCGAAGACACAGCATATCTGACCTTCATTGAAGCAGATCCAAGATGATTTGGCATCTCTGTATTAAACGGGGAGCAGATCGAGGACATAGCAGATTGGACCTTCATTGAAGCAGATCCAAGATGATTTGGCATCTCTGTATTAGACGGGAAGCAGATTGAAGACATAGCAGATCTGACCTTCATGTGTTTACATCGAAGCAGATCCCAGATGACAGATTTGGCATCTCTGTATTAGACGAGGAGCAAATCGGAGATAACAGATTTGGTATCTCTGTATTAGACGGAGAGTAGATTGAAGAAGTGGATTTGGCATCTCTGTATTAGACGGGGAGCAGATCAAAGATAACGGATTTGGCATCTCTGTATTAGACGGGGAGCAGATCAAAAATAGCAGATATCACCTTCCTGAGTTGCAGTGAAGCAGATTGAAGCTGTCAAGGGGCCATTTAAAGAAGCTCAAGGATCAAGAACCCAAGACTCGGCGAGCCCGGGCAAAATTGGTCCTTTTATAGTCTTTGTTCTATTCCTGTTACATAGCAATGAGCAAAGAGGGGCAGCTGTAGACACTCAATTTTGCCCGGGCCTAGAAATAAGTCCAAAAACAAAAATAATAAACCCAAAAAAAAATGAAGTCCAAGTCCAGTCCAGAATTACAAATATAATTTGGCCCGATCGGAATGGCCCATTACTTGAAAAGATTTAAGGTCCATATACAAGCTTGACTCATATGGAAATATAATCTTCAATGATATGCAATCTTAGATATGATATGCAATCTTAGATATGATACAATCTTAGATATGATTGCAATCTTAGATATGATATGCAATCTTAGAAGATATGATTTTGTAATCTTAGAGATTTAATTTGTAGATACCCTTTAATCTTAACCATTGATGTAATTGATCTGTACCATTGGATTTGAGGAGGCTTAACTATAAATAGAGGCCTCTCCCTTCATTATAAACACACTTGAGTTTTAGGGAAGCAATAAACATTATTGAGAGCTTTCACTCAAATTTCTCTCCCTCTTACGTTCTTATTTTCTATGGTTTGTTCTTATTTTATTCTTTTTTCTCGTTTTTCAACCTTTTTTTTATTTTGATTTAATCCATGTCTCCCTGATTTTTAATTTTTTTATATTTTATTTTTTTAATAATTTTAGTATCATATCAAACTATTTTATTTTTTAATAAAATTTTTTAGTATTACTCTTAGTAAATTGTTTTTTAAATTTAACTCAAATCATTGTTTAAAAAATATATTTCATTTAATTGCCATATTTTATCCAAAAGTTTTTTTTTTGAAATAAGGCAATGTTTTGTGTTTAGAAATTCGGGAAATAGTGCCCTAACATGCTGGGTTGCGATTTTTCGTTTGTCTAAATACTTAAAATATCCTTTTAAATAAATTTTCTAAACTACGAGATGATTTTTAGTTACGAGGATTTAAAAACATCGTGTCCTAACATGCTGGATGTGATGTTTGTATTCTTTCGGAACAAAAGAATCTCGAGTTTTAATTCAAATTGCTCACATTTTAAAAAGGGATCATACTTTTAAATCTTTTCAAAGTTTCGACATTAGGACAGAAAACTAATCAATTGGTACTAATTTTGGGCGTTACGAGGGTGCTAATCCTTCCTCGTACATAACCGACTCCCGAACCTATTTTCTAAAATTTGTAGACCAAAACATTTTTATAAGGTGATCCAATCACACCTAAAAAGATTGGTGGCGACTCCCGTTTTCATTTCTTTAAAGTCAATCCCATTTTTCAAGCATCTCTTAAAAAAATTGTTTCGACAATGTATAAGAGATTTGGCATGAGAACTCGAGTAGACGCACAATAGGAAGATTTTAGAATTATTTTATTATAATTTCTATTAAAACTTCTTGTATATTTAAACTTGTTTCTTTTATTATTATATAGCAGATAGTGTGCAAGGGTTGGCGTAACAACCATCCTTTATTATTTTTAAGTTGGAAAGTCAAATAAATTATTATGCCTAAAAGGATGGTTGTTACGCCAACTCTTGCACCCTACCTGCTATATAATAATAAAAACAACAAGCTTAAAAATACAAGAAATTTTAATAGAAATAATAATAAAATAATTCTAAAATTTTCGTCTTATGTGTTAGCTGAGTACTCATGCCAAATCTTTTGTGCATTTTGTATATCCATTCGTTTCCCAACACATTGAACAATAATTAAAGTGATTTGAATCATTGAAATACAAACCGAAGACTCAAGTTACTCCTCATCGGCTCTTGCCTTTCCTTTCCCGCTTGACGGCTCTATGTCGTTTTTAATTGCAATAGTGGTTGAAAGATAGAACAATTTCAAAAATTTCTTTCTTTTCTTTAGCTATGGTGAACAATGGGTGAATGGAGAAGATGACAATTCTCCACTCACCTAATCCTTTTACACTATGGTTAGCATTTGATTAATTTAATTAATCTTAATTAGTTAATTATTTTATTATTAAACTTAAGTTAACCGTGATCAAATTTTTAGTGGAATCATCATCAACGTCCACTATCCACTATTCCAATTGACTTTATTTACCATTTTGGTATTTTAGATAATTTCTATCTAGGTCCCCGAGCCTTTTTCTAATTAAAAATCTATAGCGATTACTTTTTTTACAATTTAGTTCCTAGAATTTAATTAACCACAATTTTGGCTAAATTAATTAATCGAATTGCAATTCATCAATATACTAACTCCATAAATAATCATATTTAATATCTATGAACTCGGTTTATGAAAACGAGGTTTCAAAACTGACTTTTTCAATACCATTGGAAACCGGGTCATTTCAATTCTCCCCCTTAAAAAATTTTGTCCTCGAAATTTATTTAAAAAGAGGTAAGGATATTGAGATCTCATTGTTTCTTTTTGTTCCCAAGTTGCTTCTTCTGTGTTGTGACTTTGCCACATGACTTTTACTAGTGGCATACGCTTATTTCTCTACTCTTTTACTTCTCAAGCTAATATCTCTACCGATTCTTCTTCATATGATAAATCAATCTAAACTTCAGTTGTCTTTACCAGTATAACATGAGATGGATCAGACTAATATCATCGGAGCATAGATACATAGAATACATCGTGGATCTTTTGTAACTTCGACGATAGAGCCAGACGATAAACAACTGATCCAACTCTCTCAACAATCTCATATTACTCGATATACTTGGGACTCAACTTTCCTTTGCGACCGAAGCGTAGGATCTTTTTCCATGGAGAGACTTTCAGAAACACCTTATCACCCACAAAATATTCAATATCTTTTCGCTTCAGATTAGCATAGGATTTTTGCTTATTTAAGGCCATTTTCAATTTGTCCTTGATCAACTTAACTACATTTTCCGCTTCTTGAATCAATTCTAGCCCGATTACCTTCTTTTCACTCAATTCCGACTAGCAATAGGGTATCCTACACCGCCAAAAATATAATGTTTCATATGGAGCCATTTGAATGTTCAAATGGAAACTATTATTATACACAAATTCAGCTAGCGTTAAATAACATTCCCAGCCAGATTCGAGATCAACAATGCAAGCTTGTAGTATATCTTCCAGCACCTGAATAACTAACTTTGATTGACCATCTAACTAAGGATAAAAATCTATGTTGAAATTCAACCTCATCCCCGATGATTCATGCAACTGTTTCTATAATATCGAGGTAAAACGGGGGTCTAAGATAATAGACACAAAGGGGGTTCCTCGTCGCAACACAACATATTGAGTAGGCCTTATTGCAAAGTTTAATACCCGGTGTCATGCCATGACATGACAACTTGATCTCATCGCGACGACAAATGTTCGACGTCACAATATCACACACTGATTTCAAATTGTCAAGTTTTGACACTTGTTTACAATCACCTATAAAACCTCAAATTCATTTGCAATACAATCTCAAATCCAAAACACCATATCCAATAAATTCTAACATAGTTAACATAATATTCACACATGTAAGATTCATAAATACATGCTACCACTTCAAACTTATGACCATTCCAAACCTTACCACATCCACCTATTTATTCATTCATATATACTACCAATATAGTTACATTTGAGAAATTTCATTAAGATTATGCCATGTCAACATATTAGCGTCATTTACTTCACAATTTTACTCAATTCATAGCATTTGATCATATGAACATACCATTTCTGAATCAAACCAATTATTCTTTATCATACCATAACAACCCAAAGCTCGTTAACCAGTTCGCATGGTCTTTCACATGCTATCAATACTTAAATATTTTTTTATAAGTACTTGTAGTACAACTTAATAATGTTAATCATATTCAAATATCAATCAGCCAATTCGCAATTTATATTCCCTATTAACATGATCAGACTCGAACAGATACACGAATCCCAGCCAACAGACTAATTTGGTACCCAGTCCCTCATCAGAACATTTGAAGTATATAACAGAAATAAAAGTTGTGCCTTGCACTCATTGAAACATCTGAAGGAAAATGCACCCAACGCTCATCGACATATAGTCAAAGTAACTCGTACTCAATTTATCTTATGACATACCAACTATATCTAACTCTACATGAACAATTAGTAGGGTAATCCAATATCCAATTCATTATATAGCTCAATTTACATTTCATCATTTTCAAAGCATACCATATTTCAACTTAATTCAAAACCAATATCATATATTCATTAAGTTACACTATTTTCTATTCTATTTATTTTAGTCCTTTATTTTGATAAATAGTCTTAATCATAGTAATTCAATTTAATAATCATTTCCAACTCACCTCAATATAATACTATGCAAAACAATATAAATATGAAAAAATTAAAGTGATCTTAATCATAGAAATACAAATTGAAGACTCAAGTTACTCGTCATTGACTCTTGCATTTCCTTTCCCTTTCGACGACTCTGTGTTGTCTTTAGTTGCAATAGTGGTCGAAAGTTAGAAGAATTTCGAAGCTTTCTTTCTTTTCTTTAGCTATGGTGAACAGTGGGTGAATGGAGAAGATGGCAATTCTTCATCATCTGAGCCTTTTATACTTCGGTTAACATTTGATTAATTTAATTTATCTTAATTAGTTAATTATTTTATTATTAAACTTAAGTTAATCTTAATTGATTTTTAATGGAATCATCATCAATGTCTACTATCCACTATTTTAATTGACTTTATTACCATTTTGGTCCTTTAGATAATTGCTATCTAGGTCCCCAAGCCTTTTTCTAATAAAAAATCTATAAAGACTAAACTTTTATAATTTAGTCCCTAGGCCGTAATTACCCACAATTTTGACTAATTAATTCATCAATATACTAACTCTGTAAATATTCATATTTAATATCTATGAACTCGATTTATAGAAATGAGGTTTCAAAATTACCTTTTTCTATGCCACTAGAAATTGGGTCATTTCAATTCTCCTACCTTAAGAAAATTTGTCCCCGAGATTTACCTAGAAAGAGGTAAGGATATTGAGATCTCATTGTTTCGTTCGGTTCCCAAATCACTTCTTCTGCTCTATGACTTCGCCACAGGGCTTTTATTAGTGGCACATGCTTATTTCTCTACTTGTTTACTTCTAGAGCTAATATCTCTACCAGTTCTTCTTCATATGATAAATCAATCTAAACTTCGATTGTCTCTACCAATAAAATAAAACTCTAAATAAAATATAGAATTGAAAGAATATAAGTACTTCATAATAGAATTTAACACCTCAAATTCTTCACTACTCATCAATAACTCTTCCAATGTGTGATCCTCATCATTGAAATTTCTAACTTTAGCAACTACACACTCAATAATGTTCAAATATCACACTTCTTGAGATGTATCAACTAGTCCCCAAAAATAGTATTTCATTCTTTGTCCATTCACTAAAAATATTTGGCAATCTTTTGCTTCTAATTCAAGAGCGCCATTTGCAAGAACTCGATTAATCTTGTATAGTCCCGACCATCGAGATTTCAGTTTTCTCATGAATAGCTTAAGACAAGATTAAACAACAAAACTTTGTCTCGGTACAAATTATTTTTTTTATCATAGCATCATGATGAAATTTAGTTTTCTCTTTGTACAACTTGGTATTTTCATATGTAAAGAATTGAAATTCATCAAGTTCATGTAGTTAGAATAATTGTGCCACTTTAGCCAAATTTGGATTGAGATTAAGTTCCTTGATTGCCCAATATGGTATCTTTTCCAACTCAATAGGTAAGTGGCAAATCTTCCCATAGACGATTCGTTATAGAGACATCCTAAATGAGTTTTATATGTTGTCCGATATGCCCATAAAGTATCATCTAATCTAGCTACCTAATATTTGTGAGACAGATTCATTGTAACAGCCCGGATTAGGGGCTAAATGGAATGGTGGTTTCGAAACCATGAATCTGAAGTCTAAAATAGTTGTTCTGATTGAGTTTTGATGTTTATTGGGTGCTTGAATAATTATTTGAAATTTTGGTGCATGAATTTTATTGTTTGCATGTCCAATTTGATAGGTTGGACTAAATTGCAATAGGTGAAAAATATGGGTTTTAATCCATAGAGGCACTTGATTGAATTGGAATTTTAAATTAGAGGTCCTTATATGGTAATTAGGCCATTTTAACTTGGTTTTGACAAAAATGCCCAAGGAAGGATGGAATATCAAAGGTTTTTAATGAAGGGCATTTTGGTCATTAGTTAATAAAAGAAATAAAAAGGGAAAATAAGTCAAAAATGGTGTCCATCTTCTTCCCTTTGTGCCGAATTTGAAAAGATACCATAGCTAGAGTTTTTTCAACTTCTCAAGCTCATAGTAAGTGATTTCAAGCCCCGTTTTTAATGTTCTTCGTATTTTTGAAGTCCTCGTAACTTGCTCTAGCTATTTTTACCACTATTTCAAGCTAGGGTTGATGTTTAAAATTTTACCCATGAATGGCATGCATGTATTTTGATGGCTAGTGGTAGAATATGAAAGTTTAAAGTGTGATGAACAACTTCTACTAGGTGATTTTTGGTGAAAATTGTAAAAAGGACCTAATTGTAAAAGGTGAAATATTATGTGCATAGATTGTGAAATAATGGAAATTGGGGGCTGTTATAAGAGGAAAAGTGATTCAGCTGGCTTGAAATGCATGAAAATTGAATGAAAATCATAAACCAAGCCTAGGGAATAAAGTGTAAAATTGAGAAAGTTAGGGGTCAAATTGCAAAATTTGCTATAGGAAGATTTTGGGCTGTTTTGAATAATGTAGTTATTAAAAGAGCTAAATGTGTCATTATAGATCAAGAAGATCGAGGAATCGACCTTGACCAAGGCAAGGGCAAGGTTTCAGACTAAATTGCAAATTATCGCTTTTTGTTATCAATGTAAGTTTTTATTTAAGTAATACATCAATTTTAATTTCATAATAACAATTTATTGTATGTAATGGATAATGTTGGATAACTTCTATGATTTGGTGAATTATGGAAATTTGGTGTTCTCGATTAAACCTTCGAAAAAAAGAAAGATGCGGATAATGTGTAGCTAGGTCACATGTGTGGTTTCGAGGATAGGACACCATGTGTACAAGAGAGCTACGAGATACTGTGTGGTAGCTAGGTCACATGTGTAATACAGTGTGTATACCATGTGTACAGGAGAGCTACAAGACAATGATTTCATAAATAGCTAGGTCACATGTGTAATGCTGGGTGTATACCATGTGTACACAAGAGCTACGGGTTTAAAATAGCTAGGTCGCATAAATGTTACCGAGGGTACATCATGTAGACACGAGAGCTATGTTATATATAGGTAGGTCACATGTGTAATACTGGGTGTATACCATGTGAACACGAGAGCTACGGGTTTAAAATAGCTATGTGTACATCATGTAGACACGAGAGCTATGTTATATGTAGCTAGGTTGCATGTGTGATTCCGAGTGTTGGACACCATGTAGACATGAGAGCTACGAGATTTAATGACTAGGTCACATGGGTGATAATGAGAGTTCACCATGTGTACACGAGAGCCGGATTATGTGTTAGTGGAGCTATGTGCTGAAACCACCGAGTATTGAATGTTATTCCGAAAGGTTCAACGGGAAAGCTCACTAAAAGAGATTTGTGTGCTTATGTGGTGTGTAAGTGTAGGTGTATTTATGAGCCAGTGAAAATGTGGGCGAGTGTATATGAGTGCATGGGTGCATGTGAACTTAGGTTTATGTAATGATGTGTTTGGTATGTATATGATATTGGTAAGGTTATGTGGTAAGTTGATATGTGACGATAAGATTTTTGGTGATTAAGAGAGTTAGTGTGATGTTAATTATTTGCATATAGACTAACTAAGCTTCTTAAAGCTTACTCCTTTCTCTTTTCCTTATTTTATAGATTAGTCAAGCCAGCTCGGAGAACGGGAAGTGTCGGAAGATCACCCATACTATCCATAACGTTCTTTTGGTATTTTAATATGTACTCTTTTAAACCATGGCATGCATAAGAACTTAGTGGTGTTGTAAGTGTCATGTTGGTTTGGCTATATTGTGGCAATTGTCTTTTGATAAGTCATTTTGTAATTAAGGCCGTGTGATTTGGCGAATAATGATATTGGTTTATTTATAGATCCTTATAAGGTAATTCATGGAATGCTTGGTGTGTTTGTGTGTGGATAAGTTGAAATGGATGATTGATGGTTAAATAAGGTCATTTAGATGCCCCAAAATGTGGATGGTATGTGGTTTTAAAGATTTGTAAGGTTTGTATGTGTTTTGGGGTAAATGATGGCTTGGAAAATAGCCTAACTTAGGGCCACATGGCTGACCACCATGGCCATATGTGTAGAGCATGTGAACTTTGCATGAAATTTTCAGAAAATAAGGACGTCACATGGCCTGGTCACACGGGCATGTCCCTTGGCCGTGTGACCAAAATTGCATGCTGACGTCATAAACAAAATACCCCAGTTTTTCACACGGGGTGAGAGCACGGACGTGTTGAGGCCATGTGAAGGACACGGGCCAAGGGCACAGGCGTGTGCTTGGCCGTGTGAAAACCCCTGTAGGTTCGAAATGAAAAATAATTTTCCAATAATTCACCACGGGTTGGGGACACGGGCGTGTGTGACCACACGGCCTGCCCACATGGGCGTGTCCCTGTCTTACACGAGCGTGTGCCCTATTTTTGACCTAAATTTCCAAAATTTTTCTACGTTCTCGATTTGGTCCCAGACTACTCCTAAACTATGTTTTGAGCCCTATTGTCCCATTTTAAGGATTGTATGATATATTATGAAAAAATTTTAATTTGGAACAAAATTTTATGGCTCGACTTAGTATGATTGGTTGTGATATTGTCCGGTAATACTTCATACTCGATTCAGGCATCGAACCTGGGTAAGGGGTGTTACATTCACTATCTTATCTAATATTTGCTTAATCTTGCAATTAGGCACCTTTGTCTAACCATTCATTTGCAGATGATAAGTAGTAGCAATCCGATGGTGAACACTTTATTTTGACAAGGCATTTTCCATTTCTTTGTTGAAAAAATGTGATCCTTCATCACTTATGAGTGCATGTGGTGCCCTAAATCTTGAGAAAATATTTTTCCTCAAAAATTTTACCACAGACTTCGTATCTTTCGTTTGTAATCCAAATGCTTCCACCCATTTAGAGACATAGTCAACAGCTAAAATATATACAGGTCGTCAAAGGAACTTAGAAATGGTTTAATGAAGTCTATCCCCCACACATCAAATATCCCAACTTCTAACATTCCTTTTTGATGCATCTCGTCCTACTTAGAAATATTTCCTATTTACTAATATCAATCACATTGTCTGAAAAACTCATAAGAGTCTCTAATCATTATGGGCCAATAAATCCCTGATTGTAACACCTTGTACACTGTCATTTTTCTTCTAAAATAACCTTTACATGTTGAAGCATGACATCTCTCAAGAATTTAATCAATCTTCTCCTCTGCTATATATCGTCAGATAAGTTTATCTATACATTGTCGAAAAGTTTAAGGCTCCTCCCAAACATATTTCTTGGAATTATGCATGATTTTCTTCTTTTGCTAAGTCGAAAATAACCCTTTTACCAAATAGTTGACTATGTTAGCATACCAAGGTGTTGCTAGATGTTTTCCTTGAATCCGATAACACTTTAGTTTGAACAACTATTCATAAAAAAATTTCTCATTTATAACTAAATTACCACCAAGGTCACCATCTAATTCTGCTCAAGAGAGATGATAAACTACTAGATTTTCAATACCTTTCTAATCCAAAATCCAAATGTCAAATTCTTGCAAGAGTGAAACCCATCGCATCAACCTTGATTTTGTTTATTTCTTTTTCATGACATATTTTAAAGTAGAATGATCGGTGTACACAAAAACTTTAGTAGATATTAAATAAGGACGAAATTTTTTGCATGGAAATACCACAACTAACATCTCTCTTTTTTTGTTGTGTAATTTGTTTGTGTGGAATTAAAAGTCTTGCTAGAATAATTTATAGCACAAAAAAAAATTCCTCTCTTCTACTCCAACACAACTCTAATAACATAATCATTGACATTGAAAATAATGACAGATGGCTCATTCCAATATCGACTTATAATTAAAGGATCCATTGTCAACCTATCTTTCAGAATATTAAATGCTTGCAAACATTCTTTATCAAATACAAATGGTTTATCATTCTAGAGGAGGCAATTTAACAATTTAGCAATTTTTGAAAAGTCTTGAAAACACCACCACTAAAAACTATCACGGCCAAGGAAATTTCAAATTGTTTGAAGATAGAGAAGGTAATTTCTCAAATACTTCAATCTTAGTCTGAATAGCTTTAAGTCCCTTCTTAGAAATTCAGTGTCTTAAAACAATGCCCTCGTTGACCATAAAATGACACTTTCCAAATTCAATGTTAAATTAGTTTCTTCACATCTCTCTAAAACACGCTTCAAGTTAGATAGACTCTTAGTAAACAAGTGGCCATATACTAAAAAATCATCCATGAAGTTGTCTATTCCTTCCTCAATGATGTCAGCAAATATTGGATTTCAATGATTTTCCATTATTTACATAGCTATTTATATCCCTTTTCACATAATTTTAGCTTGTTGAATAAGTAAAGCGAGTCATTTTAGTACTAATTCATGTTTTTATAGTTGAAGTAGTTAAGTTATTCCTTTTAATAGTTTTTATGATATTTTGATACTTAAAACAAAGTTATGTGGTTATGTAGGGTGAATTGGGAGCTAAAGATGCAACTTTGGGCTGAAACTACTACCAAAGTTGTGACAACAAAGCATGCAAGTCGTGACATCAAAAAAAGACTTGAAACTAACCTCGAGTGCAAAAATAGAGCGAATGTCTTGAAATTGGGGTACAAAAGTTGCGATATTGAAGAGAAATGCAAAGGAGGGCCACAAATGGAGTTAACTTCGTGACAGGTAAGGTGCTCTACGTTGTGACGATTTCCCAAGCATGTTAGCTGCATTTTCAAGGGCTATTCAGGGTCTCTTTCTTAGTTAAAACCCTACTTGCTATAATAAGTAGAGGGCCACTTTAGTACTTCAATTTGGGCCTATAATTCACCTTGTAACCAAAATTAAGGTCGACTTGATCAAATTTCATACTTTTAATTTTAGTTTTGAGTTATTCCTTAGTTTAGTTTTCTTTTATGCTTTCTTAAGCGGAATTATTCTATTTTGAAGTTAGAAGATTGTGAACGGAGATTGTTCTAAATGCATGTTGTTGCCTTAATTAATCCATGATCATTCTCTTCCCTATTCTATTTATTTATATCTCTACCGTTAATTCAATTAATTGATTCTTTGTATGAATAGTAGAAGAAACTTGTGCTTTATACATATCTTACATGAGTCGGTTGAGTGAGTAGCTATCTAAAATTGGGTATTTATTCGAGTGTGCTAAGTAACTTAGTATACTAGGGTTGATGACCCTAGTAGAACATCTAGACATGTGAAAGCGACAAGGTATCCTGTTGAGTAAGCCTTTCGTAAACTTGTGCTGAGGAATGAGATCGAAAGGGTATCTTAGGTAGTAACTTTTAGCAAAGATGAGACCTAGAAGGTATTCTTACCTAAAGGTGCTAAATGTAACACCCCTATCCTATAACCGTCACCGGAATAGGTAAGGGGCTTTACCAGACCTATAACACAATTCGAAACGGTAAAATTTTAAAATTTTATCAAATATCATCTCAAATCAATAATATCAATCATTCGTAGTCATAGTGTGCTTAAAAGAAACATATAAAACTCTAAGTATATAATAGGAATCAATTTGATAACATATAAAAGATATAGGAAAACTTAAGAAAATTTTTAAAATAGGGTCACATGGCCGTGTGCTTTACACGGTCACCAGACACGCCCATGTGTCCAGGCCATGGGTATACATATTGACTTGGCCACACGGCTACTAGACACACCCATGTGTCTAGACCGTGTGTCATCTTGACTTGGCTACACGGGTACCAAACACGCACGTGTGTCCAACCCGTGTGCCATACTGTCCAATTTAATCAGAGTATAGGGGTTACACGGTTGAGACACACGCCCGTGTGCTCAGGCCATGTGACACAAAAATGGGCTTGGTTTAAGCCACATTTCCCACCCATAATTCTTGTACCTACAAGTAACAAATTTCACCAATTTCATATATCAAAAGAGCAACCAATTTACCCAAAATAAACACATTTATACTAACTCATAATCAATCAAATTCATGCCAATTTGTATCATCAAAACATGTACCAATATGAGCCAATTCATTACCTATTTCAACTTACTAACTTGTCCACAAATGAAACCTAACAACTTAACCACGTTCACCATCATAAAATCCATATACCATTCATCAACTCAACCATATAAAGACATAACATATAATGCTTTCATATTAAGCCAACCATTATCAACTCAAGCCATATCACATAGCTTGATCAAGTACCAAAATTTCGTACCATATTTACTAGCATTAGTAACCATATAATTCAACTTAAAAACTATCCTATACATGTCATATTTACAACATTTACAAGTTCCAAAAGTACTAAAAATGTAACAGCCCGAATTAGGGCCTAGCCGAAATAGTGGTTTCGAGACCACAAATTTGAAGTAGAAAAATATATATTTCATGATTATTTTTGAGTTTATGACATGCTTGCATGATAGTGAGAAAATTTCATGAAGGAAATTTTATGAAACAGTGATTAATTTGTCCTTTAGGACTAAATTGCAAAAATTATAAAATATGAGTTTCTAGAAGTGTTGAGGATGAAATAGCATTAGCAAAATTATTAGAGGTCCTTATTTAGTAATTAGACCAATTTTTAGCATTATGGACAAAAATGTCCATGGAAGGAAAAATTTCTAAAGAAAGGTCACAAGGGCATTTTGGTCATTAGGTTAATTAATGAAATAAAAAGGGAAAAAGAATCAAAAAGGTGTCCATCTTCTTCCTCCTTGTGCCGAATTTGAAGGGTCACCATAGCTAGGTTTTTTCATCTTTACAAGCTCAAAGTAAGTGACTCCAAGCCCTATTTTTAATGTTCTTCATATTTTTTAAATCCTCATAACTTGATTTAGCTATTTCTACCACTAAATTGAGCTAGGGTTTATGTTCAAAAATATACCCATACATGACATTCATGTATTTTGATGTCTAGTGGTAGAATATGAAAGTTTGAAGTGTAGTAAACATCTTTTTCTAAGTGATTTTTCATGAAAATCCTTAATAGGGACTAAATTGTAAAAGTATGAAAATAAGTAGTAAAAGTTTGAATTGATGAGAAATAGGGGCATTTATGAGCACTAATAAAATTTAGCTAGGCTTGGGTAACCAAGAAAATAAGTGCATTTCATTATACGAGCCTAGGGACCATTTTGCAAATATGTAAAAGTTTAGGGGTAAAATTATAAATTTCTCTAAAGTGTCAATTGTGGGTTATTTAGCTAATGTGAGTGTTAAATATGCTTAATTTGTCATTTCAGATCAAGAAACACGAAGCCCAAACCAAAACTAGGGAAAAAGTAAGGTGGTGAATTAAACCGAGCATTCACTTGCATTTTGGATCCAAGGTAAGTTGTATGCAATAAATTAGCTTTGTGCTTTATGAAAATTTATTGTGATGATTTTCTATTAAATTATGTTACTTTCATGAATTTGATGAATATGAAAAATTTCAAGAAAAAATGAAGTATTAGTTGAGAAGTCCTGATTAAATTTTAAAGAATACGAAGGGTATCGTAGTCATAACAAGAGAAATTGTAGGTCCCGTGTAAGACCATGTTTGGGACATAGCATCGGCACCGAACTGAGATCCCATGTAAGACCATATCTAGGACATGGCATTGGCATCGACATGTGGTCCTATATAAGACCATGTCTGGGACATGGCGTTTGCATCTAAGAGAGATTCCACGTAAGACCATGTTTGAGACATGGCATCGGCATCATTTTTCGACCTCGTGTAAGACCATGTCTGGGACATGGCATCGACATCGATACAAGATCCCGTGTAAGACCATATTTGGGATATGGCTTCGGCATTGACTTGAGATCCCATACAAGACCATATCTGGGATATGGCATTGGCATCTTATTATGAGAATGACATTCGGGTATCCTTCGGTATTCTAGGTAAATTATCAAGAAAAGTATTCAAATTAATAAAGTTATTGAGAAAGACTAAAATCTTATGATGAGTAATACAGGTGTATATGACTAAGTTTCGAGAAAATGAACATACAATGACATGGGTATGATGGTGAGAAAAGCATGAGTAAGAATACGAAATGATATGAACATGTTAGTAAGAAAGAGTATGAGTAAGCCACGTTATGGTGTAAATAATTCATATGACATTTCATGATACCTCATTTGAATGTTTATTTTATGATTTAAGTTGCTATTTTATTTCATGCAACTTACTAAGCATTTATGCTTACTCCCTTTCTTTTCTCTCTTCCTTGTAGTCTTGCCAATCTAGCTCAGAGATCGTTGAAAGTCAAAGCTCGAAGTCACACTATCAAGCCTTCCATTTTGGTATAGTATAGTTTAGCTATTTTGAGTATGGCATGTATAGAAATCTTTGTCATTTTGGTATGTGTCATTTTGGGTAGCCAAATGTGTTGGCTATTGGTATCACTCAAGTCATGTTGTAATAGCCTTTGGAAATAGGCTAATATTGTTTAAGATAATTCTATGCAATGTTGATGAAGTTATGAAAATGCAAGTTGCATGTTTAATGTAGGAAGAATGTATGATAATGAATGCTTGATCATTGTATGTATTTCGTGGCAAGAGAATGCCTTAAATTTTAGGGATTAAGTGTTTATAGATGTCATATTACATGTTGTTGAAGTTGGCCTTGTGTTTGGTTGAGTTTCAGGGTGGCAAAGGGCTTGGAAAATAGCCCATATTTGTCCACATGGGCGGGTGCCTAGGCCGTGTGTGACACACGGTTAGGCCTATGGGAGTGTTGATAGGTTGTGTGTCCTCTGCACCTAAATTATGCAAAACAGAATGCCCAGTAGTAAACACACGGGCAGAGACACGGCCGTGTGTCTCAACAATGTGGAGGGCATGGCCTAGCACACGGGCGTGTGGCTTGGCAGTCTGCCCAAATTTGCATGCTGACGTCATAAACAGAATGTCCAGATTTTCACACACGGGCTAAGGTATGGGCGTGTTGAGGCCATGTGGAGGACACGAGCCAGGGACATGGGCCTGTGCCAGGCCGTGTGAAAACCTTGTAGGTTTGAAATGAAAAATAAATTCAACACGGATGAGGAACATGAGTGTGCGTGACCACACGGCTTGCCCACACAGGTGTGTCCCACTTCACATGGGCGTATGGCCCTATTATAGGCAAAAATTTCCTAAGTGCCCGGAAGATCTCGGATTGAATCCAAATCACTTCCGATGTATGTTTTGGGCCTCGTAGGCCCATGTAAGGATATTAAGAAAATGAATGAAAAGTTTTAAGTGGAAATGAAATTTTATAGCTTGAGTTTATTTGTTTAAGCATGATTGAGTACGGTAATGCCCCATACCCTGTCCCAACATCGGACTCGGGTAAGGGGTGTTACAAAAAGTTTGCTTGGATAGTGCGATAGCAATCTCCGACCTCGTCTGTAATCGAGCTAGCTTCCAAAATCTATAAAACATGGGAAAATAAACGAAGTAAGCTCAAAAGCTTAGTAAGCCCATATAATATAGAATTAAACTTACCAAATTGTCAATAAGCATATAAGGCAATTATAAATCAACTCATTTTCTCACATTGCCTATTCACATCATTCAACCACATGTTAGTTACTTATAAATCATATATTCATCTATTCAAAGGATGAAACCAAGCATTTAACATCCATGTAACATTCCCATACTTGTATCCTATCATATATCAAATTTTCATTTACAAGATTCATACATACCATGTAACCTTTTATCTATACAAACCATATATCACAATAAGTATATAACATAAATAAATCATATATTTCATGTAACATATATTTCATGTAACTTGTAATTCATATAACACATAATTCATTTACATCTTATATCTCTTCTAACATGTATTCCTTCTATTTCATATCGGTATAATGCTTATTGAACTTTTGAAAATATTTAGGGATACTCGGGTGATACACACTAAGTGTATATATATCTGTAATCAGTCAATTCATCATATATGCTCTTTCGAGCCATGTACGGGATACTCCTCTTGAGCTGGTAATGATAAGCTCAATCGAGCTGAAACGGTAAGCCCGAAGGCTGAACAGTAAGCTCAAGGCTGAACGGTAAGCTCATGAGCTATGGTGCGCAACGAATGTAGAAGCTCGACCAAACGGTAACCCTAATGACATGTCACTTGTATCCTACGACTTTCTATGGTTCAAATGGAATTCGGTAATTGATATAATCATGTAATCAATAGGCATTTAATTCAATATTTCATTTATACATTCATATAATATGCAATTCAATCATTTCAATTATAAACATAAATTCGATTCTAATTATACGAACTTACCTCGTAATGGCTCGTAAATCCTATATCTACTCGTCTACCTTCTGTTTCCCTCGATCAAGTTCCGATGTTTGTTTATCTTGATCTATATTATTCACATTCAACCAATTTATTCACCAACACATTCAATTTGATTCATATATAGTATTTGGGCCTTTTTACAAAATAGCCCTTATACTTTCACATTTTAACACTTTAGTCCATAATACACAAAATGACAAATTACACCATTTTAGCCATAATTCATCATAGCTGAATATCAAATAGCTTCTACTAAGGCCATATTTTTAATTATTTCACATTTCTGACCATAAAATTTCTATCTTTTTCAATTTAATCCCAATAGCTCGTTTTTGTCAAAAATTACTTTATAAAACTTGTATATCAATTGAAAACCATCAATAATCTAGCATAAAACTTCAATATATTCATGTATTCGACAATGGAACATTTCAAAAGCATTAATACTTTTAGAAATTAGGGCATTGGTTTTATAGATTTCTAAGCAACGATCTGAAAAACATAAAAATTATCAAAAACCGAAGTAAAACATACCTTTAATCAAACAAAATAGTGGTCGAATATCATGAAAGCTTAAACCATATTTCCTTTGTTGAGTTTCGTCTATGAATGAATGAAAACTAATGAATTATTCATTTGTTTTCATTAAAATTATAGCTAATGGCCATTTACAACTTTAACCTTAATGAAATCATATAAAAACCATATCAATTATGGACGTAAATGTCCACTAACCTTAACTAAGGTAAATTATCCACATAAGGACTTCTACCATTAATTCTATAATCATCTAATCCATTCTATTAATAGAACTCAAGTTTATCGCTGTATGCGATTTAGTCTTTTTTACCGAATTAACTATTCAATCGGTAAAATTTCTTTACAGAACTTTCATACGGTAGTTCTATTATACTGTAAACATTAAGAAAATAATAAAAATAATATTTTTACTCGGTTATGTGGTCCTGCAACCACCTATTTCAATCAGACTCAAAATTGAGCTGTTACACTAAATAACTCAATGAAGGGTAATTATTGGCTTAGTTGATAATTAGCAATTCAATCAATTCTAGGCTAAGTAAATCACATCGTTGAAACAAGGAATAAGAAGTTACAATAGAAGCAAAAAATAAACAATTTTATCAAACAATGTAAAAGTGTTATGTTAACTACAAGCGGGCAGTATCGATTGTAATATTTGTAGTGTCAATGGAACACTAGAGCATTCCAACTATCAACCCAAGGGATTGCCGGTTAATATATTTATCTAGTTAATTACAAGTTAGGAAATTATTAATCTAATCGAGTTGAAAATTATTAGTGAAAATTCCAAAATAAAATGTTTATAAACTAACTTTATACCATCAATTAAACTAATTAATCTAATTTTCTTCCTTATTTCTTTAGACAATGTAAATGATAAAACTGTGGCCGGTTGATTTGTTAATTGGTAGCTAAGCTAATAAACCTATATCAATTATATTGTTTGTCACTCTTACCTAAGAAAATTTTGTCGGTCTCATCTTAAACTAAATGATACTACCTATAGATCTCCTTTCGGTCTTACTATTTGACATGATTATATCAAACTATCTAAGGATAAACTCTCCTCTCAATCTCATTTATATAGATTTTCCACTAGAGGCATCAATTCTAGCGTATTAAACATTTCGATATAACTGAACAATAAATTAATCAAGTATAAATATTAACGTAAACTAACAAACAACCAACCAATCAATCATTAAACAATTTAACACATAATTAAACTTAACTTTCAAATAAGCATTTTATCAAACACATGGTTGGAATAAAATAAAAGTAAAGAGTTTGAGAAAATGCTCATTTAATTTATTAGATCCAATGAAGCGCAAGAGTTTGACTCTCCCTTTGACATAGTCTTCAACAAGAAGAAATAAAACAACAAAAAGAAAATCTATTCTAAAAAAGAAAGAAAAGAGAAAACCTAATCTAAAAAGTTGAAAAGAAAAGAAAAGAAAAGAAACACCCTAAGCTAACCTAATCTAAAAAGTTAAAAAGAAAAGAAAAGAAAAGAAACACCCTAAGCTAAAACAATGAAAACCTAAGGAGAGTGTTCAACCATAAAAAAAATCTCTAAAAACTAAAGTTTCTAACATTTAAACTAACATTGACAATTATGCCCTTAAATGAAAAACAAACTTAAGCTTGTTCAACATAAAATTGCCCTTATAGTTTTTTACCTGTCAAGCTTGGGTATTGCGTTGCCCATAACAATCTTCAGATTGGAAGTCTTTGGGGTCTTGGTATCACGATACCCATGGTCTGGTATTGCGATACCACTGTAGATGACCTTGGTTCTCTTCATTTGAACACTGTCAGGGGTATCATGACTTCCATGCTTTGATATCGTGACATCTCCCATCTTGATGATGTTTTCTTCCCGTTTGGGTCATCATGGACTCCCTACACCACTCAATCACATTGTTAGGTTCCCTATGGCACAATTGGCCAATTTGGGTTTAAAAAATGGCTTAAAACTAATAAAAATAATTTATTAACAACAAAACTAAAAATAGAAAAGAACATATAAAAGACAATTAAATTGCTTGAGAATAAGCTCTTCAAGTGTATTAAAGAGCATTATTAGACGAATCAAATTACAGCAGATCAAACTCCCCCACACTTAAGTATTTCCTTGTCCTCAAGAAAACACACAAAACATGCAAATGATGATTCTTGGACCAAATTGAACAAAAGGTAACACGATTGTTGAAAATCAACTTTATACAAAGACTATCTCACATACAACTTTAGGACTGATAATTAGCTTACTTAAATACTCCTAAAACAAAAAAGCTTAGTTCAGCAAGTTAAAGAACTAGCAAATATAGAGGTGATTTAAATGAATATATGCACAATTGTGTTATCCATCAACATAGACTATATAGATACATCGTAGACACAAAAGAAGAATTAAAAACATTCATCAGAGCAAATATAAACATGTCAAGAAAATTGTGTAAAGGAAATGTTCAAGTCACATAGGTCTTCTAGGCTTGTAATGTTTAGAGGCTTAGGACGGTTTGGATCTTAAATAAAAGGTAGCTCAAAACGGTTTTAAGTACTAGAAACAATGAAGCATATGAAATTGTCCCCTACACATCACCAAATTATTCAGTAGGCTCAGCTCCTTATTTCTCTTTATCTTGCCTTCATTATCTCTCCAACGATTTAGAAGATATTATTTAATATTGGTGCATACAGGGAGCTAGGAAGAACTAATACATTATGAACTGAAAGATTTCTTTTGAGGCTCAAAAATGATTTTTTGTTTGAGTTCTATTTCTAAATTTTTCACTCTTTCAATCACAATAACTTTTATTCCACTCAGTTTGCTTTTAACTATTACATTGCTTTTATTCGCTCAATTTTCTTTTTTGTTCTAAATCACTTTGCAAGGGTCTATATGCACCGTATCAAACAATCTCTTCTCTTTTTTTTCAAGTCCATATTCAAACCACCCTAATGTATCTACCTAACCCTTAACATTTATGGCTCGATGTCCATTTCATAGTGCATTTACAAACAAGGATAAAGAAGGGTTGAGTTTTTACTCATTTAGGCTCAAGGTTCTAATGATTCAGGTTCATCAAGAAAGGATTATTAAAGGCTCAAATCCTGAGAACTAAAGGTATATAGCATAAAGGTTGGTAGTTTAAGCTCTTGGCTAACCAAACAATGTATTACGTCCTTCCCAAACATTTCACAAAACACAGTTTATATCATGCCTACATTTATTGAAATGAACAACTGATTCAAGCATTATTTATCAACAAGTATCTATACAATCTATCTATCCTTTGGCACAATTCATACATTTTTCCATAAGAACAATTACCTCTAGTCTACTATGTAATTTAACCTATTGAACTAACTAGTCCATTTTTAAAAGAATTGAATTATCTAGTATCAATCATAATTTACTTGTTTGACAGTAAAAAATACTTTATTCAATATTCATAATCTATAACCAATCACCAAAATGGTTCAAGCACCATGCAAAAAACAAAAAACAAAAATAAAGAAAAACAAGGAAAATTTTTATGAAAAATTTTGATTTTTTTAAATTGTGCAAAAATAGAAAATATGCAAACAAAACACACAAAGATAAAATCTATGTACACCCCCCACACTTAAGTTATACATTGTCCCCAATGTGTCCCAACTAAAGATAAAGTTTAAGCAAAACTCCCTTTATCCAATGTAAATACAATAAAATGGTGGAGTAATCCTCAAACTTCGTTGAACCTCTCAATGTTGTGTAGCTCTTGGTGGATAGACTTGCAAAGAAAAACAAAATAAACAAACCAAAAATAAAATAATCAAAATATAAAATAAAAAGAATTAAGAAAGAACATAAATAAAAATTCTTAAAGTCCTTAGTAATCGGGGTGATTCATATGACCACCATAAGAGAAATTCCATGAAGTCCTTGACACTTTGAATTGATGATTGTTCTTTACGGTCGAGACAACGACTTCTTTTTTTGATAAAAAATTGCTTACTTCTTATCTTCGATCATCGAGACATCCACAATTTAACACCCCTTACACGTATCCGATGCCGGGATAGGGTTTGAGGAGTTACCAAGCTTAAACATAAACATCCATACAAAATCAGGCCATAAAATTTCATCCAATTTGAAACTTTTCAAACATATTCATAACGTCCCTATTATGGGCCTACGAGGCCCTAAACATACATTGGAGGTGGTTAGGGACTAAATCAAGAACTTTCAAAATTTTTACAACACTTGGAAAATTTTCATGTTTTGGAGGTTCACACGCCTGTGTGGGTAGGCCGTGTGGTCACACATGCCCGTGTGGCTCGGGACACACCCGTATCCTCTACCTGTGTAACTCTCTATTTATGACGTCATCACCCGTTTATGGTCACACGGCCAAGTCACACGCTCGTGTGCTAGTTCGTGTGGCGAATTTAATTCTCGCATTTAATGTGCAAACTTCACATGCCCTGGGCATACGCCCATGTCTTGGGGTCGTGTCTCTCACATGGCTGAGACACACAACCATGTCTCTACCCGTGTTTTTACTACTGGACATTCTGTCTTGCAAAATAAGGGTGCAGGGGACACATAGCCTAACAACACGCCCATGGGGCTGACAGTGTGTCACACACGACCAAGACACACGCCCGTGTATCTACTCGCGTAGACAATTATAAGGCTATTTGCCAAGCCTTTTGCCACCCTGAAACACAAGCACACTTACACCAATTCAAAGGCACATAATATAACATATTTAAGTTATCAAATATCTCAAAACCAAGTCATCCACACATCATTCAAGCCTATACATCACATACTTAGCAACTTAGACATGCAAGTTATCACTTCCATGAATAACATCATCATATGCATATATCAATATTGGCCATATTTTATTGGCCTTATACAGCATGAATCAAGTGTCATCATAAGCCAACATATTTGGCTAGACCAATGTGACATATAACAAAAAGACCAAGTTCCTATACATGCCATACTAAAAATGTTAAGACTAGCTATACCCAAATTTTCCAATTGATAGTGTGATCGAGTCACCGACATCCTTCGATCACCGAGCTAGCTTGGCGATACTATAAGAAAAATGGAAAATAAAGGGGAGTAAGGATAAAGCTTAGTAAGTTTGCATGTAAATAATTAACAAGATTAGTCATGCAATATCATACACATGACATAAATATAACTTGTCACAATGTCATCAAGTATCATAGATACATCTTAGGTCATGTCATTTATGTAATGTACCATAAATCTCACGTTCATGATTTCTTCATTCACTTCTTATCGAGACCTTATTGATACATAACTCAAGAATTATGAGCTTCGTGTACATACCTGTACCCTTTCACCATGTTCATAACTTGTCATTTCTTTGACAAACTCTTGAATTACTAGTTGAACCATTTGGACTACTAAAGGATACTCGGGAAAGCTCATACACCTGGTAGGATGTCAATGCCATATCCTAGATATGGTCTTACATGGGATCACCAATCGACACTGATGCCATATCCCATATATGGTCTTATACGGGATCTCATATCGATGCAATGTCCCAGACATGGTTTTACACGAAATCTCATAATGAAGCCATATCCTAGATATGGTCTTACACGTAATCATGCAATCAAATGCTGATGTCATGTCCTAGATATGGTCTTACACGAGATCTCATAACCCTAATATCATGACATTTGTATCCTATCTATTCCTAAGGTTCGACCGGGATTTCGAGACATCATCGTAAATCAAAATTTATAGAATATTTATACATATCATGCAATAATAAAGCATTAGATACATAATGAAGTAAT
This sequence comes from Gossypium stocksii, assembly GCA_020496765.1. Taxonomy (NCBI): domain Eukaryota; kingdom Viridiplantae; phylum Streptophyta; class Magnoliopsida; order Malvales; family Malvaceae; genus Gossypium; species Gossypium stocksii. The sequence goes on along the minus strand of CM035629.1, from coordinate 53,045,373 downwards.
GTTGCATTATTTACCCACAAACTTACCTTGGTAACAAAATATGACTAGTTATACAATTTAGTTCGCAACTTTGTTCTTTCCTCGATTTATGTTTGGACTCCGCTCCTCTTGATCTATAATAGCAAAATTCACTCATTTAATTATGACATTGTTCAAATCATTCCATAGATCATACTTTTGCAAAATTATAATTTTGCCCCTAAACTTTCACATATTTACAACTTAGTCCCTAGGCTCATAAAATGAAATGTACTAAATTTCTTTAACATGCAAGCCTAGCCGAACCATTTTCCTGCTTATAACGGCCCAAATTTTCTTTTAAAACACATTTTTACTACCCATTTTATAACTTTTACAATTTAGTCCTTTTTTTAGGTGTTTTCATGAAAAAACACTTGGTAAAAGATGTTTATCACACATCAAACTTTCACATTCCTTCATTAAACATCAAAATACATGCATGTCACACATGGGTAAATTTTTGAACATAAACCCTAGCTCAAAATAATGGTAGAAATAGCTAGTTTGGTTGATGACAACTTCAAAAATGTAAAGAACATTAAAAACGGGGCTAGGATGCACTTACTTGTGAGCTTGAAAATGTCAAAAACCCTAGCTATGGAGGGATTAGAAATTTTTGCACTATTTTGAGGAAGATGATCACATTTTTGCTTTCCTTTTCCCTTTTTATTCATTTAATAACCAAATGACCAAAATGCCCTTTTTACTAAACTTTCAAAATTTACCCATGCATGCCCATTTTTGTCTAAATATAGAAAATTTGGGAAAATTGCTATTTAAGGACCCCTAATTAATAATCCAAATCTATTTCATACTTAAAGCTTCTAGAATCTCATTTTTTGCAAATTTTGCAATTTAGTCCTAAAAATGAATTTGGACTCTTATTTACAAAATTTCTTCATGAAACTTTAACACAATCATGCAGACATGTCATGGACCTCAAAACAATCATAAAACAAATATTTCTACTTCAAATTTGTGGTCTCGAAACCACTATTCCGACTAGGCCCTATATCAGTATGTTACAACTTTCCCCCTTTAGGGATAATACTTTTATTTCTCAATTGTTTGACTTCTCAAGCCAAAATCTTAACCGGTTCTTTGCCATAAGTCATATCCAGTCGAATCTCAACCTCTGTCGGTAAAATTAAATGTGAAGGGTCTGATCGATATCTTTGTAACACAGATACGTGGAACACATCGTGAATCCTTTACAGCTCAGATGGCAAAGCTTACCGATATGTTACTGGCCCTATCCTTTCAGTGACCTCATATGGTCTAATAAAGCGCGAACTTAATTTGCCCTTTCGGCCAAACCTCAAAACTTTCTTCCACGGGGATACTTTCAAGAATACTTTATCACCAACTTGAAACTCAATCTCTTTCTATTTCAAATCCACGTAGGACTTTTGTCTATCCGAAGCGGCTTTCAAACAATCACGAATCACTTTTACTTTCTCTTTAGTTTCTTTGACCAAGTCAACCCCATGAATCTAGTTTTCTCTAAGTTCGATCCAATACAGAGGCGTTTGGCACTGACGCCCATACAATGCCTCATAAGGGGCCATTTTCAAACATGACTGAAAACTATTGTTGTAGGTGAACTCTACCAACGGTAAATACCTTTCCCAACTACCTTGGAATTCCAATACACAACATCGAAGCATGCCTTCAAGTATCTGAATTACTCTCTCCAACTAATCATCGGTCTGCGGAACTTTTGCCCAAAGCTTTTTGCAACTTTTTCCAAAACTGCAACGTAAACCACGGATCTCTATCTGAAATAATCGACAAAGGTACTCCATGAAGTCTCACAATTTCAAAAACATATAAATCAACCAACTTATCAAGTGAATAGTCAGGTCGTACTGGTATAAAATGAGCCAATTTCGTAAGCCTATCAACCACAACCCATACGACATCTTTCTTTCTCGGTGTCAAAGGCAATCCTGCCACAAAATCCATAGTAATATGTCCCATTTCCACTCTGAAACCATTACTGGTTGAAGCAAACCAGAAGGTACTTGGTGTTCAGCTTTGACTTGCTGACAAATTAAACATTTAGAAACAAACTCTGAAATGCCTCTTTTCATACTTGTCCACACCTGACTCACATTGGACTCTTTTGACTTGCAATTCACTGTCGCATTTCTGAGCTTAACAAATCTCTTGGAGAAACATCGGTCTAGCTCTCAACATAGCTAAAATAGAACCATCATCCGATAAAGCCAACCTGTATTCATAGCTCTCAATGCAAAAAATGAATTTCTACCCAAAGCGTCGACGACTACGTTCGCCTTTCCTGGATAGTAGTCTATTACTAGCTTTTAATCCTTTATGAACTCTAGCCATCTCTGTTTCCATAAGTTCAAATCCTTTTGAGTCATAAAATATTTTAGACTTTTATGATTAATGAATACCCGACATTTTTCACCATACAAATGATGTCTCTAGATCTTCGATGCAAACACAATAGCAGCTCACTCCAAATCATGTGTCGGATAATTTTTCTCATGCAACTTCAGCTGTCTCGAGGAATAAGCATCACTTTGCCTCTTGCATCAACACACATTTGAGACCACTCAATGACGTGTTGCTATAAATTACAAATTCTTTGCCTGGTTCAGGTTGCACTAAAACTGGAGCCTCGGGCAATAATCTCTTTAGTTTCTCAAAACTTTGTTGGCACTTTTTTGACCATTCAAACTTGACATCTTTTTGTAACAACTTTGTCATCGAAGTAGCAATCATGGAAAATCCTTTAACGAACCGTCTGTAGTAACTGGCTAAGCCCAAAAAGCTTCTAACCTCAAATGCATTCCTCGGCTGCTTCCATTTGACAATAGCTGAAATTTTACTTGAGTCAACTCTAATACCGTCACTCGAAACAATGTGCCCCAAAAATCCAACTTCTCTTAGCCAAAATTCACTCTTGCTAAACTTAGTATATAACTGTTTGTCTCTCAAAGTTTGCAAAACTGTTCTCAAATGCTCGACATGTTCAACCTCATCACGAGAAAAAATCAATATATCATCAATGAAAACAATAACAAATTTGTCCAAGTACGGTCGGAAAATACGGTTTATTAAATCCATAAATACAGCCGGAGCATTCGTTAAACCAAAAGGCATGACAAGAAATTCATAATGACCATACCTTGTCTGAAATGCAGTTTTCAGCACATCCGAGTCTTTAACTCTCAACTGGTAGTAAACAAACCTCAAGTCTATCTTTGAAAATAGTGGTTCCCTTCAATTGATCAAACAAATCATCGATCCTTGGGAAAGGATACTTGTTTTTTATGGTTACCTTATTGAGGTGTCAATGATCAATGCAAAGCCTTATAGAGCCGTCTTTTTTTTTCATAAATAATATCAGTGCACCCCACGAAGAAAAACTAGGTCTCGTAAAACCTTTATCCGTTAATTCCTGTAACTGAACTTTCAATTCTCTTAATTCTTTCGGAGCCATCCTATACGGGGAAATCGAAATAGGTGCCATACCAGGAATCAAATGAATACCAAATTCTACCTCTAATAGGAGGCAGTCCGGGCAACTCTTCCGGAAACACGTCCGGATACTCACACACTATCGGTACTGATTCAATTTTCAACTCAGACTCTTTTTATTCAGTACAAAGACAAGATAAGCTTCACTACCCTTTCTTATACATTTTTGAGCAGTCATAGAAGAAATCACTACAAGCAAGTTATCTGACTCACTCGATTCAACCCGAAGAATATTCCCATTTTCACATTTTAGTTCAATAATTTTCTTTCCAAAATTTACTATCACTTCATGAGCAGTTAACCAGTCCATATCAAGGATTATATCAAATTTATCAAATGGCAATAGCATAGTATTAGCTGAAAAATTATGACCTCTAATCATCAAAGGGCAATTCCTATATACCTTGTCAACTAATACATACTTGTTTAGAGGGTTTGACACTTTAATCACAAATTCTGTAGATTGAACAAGCATATTCATACTAAACACCAATTTCATACAAACATACGAATGGGTTGATCCCGAATCAATCAAAGCAACAACAGAAGTATCATAGAGAGAAAAAGTACCCGTAATCACATCAGGGGATGAAGCCTCTTCGCGAGCGCAAATGGCATAGGTCCTTGCAGGTACTTTACCCTCGGACCTCACAGCTGAATCTCTAGGTGCACTTTTACTACTTGTTCCACTTCCCTGATTTCTCTGTGGTCTACCTTTAGAGGGAGCATTGATCGATCTCACATTTTGATTCCTATCTTTCTCAACCATCTCAGGACAATCACGAACAAAATGATCCGGTGAACCACATTTGAAACAAGTTCTGTCATTCGCTCGGCACTCACTGGGGTGATGTCTGCCACTCTGTGGACATTCTGGCCTACTTGGTCGGGCATTACCAACACTCGCAATCAAAGTGGTCTGAGCCTTATGACCCGAATACTGTTTATCCCTATTTCTGTGTAAGAATCTCACTGAAGTATTTGATCAAGCAGTAAACTCTCTCGATTTCTTGGATGAGGACTGAAGTGCCCTTCCCATCTGTCTCTTCTTTGAGTCATGAGACTCTAATTCAACTTTTCTTTTCCCTTTAGCCAACTCTTCGGCCTTACAAGTTCTCTCCACAAGCACCACAAATTCTTTCAGTTCAAGAATGCCAACAAATATCTAGATGTCCTCGTTTAACCCATCCTCAAACCTTTTACACATAATGGCCTCAGTAGATACACACTCTCGAGTGTATTTGCTAAGTCTCACAAACTTAAGCTTGTACTTAGTTACAGTTATTCGACCTTGCTTCAATTCAAGAAATTCCTTTCGCTTTTGATCAATAAACCTCTCGCTAATGTACTTTTTACGGAACTCTCCTTGGAAAAATTCCCAGTTAACTCTCTCCCTTAGTACAACCTTCACAAGGGTGTTCCACCACTGATAAGCCGAGTCTTTCAAGAGGGACATAACAGATTTCATACACTCCTTTGGTGTGTAGGACAACTCATCAAATACCCAGATGGTATTTTCAAGCCAGAATTCTACTCTTTTCGGGTTATCATCTTTATTAGCTCGATATTCCTTGACTCCTTGTTTCCAGATTTTGTCAACTGGAGGCTTTTCCCTTCTTACCATTTACACAACTGGGGAGCTACAGAGATAGGCTGAGGGTTTGGAGGGGTGGAGCTTGTTGTTGAGCGGCTGGGTTTATTCGAACGAACTCTGAGAACCACTTATTCCTCATCTGGAAGAAGGCTTCCCCAGCCTCTCCCCCTGCCTCACAGTCATAGGTCTATTCTCATTTTTAACAGGCACCGTCCCTTGAGCGAGAGCTGGTGCATTACTTTCAACATCATCTGCCACTGCTCTGTCGAATCCATTTACTATATGAAAGCACATTTTAAAATCGTCAGGAGTCGTCACACTATCATAATAATATACATAAATATGGCATGTATAGCTAGACTCGTGCACACGCTAGGTTAGTCCAAGAATCAAATAAACACTAGCTCTGATGCGACTAAATGTAACACGCCTTACCCGTATCTGATGTTGGGACAGGGTTCAAGGAGTTACCGCGCTTAAACATAAACATCCATACAAAACCGAGCCATAAAATTTCATCCAATTTGAAACTTTTCAAACATAGTCATATCGTCCCTATTACGGGCCTAGGAGGCCCTAAACATACATTGGAGGTGGTTAGGGACTAAATCGAGAACTTTTAAAAATCTTACAACACTTAAAAAATTTCATGTTTTGGAGGGTCACACGCCCATGTGGGCAGGCCGTGTGATCACACACGCCCGTGTGGCTTGAGACACGTCTGTGTCCTTTACCCATGCAACTCTTTGTTTATGACGTCATCACCCATTTATGGTCTCACGGCCAAGTTACACACCAGTGTGCTTGGCAGTGTGGCGAATTTAATTCTCGCATGTAATGTGCAGACTTCACACGGCCGAGACACACGGCCATGTCTCTTATACGGCCGAGATACAAGGCCATCTCTCTGCTTGTGTTTTTACTATTGGATATTCTGTCTTGCAAAATGAGGGTGCAGGGGACACATGACCTATCAACATGCCGATGGGGCTGATCGTGTGTCACACACAGCCTAGACACATGCCCGTGTGTTTACCCATTTGGACAATTATAAGGCTATTTACCAAGCCTTTTGCCACCCTGAAACACAAACAGACTTACACCAATTCAAAGACATATAATATAACATATTTAAGTTATCAAATATCTCAAAACCAAGTCATCCACACATCATTCAAGCCTATACATCACATACTTAGCAACTTAGACATGCAGGTTATCACTTCCATGAATAACATCATCATATGCATATATCAAGTATCAATATTGGTCATCTTTTATTGGCCTTATAAAAAATGAATCAAGTGTCATCATAAGCCAACATATTTGGCTAGACTAATGTAACATATAACAAAAAGACCAAGTTCCTATACATGCTATACTCAAAATGTTAAGACTAGTTATACTAAAAATTTCCAATTGATAGTGTGATCGAGTCTCCGACGTCCTTTGATCCCTGAGCTAGCTTGGTGATACTATAAGAAAAATGGAAAAGAAAGGGGAGTAAGCATAAAGCTTAATAAGTTTGCATGTAAATAATTAACAAGATTAGCCATGCAATATCATACACATGACATAAATATAACTTGTTACAATGTCATCAAGTATCATAGATACATCCTAGGTCATGGCATTTATGTAATGTACCATAAATCTCATGTTCATGATTTCTTCATTCACTTCTTATCGAGACCTTATCGATACATAACTCAAGAATTATGAGCTTCGTACATACCTGTACCCTTTGAACATGTTCATAACTTGTCATTTCTTTGACATACTCTTGAATTACCTGTTGAACCACTTGGAATACTAGAGGATACTCGGGAAATCTCATACACCTGGTAGGATGCCAATGCCATATCCTAGATATGGTCTTACATGGGATCACTAATCGAGACTGATGCCATATCCCTCTTATACGGGATCTCATATCGACGCTATGTCCTAGACATGGTCTTATACGAGATCTCATAACGAAGCCATATCCCAGATATGGTATTACACGTAATCAAATAATTAGATGCCGATGCCATATCCCAGATATGGTCTTACACGGGATCTTATAAGCCTAATGTCATGATATCTGTATCCTATCTATTGCTAAGGTTCAACCAGGATTTTGAGATATCATCGTAAATCAAAATTTATAGAACATTTATACATATCATGCAATAATAAAGCGTTAGATACATAATGAAGTAATTTTGCATTATTTACCCACAGACTTACCTCGGTAACAAAATATGACTAGTTATATAATTTAGTCCACAACTTTATTCTTTCCTCGATTTAGGTTCGGACTCTGTTCCCCTTGATCTATATTAGCAAATTTCACTTATTTAATTATCACATTGTTTAAATCAGTCCATAGATCATATTTTAGAAAATTTATAATTTTGCCTCTAAACTTTTACATATTTATAACTTAGTCCCTAGGCTCGTGAAATGAAACGTACTAAATATCTTTAACATACAAGCCTAGCCGAACCATTTTCCTGCTTATAGCAGCCCATGTTTTCTTTTAAAATACATTTTTACTACCCATTTTATAACTTTTACAATTTAGTCCTTTTAGGTGTTTTCATGAAAAATCACTTGGTAAAAGATGTTTATCATACATTAAACTTCCATATTGCTTCATTAAACATCAAAATACATACATGTCACAGATGGGTAGATTTTTGCACATGAACCCTACCTCAAAATAATGGTAGAAATAGCTAGTTCGGTTGATGACAACTTAAAAAATGTAAAGAACATTAAAAACGGGGCTAGTATGCACTTACTTGTAAGCTTGAAAATGTCAAAAACCCTAGCTATGGAGGGCTTAGAAATTTCGGCACTTGTTTGAGAAAGATGAGCTCATTTTTGCTTTCTTTTTCCCTCTTTATTCATTTAATAACCAAATAACCAAAATGCCCTTTTTACTAAACTTTCAAATTCTACCCATGCATGCCCATTTTTGTCCAAAAATATAAAAATTGGGCAAATTACTATTTAAGGACCTCTAATTAATAATCCAATGCTATTTCATACTTAAAGTGATGGGTGCTCGCCAAAACTAAATATGATTACGACAAAGGCAAACGCACCTATCAAATAGTAGTTTAGTTATGGTGAGACCGGAATATCATATCCACAAGGACTAAGAGTACTAGTTTTAACTATCTTTTTTATTATCTAGCCTATCAATAAAATACTTTTAGGAAAACCGATTGATAAAGACAATACCTAAGGAAGAATCCACCTAGACTTCACTTTGAATTAAACGATTTATTCACTTGTCTTAATCCGTAGAAATCCCTAAATTATGTTAATATCTCTTTCGAGACTAAGAACAACTAACTCTAGGTTGATTAATTGAAATTTCTTTCTAATTAATACCCCTATTGTCACATTAACTCAATCTATGGATTTCCTTATTAGATTTGACTCTAATCCGGCAGATTTATGTCATCCTATATTTAGGGTTGCAATCAAATCTGCTTAATTATGAAAGATTTACTCTTAAATAGGGACTTTTGCTCCACCGAATAAGCACATCAATACTTGAATTAATATACTGAAAATAAGAAAGCAAGAATTAAGAACTCATAATTAAGAACAAGAATAAGTATTTATTATGAAATTCAGATAATTAAATAATAAGATCTGTCATAGGTTTCTTCTTCCCTAAGTATCTAGGGGATTTAGTTCATAATGGGGGAGGAATACATCTCAAATTTAGGAAAAGAAACATAAAGAAACCCAAAAACTTCGAGAGAAATTGAATGGAGATCTTCAGTCTTGAAGGAGATCCTGCTTTCGAGTTTATTCTGAAGGCGTTTTTTGAGTAATTTCAACTTTCTGCTCTGTGTTCTCTTTAGGTCTTCCCCTCGTATGTTTATATAGACTTTGGAGTGCTCAAAATACTTAAAAATTAGCTTTTTCTGCCTGAAAATGCAATAGGGTTTGACAGGGACACAGGCATGTACTAGCCAGTATGAGAATGTTCAGCCTGTGTGCAATACTGACATGGTTTGAAATAGGCATGGCCTTAACACACGGGCATGTGGCCAGCCCTTGTGTCTTACACGGGTGTGCGAGAATCCCCGTGTGAAAGTGCCTAGGCCGTGTGAAATACTAAAATTAGCCCATTTTGATCCTTTTTGGCCCGTTTCTTGCTCTTTCCGCTTTTCTATCTCACCTATGTGTAAAAACATAATTTTAAAGGATTAGGAGCATCAAATTCACTAAATTATATAACAAATCATCCAAAAATATGCCAAGCATGAGATTAAAATACGTTACATTTATGGTTTATCAACTATCCTCACACTTAAGCATTTGCTTGTCTTCAAGCAAAATCTTCAACTCATAATTAAAATTAATTATTCTCAACTTATAATCCTCATCAATAATGTTTCAAAATAATTCACAAGTAATTATATATTGAGAATTCAACTAAAAGAGCATTAGAGTCTCAAACAATCCAAGTCAACTATTTTAACATGAAAACATAGGTGTTTCTCTTAATCTAAGTAATTACCTTTAATTTGAAGCTAACAAGAGTTGACATCCTCATTAAAGATTCACTTAAATCACTCAAAGTGTTTAAGGTTTAGAAATAAGCACTCATTAGTCAATCATGAAAAGTTATTACTATAGGCTTCTATGAAAATCAAATCTCCACCACTATAAATTGAGATGATACACAAATTAAAAGGTCTTTAAAGGGTTGTAACAGGGATAGGTTAGGGGTGTGGATATAGGCTGAAAAAGAAGGTTAGAATCAAGATTGAATTGAAAAATTACCAAACTAGAAAAATAAACTAAAACTGAATAATTACATCAATAGATAGCAAATTATGAATAAAAACGAGCTTCTCCTCAAAATTAAATTGTTCAAGCTCAAGCATAATAGAAGTAAATAACAGACAATATACTAAGTGTGTATTTATTTATTCTTTTTTTTAAGAACAAGAACAAGTAATACTTTAACAACTGAAACAAATGAATATAGTTAGGAAACTAACCAAATCAAATCTCGACAAAAAGAGAGTTAATAAAATAAGAAAAATTCTCAATGAATCAAAAAGAATGGGTTATGGGTTAATATTAAGAGTAAATTAGAATTGGTATTTTAGGCTCAAAGGGGTTTACTAAGGGTTAATTATGAAGGTAGGCTTTTTATGGGGTCAGTAGGTTAAATCCTAAGTGCCTTTATCATCTCAGTATATCAAATCAAAGGTGCGGTCTCAACATGAATAATCAAAGCAAGTTCTAGAATAACAAATCAATGTTGACACACACGTAACTATCAATAAAAGTGAGCATGAAAAATATATGCTCTAAAGGCTCAAAATATCACAAAAATTTATGGCTTTTGATGTCAATCCTATAAATATCAAACTTCAAGATAATACCTCGATTTGGGGAAACAACCTAGAAAATTTTAATTCTCAAAAATCAACTTATCATGCTTAATTCTCTAACGTCTTAAGGTTTAAATGACTTAATCCAAAACGTATCAATAAAAATCATAAATCAATAAAAATTTATTCTAATAGTAATATGAGACAATTAATCGAGAACAAGACATAATTTAAGAATTTTCTGAATAATCTCCCCACACTTAAGATGTACATTGTCCTCAATATACAAAAATAGATAATAACAATATAACTAGAATATCATAAGAGAGGGATAGAAGTGAAACTGCCTTGAATTTTGGATGAAATCCCTAGAATAGTGAAAGCAGAATTGTAGCACCCCTTACCTGGGTTTGATGCCGAAATTGAGTACGAGGCATTGCCGGACAATATTACAACCAAACATACAAAGTTGAGCCATAAAATTTCGTTCCAAATTAAAATTTTTTCATAATATATCGTATAGTCCTTAAAATGGGCCTACGGGGCCCAAAACATAATTTGGGAGTGGTCCGAGACCAAATTGAGAACTTAGAAAAATTTTGGAAATCTAGGTCAAATACAGGGCACATGCCTATGTAAGACAAGGACACACCCGTGTGGGCAGGCCGTGTGGTCACACACGCCCTTGTCCCCTACCCGTGTTGAATTATTAGAAAATTATTTTTCATTTCGAACCTAAAGGGGTTTTCACATGGCTGAGCACACGCCCGTGTCTTTGGCCCGTGTCCTTTACACAGCCTCAACACGCCTGTGCTTTCACCCTGTGTGAAAAACTAGGGTATTCTGTTTATGACGTCAGTATGCAATTTTGGTCACATGGCCACGAGACACGCTCGTGTGACTAGGCCATGTGACGTCCTTATTCTCTGAAAATTTCATGCAAAGTTCACACGCCCTACACACATGACCGTGGTGGCTGGCCATGTGGCCCAAAATTAGGTTATTTTCCAAGCCATCCTTTACCCCAAAACACATGCAAACTTTACCATTTTTGAAACCACATACCATAAGCATTTTTAGGCATCTAAATAACCTCATTTAACCATCAATCATCCATTTTAACTTATCCACACAAACACACCAAACATTCCATGAATTACCTCATAAGAGTCTATAAATAAACAATAGCATCATTGGCCAAATCACATGGCCTTAATTATAAAATGACTTATCAAAAGACAATTTCCACAATATAGCCAAACCAACATGACACTTACAATGCCACTAAGTCCCTATACATGCCATAGTCCAAAAAAGTACATATGACAATACTAAAAGAATGGTGGATAGTGTGGGTGATCCTCTGACGCTTCCCGATCTCCGAGCTAGCTTGACTAATCTATAGAATAAGGAAAAAGAGAAAGGAGTAAGCTTTAAGAAGCTGAGTAAGTCTATATGCAAATAATTAACATTATACCAACTCTCTTAATCACCAAAAATCATATCATCACATATCAACTTACCACATAACCTTACCAATATCATATACGTACCAAACACATCACTTACATAATTCTAAGTTCATATGCACCCATGCACACATATACACTAGCCCACATTTTCCCTGGCTCATAAATACACATGCACTTACATACCACATAGCCGCACAAATCTCTTTTAGTAAGCTTTCCTATTGAACCCTTCGGAATAACATTTGATACCCAGTGGTTTCAACACATAACTCCACCAACACATAATACGGCTCTCGTGGACACATGGTGAACTCTTAGTATCACCCATGTGACCTAGCCATTAAATCTCGTAGCTCTCGTGTCTGCATGGTGTCCAACACTTGGAATCACACATGCGACCTAGCTACATATAACATAGCTCTCGTGTCTATATGATGCACCCTCGGTAACATACATGCGACCTAACTATTTTAAACCCGTAGCTCTCGTGTACACATGGTATACACCCAATATTACGCATGTGACCTAACTACTTATGAAATTATCATCTCATAGCTCTCTTCTACACATGTTATACACACCGTATAACACATGTGACCTAGCTACCACATAGCATCTCGTAGCTCTCTTTTACACATGGTGTCCTACCCTCGGAACCACACATGACACCTAGCTACATATTATCCGTATCTTTCATTTTTTTGAAGGTTCAATTGGGAACACCAAATTTCCATAATTGACCAAATCATAGAAGTTATCCAACATTATCCATAGCATACAATAAATTATATTTATGGAATTAAAATTGATGTATTACTTACATATAAACTTACCTTGATAACAAAATACGATAATTTGCAATTTATTTCGAGACCTTGCCCTTGCCTCGATCAAGGTCAATTCCTCGATCTTCTCAATCTATAATGACATATTTAGCTCATTTAATAATCACATTATTCAAAGCAGTCCAAAATCTTCCTATAACAAATTTTGCAATTTGACCCCTAACTTTCTCAATTTTACACTTTAGTCCCTAGGCTCGATTTATGATTCTCATTCAATATTCCTGCATTTCAAGCCTAGACAAACCACTTTTCCTCTTATAACAGCCCCTAATTTCGATCAGTTCACAATTTATGCACACCACATTTCATCTTTTACAAATAAGTTCTTTTTACAATTCTCACCAAAAATCACCTAGTAGAAGTTGTTCATCACACTTTATACTTTCATATTCTACCACTAGCCATCAAAATACATACATGCCATTCATGGGTAAAATTTTAAACATCAACCCTATCTTGAAATAGTGGTAAAAATAGCTAGAGCAAGTTATGATAATTTCAAAAAATACGAAGAATATTAAAAACAGGGCTAGAAATCGCTTACAATTAAGGTTGGAATTGAAAGAAACCCTAGTTATGGCTTTTTTCTAGGTTCGGCCATGGGAAGAAGAGTATGGACACATTTTTGGCCTTATTTTCCCTTTTTATTTATTTTATTAACTAATGACCAAAATGCCATTCATTAAAAACCTTTAGTATTCCACTCTTCCTTAGGCATTTTTGTCCAAACAAGGTTAAAATGATTTAATTACAATGTAAGAACCTTTAATTTAAAGTCTCAATTCAATCAAGTACTTTTATGAATTAAAACCCATATTTTTCACCTGTTGCAATTTAGTCCAACCTATCAAATTGGACATGCAAATAATAAAATTCATGCACCAAAATTTCACATGATTATTCAAACACCTAATAAACATCAAAACTCAATCAAAAAATATTTTAGACTTCAGATTCATGGTTTCAAAACCATTATTCCGTTTAGCCCCTAATTCGGGCTGTTACAGGAATCGTAAAGAAAGCTAAATGAAGTGCATGATTTTGAGCAACTATTAAGAAAATAAACACAACTGTGAAAGAAGATTAAAGAGTTACTCGATAACAACCATGAAAATAAATATAGTTCAAATTATAAAAGATAAGATTTTTTAAAAGGTAATTAAGAAACATAAGAAATAAAGAAAATAAAAATAAAAATAAAAAAAGTAGATGGACTCAAAAGTCCTTGTCATCAGACGCATCGTGAGTTTCCAGTGCTAGAGGAGATATTTGAAAGTGCTGAGATATCTTGTATAATGTCGCATCAATACTGTCAAATCTTTGAACATAGTACTGACGAAAACTAATGAACTCTTCGGCAGATACTCTTCAGAAGCTAACAGTAGACGGAATAGGTATATGACTCAGAAGTAGTGGCTGAGGTGGATCTACGTCACGTCGTCACTCGATCATCCTCATATATATCATGCTCAAGATGCCTTGTGGGGACATCTGGCCAACAAGTGTGAGTGTGGATGACTACTTTGGTGTATCTAGAAGACCGAAGTGGTGAGCTAAGCGAGTCACATAAGGACCTAAACAGATAGGGCCCCTCATATGTCGATCAGTATGATGGCGGAAAGATATGGAAATGAAGTATTCCAAATCAAATATGTGTCCATGCGTCATGCTCCATAGATAATAAGCGTCATGATAACTAACAACTCCGGTGATCTCTCTCCGACCTCTCAAAGTATGAGCTAAGATGGCGTGAATATACCGTAAGGCCGGAGCGAGAGAAGTCGCCTTCGAGCGACTCGCATCGTATGGTGTCTGACTCCTTGTAAGATCGGTCCAACAACACGATGGTGAGTGGTGGATGTGTCGATGAAGCTGAAGGAAGTCTTCAGTGCTGATGAATTCTTCTGTATATAATCCCATAGCAGCACCGAACTCTGGAATGCTCATATGTCGCACCAAACCACTAAGGCGAAAAGTGATGGTGCCTAGCTCGTTATGGACCGTCATGACACACTGAAGGTAAAACATCAAGCAAAAATCTAAAGTAAGCTCTATGTATGTGGTCTCAATGATGTCGAAGAATTTGTCCCATAGAGCTGTGGCGATGATAGCACGAACCTCATCAGTGAGGTAGACCTGCTCCAACACGGCCTAGTCAATACATCGGCCCAAACCAAGTGGTCACACACAAAGCAGCTGGAATAAGTCCTCTGGGGGGTTTGCAGAAAATATAAGGTAAGGGTGGCGAACCTCGGTAGGGGCGCTCGAGGATGTTGCGCCAAGACCCTTCCGTTTTTTCGAATTGAGGATGACAACTTTTGTCTTGCTTCAATTGTTCATCATAACGAGCCTGCAATAAAAAGTGAAAGACTTGCATTAATAAAAATAAGAAAAAGGAATCACAAAGTGTGTAAATAAAGTCAAAAATTGCCAAAACCAAGTAGTCCTAAATATTTTAATCCTAAAACAGTATGAAAACTCAAGCAAACCAAACAATATAGTCAAACTAACAAAAAGCAACTAAATGACGGAATAAATGACAAAAAATTCATATTAGGCTTTAATTTAAAACACTAACACTAGGAAATAAGAGTAATAATAATAGAATAAAACTAAAAAAAATAATCAAAATGCTGGGTTAAAGAACAGTGAGCAGGTTATTGAAAATAGATCCTATAAATAATTTGAATACAATGAATCAAATAACTAATGCAATAATAAAAAATATATGAAAGCGAGCATAAGAAAATGTTTAGAACTATAGTAAAATCAACCAAACAGGAAAGAACTAAATACCTAAGGGAAAATGTGACTAAGTAAAATCAATGAAAACAAGAAACTAAAAGAAATAAACTAGAAGAAAATTAATAACAAAAAGGGAAGCTAAATAATAAAATAATAATAATAATAAAAAAAATAATAATAATAATAAAAATAATAAATTTAATAATAATAATGATAGAAAAAGGGATAAAAGTTGACCGACGGTCAAGGTAAGTGGCCAGATGGCATGAGGGTAAAGGATGGTTGGTGATAGAAGGGCCGTGGGTATGGGTTTTGAGAGGGGAGAGGGAAGGAGGGTGATGATAGGAAGTATGGGGGATCCGACGGAGAGGAGGGGAATTTCGGGGTGAGTAGGGAGAAAGGTTAGGTGGTCGGTGTGAGATGGTGATGGTGGCGGGTCTTTAGAGGGATAGGGGAAGGCTGTCGACGGTGGTCGTGGCCAAAGTTAGGGTGTGGGTGTGGGTATTGGTTAGTGGGGGATGGAGAAGGGGAAATGAGAGGAGGGTTGTTGTGGTTGCTAATGGTAAGAAGGGAGAGGGATGGAAAGAGAGCGGGGCGACGAAGACGGCATCGGAGTGGGTGGTGGCCGGACGGTGGGGGTGTAAAGGTGGCGGCTAGGGCTTGTGGAGTTTAGGGAAGAAGAAGACAAAATGAAAAAGATAGGGTTTGGTGGTTTTAAAGTGACATGGTCGTGTAACGGCCTGTGTTGGGCTACACAGCTGTGTCACACGCCCGTGTGGCTTGAATTTCAACCCGTGTTCGTCGCAAAATTTAAAGTCCAATTTTTACACGGCCTCAGACACGCCCGTGTGTCCAGGTCGTGTAATCCATATGGCCATATCGCATGGTCGTGTATATCGGTCTTCACTTTTCCCACACCTGTGTGACATCCCACACACCTGTATGGTTAGGCCGTGTCTCGCACACGGTCGTGTGCCTTGCCTGTGTAACTCTCTAACCTGTTTAAAATTTGAAAAATTAAGCTTTAGGTTTCACACGGCCTAGGACACGCCCGTATGTCCATGCCGTGTGGTCCACATGGTCTTGTTGCATGACTGTGTAGCTTTGGTTAAGGCCATGTCTCTGTTGAATTTTGGGGAATTTCAGCCCTGTTTCCACACGGCCAAGGACACGCCCGTGTGTCTAGACCGTGTGGGTCAAAATCCTGCATTGAAAACATGAAAAATAGATAAAAAAATAAACTAGTTAGTGGTGTTAGTGCTCGGTTACTTCCCTAAAAGCGCTTATTTAGAGTCTAAGCTTGACTTACCTCTCATTCCCATTGTCATGATCGTTCGAGGAGTTGGAACTCCTCTTTCTTGCTATCAATCTTAACATCAAAGTAAGGTTTAAGTCGAGTGCTATTTACCTTAAAAGTAACGAATTTAGTATTTGTTACCTCGACTGTTCCGTAGGGAAAGATATTTAGTACCATAAAAGGAGTTGTTCCATTTGCATTGGGCTTTGAAAACAACTCAGGGGTCTGTTTTTTCCAATAGTACTTGATCCCCTACCTTAATTTGATTCATCCCATTTTTAGGCTTGTTATGGTGTTGTTTCTGTTTTACATGGTGTATTCTAGGTTTCTCTTTGCCATATGTCCGCCATTTGTCTAGTTCATCTATCTGTAGGATTTGCTCTTCATGGATGGTTCCCTTGTTATCGCATGAACGAGAATGTGGCTCATTAGTGCTTCTCGAAAGTGTTTCCTACAAAGAAGATTGAACCACATGATCAGTCTTATTAAAAGGATTTATACAATCACTTTCATTACTCGATGTCTTAACTGAATCACAAGCCTGAAGAGTGATAGTTTTGCCACCTGCACAAAGTGTAAGTTCACTTGTACCAACATCAATGATAGTCCTAGCAGTTACTCAAAAGGGTCGACCTAAAATTAAAGGCACGTCACTATCCTCATCCATGTCTAGCACAACAAAGTCAACTGGGAATATAAATTTATCAATTTTTACAAGCAGTCCTCAACAATACCCCTAGGAAATCTAATAGTTTTATCTACCAATTGTATACTCATCCTAGTTTGTTTGGGTTTCCTAAGACGGGGTTGTTTAAACATTTTATAGGGCATGACGTTAATGCTTGCCCCTAAATTAGGTAAGGCATTATCAACAATTAAACTACCAATCAAACATGGAGTAGTAAAACTCCCTAGATCGTTTAATTTTCTGGGTAGTTTATTTTGCAGAATGGCTGAGCAAACTGCATTCAGCTCCACGTGTGACGAATCATCTAACTTCCATTTGTTTGCCAAGAGCTCTTTTAAACATTTAATCGAGTTGGTCATCTACGAAAGATCTTCAAGAAATAGTAAGTTAATATGCAGCTTTTTCAAAAGTTTAAGAAATTTATAGAATTGTTTGTCTGTGCAGTCTTTCTTTGTCACATTAGGGTGTGGTACATGCGGTTTGTGTTCTTTAATGATCGGTTTTTGCTCATTGTGGCTTACCTCAACCTTACCTTTACCCACCACATCTTCTTACCTCGGTTTTGGCTCATCTTTAACTAACCCTTCTTCATCTCGAATAGTAATCACATGAAGTTGCTCCCTTAGGTTAGTTTCAGTATTACTCGGTAAGCTACCTTGTGGTCATTTTGAAATCATCTTGGCAAGTTGACCAATTTGATTCTCAAGCCCTTGGGTCGACGCTTTCTAATTTTTGAGCATGGTTTTGGTGTTTTAGAAGCGAGTTTTTGACACCGAGATGAATTTTGTTAGCATCTCTTCAAGGTTTGGCTTCTTTTCTTGCTGGTAAGGTGGTTGAAAGCCTGAAGGGGGTTGTTGCCTTTGGTTTCCTTGACTACCCCATGAGAAATTGGGATGGTTTCTCCAACCTGTATTATAAGTGTTGCTGTATGGATTATTGTGAGGTCTATAATTGTTACCCATATAGTGGACTTGTTCATTCTTTGTATTGGGGTTGTAGGGTGGATATTCTATAGTGTTCATCTCTCCTCCATTTGTATCGCACTGCATCACTAGATGTACCTATGAAGAACCATACAAACCATCAATTTTCTTGGTTAAAAGCTCTACTTGGCTAGATAGCATAGTGACCACGTCAAGGTTAAAAACACCAGCTGCTTTATTAGGCTTTATCCTCATGACTTGCCACTGATAGTTATTCAGTGACATCTCTTCAATAAATTCATAAGCCTCCTTAGGTGTTTTGTTATTCAAGGTTCCACCGGCAGTTGCATCGATTAGTTACCTAGTTGAGGGGTTCAAACCATTGTAGAAAGTTTGAACCTGTAGCAATAGAGGTAGCCCATGGTGAGGGCATCTTCTCAATAAGTCCTTATACCTCTCCCATGCATCGTAAAGAGTTTCTAAATCCATCTGCACAAAAAAAGAGATATCATTCCTCAACTTTGTCGTTTTAGCCAGCGGAAAATACTTTAATAAAAACTTTTTGGTCATTTGTTCCCAAGTAGTGATGGAACCTCGTGGTAACGAGTTTAACCACTATTTAGATTTATTCCTTAATGAAAAGGGAAATAATCAAAGATGAATGGCATCGTCAGAAACGCCATTTATTTTAAAGGTGTCGTAGAATTCTAGGAAATTGGCCAAATGAGTATTTGGGTCTTCGTCCTGCAAACCATCAAACTGAATAAACTATTGAATCATTTGAATACTGTTAGGTTTCAGTTCAAAATTATTTACAGCAATAGTAGGTCTAACAATACTTGATTCAGCCCCAATTAAATTGGGCCTGGTGTAGTCATACATAGTACGAGGAGCAGGATTCTGATTTACTGGATTTGCAGCAACCACAGGAGGTAGCGAATTATTCTGATTTTCAGCCATCTCCTCGGTAGAATTGGTATCGTCCACTTGCTCTTCCTCTATATACTGTAGACTTCACCTTGTTTCTCTTTGATTTCTATGAGTTCTGCTCTCGATCTCACTGTCAAATAATAAGGGTCTTGACGGGTTTCTTCAAGTCACAAACTAGCGATACCTGATAGAAACAAATAAAAAAGAGGAGAGATTAGAAAATAAAAATTAAAACTAAAAACAAAAAGTAAATTGTAATAAAAGTAAAAATGGCTAAAGTAATAAAAATTTAGTGTTCCTAAATCTTAGTCCTTGGCAATGGCACCAAAAACTTGATGGGTGATCGCCAAAACTAACTATGATCACGACAAAGGCAAGCGCACCTATCAAACAGTAGTATAGTTATGGTGAGATCAGAATATCGTATCCACAAGGACAAAGAGTACTAGTATTAACTATCTTTTTATTATCTAGCCTATCAATAAAAGGGGATTTGTTTTAAACTAAAATTAACTAAACTAATTAACTAAGAACGTGACAGAGAGTGAATTGGAAAAATACTTTTAGGAAAACCGATTTATAAAGACAATACCAAGGAAGAATCCACCTAGACTTCACTTATTATTCTGACTCTGAATTAAACGATTTATTCACTTGTCTTGATCCGTAGAAATCCTTAAATTATGTTAATATCTCTTTCGAGACTAAGAACAATTGACTGTAGGTTGATTAATTGAAATTTTTTTCTAATTAAAACCCTTATTGTCGCATTAACTCGATCTATGGATTCCCTTATAGGATTTGACTCTAATCTAGCAGATTTATGTCATCCTATTTCTAGGGTTGCAATCAACTCTACTTAATTATGAAAGATCTACTCTTAAATAGGGACTTTTGCTCCACTGAATAAGCACATCAATACTTGAATTAATATCCTAAAAATATTAAAGCAAGAATTAAGAACTCATAATTAAGAACAAGAACAAGTATTTATCATGTAATTCAGATAATTAAATAATAAGATCTGTCATAGGTTTCATCTTCCCTAGGTATCTAGGGGATTTAGTTCATAATGGGGGAGGAACACATCTCAAATTTAGAAAAACAAAAAAATATAAAGAAACCCAAAAACTTCGAGAGAAATTGATTAGAGATCTTCAATCTTGAAGGAGATCCTGCTTCCGAGTTGATTCCCACAGCATTCTTCGAGTAATTTCTGCTTTCTGCTCTATGTGTTCTATTTTGGCCTTCCCCTCATATGTTTATATAGAATTTGAAGTGCTCAAAATACCTAAAATTAGCTTTTTCTACGTGAAAATGCAATAGGATTTGACAGGGACACGGGCGTGTGACCAGCCCGTGTGAGAATGCTCAACCCATGTGCAATACTGACATGGTGTAAAATTAGCATGTCCTTGACACACGGGTGTATGGCCAGCCCATGTGTCTCACACGGGCATGTGAGAATCCCGTGTAAAATTGCCTAGGCTGTGTGAAATACTGAAATTAGCCCATGTTGTCGGTTTTTGGCCCGTTTCTTGCTCCTTCCGCTTTCATATGCTCACTTAAGTATAAAAACATAATTTTAAAGGATTAAAAGCATCAAATTCACTAAATTATATAATAAATCATCCAAAAATATGCCAAGCATGGAATTAAAATATGTTACATTTATGGTTTATCATAAAGCTTCTAGAATCTCATTTCTTTTGAAACTTTTGCAATTTAGTCCTAAAAGTCAATTTGGACTCTTATTTACAAAATTTCTTCATGAAACTTTCACACAATCATGCAGACATGTCATAGACCTTAAAACAATCATAAAACAACTATTTCTACTTCGGATTTATGGTCTCAAAACCACTATTTTGACTAGGCCCTATATTGGGATGTTACACACATCATAAGCCACTTCTCGCCAGATTCTAACCAACTCCAAAATTCTAACCAACTCTAAAATTCATTCTGAGGTTCTATAACTCCGGGAAATACAAACTCAATGTCATATAAATTCGTATTGACTCAAACCGCAGTTCCCGCATCGAAAGAAAAATACATGTGATCATGAAGTACGTCGGTTGGCTCCCTCACAACAATAGTCAAAAAGTGTGTCAGATCCTCCACACCTTCACTTAGTTCCCGATTTAGTTCTTCCTCTGCATCTAACTTTATTCCTGCTCCTACTCCTACTCTTAATCCTATGTCAATCAGAGTGAAGATACCTTCTTTGCTTCTCATAATATTAACACAATTTTCAACTCCGAACTCTTGTTAAACTCCTACGTTCAACTTATCATGCTCAATAATGGTGGAGTGGCCTTTATCCTCAAGTTTGGGAATATCATGCTTGACCTCTTTCATTAGAGTGTTCATTGTGGCTCGACATTCGATGACTTCTAATATTTGCTCCACCATCTTTGACAAGGAGCAGACAATAGCTTGTAATGAAGACATGCTGTCCTCCAACATTCCAACACGTGCAACAATGGATGGATCTTCAATATACTCATCATTCTACATATTACTACCCATATATCGAGTAATTATCTAACCACCTTTGATTATAGCTCCCCATCTTCGTTGCATATCCATATGAACCATAAGAATGTTCATATGGATACTCTTGTCTTCCATAACCACCATCATAACTCCAATGGCTTGTTGAATCTCCATTCATTGAACTTGTCCTCTCGTTGTATCCATATTAGTCTCTTGACCACCTCTGTCTATTGTTAGTAAACATAATTAAGTTAAATCTTCAACAAGGAAAATTAAAATAAAAACGCAAAAAATAAAACACTATCTAATTTCCTTGTCTTTCAACTAACTTGACTACACATTTACACCATTAAAATCCTTCACGACAGTACCAACAACTTGATTGCCTGTGCAGAAAACAAACAATTTTATAAAACAATTTAAAAGTGTAGTGTTAACTGGAAGCGAATAGTGTCAATTGTAATATTTGCATTGTCAATGAAACACTAGATCATTCTAAGGATCGAACCTAAGGGATTACCGGTAAATATATTTATCAAGTTAATAACAAGTTAAGCAATTACTAATCTAATCGAGTGAGAACTTATTAGTGAAAATTCCAAAATAAATTATTTATAAACTAACTAAACTAATTTTCTTCCCCATTGCTTTAGACAATGTAAATGATAAAACAATGGTTGGTTGATTTATTAATTGGTAGCTAAGCTAATAAACCTATACCGATTATATTATTTGTGACTCTTAGCTAAGAATTTCCTCTTAGTCTCATCTTAGACTAAAAGATAACACCTAGGTTCTTCTCTCGGTCTCACATAGGCATATAGATCTCCTTTTGTTCTACTATTTAGCACGATTATATCAAACTATCTAAGGATAAACTCTCATTGTCTCATTTATAGAGATTTTCCACTAGAGGCATCAATTCTAGCGTATTAAACATTTCGATATAATTGAACAATCAATTAATCAAGTATAAACATTAACTTAAACTAAAAAAAATCAAATCAACAAACCATGAAACAATTTAGCACATAATTAAACTTAAATTTCAAACAAGGATTTTATCAAACACATGGTAGGCATAAAATAAAAGTAAAGATTTTGAGAAAATGTTAATTTAATAGATTGGAATCCAACGAAGCCCAAAAGTTTGATCTTCTCCCTTTTACACATTCTTAAACAAGAAGAAAGAAATAAAACAACAAAAAGAAAATATGTTCTATAAAAGAAAAGAAATGAGAACGAAATCTAAAAAAATGGAAAGAAAAGAAAAGAAAAACCCTAACCTAAAATAATGAAAACCTAAGGAGAGTGTTCAGCCACAAAAACTCTTTGAAATCAAAGGCTTATAAAGTTGTATTTATAGCCTACTGCCAGTTAACCAAACAATAACCATTATGCCCTTAAATTAAAAATAGACTTAAGCTTGTTAGCCATAAAATTACCCTACAAATTTTTAACCTATCAGGCTTGGGTATCGCAATACCCATAAAAGTTTTTAGATTGGGAGTCTTGGGGGTCTTGGTATCGCGATACCCATGGTCTGGTATCACGATACCACTATACATGGTCTCCATTCTCTTCATTTCAACACTGTTAGGGGGATCACGACTTCCATTCTTTGATCAATAAATGGTAGATCATCTAACATTTGATCAATAAATGGTAACTGAAAATGATCCTTCCGTGTGACATTATTAAGCTTCCTATAATCAATACGTACACACCAAATAGTAACTGTTCTTGTCGAAATTAACTCTACCATCCTATACCCGAGCTGGTCGCCAAGCCCGAGTTTTAAGACGCTACACCACCTTATCACATCGATTATATCATAATTGTCACATTTAGTATACAAGCATCTTCATTTTATTTTGTTACTATAACAATCATGCGAATATTAAGACATGCAAACTCAAATTAACGTTTAAGTATGTTGATATGTGATAAACAAACATAAAATGGACATACATCGAGCATTGGGACCACTTAGCCAATATTTCCAAAAATGTTATATAGGTATTGATACTAAAGGAGTGGTATCGATACCACATGAAAATTAATACCAAACTTGCATTCTATTTCTCACCAAAATTCCCAAACGTTGAAAACTATCATTACCTTTTGCAAGGTATCAATAAATTTACAAGAAATATCAATATTCGGGCCAAGGTATGAATACTAAATCTATATTTTGTTTCCCTGCACATTCAAAAATATAGAGGTACTCTTTTTAACAACTAAATATCGATACTTTTTCTCCAAACTATAAAATCTTAGAATATATCAACATTAAAACCATTCAAACTTAATCCTAAACAACATGCTTCATGCACCTAGTTAAGGAAATATCAAAATGTCCTAAATAGGTGTGAGAACACTTACACTCAGAATTTAGAGTAGGGATTTAGGCTACCTCTAAATTCTCAATTACACAATAAATCATTTATGAGCAGCCATTGCAAAACACTCACCAGAAATATGCTTTTGTCCAAAAGCTGAAAACTTAGGCAAGCTTTTCCTTGTCTTTATCTCTACTTGTTAAACTTCCTAATGAATCCGAAGCTTCAACATAATAATTCACACAACAATACATTTAAAAATTAACTAAGGACTCACCACAAGCAATCAAAAACATAACCCTAAGCTATGTTCTTATGTAGTCGAAACATTTAACATAACGAACTTGAAATCCAAATATCTCGATCTACACTTAATCTTTTCAAACAAACAAATTCCATTCATCTATATATTCATCTACGGCTAATTCCCAACCTTTAAATTGTAGAAAACTACACGTTTCAAGGTATCAAAATTTTTTGACAGGTTTTGACCATTATGACAAAAATTCATTAAAACTCGAGAATTACTTAACAAAACTTCAAAGTAACTTAAGAAACCTTCTAAATATGTTAAAATAAGTTAAAAAGCACTTTAAAATCAAGTTTTAATCCACAAACTTGAAATCCACCATTAATGACCAAAATTTTGGCTTTTATCTAAAACATACGTTTTGATGGCTAGAAATTCAATTTAAAAGTCTAGATAACATTTAAAACTAATAGGAAGATGATTGGTTACCTTGAATGTAAGAAAAATGAACTTTGACAAAATTTTGAAAAATCCAATCTTGAAGAAGATGATGAAATTAATGAAGTTTTTGGGTGGTTTCTTGGGTTCAATGGAGATTTATAGTTCAAGAGATGTTGGAAATCAAGAGGGGTTAAGGACTGAAGATAAAAAAAATTCGGAGAGCAAGGACGGCACAACTAGAAAAGAAGAAAGAAATAATGTGAAACATGCTGTAGATGGTGGGTTTTCAGGTTGATTTTATAATTTTGGGTAAATTGCTTCATAAATACTCTTAGTTTTGAATCTTTTACAAATCAGTTGTATTTCCAAAATTAGAGGTATTTAAAACTCATTTTCAAAAATTGATTTAATTTCCTATTAGCCATTGTCGAAAACATTATCGGTTACCAAGCTTATGAAATTCCGAGTACATATAGGCTAAAATTCTTAAAATACCCTCAAAACTTCGAGGCCCAATTTTGGGGTGTGACATTAAATCATTCTTCTCATTGGCCACAACTTTCATTCCACCTTTCTTGGGCATAAATTGGGTCAGACTAACCCATTTGCTATTGAAAATCATGTAAACAATCGTAAGATCTAACCACTTTGTTAACTCTTTCTTCATAACTTCTTTCATACTTAGGTTGAGACAACACTGAGCATCCACACCTACTTTCCTTCCCTTTTCGAGTAGAATTTTGTTTTGACATAGTGTGGGACTAATGCCTTTAATGTCAGCAATTGTCCACCTAATGGCCTTCTTATGCTTTTTCAACACATTGAGCAAAGCTAGCTCTCTTTCAGAAGATAAATGGGCAGCAAGGATGACCGATAAAGTATTGTTCTCTACTAAATACTCATATTTGAGAATCTATAGAAGAGGTTTTAATTCTAAACTTAGGGGTTTATTCACTGAGGGTTTCATGTGATCAAAAGTATCTTCTAATCGTCCAAGAGGTTTCTTATGATGCCTCCACCAATCTAGTTAGGTCACAAGAGCTTTCTCAAACTCTACATCCAACTCATCTTTCTTACCCGACTTTGGACCTTCAAAGTAACACGGTTCAACTTTGAACAAATGACTACCTCATTGCTCAACACCCAATTCTCTCTCAGAAGATATCATACTTCCTAAATCTGCAGAAGGCTCTATCTCACACTTCTCTTGTTCCTCTATCATATTAGTATGCATTACCTTTTGAAATAATTAGACTCAAATTTTAGCCACCTTATCAACACTCTTTATAGTCACCATTTCCTCATCTTCAATCGTCATTCCATGTTCAACAACCCGGTTATTCCCCCATGCGACATCATTATGGCTAACATTATCCAATAGCATAATCATCGCATTAGAAGTTTACTCCAATTGCTTCCACCAACTATAATATCTAATTGAGGCTTGTTGCTTCTAACCCTTCATAAAAGTATTATAGTTGCACTACTATATCGACATCGCTAGTGATCAATCTATAAAGTATCTTCTTAAAACGGTCCTATGCTTGTCCCATCATTTCATTCCCATGCTTCTTAAACTTGAATAACTCATCATAAACAATGAAAATAGTAGTCATAGGCATATTTCATCATAAAAATAGTTGAAAAAACTCCTCACATGTACGAATAGTAATCGAAAGCAAGTAAAAGCAATCAAATTACATCACTGGAAAATCTAGAATAAACATCGTACAACATGTATGCTTGAATTGCTGTAAAAATCCAACCGGATCCCTTACTTCAGCATTACAAAATTAGACATTCTCTAATTTCCAAGTTAATAATCTCGTATTTATTTCAAAATGAGGAACACTTATATTGGGCATGTCAATATTGGATCGTAACCATTGTCGGTTAAAGAACATTTATCAATAAAAGAAGCCCTTCTACAAAAATACAAACAATTAAAAAAATAAAAATACAACCCTAGATATCCACAACTATGAGACCTAAAGCTAATAAACAAAAAAAAAAAGAAACCACAAAATATTACTATTATAATGCAATTTAAATAGACAAGCACTATATCTAACTATTGTTGATTTACGAAGTATCTTTCCAAAGAAAGCATGCAATTCGACTAACAAGCAAATATCACAAAAAATTCTCCTTAACAATGGTGCCAACAACTTGATCATGTCTCGGTATGTGTGCATCGAGCAATGAAATATGCAAATGAACGAAGGAAATAGAATACGGTGGTTGCAAGTGTGACAATCAAGTTGTAATAAAGATGTTGATATGGAACACGAAGTATTCCAATTATCAAACACAAAACAGAACATGTGACTGAATAGATACGAACAAATTAAATGCACGGGAAAGTATACTAGGTTACTAAAGCCACTAGTTAGTACGACAATCGAAAAGGTATGAGGTTATAAAGACTCTAAATAAAAGGACTAAAATACATGTATTCAATAAATTAATTTAATAATTGAGAAGCAAAAGTAATTAGATAATTTATGTACTAGGAAT
The DNA here is from genome assembly GCA_020496765.1 of Gossypium stocksii. NCBI lineage: Eukaryota > Viridiplantae > Streptophyta > Magnoliopsida > Malvales > Malvaceae > Gossypium > Gossypium stocksii. The sequence goes on along the minus strand of CM035629.1, from coordinate 53,017,942 downwards.
GAATTTAAACTTAAAGCACTCAAATTACTAATATCCTTATCTAACTAAACCTCACCTCTCTGTCTTGATTGAACCTAAATAATAAATCTAATCAAATTATCCTCTTGGCCTTAATTGATTAAATCCAACTAAATAAATAGATGCGCAATTGGATCTCTACTCAGTCTTACCTATCTTGATTTCCACTTAGAGGCATCAATTCTAAGTTTCCTATTTCATTCAATTTAGTCCAAATCTAACAATTTAGTCCATAGACCTAAAATTTCATACACTAACACATCAATCAATCAATCACTCAAAATTTCAGTTCATGCCCATAATATTATCAAATCAACAATCCAATTTCATACAATAAAAAATTAAGCAAAAGAATGAAATCAGAAAGTGTAGAAATGCTCAATATTTTTTGATGAAATCTTTGATCCAAATGAAATCCAAATTGCATTCCACCAAGTAAAGCAAGCTCGTTTGCTAGAATTCTTCAATAATAATAAAAAAGAACATGATTTTAAGTAAAATTGATAACCTACTAATTCGCTTATGTACTATTTTATTGAACAACCTTAAAAACCTAGAAAATGAAAAATTGATCTAATGAAATAACTAACCTAAAAGGTCTTTACCAAAAGGCTCCTAAAAATGGTATTTATATGTTTAAAAGGTTTAACTTGAGATTTACAAAAGTAACCCCCTAAAAATTTGATTTGTTGCAACCTTTGAATTGACCTTTGAATTGCTCTTGCTGAATTGACCTCATCAAGCTCTAATGTCGGGACATCAGTGCTTAATGTTGCAACCTCATTGGCAATTAGGTCTCCAGTGTAACAGCCCGAATTAGGACCTAGTCGGAATAGTAGTTTTGAGACCACAAATCTGACGTAGAAAAATATATATTTCATGATTATTTTTGAGTTTATGACATGCTTGCATGATAAGAGAAAATTTCATGAAGGAAATTTTATGAAATAGTGATTAATTTGTCCTTTAGGACTAAATTGAAAAAATTGTAAATATGAGTTTCTAGAAGTGTTGAGTATGAAACAGCATTAGAAAAATTATTAAAGGTCCTTATTTAGCAATTATACCAATTTTTAGCATTATGGACAAAAATGCCCATGGAAGGAAAATTTTCTAAAGAAAGGTCATAGGGGCATTTTGGTTATTTGGTTAATTAATGAAATAAAAAGGGAAAAAGAACCAAAAAGGTGTCCATCTTCTTCCTACTTGTGTCGAGTTTAAAAGGTCACCATAGCTAGGGTTTTGTCATCTTTTCAAGCTCAAAGTAAGTGACTCCAGGCCCCATTTTTAATGTTCTTCGTATTTTTTAAATCCCGGTAACTTGATTTAGCTATTTCTACCACTAATTTGAGTTAGATTTTATGTTAAAAAATATACACATACATGACATACATGTATTTTGATGTCTAGTGGTAGAATATGAAAGTTTGAGGTGTAGTAAACATTTTTTTCTAAGTGATATTTCATGAAAATCCCTAATAGGGGCTAAATTGTAAAAGTATGAAAATAAGTAGTAATAGTGTGAATTGATGGGAAATAGGGGCTGTTATGAGCATTAATAAAATTTGGCTAGGCTTAGGTAACCAAGAAAATATGTACATTTCATTATACGAGCCTAGGGACCATTCTACAAATATGCAAAAGTTTAAGGGCAAAATTATAAATTTTTCCTAAGTGTCAATTGTGGGTTATTTAGCCAATGTGAGTGTTAAATATGCTTAATTTGTCATTTTACATCAAGAAACACGAAGCCCAGATCAAAACCGGGGAAAAAGTAAGGTGGTGGATTAAACTGAGCATTCACCTGCATTTTGGTTCCGAGGTAAGTTGTATGCAATAAATTAGCTTTGTGCTTTATGAAAATTTATTGTGATGATTTTCTATGAAATTATGTTACTTTCGTGAATTTCATGAATATGAAATTATTCAAGAAAAGACGAAGTATTGTTGAGAAGTCCCGATTAAATTTTACACAATACAAAGGGTATCATAGTCATAACAAGAGAAATTACAGGTCCTGTGTAAAACCATGTCTGGGACATGGCATTGGCATCGACATGTGGTCTCGTATAAGACCATGTTTGGGACATGGCGTCAGCATCGAGATGAGACTTAGATCCCCTGTAAGACCATGTCTGGGACATGGCATTGGCATCTAAGAGAGATTCCACGTAAGACCATGTCTGGGACATGGCATCGGTATCATTTTTAGACCACGTGTAAGACCATGTCTGGGATATGGCATCGACATTGATACAAGATCCTATGTAAGACCATATCTGGGATATGGCTTTGGCATCGACTTGAGATCCTATATATGACCATATCTTGGATATTGCATTGACATCTTATCATGAGAATGACATTCGAGTATCCTTCGGTATTCTAGGTAAATTATCAAGAAAAGTATTCAAGTTAATAAAGTTATTGAGAAAGACTAAAGTTTTATGATGAGTGATACAGGTGTATATGACTAAGTTTTAAGAAAATGAACATACAATGACATAGGTATGATGGTGAGAAAAGCATGAGTAAAAATACGGAATGATATGAACATGTCGGTCAGAAAGAGTATGAGTAAGCCATGTTATGGTGTAAATAATTCTTATGACATTTCATGATACCTTGTTTGAATGTTTATTCTATGATTTAAGTTGCTATTTTATTTCATGCAACTTACTAAGAATTTATGCTTACTCCCTTTCTTTTCTCTCTTTCTTGTAGTATTGCCAATCTAGCTCGGGGATCGTTGAAAGTCAGAGCTTGAAGTCACACTATCAAGCCTTCCATTTTGGTATAATATAGTTTAGCTATTTTGAGTATGGCATGTATAGAAATGTTTGTCATTTTGGTAAGTGTCATCTTGGGCAGCCAAATGTGTTGGCTATTGGTATTACTTAAGTCATGTTGTAATAGCCTTTGGAAATAGTCTAATACTGTTTAATATAATTCTATGCAATGTTGATGAAGTTATGAAAGTGCAAGTTGCATGTTAAATGTAGGAAGAATGTATGATGATGAATTCTTGATCATTGTATGTATTTCGTGGCAAGAGAATGCCTTAAATTTTAAGGATTAAGAGTTTATGAATGTCATATTACGTGTTGTTGAAGTTGGCCTTGTGTTTTGTTGAATTTTAGTGTGGCAAAGGGCTTGGAGAATAGCCTATATTTGTCCACATGAGCAGGCACACGGGCGTGTGCCTAGGCCGTGTGTGACACACGGTCAGCCCCATAGGCGTGTTGATAAGTCATGTGTCCCCTGCACGTAAATTATGCAAAACAGAATGCCCAGTAGTAAACACACGGGAATAGACACGGCCCTGTGTCTCAACCATGTGAAGAGATCAGATGTATATTTTGGGCCTCATAGGCCCATGATAAGGATATTAAGAAAATGAATGAAAAGTTTGAAGCGGAAATGAAATTTTATAGCTCGAGTTTATTTGTTTAAGCATGATTGAGTACGGTAATGCTCCGTACCCCATCTCGGTGCCGGACTTAGGTAAGAGGTGTTACATTTAGTGATATCAGAGCTAGTGTTTAGTCGATTCTAGGACTAACCTAGCATATGCACAAGTCTAGCTATACATGCCATAGTTATGTATATATGAGATATGATAGTGTGACGACTCCTGACAGTTTAAATGTGTTTTCTGATAGTAAATGGATCCTAAAAGAGCTGAGGCAGACGATGTAGAAAGCAATGCGTTAACTCCCGCTGAAGGGACGGCGCAAGCTGGGACAGAAAATAGACCAACTACTATGAGTTAGGGAGAGAGGCTCGGGAAGCCTTCTTCCAGATGATGAATAAGTGGTTCACAGAGTTCATTCGAATGAACCTGGCTACTCAAAAACATGTAACACCCCTGACCCGAGACCGTCACCGGAGTCGAGTACGAGGCGTTACCAGAATCAGATCAACTGTGGTAGAACTTACACGGAAACAGTTGCAGGATCACATGCAATTCAGTTCAGAATCGCCCTTATCTAGGGTTCCCAAACACCTTACGAACATTAGAAATGGTTAGGACTCAAATCCTTTCATATCGGACACTTAGAAAATTTCACTTTTAAAACACAGCCACACGCCCGTGTGACATTTAGCACGGTCGTGTTGTAAAACCGTATGGTCCTCACATGCCCATGCTCGACAACCGTGGACTAATCTGTCCAATTTTCCACGGCCACTACACAAAACCGTTTAAAGGCCATGTACCCCCACACGGTTGAGACACACGGCTGTGTCTCCTACCCGTGTGGTGCACAAAAAAATTAAATCAAGGTGCAGAGGAGGCACGGTCCAGAAACAGGCCAGTAGGGTTTGGTTGTGTGTCACTCACGGCCTTGACACGCCCGTGCCTTTCACCCGTGGGGCATTCTTCCAAATCCCACACGGCCATGGCACACGCCCGTGTGCCCTACCATGCAAGCTGTGTTAGGCTATTTACCAAGCCTTAACCTCCTTACTACATGAGTTATACCATTTACAACTAAAGCAATTAACGCTTTACTTATGCAAACATTAGCTTTTCTAAATACCACAGTATCATAAAGCTTATAAGCTTACAAAACAACTATACATATTTATAAATCCTCTATACATGCCAATAACTTTACACTTCAGAAACATAATATACCAGTGAAGCTTGACAGTGTGAAACGTATCTCTAACGACTCGGCTCCCAATCCAACGATCTTGATGCACTAAGGAAGGGAGAAAACGAAAAGGAGTAAGCTACAATAGCTTAGTAAGTCGTATGCAATTCAAAGCAATGAACAATTCACTATATCATGATCTTCAATATAGCAATTATCAACACATATCATTGTACAATTAACTTACTCTTTGTGCACAATTCACATACCCATCATGAATATGCTTAGCAATAACATTCTCAGTATACCATACCATTTTCAGTTCAACTGTACAATCACTTCATCACAATACAGTTAATCTAATCCCATTGAGAAATTTCGAAATATGAACAGATATACAGAGGTTAGCACGTAAGTGCCAAACAGACATGGTAGAGCCATGAGGTAGCCGGAGCTACTAACAGTAGGGTAGCCGAAGCTACAATCAGTGCGGTAGCCGAAGCTACGAAATAGTGAGGTAGCCGAAGCTACAATCAGTAACAGTACAGAAGTTAACCACGGGCCTGCTCACACAAGCTGACAGGTGTCTGCAACACATGCAAGACTACTTAGCACCTGGGTAACTATAACAGTTAGAACAGTGGGGCCCTCTAGTGACATGTCACCTATATCTATGTCTATTCCTACTTGCTCAATCGGGATTTATACACAATACATAAATCAGTAGTTTCAGAAGCACATACAATGATCAATCGAAATTTACAGTAATTACCTTATTTCCACATTTGCAGAGGTATACTAAATTTCAATTGTTTCATAGATCAAGTAACAATATAATTATACAAATACAAACCATTAATTGTATGTTTAGCATAATACGCTAGAATTCGCATACAACTTACTTGAATAGCCAATGGATAACTTCTCAAGATGAATCGAGAACTTTCTCTTTTCCCCGTTCTCGGGCTTTATCAAATCTTTCTTAGTCTAGATTAATACACATAATATAATTTATCAATAATTTATTCGATTACAGACACAGTTCACATTTGGGGTAAATTTCCAAATTTGCCCCTCAATTTTTCATTAATTACAAATTAGTCCCTTAGGCACTTAAGCTCATTTTCTTTAATCCATGGCTTATGAAACCGATTTTCACAATTATGACACCCAATTTAACTGTAACACCCCTAACCCAGCCTAGACGTTATGGCCAAATTTGGTGTGCTACATCACCTAAACTAACTCGCGTAGCTTAGTTAGTAAGTCTAGTGATGACTTTTGTAAAACAACACTTTAGGGTTTGATAAAAACTCCCAATTCATTTGGCAATCAACCTAATCTCTACTCAATTTGTTAAACGACTTACTTCCTTATTAACATTATCTTAGTTAACCAGTTGTATGGTAGGGTTAGTTTGAAAACATTGATTTAAGTTTAGAAAAATCGTGAGTCAAGGTTGTTGAAGTAAAATAAGCATAAGTAAAAAGAAATAAAAACACCAAATAAAAATAGTTATAGCGGCCTTATTACAAACCCAAAATGAAACAAAACGAGTAAGTAAAAGTAGTGAAATAATAAAGATAAGCTTTAAACCAAAATTCAGTCTTTATGGCCACTCTGAATCCCTCCCAGCTCCAAGTCCACGAACTAAGGCTCACCTGCAAGGATGGAAAGGAAAAGGGTGAGTTTGGAAAACTAAGTGTGTGCAGAAGCCTATCCAAAGCCCAAATTGGCCCGAGCCCACTAGGCCTAAGCCCTATCTAGTTTAGTCAGATGCTGGGCCGAAGCTCTATCCAGATAACAGTAAACTGGGCCGAAGCCCTAGTCAGGTAACAGTATACTGGGCAGAAGCCCTATTCAGATGATAGTATGGCCCATAGGCCCAGAACAGAATAGTGCAGAATAATATCATGAATGCAAGCCCATATCATGTGGGGAGACTACTCGACATACCCAACCGCTATACACCACCCGTACCAGCCATCACACCATGTGGGGAATAACTCAACCCACCTAGCCCACACACCACAGTCGCAACATAGCTGCTCAGATAAACAGTATAACGAGGCAAAGCCCCTTTTAGAAAACAGTACGAGGCATAGCCCCTTTCAAAAAACGTGGCAGTGCCACTCACACTTCCTCCAATATCAACCCAACCCATGCAACAGATATATATAATATGGCATACAGTAACAGTGACAGTCAGATTAAACAGTGCAGTCGATTTTAGCCCTAGGGGTATAATGGTAACTTTACACCTAGGGGTAAAACAGTAATTTCTCAGCCTAAAGGGTATTTTGGTCCTTTGCACAATTTTTACCCGTTTTAAGCATGTTACAGTCACTAACAGTCTTTACTTCCATTTGAACGGTCAATTTAACAGTTTTAAGCAGTTTCAGTTACTAGGCCATAAAGCCCCTAATGGGCCCTACAGAGCCTGTTGGTCAGCAAGCCCATTTAGTCTAGTTTTAGTATCCAGTTATCGGGTTTAGCAGTTTTAACCCTATAATCTTAAGAATACCCATAAAACCTACTCTTACCCAAATGGGCCCAAAAGCCCATTGGGCCTACATTTGGCCCACCGAGGCCCAACATATCAAAGTGCTCGAAATTATGCACTTGATTCTCCAACCAGTAGCGATTTTAAATCCATCATACCCTGATCGACTTGAGAGTGTTCGCACGCTCACAAGACCTCGAAATGCCAGAACTTCGGCATTTTGGCTTTTCGGCTTTTGTCGGTTTGAACCATGAAGGGGTGTTCGATACACACACCTGTTTGCGATACTACCGGCGAGATCTCCTACGTACTTTCTCCTACAATAATCACCTCAACAGATTAGACCATACCAACACTTAATCTAAATCGAAACTCACCAAAACCTTACTTACATATTCGGCCATCACCTTTAATGGCCCTAATGTCTTACCTTGCCAACTTAGATCTACAAGATCTAGATCCCACTGTGTCAATGTCCTTAATCCAATACTGCTTGTAGGTCACCCCTTAACAAACACAAAACTGATTTCCAAGATAAAATTAACCCATAGCCAAGTCGACAATCTCCCTAAATATATAGGGATTTCGGCTTTTCCTTAAGTTAAATAAATCGAAATTATTCCTTAACTTAACCACTTACCGATGATTCTACCTGAAGAATATCGCTTCCACGCTTCCACTAAACTAGATGTATACTAGATCTAATGCCAACAATAGCAAAGGATGACTCTAGGGGGATTCGGCTTCTAGATCTACTCTTAGATGTCCTTGTCGACACAACAGAGAAATAGAGAATGAATTGACGGCACATGTAATGGATGATAAGGGGTTCGGCTTGTTGGAGAATTAATGAAAAGAAAGAGATGATTGGTTTCGGTTAAAAGATGAATGACAAAGGTTTAGTTTAGATCAAATAGGGCATTCAGCAATAGGGAGTTTCGGCTTTTAGAAGTTGTCGACAGAGATTTGAAGAGAAGAGAAACAGAAGAAGATGGATTCAGCTAGAGAAGGGAATGATGGTGTGCAATCGGTTTGAGGGGTAAGGAGAAGAAGAAGAATGTTAGTGAAGAAGAAGAATAGGAAGTGAATTTGGTCAAAAGAGAAATCGGCAATAGAGGTTCTTTTTGGGGTGTAAGATTCGGCTATTAGGTTAACAGAGAAGAAAAGAATGGCAAAAAGAGAATAGCAAAAGAAAACCCTAGTGTGCTCTACACAATCGGCACAATAAAGCTCAAAAGAGCCCTCAGGAAGTAAGCACAACTAGCAGCCTAATTGCCAAAATACTAACCTATGCAAATGTCGAAATTGCACTAAGCAGAGTCCCCTGGCCGACCACTTTCCCTTCAAATTCAAATATCCTTAATTCACTCCTTGATTCACTCTTATGAACAATTCAAACTCTACAAGACAAAGTTTTACTTGAGCACTAACACTTAACCACACATGCACATAAAAATAAAAGGACTTTATGCTTACCTTGCAACTCGTACCATGGACCTCCCTTACCACCTAGGCGCGACTTTTTTAAGAGCTTAGTGACGCCACCTTGCCACTTTGCCAAGGCTCCTTTTGTGACAAATTTTTCCAAGTTTTTCTTTAGAGCCCTCTTGACCAAGTTCCTCCTTTCACTTAAAATATACTTTTGCTATTTTTATCGGGTTTTTCACCGGAGTTTGGGCCCCCTAAAGGTCCACTAACATACTTAAACACAAATTTAGCAATCGGAACACAAAATTTTCACAACTTCACCAAAATCACACTAAACCCGAGAAATCCTAAAAATCAGGGCGTTACAACTCTACCCCCTTAAAGAAATTTCAGCCTCGAAATTTATCTGATCCAAAAAACTGAGGGTATTGTTGACACATGGTCTCTTCTGGCTCCCACGTAGCCTCTTCTCTCCCATGGTTGCGCCATAGCACCTTTACCAATGGAACGGTCTTCTTCCTTAAGACTTTGACTTCACGATCTAAGATTTGCACAGGCTCCTCCTCGAAGGTCAAATCAATATTAACTACAATCTCTTCTATTGGTACAATATGCGAAGGATCTAACCGATGCCGTCTTAGCATAGACACGTGAAAAACTTCGTGAATACGGTCCAACTCTGGCGGCAACTCCAACTGATATGCTACTGGTCCAATCCGTTTGAGAATCCTATAAGGCCCAATAAATCATGGACTTAACTTACCCTTTCTACCAAACCTCAAGATCTTCTTCCATGGTGAAACCTTCAGAAACACCATATCTCTAACAGCAAACTCAATTTCCTTATGCTTAAGGTCAGCATACGACTTTTGCCTATCAGATGCCTCTTTTAACTGGTCTCTAATCAGCTTAACCTTGCTTTCTGTATCTGCTACCAACTCTGGTCCAAGCAATTGGCGCTCTCCTAACTCTATCCAACATGTAGGTGTACGACATCTTCGCCCATAAAGTGCCTCATATGGAGCCATCTGTATACTCGCTTGATAACTATTGTTGTATGCGAATTCCGCCAATGGCAAATAATCTTCCCAACTACCACGAAAGTCGATCATATATCCTCTCAACATGTCTTCTAACACTTGAATGACCCTCTCAGACTGTCATCTGTCTAAGGATTACTAAAGTCCAATCGCGTACCCAACACCTCATGCAACTTCTGCCAGAATCGAGATGTAAATCCAGGATCTCGATTAGATATTATCGAAACTGGCACTCCATGCAACCGTACTATCTCTGCTACATACAGCTTGGCCAACTTCTGTAATGAATAGTTGGTTCTAACCGGTATGAAATGTGCAGACTTCGTTAATCTATCCACGATGACCCAAACAGAGTCTTTCTTCGAAGGTGTCAAAGGCAACCCACTTACAAAATCCATAGTTACTTTTTCCTATTTCCACTGCAGAATCTTCACTGGCTGCAACAATCCAGAAGGCAATGGTGCTCAGCTTTAACTTGCTAGCACGTCAGACATTTACTAACGAATTTAGTCACTTCTCGCTTGAGTCCAGGCCATCAATATACCTCTCGCAAATCTCGATATAACTTATTCCCTCCAGGATGCATTGCACAAGGTCCACCATGAGCCACTTTCAAAATCATTTGCCTCAACTCAGAATCCTTCGGCATACAAACTCTTCCACGGAAGTAGAGAACCCCATCAGAGTTTAGTCCAAAATCCTCATTCTCACTATTTTTAGCTTGCTGAAATCGAGGAATCAACGAGTTATCTTTCAACTGCAGCTCTTTAATTTTCTCAGTCCAAGACGGTCGCACTTGCAATTCAGCTAATAAACTCCCATCGTCATACAAACTTAACCGTACAAACATAGCCTTTAGTTCAACAACAGTACTTCTGCTCAGTGCATCAGCCACTACGTTGCCTTGCCTGGATGGTATTCTATCGAACAGTCGTAATCCTTAAGCAACTTTATCCATTGTCGTTGCCTAAGATTCAACTCTTTTTAAGTCAACAGATATTTGAGACTTTTATGGTCAGTGTATATAATACACTTTTCTCTATACAGATAGTGTCTCCAGATTTTCAATTCGAAACCACCGCTGCCAACTCCAAGTCATGCGTAGGGTAATTCGCTTCGTGAGGCTTAAGCTGTTGTAAAGCATAAGCAACCACCTTACCCTCTTGCATCAATACACAACCCAACAACCCAGAGATCTCACAAGTAACATATGAATATGTTGAACCCACATCAATCAGAGTAGTATATGGCATACTAGATATCAAGAACGTACCAGTTATAACATCAGGTGCGTCACCCTCCTCTCAGCAATGAACAGCATACACCAAGGCTGGCTGACGAGCCTCAGCATTACCAGCACCCCTGCCAGGTGCCCCACGACCACGTCCATTACCGTTGCCTCCTCTACCTTGACCACGGCCCCTTGACGGTGGCAATCCTCCTCGCACAGGCTAAGTAACCCTCTGATCAATAGTTTGAATCTGAGCTGGCCTCTGTGGACAATCTTTTACTTGGTGCTCCATAGACCCACATCGAAAACAAGCTCTACTACGCTTCCTACATTCACCCAAATGTACCCTACCACAGTCCCTACAAGGCTGTGGTCTCACCATATTTACCGGTACAGCTCGAACTGGTTCCTCCACTTTAGCTCTCTTAAAGTTCCTGTTTGCAGCACCTGATGGTCTAGAATCTCTCTTAAAATAGTTGCGATCCCTATCGTGGTTCTGTCGTTCAGCTCGCTTCACATCCTCGGCTATCTTAGCCTTCTCTACCAGTGCAGCAAAGTCGCGCTCCCTCTGCAGAGCTATCAGCACCCTCAACTCATCTTTGAGACCATCCTCAAAACAAACACTACGCTCATATTCAATGAAAACAATACTACTAGCATACCGGCTCAGTCGCAGAAACTTTGCCTCATATTCAGCAACGGTCTTACTATCTTGCGTCAGGTTTAGGAATTCCTTCCTACGTGTATCCACACAGCTAGCTCACATATATTTCTCCTTAAAAGACTTCTTGAACAATTCCCATGTTACCCCCTCAGCTGGGGTACCCTTTCTTACAGTGATCCACCACTGATACGCCTCGTCTCGCAGCAACGACACCGCTCCTTTAACTTCTGCTCCACTGAGCAGTCCAGATCGTCCATTATCCGCTCTGTGGCTTCCAACCAATACTCAGCCACATTTGGGGCTACTCCAGATATACCCCTGAAAACCTCAGCTCCGTTAGCCCGGAGTCATTTAGAAATAGACCCTCTAGTCACAGTTCCAGTGCTTACCCCAACGACCCTCTCTAACACCCTCAGCATGGCTTGGGACAGAGCGTCGTCTCCTGCAGCCCTATCATGAAATCCAGTCTCCGTCGTTGGCAGAGCTCGTACTTCCTCAGCTGGCATATGCCCCGAAGACGAAGTTTTAGCTTGAGCACTACCTCAGCCTCAACCACGACCTCGTCCATGAGCGGTTCTCGTACTCATATCGACTTATCTGATTTACGGATTTTATGACATTAGTTTAGTGTTCCAGTTCTTTTTTACAGAATATTTTATGAACAGATAAAGTTTCAGAGTTGTTCTTGCGCAATCGAAGTCTAGCTACTGTCTCAGTTTCCTCGGGTTTTAATTTACCCTACAGTCTCAGTCTTGTTGTTTTAATACTACCTTATCACAGTATCATATCAAAGGCTTACTTCTATCTACAGTATCGTTTTAGTATAGTACAGTTTATTAAGCAGAAATACTTACGGACTTGGTGCCCGGGATTCAGTGTACCACAACTCAATTTATCATCTTCCAGAAGAACTCAAAAAGATTTAAGCCTTTTAAAAATCAGTTTCTCAAAACATGTATGATTTAGAAAAAATCTCTTTAAAACCAAAATTTTTTCGAAAATCTGATTTTCCAAAAATACCTTTTTGGGCTTAAAAATTTTGAAAATCTTTTTGAACCCGGTCCACAGCCGAGTTGTTGCAACCGGGCTCTGATACCACTAAATGTAACACCCCTAACCCGGCCCAGACTTACTTTAGGGTTTGATAAAAACTCCCAGTTCATTTGGCAATCAACCTAATCTCTACTCAATTTGTTAAACGACTTATTTCCTTATTAACATTATCTTAGTTAAACGGTTGTATGGTAGGGTTAGTTTGAAAATATTGATTTAAGTTTAGAAAAAACGTGAGTCAAGGTTGTTGAAGTAAAATAAGCATAAGTAAAAGAAATAAAAACACCAAATAAAAATAGTTATAGCGGCCTTATTACAGACCCAAAACGAAACAAAATGAGTAAGTAAAAGTAGTGAAATAATGAAGATAAGCTTTAAACCAAAATTCAGTCTTTGTGGCCACTCTGAATCCCTCCCAACTCCAAGTCCAAGAACTAAGGCTCACCTGCAAGGATGGAAAGCAAAAGGGTGAGTTTGGAAAACTCAGTGTGTGTAGAAGCCCACCCAAAGCCCAAATTGGCTTGAGCCCACTAGGCCTAAGCCCTATCCAGTTTAGTCAAATGCTGGGCCAAAGCCCTATCTAGATAACAGTAAACTGAGCCCTAGCCCTAGTCAGGTAACAGTATACTAGGCAGAAGCCCTATTCAGATGACAGTATGGCCCATAGGCCCAGAACATAACAGTGCAGAATAATATCATGAATGCAAGCCCATATCATGTAGGGAGACTACTCGACGCACCCAACCGCTACACATCACCTGTACCAGCCATCACACCATGTGGGGAATAACTCAACCCACCCAGCCCACACACCACAGTCACAGCATAGCTATTCAGATAAACAGTATAACGAGGCAAAGCCCCCTTCAGAAGACAGTGTGAGGCATAGCCCCTTTTAGAAAACGTGGCAGTGCCACTCACACTTCCTCCAATATCAACCCAACCCATGCAACAGATATATATAACATGGCAAATAGTAACAGTGATAGTCAAATTAAGCAGTACAGTCGATTTTAGCTCTAGGGGTATAATGGTAACTTTACACCTAGGGGTAAAACAGTAATTTCTGACCCTAAAGGGTATTTTGGTCCTTTGCACAACTTTTACCCGTTTTAAGCATGTTACAGTCACTAACAGTCTTTACTTCCATTTGAACAGCCAATTTAACAGTTTTAAGCAGTTTCAGTTACTGGGCCCTGAAGCCCCTAATGGGCCTTACAGAGCCTGTTGGTCACGCAAGCCCGTTTAGTCCAATTTTAGTATCCAGTTACCAGGTTTAGCAGTTTTAACCCTATAATCTTAAGAATACGCGTAAACCCTACTCTTACCCAAATAGGCCCAAAAGCCCATTGGGCCCACATTTGGCCCACTGAGGCCCAACATATCAAAGTGCTCGAAATTACGCACTAGATTCTCCAACCAGTAGTAATTTCAAATCCATCATACTCCGATCAACTTAAGAGCGTTCTCACGCTCACAAGCCCTCAAAATGCCAGAACTTCGGCATTTCAGCTTTTTGACTTTTACCGATTTGAACCATGAAGGGTGTTAGATACACACACCTGTTTGCGATACTACTGGCGAGATCTCCCACGTACTTTCTCCTACAATGATCACTCAACAGATTAGACCATACCAACACTTAATCTAAATCGAAACTCACCAAAACCTTACTTATATATTCGGTCATCACCTTTAATGGCCCTAATGTCTTACCTTGCCAACTTAGATCTACAAGATCTAGATCCCACTGTGTCAATGTCCTTAATCCAATAGTCCTTGTAGGTCGCCTCTTAACAAACACAAAATCGATTTTCAAGATAAAATTAACCCCTAGCCAAGTCGACAATCTCCCTAAATATATAGGGATTTCGGCTTTTCCTTAAGTTAAATAAATCGAAAGTATTCCTTAACTTAACCACTTACCGATGATTCTACCTAAAGAATATCGCTTCCACGTTTCCACTAAACTAGATCTATACTAGATCTAGTCCCAACGATAGCAGGGGATGACTCTAGGGGGATTTGGCTTCTAGATCTGCTCTTAGATGTCCTTGTCGACACAACAGAGAAATAGAGAATGAATTGACGGCACAGGTAATGGATGATAAGGGGTTCGGCTTGTTAGAGAATCAATGAAAAGAAAGAGATGATTGGTTTCGGTTAAAAGATGAATAACAAAGGTTTAATTTCTGTCAAATAAGGCATTCGGCAATGGGGAGTTTCGGCTTTTAGAAGTTGTCGACAGAGATTTGAAGAGAAGAGAAACAGAAGAAGATGGACTCGGCTAGAGAAGGGAACGATAGTGTGCAATCAGTTTGAGGGGTAAGGAGAAGAAGAAGAATGTGAGTGAAGAAGAAGAATAGGAAGTGAATTTGGTCAAAAGAGAAATCGGCAATAGAGGTTCTTTTTGGGGTGTAAGATTAGGCTATTAGGTTAACAGAGAAGAAAAGAATGGCAAAAAGAGAATAGCAAAAGAAAACCCTAGTATGTTCTACACAATCGGCACAATAAAGCTCAAAAGAACCCTAAGGAAATCGGCACAACTAGCTCCTTGATTGCCGAAATACTAACCTATGCAAATGCCAAAATTGCACTAAGCAGAGTCCCCTGGCCAGCCACTTTCTCTTCAAATTCAAATATCCTTAATTCACTCCTTGATTCACTCTCATGAACAATTCAAACTCTACAAGACAGAGTTTTACTTGAGCACCAACACTTGACCACACATGCACATAAAAATAAAAGGACTTTATGCTTACCTTGCAACTCGTACCATGGACCTCCCTTACCACCTAGGCGCGACTTTTTTAGGAGCTTAGTGACGCCACCTTACCACTTTGCCAAGGCTCCTTTTGTGACGAATTTCCCCAAGTTTTTCTTAAGAGCCCTCTTGACCAAGTTCCTCCTTTCACTTAAAACATACTTTTGCTATTTTTATCGGGTTTTTCACCTGAGTTTGGGCTTCCTAAAGGCCCACTAACATACTTAAACACAAATTTAGCAATCAGAACATAAAATTTTCACAACTTCACCAAAATCACACTAAACCCGAGAAATCTTGAAAATCAGGTGTTACATTAACAGTATTTCACACATTTAGGAATAATTTGTAACTTTTACAAATTAGTCACTTTTCATACGATTCTATCAAAATTCATCCATTAAAACATGCATATAAAACTTTAGGCCTTCATTATCTACCATTAATCAACTAAATATACTCATATCACAAATGGGTATATTTCTAAATCCCAATAACTCTTTAAAATAATGGTAGAATCATAAAACTTAAGCTCAAATAATCATAAAAATACGAAAATAACAGAAAACGGGCAAGATTTCACTTGCAAAAAAGCTTAGAAAACAAAGGAACCCTAGCCATGGAGAAGAAGAAAATTCGGCAGCCAGGGGGGTTTCCATGAAGAAGATGAACATTTAATTCATTTTATTTTGTCTTTTTCCCTTAATGACAAAAATGCCCTTATAGCCATTACTAGCAAATAATTCTAGAAATACCCTTTTGTGTCCATACCACTTATTGATGGTATATTTGCTACATAAACACTTCCAATTTCATATCATAAATCAATTAACTCATTTAATCATCTAATAAGCACATTTCTCATTCTTTGCAATTTAGTCCACTAGTTCAATTGAATACTAAATCAGTAAAATTTTCAAACAGTATTTTCACATCAATAACCAGTTCAACAAATATTATCAAAAATTCACATAATTCAAAATTCACACGTCGGATTTGTGGTTACGAAACCACTATTTTGACTAGGACCTATTTCAAGCTGTGACACAACAAGCTTTACCCCCTCAAATTCCTCAATCTACCCCAGTGGCTCCCTAAATTGTAGAAGTGGTAAGACGAGAAAAGCCTCCAGTTGATAGAATCTAGAAACAAAGGGCGGAAGAGTTCCAGGCTACTAAGGATGACGATCTGGAAAGAGTAGAATTTTGGCTAGAGAATACCCTCAGGGTATTTGATGAATTATCTTACACACCTAAAGAGTGCATACAATGTGTCGTATCTCTCCTACGAGATTCCGCTTATCAGTGGTGGAACACCCTTGTGTCAGTGGTACCAACGGAATGAGTTAATTGTGAATTTTTCCAACAGGAATTTCATAAGAAATACATCAGTCCTAGGTTTATTGATAGAAGTGCAAGGAGTTTCTAGAACTGAAACAGGGTCGAATGACCGTAACAGACTAGAGCGTGAGTTCGTGAGACTCAGTAAATACGCTCGAGAATATGTATCCATCGAGGCCCTCATGTGTAAAAGGTTCGAAGATGGTTTAAATGAGGATATTAAAATGGAACGCCCTGACATTGGGCCTGAAAGAATGGGCCATGTGGGCCCAATGGGCTTATGGTCCCACACGGGTCGTTGTCTTTGGACTTACGAGAATTAGTGGACCGGCTGTGTCATACACGTGGCTATGGACAAATCTAGATTAAGTACTGAATGGCGTGTTGGTGTGATGGCTAAGAGGTTTGGGAGTGTTGGAGAAGTCCTAGGTTCAAACCTGGGCCTTAGCAAAAATTTATATTTTTCTCTTATGGGAGCTTTGACATTAGTGGGTAGGCTTTAAGAATATTTTTGGTGAAAGCATGAGACAAAAAGGAGTGTGATGTAATGGCAAAGTAACGCCACTTAGGGGAGAAGGAAGTGACACCATAGATGAAGCAAGGGGTCCAAGGTTCAAGTCTTGGCTCTTGCAATTTATTTTGGTTTCCTTTTTAAATAAATCTAGAAACGAGTAGGCGAGCTTTAAAGTTAAATGTGTTGGACTTATGACACAAAGGAGCTTGTGTCCTAATGGTGGTGGCGAGACATGGTTATTGAGAGGACTATGGTTCGAATCCCTTTGCACGCAAAGGTTGATTATTTTGCTAATGCTTTAATTTTGGGGGATTGATGGAGAATCCCACATCAGGAAGCTAACATGAGAATAGGTGAAAAGCTGGCTTTAAATAGAGCAAACCATAAGGAGAGTAGGCATACCTTTCTTGGCTTATCCCTTTCACTTTGTGGTGTGTTCATTGGGTTAGGCGTTGGATCATTCGTTGGTCTGTATACCGATGGGTCACGGTGGTGGTGACTGAAGTTGGTCAACACACTCTTTGGGAGTCAAGGGTATGATTACTGTAGGCTTCTGGGCATAGCAGTGTTCGGAGCATAGACAAACTTCAGATTCGTATCAGGTGTGTACTTCTAACCCTTATTTGATAGGCTGAAATGGGCTAAATGGGCCCGACAAGCCCGTGGGCCCAGATAAGTAAAAATTGTTAAATTGGATATAAATTACGAGCTAATTAAGTGGGTTGTATGGCTTGGAATAGATTTGGGCTTGAGGGGTCGTATAAATGTGAATGGGCCTGATGGGCCATATAAATGTGATTGGGCCTGATGGGCTATATAAATGTATGTGGACTCGTTAGGGTTTTGTAGTGGACTTTTGGGCTAGTATCTAATAATTGTTTAAGCAGAAATAAAACTTAATTAATCAATTAAGTGTGACTGTGGACAAGTCATAGGGTTGAAGTGTGGCAATGGGTATATGCATGTCTAGGAGTGGATCTAGGGAGAGCTTGATACTTAACCGGTCTTAAAGACTCACCTCCTCTTCTCTGGAATCCTACCTGGTGCATAGTATCTGTTCACTTTAACCAACGAGGACTTGTTGACGGACCAAGGTACGTAATTAGACCCATTGTATTAAGAAATTACTGAATTACCCTCAGTTTGCAAAATTACCAAAATACCCCTGGTTTACAAAATTACAGAAATACCTCTGATTTGCGAAATTACTGAATTACCCTCGATTTGCAAAATTACAGAAATACCTCTATAGGGTAAAATTACTTAAATACCCCCATTTACAAAATTATCGAAATACCCTCAGTTTGGAGAATTACCAAAATACCCCTAGTTTACAAAATTACAGAAATACCCTAGCTTTACAAAATTATTGAAATACCCCTGGTTTGTAAAATTACCAAAATACCCTCGAATTATAAAATTACAGAAATACCCCTAATTCGTAAAATTATCGAAATACCCTCGATTTGTGAAAAATTATCGAAACACCCATGCATTGCAAAATTACCGAAATACCTCTAGATTGTGAAATTACTGAAATACCCTCATAGTGTAGGATTACCAAAATACCCCTGTAGGGTAGAATTACTGAAATACCTCTATAGGTTAGAATTACGATTATGCCCTCGAGGGTTGGTAACTGTTTTGGAACTATTTTAAGCTATAAATGTGACTATCTTTCGTAAGCATGCTATGTGATATACATATTAATGTATGGGCCCACCTTGAGCTATGTAACAGGCTTTTAGGCCTAGTAAATTTGTAACTTTCATAATAGTAACTTAAATGCTCCGGATAAATATGAAATTGTTAATGGGGCTAGAATGTGTACTTGGGCCCACGATGAGATGATGACCGATATGCTTAAGGGAAAAATGACTAAAATGCCCTTGTATGATATATGTACGATTTGTATGTCATATGTGTATTATGATGCATTCATGAGATATTATGTTGCATTTGGGCAGGAATTTTGATAAGGAGGAAGATATGCGAGGATCGCATAGTCGCTTGACGACTGTGGATCCACCGGTGGCTTTTAAGCCCATTATATAACTAGCAGCTCTGCTGCAACGATTGAGTTAGTGCCGCAATTGGTGCTACCATTGGAGTGTAGGGATAGGTGGGTTGATATGTATATCCCCACAGGAGTGTAGGGTTAGAAGGGAAAATGGAGTGCAAGGTTGGATTGGGATGAGAGCATTGCATACATATGATATTGATGTGATATGGGCTCAGGCCCAACTGAGGCCACTATGGGCTAAGGCCTAAAGGCCACCGATATTGAATAGGGCTTAGGCCCTCCTGATTCTGTTAAAGGGCTCCAACCCAGATTGATTCTGTTTTTGTTTCTGTTTACTGACTGTTACTCTAATAAGAGGATTACACATTGAGTTTTTGCAAACTCACCCCGTTTATTAACCTTTCAGGTAATTCCCAACCTTGGACTGATCGGAGCTACGAGGGACTCGAAGAAGGCTACACTGTATTTCTATTAAATTATTCATGAATACTTTAATTTGGTTTTGAGGTGTAATAAGGCCTTTATAATTTTTGAATTTTATCTTTGGGTTTTTTATTTTATTTTATTTACTTTGATTTAGAACAATTAGAAGTAAATTGCAGTTTTTCAAAACAATAACTGTTTTCAAACACTATGTTTCCGCAACTGATTAAATTAAGCTTCCACAACAAAGAAGGTTTTAAAGGTAATGATGTTTTTTAAAAAGGGATTAACTTTTAATAACCCATGTTTTGAAAATAAACAAACACAAGTTTTAGTTGGAATTGATCAAGTGTAAACTGATGATTTACACAAATCTTTAGTAAGAAGGGTTTTCAATGAAAACTTGGTTTTCATAAAACACTTCGATGTGACACGCAGACTCGGTTGTAACGTCCAGGCCGGGTTTGGAGTGTTACATAAAATATTTGTTGGTATTCTTGAATTGAAAAAGTTTGTGGTACTCGTGGATAGAGCTTACAAGGCCAAGGAGTTGGCCAATGAGAGGAGGAAAGCTGAGATGGAGTCTCGTGACTCGAGAAAGAGACAGTTGGGCAAGTCGTTCCAATCCTCTTCTAAGAGATCAAAGGAATTTACTACGTGATCAGCTATTTCAGCGGGGTTTTCAAGTAAGAGTAAAGGTAAACAGTATTCAGTCTCCAAAGCTCAGACCACCTCAGTTGCGAGTGTGGGTAATACTCAACCTAGTAGGCCGAATGCCCCTAGTATGGTAGATGCCACCTCGGTGAATGTCGGGCACATGAACAGACTTGCTTCAAATGTGGTTCTCAAGACCACTTTATTAGAGAGTGCCCCGAGATGGTCGAAAAAGATAAAGATCAGAGTGCAAGATCGGGAAATGCTCCCTCTAGAGGTAGACCCCAGAGAAACTCAGGTACGGGAGCAAGTAGTAAAGGCACACCAAAAGAACAGACTATGAGACCTGAAGGTAGAGCCCCGACAAGGACGTACGCCATTCGTGCTCGCGAAGAGGCGTCCTCACCTGATGTAATTATGGGTACATTTTCTCTCCATGAAACTTCTGTTAATGCTTTGATTGATCCAGGATCTACCCACTCATATGTTTGCATGAAATTAGCTTCTAGCATGAATATACCTATAGAACCTACGAAATTTGTGAAAAAGTTTCCAATCCCCTAGGGAAAATGCATGTTGGTAGACAAAGAATATAGAGATTGTCCTTTGATGATTAAGGGTTATTGTTTTCCCACTAACCTCATGCTTTTGCCATTCGATGAATTCGATGTAATCCTTGGTATGGATTGGTTAATCACTTATGATGTGATAGTCAATTGTGGTAGAAAGTTTATTGAACTGAAATGTGAAAATGGTGATACACTTTGAGTTGAATCATATGAATCCGAGAGTTTGCCTACAGTGATTTCTTCCATGGTCGCTCAGAGATGTATAAGAAAAGGGTATGACGCTTGCCTTGCTTTTGTGATGAATACAAGGAGTTAGAGTTAAAAATTGAGTTTGTGCCAGTAGTTTGCAAGTATCAAGATGTATTCCCGGAAGAGTTACCCAAATTGCCTTCGGTTAGAGAGGTAGAATTTGGTATAGAGTTGGCTCTAGGTACTACTCTTATTTCTATTGCTTCTTACAAAATGGCTCCGACAGAGTTAAAGGAGTTGAAGGCTCAGCTGCAAGAATTGACAGATAAGGGTTTTGCGAGGCCAAGTCATTCCCCGTGGGGTGCTCCCGTATTATTCGTGAAAAGAAAGATGGTTCGATGAGGTTGTGTATAGATTATCGGCAACTTAACAAGGTGAACATAAAGAACAAGTATCCTTTGCCAATGATCGACAATTTATTTGATTAGTTGAGATGAGCTACAATGTTCTCCAAGATAGACTTGAGATCTGGATATTACCAGTTAAGAGTTAAGGAGTCCGACGTGCCGAAGACTACATTTCGGACGAGGTATGGCCATTATGAATTTTTTATCATGCCATTCGGTCTAACTAATGCCCCTGCAGTATTTATGGATTTAATGAACCGTATCTTTCGGCCATACTTGGATAAATTTATTGTAGTCTTTATTGATGACATCCTGATTTATTCTCATGATGAGAAAGAACATGCTGAGAATTTGAGGACAATTTTGCAAACTCTACGAGATAAGCAGCTTTATGCCAAATTTAGTAAAAGTGAATTTTGGTTTAAAGAAGTTAGATTTTTGGGCCACATCGTGTCGGGTGATGGCATCAGAGTTGATCCAAATAAGATCTCAGCAATTGTTGAATGGAAGCCACCGAGAAATGTATCCGAGGTTAGAAGCTTCTTGGGTTTGGCTAGCTATTACCGAAGGTTCATCAAAAGATTTTCCATGATTGCTACTCCAATGCAAAGCTATTGCAAAAAGATGTTAAGTTTGAGTGGACAGAAAAGTGCCAGCAAAGTTTTGAGAAGTTAAAGACATTGTTGACTGAAGCTCTTATTCTAATGCAACCTGAACCCAGAAAGGAGTTCGTAGTTTACAGCGATGCATCCTTAAATGGATTAGGCTACGTGCTTATGCAAGAAGGCAAGGTGATTGCTTACGCCTCAAGACAGTTGAAACCTCATGAAAAGAATTATCCGACTCATAACTTGGAGTTGGCCGCAATAGTGTTTGCATTAAAGATTTAGAGGCACCATTTATACGATGAGCAGTGCCAAGTGTTCACTGATCACAAGAGTCTTAAGTACTAGACGACACAAAGAGATTTGAATTTACGGCAACGGAGATGGCTGAAGTTATTAAAAGATTATGAGATGGTCATTGATTACCACCCGGGAAAAGCGAATGTTGTTTTCGATGCTTTAAGTCAAAAATCGCTATTTTCCTTGAGAGCTATGAGTGCACAGTTGACCTTAACCGATGATGGTTCAGTTTTAGCAGAAATGAGAGCTAAACCAATGTTCATTCAAGAGATTTGTAAAGCACAGTTAGGTGACAGAGAATTACAAGCCAAGAAAGTTCAGTGTGAATCGAGTACTGACTCAGATTTTCAGATCGATTCAGAGGGTTGTGTAAGGTTTCAAGGCCGAATTTGTGTACCTAAAGATGATGAGCTTATTTGAGGAATTCTATATGAAGCACATAGTAGTTGCATGTCCATTCACCCCAGTAGTACCAAAATGTACAATGATTTGAAGAAATGGTATTGGTGGCTGAACATGAAATGAGATATCTCCGAGTTTGTATCGAAGTGTTTGATTTGCGAGCAAGTGCAAGTAGAACACCAAGTACCCTCGGGTTTATTACAGCCTATCATGGTTCCCGAGTGGAAATGGGACCGTGTTACCATGGATTTTGTGACGGGTTTGCCAATGACACTGAAAAAGAAAGACGTTGTTTGGGTTGTGGTTGACAAGCTTACAAAGTCAGCTCATTTTATAGTAGTGCGTACAGATTATTCACTTGACAAGTTAGCTGACTTGTATATTTCAGAGATAGTGAGATTGCACAAAGTACCATTATTGATTATCTTGGATAGAGATCCAAGATTCACGTCACTATTTTAGTAGAAACTATAAGAAGCTTTGGGTACAAAGTTAAACTGCAGTACCGCTTTCCATCCACAGACCGACGGTCAGTCGGAGAGAGTAATACAGATACTTGAGGATATGCTCAGATGTTACGTATTAGAGTTTCAAGGTAGTTGGGAAAAATACCTACCTCTGGTCGAATTTGCCTACAACAACAGTTTTCAGTCGAGCCTAAAAATGGCACCTCATGAGGCATTGTATGGGCATAAGTGTCAAATGCCTTTATATTGGACTGAGCTCAAGGAAAATTAGATTCACGGGGTTGATCTAGTCAAGGAAATAGAAGAGAAAGTAAAAGTGATTCGTGACTTCTTGAAAGCTACTTCCGATAGACAAAAGTCATATACGAATTTGAAGCGAAAAGAAATTGAGTTTCAAGTCAGAGATAAAGTATTTTTAAAAGTTTCTCCGCGGAGGAAAGTTCTTAGATTTGGCAAAAAAGTTAAACTAAGTCTGCATTTTATTGGACTTTATGAGGTCACCAAAAGGATAGGGCCTGTAACTTATCAGCTAGCTTTACCGTCTGAGTTGGAAAAGACCCATGATGTATTTCACGTGTCCATGTTGTGAAACTACCAATCAAACGCTTTGCATGTGATTACCCCGACAGAGATTGAAATTCAACCGGACATGACTTATGGTAAAGAGCCGGTTAAAATTCTAGCTCGAGAAGTCAAACAATTAAGAAATAAAAATATAGCCCTTGTGAAAGTATTATTTCAAAGACATGGGGTAGAAGAGTCAATATGGGAGCTTGAGGAAAACATGAGAACCCAATATCCCAACCTGTTCACTGGTAAGATTTTTGGGGACGAAAATCCCTAAGGGGGAGAATTGTAACAACCCGAATTAGGGCCTAGTCAGAATAATGGTTTCAAGACCACAAATCTAAAGTAGAAAAATATATATTTCATGATTATTTTTGAGTTTATGACATGCTTGCATGATAATGAGAAAATTTCATGAAGGAAATTTTATGAAAGAGTGATTAATTTGTCTTTTAGGACTACATTGCAAAAATTGTAAAATATGAGTTTCTAGAAGTGTTAAGGATGAATGAAATAGCATTAGAAAAATTATTAAAGGTCCTTATTTAGCAATTAGACCAATTTTTAGCATTATGGACAAAAATGCCCATGGAAGGAAAAATGCCATGGTCTTTTGGTTAATTAATGAAATAAAAAGGGAAAAAGAACCAAAAAGGTGTCCATCTTTTTCCTCCTTGTGCCGAATTTGAAGAGTCACCATAGCTAGGGTTTTGTCATCTTTTCAAGCTCAAAGTAAGTGCCTCCAAGCGCAGTTTTTAATGTTCTTCGTATTTTTTAAATCCTCGTAACTTGATTTATCTATTTCTACCACTAATTTGAGTTAGGGTTTATGTTCAAAAATATACCCATACATGACATGCATATATTTTGATGTCTAGTGGTAGAAATGAAATTTTGAAGTGTAGTAAACATTTTTTTCTAAGTGATTTTTCATGAAAATCCCTCATAGGGACTAAATTGGAAAAGTATGAAAATAAGTAGTAAAAGTGTGAATTGATGAGAAATAGGGGCTGTTATGAGCACTAATAAAATTTGGCTAGGCTTGGGTAACCAAGAAAATAAGTACATTCATTATACGAGCCTAGGGACCATTTTGCAAATATACAAAAGTTTAGGGGAAAAATTATAAATTTTTCCAAAGTATCAATTGTGGGTTATTTAGCCAATGTGAGTGTCAAATATGTTTAATTTGTCATTTTAGATCAAGAAACACGAAGCCCGGACTAAAACTAGGGAAAAAGTAAGGTGGTGATTAAACCGAGCATTCACCTGCATTTTGGATCCGAGGTAAGTTGTATGCAATAAATTAGCTTTATGCTTTATGAAAATTTATTGTGATGATTTTTATGAAATTATGTTACTTTCATGAATTTGATGAATATGAAATTATTCAAGAAAAGACGAAGTATTAGTTGAGAAGTCCTGATTAATTTTTAAAGAATATGAAGGGTACCGTAGTCATAACAAGAGAAATTGTAGGTCCCATGTAAGGCCATGTCTGGGACATGGCATCGGCACCGACCCGAGATCCCATGTAAGATCATGTTTAGGACATGGCATTGGCATTGACATGTGGTCCCGTATAAGACCATGTCTGGGACATGGCGTCGGCATCGAGAGGAGACTTAGATACCCTGTAAGACCATGTCTGGGACATGGCGTTGGTATCTAAGAGAGATTCCATGTAAGACCATGTCTGGGACATGGCATCGACACCATTTTTAGACCTCGTGTAAGACCATGTTTGGGCCATGGCATCGACATCGATACAAGATCCCGTGTAAGACCATATCTGGGATATGGCTTCGGCATCGACTTGAGATCCCATATAAGATCATATCTGGGATATGGGATTTGCATCTTATCATGAGAATGACATTCGAGTATCCTTCGGTATTCTAGGTAAATTATCAAGAAAAGTATTCAAGTTAATAAAGTTATTGAGAAATACTAAAGTTTTATGATGAGTGATATAGGTGTATATGACTAAGGTTCAAGAAAATGAACATCCAATGACATGGGTGTGATGGTGAGAAAAGCATGAGTAAGAATACGGAATGATATGAACATGTCAGTAAGAAAGAGTATGAGTAAGCCATGTTATGGTGTAAATAATTTTTATGACATTTCATGATACCTCGTTTGAATGGTTATTCTATGATTTAAGTTGCTATTTCATTTCATGCAACTTACAAGCATTTATGCTTACACCCTTTCTTTTCTCTCTTCCTTGTAGTCTTGCCAATCTAGCTCGGGGATCGTTGAAAGTCAGAGCTCGAATTCACACTATTAAGCCTTCCATTTTGGTATAGCATAGTTTAGCTATTTTGAGTATGGCATGTATAGAAATCTTTGTCATTTTGGTATGTGTCATCTTGGGTAGCCAAATGTGTTGGCTATTGGTATCACTCAAGTCATGTTGTAATAGCCTTTAGAAATGGGCTAATATTGTTTAATATAATTCTATGCAATGTTGATGGATTTATGAAAGTGCAAGTTGCATGTTGAATGTAGGAAGAAGGTATGATGATGAATGCTTGATCATTATATGTATTTCGTGGCAAGAGAATGCCTTAAATTTTAGGGATTAAGAATTTATGAATGTCATATTACGTGTTGTTGAAGTTGGCCTTGTGTTTGGTTGAATTTCAAGGTGGCAAAGCCTGTGTGTCTCAACCATGTGGAGAGCACGGCCTAGCACATAGGCGTGTGGCTTGGCCGTGTGCCCAAATTTTCATGCTGACGTCATAAACAGAATGTCTAGGTTTTTACACATAAGCTAAGGCACGGCCGTGTTGAGATCGTGTGGAGGACACGGGCCTGGGACATGGGCGTGTGCCATGCCATGTGAAAACCCCTGTAGGTTCAAAATGAAAAATAAATTCAACACGAGCGAGGGACATGAGCGTGTGTGACCACACGGCCTGCCCACACGGGCATGTCCCACTTCACACGGACATGTAGCCCTGTTATACGCAAAAATTTCATAAGTGCTCAGAAGTTCTCGAATTGAATCTAAATCACTTCTGATGTATGTTTTGGGCCTCATAGGCCCATGATAAGGATATTCAGAAAATGAATGAAAAGTTTTAAGTGGAAATGAAGTTTTATAGCTCGAGTTTATTTGTTTAAGCATGATTGAGTACAGTAATGCCCCGTACCCCATCCCGGCATCAGACTCGGGTAAGGGGTGTTACACCCAGATCATGTTGATTTAGTCTATTGTCGCGACATCGACCTTGGTGGTCGCAAACTTGACCAATTTGATAGAATGTTTTCTTTATATCAGAGGTTGATGTCGCGACATCAGTACACCATTGTAATGTTGGATTTGGTTCCATAAGTGTAGTATATTCGTTTGTACACTTGTAATTTTTTCAAATAAATTAGTTAATAAATTTTTTGTGAGATTACATTAATACCTTTTTAATATTTTCCTCATGTGGTTTTTGTATGTAAAGAAAATGTCACGCCCCATATTTTTATTTTTAATTTCGTCAGTTCATGTGCAAGCAATTTAAGTAGCATAGTGGTAATGAGCTTAATAAATCCCCCTAAGATCCCATTTTCAATTCCCCTCATCTACATATTTTTATTTATCTTTTAGCATTAAAAAGGTTGGTTAACACCCCCTTGCCGTTTACCCAAAGTTGCCATAAGGGAGAAGGTTCTTTTCTTCCTTAAAATTGCTATTCTTTCCTCCAATAGCGCATGTTTTTCTCCTTATGTTCATTCAGTTTCCCTTATTTCCCCTTGAACCACCCCATTTCCAAATTTTCCCTCTCCCCCATTGACTTTGCCATCCCATGCACCTAGACACCCAAAATCCCTATTTGTTTTTCATTTCAACTTTCTCTCCTTATTTTTCTCTTTTTTCCTCCTCCTTCAAACACCATTTCTTTTACATTTTTCCACCAAATCACCACTGTTGGCCACCACTTTATCACCAAATCACCACCACGACACCACTAAAACATCTTCCCTATTCCACTCTTCCTTCACATTTCATCACTGTCGCACCGTCACCGCACCATCGTCGTACCGTCGTTGTAGCACTGCTGCACCGCCACGGTCATTAGTCACTATTCCTCATCGATTTTCATTTTCTCTTCATTTCTTTAGTTTTTATTGAATTTCTATTCCTCCTCTCCTATTTTCATATATCGTTTCTATGTTCTAATCTAATCATTTCTTTTATTTTTTATGATGATCACTGCTTAGATAATTCTCCTCCATTGAACTGTTATTTCGATAATATTTGATCTCTCCAACTCCATCTTGGTAACGTAAGTACCAATGGGAAAAACCTATATCAATTTTCCATTGCATATAACCAAGTATAAGGAGTGATTTTTACGTGATTACTTTTGAAGGGTTGATTTTATTATTTAGATTCTCTTCATCCATAAGAAATCAATCGGATTTCTTCATAGAAAAGAAATAAGAGTAAGTTCTCTTCTCAATCCTTTATGAAATAGAAATTGCATTCTTGGAAAAAACTAATAAACATATGTGATAATAATCGTTATTTGAATCAGATCAAGTGGGAGATCTATCTAATTTTGCCATCACTAAAGGTTGGGGATTTGATCTAGAGGCAAGGCTAATTATTAGGTGTGGGTTTAACTTAATAGAAAAATTACATATGAGATTTATTGTCAAATATATATATTTATTCAAAATTGAAATCTTGTTAAAGATCTCCATAATGTGAAATATTGAGAATACATTATTTATTCAAAAAGGGATGTTAAATTCATAAAAAGGGTGATACTGAAGTAAGTACTTCGAACTAATCATTTTATGATCATATATTGTAAATAATGTGATTTAATACTTGTTTTGAAATTATGTATATATTTTCATTTCTCATGATGTGTGATATGATGACATTATATGATAGGCATGATATATAAATCATGCCACCTATATTGAGATTGAGATATGATTCGCATGTAAAGAGGAAGACTTTTGGTAGTTTTTTTTTTTTTTTTGCAATAGAAAGTGGCTTGACCACAATGATATATAGTGGCTTGACCACAATTATATATAGTGGCTTAACCACAAAGTTATTTACTGGCTTGACTACAACGATATACAGTGGCTTGTTCACAATGTGGTGCGCTATTGGATGGACAAGTTCTGGGGAACTCCTTATTGGTGTGTAGTAGAGTGGGTAGGAATGTTTTCTGACAAAATTGTGTTGATTTTTGAAAAAGTTTGCATTGATGTCCTCATGCACATTGCTTATTATGAAATATCTTGAAATATAAATGTTCCTATATTCACAATATGTATGTCTAGATTGTGATTTCTTTTAAGTTGAATCCATGCTTTAAAAGCTCACCCCATTTAAATTCCTCACTTTTTAGATAACCCTTGAGGATAGGACATGGGCATGGCTAAAGGAGTACTCAAACGTTTTTATATAAACATTTATACTTTTTTTTTTTGGTATTTAGATTGTTTAATTACTTTTTGTGGAATCATGGCATGGGACATTGATTTTTGGATTTTGGGTTGATTTTGCATGATTTGGTTTCAAAACAATTGTTATAAATGGTTTATCAAATTAGTACGAAAAACTAGATTTTTTTAACGTGATTTCGATTTGACCTAATGATTTTATCTCAAATTCAAGAACACGTTTTTCCTAAACTGTAATCTATGTTATTTGGTTAATCAATATTTCATGAAATGTATTGAATAATGATTTTAAATCAACAAATATGATTTTTGTCAATCTTCCACTACGACATTTTCAAATTAAGATGTTTGCTTCAAATGCTCAAATTTAGTCTTTTCAAATTTATTTGATTTCTGAAAATATCTTTCCTAAGAAGTTCAAAGAGACTACTTTAGATTTTCTTAAGCAAATCAACATGTTGATTTTAAATAAAAGAGATAACAATTCTTGAAAGAAAACAGCTAAATGTTTTCTTCTCTATCATCATGGCCAATGTGATCTTTGAGATTCAGCCATAACGTCTAGGTCGAGTTTAGGGGGTTACAGAAAAATAGAAGCAAATATTAGCTCAATGGTTGTCGAATGTCTAACTAATACTTGTAGACGAAAAAATAGCTTATATTTGTAGATGAACCTAAACATGTCCTTAGTCTAATAAAAAATGAGAAAATCGATTGAAAGACTAATATGTTGTCTATCAATTCCAATTAGAGAGATGTTTTGTCTTAGGCATCGAAACAGATGACTCCTAGAAGATTGTAACAGCCCGATTTTGGGCTAAGTCAGAACTGTGATTTCTAAACCATAAATCTGAGTTCAGAGAAATTATTTTTAATATTATTATATGTGTTATAGTATGATTATATGAGTGTATGAAAATTTTGGTGAATTAATTTTAGCGATTGTGAGCTTAATTGCGAAAAATGACTAAATCGCATAAAAGGAAAAAGTTTTATTTTACTAGCTAACGTTGTTAAATAGCTAAGGAACATAATGTAGAGGTCTTTAATGGAAAAATACACCTATTTTATAGTGATGGCCGACCAAGGAGACAAGAAAATTTGAAAAGTCAAAATTAGGTGAAATTTGGTGGCTAATTTTGACTAGAAATAAAATAGAATAAACAAAAAGGCTTCATCTTTTTCATTTCTTTCTTCCCCACCGAAAATGGCAGCAAACATGGGGGTTTTAAGAGCTCAAACTTTCAGCCACCTATTTCTCTTGCAAGTAAGTGATTTTGATGGCCTTTCTTAATGATTTTTGTGTTTTTGGAACCCTTAAAGCTTAATTTAGCTAATAAGGGGACTATTTTGCAAAATGTTTGAAATTCTAGGGTTTTTCCATGAGTTTTTTGCTGAAATTTTATTGAATAAAATGAATCTTGGTTGTCAAATAAACAACTTTTGTGAAAGGATTTTCATGAAAACACCTAGATTGGACCCTTCTGTAGAAGTTGTAAAATAGATGGTAATTATGTGAAATAATTGGAATTAGGAGCTGCTATAAGAGTAATAAAGGTTCGACTAAGCTTAGGAAATGAATAAATTTAATGAAAATTATTTTACGAGCCTAGGGGTAAAATCGTAATTATGTAAAAGTTTAGGGGCAAAACTATAAATTTTCCAAAATATGTTTTATGGGCTGCTAGTATTAATTATAAAATTTGGCTAAGCATGGATTGTGTTTAATTTCATGAATTTGCACTTTTAAGCGATAGGGACTAAATTGCAAAAATGTGAAACATTAGGAGGCAAAAGTTTAAAGTTGCCTTAATGTGAATTGTAGACTAAATAGTCTAAATTGATCGCTAAATAAGTAAATGTTGTTATTATATAGATTGAGGGAGGTGAGATTTGGGCAGAGAATGAGGGAAAACAAAGGATTGGATTACTCGACTTAGGTCGTTGTTTTGGCTAACGAGGTAAGTTCATATGGTTATTTTATAGTGATCAATTATTAAATTAGAAAGGATATAATGTATTATTCCATACGTTTGTATTGAATCATGATAATCTAAAAATATGAGATTGAATTGAAAGATCCGTTTAAGGAAAATACAGGGTTGAGCACAATCGGACTAAGACTTGTGATAAATTGATGAAAAAGACCATGGTTGGACCATGGCGACACGAGAGCCAGTGTAAAACCATGTCTGGGACATGGCATCAACCTCGATGTGTGTCAGTGTAAGACCATGTCTAGGACATGGCATCGGCATCGATAGATGAGAGCTAGTGTAAGACCATGCCTGAGACATGGCATCGGCCTCGACGTATGAGAGTCAGTGTAAGACCATGTCTGGGACATGGCATTGACTTTGATATGTGAGCTAGTGTAAGACCATGTCTGAGACATGGCATCAGCATGGATGTGAGTGCTAGTGTAAGACCATGTCTGGGACATGGCATCAGCCTCGATGTATGTCAGTGCAAGACCATGTCTGGGACATGGCATCAGCATCGATAGATGAGAGCCAATGGAAGACCATGTCTGGGACATGGCATCATCCTCGACATATAAGAGTCAGTGTAAGACCATGTCTAAGACATGGCATTGACATTGATATGTGAGCCAGTGTAAGACCATGTCTGGGACATGGCATCGGCGTGGATGTGAGTGCTAGTGTAAGACCATGTCTGGGACATGGCATCCGCCTCAATATGTGTCAATGTAGACCATGTTTGGGACATGACATCAGCACCAATATGTGAGAATAAAATTTGTTTAAATCATGTTTATAGTGTTTATGCCTCAGTCGATTATATTTTCAATTAAACTCAAGTATGTATTTCAATCATACGTGATTGGATGCATTAGAATTAGCTGAGAGATCCTAACTAGACGATGGCTAGTAGGCATAATAATTGAAATGTGCATACTTAATTTAGATCCTAGCCTGACTAAATTGAAGGCTCATAATAACTTTGACGAGCTCTGTTATCCTGCATAGTTTTTAGGTTTATGTGATTAAACTGTTTCAAACTTGACCTGTCCCTGTTACTTCACGTGAATCCTAAGAAACCCTTAGTTTAATATGAATAGTAAAATGCATGTTTTACTAAGTAAACGATTCCGAGAGGACTTAATACTCATGAAAGATCAAGTTGCCATGGAATATTTTTTGAACACTATTCAACATGAGGAAAATGCACTAAGTTGAAAGATGTAATTATCCTTGCATTATCATGTTATAGATTGTTGAATTTTGTGTCTTTACTGCTGAATTCATTTTATACATCTCATTTCATACTTTGTATTTAGATCAAATTTCATTAGTGATCATATTACATTTAGTAATTATTTTTACATCACACCACTCAAAAATATTGTGTTTTTATCACCAGATTGTTAACTCAAATTTTACAATTAATTGATTAACATACACAGTCCCTGTGGAGATGATAACTTTTTTACTTATTACTTGATAATGACTGTGTACACTTGTACAAATCAAGTGTTACACTTTCCCAAATAGTTGATCAGTTGAGTAACCCTATAAAATAATTAATAGATTATACATCCACTCGTTAATCCCCACAGAGGGATTAGTTCCTCATGGCTTTCATAGACAATATGAAATCGATATAAAGAGAAAGCATGCTATTTAAATCTACAAGATAAAGTAAATGAAAGAGCCTGATTATATTAAAATTAAGCACAAGTCCATAGAGTTTGAATGCTTCCACAATTTAGATATCTTGAAATCAACAAGAGCAAATAAAAGAAATCTAAAACCTAAGAATGAAAGAAAACTAAACTAAATTTTAGAGAGAGAATTTAGGCTAAGGGAATGATGTCTATAACATGTGCCAAAGGAGCCTATTTGTAGCTTTTAGGTAGCCGTCGTCCTTAACCCTAAGTTAGTTGACGTTCTCAAGCTTAAAGTTTGATTGTGCAGACCAAAATGCCCCTGTTTCGTATTTAATTTCTGTCACAGTCATTTTTGTGACACACTAGGACCTGTGTCGTGACATAGAAATCAGTATACTCATTTTTAACTATCTTTAGTGTATGTAGCAACACCCTCAATCTGTGTCCTGACTTCAAATGTAGACTTAAGTTTTCTCCATTCTGTTCCCTATGTTGTGACATCAAATCATCCATGTTGTGACATAGCGACCATTATTCATTTAATATGCCTTCTAATGGTCTCTTGGACACTCACAAAGTGCATTAGCTCACCCTTCGACCTCATTCGACCCTTAATGTCAATAAAATACACATTTTGCACATTTTATTGAATGTAAATAAAAATAAAAAAACATAATGAAAATACTTGCATTCAAGCTCCTTAAATGCAAAAACTAGTTTAATCTACTTCACCAAATTACAGTAGATCAGTACTTAAAGTGTAATTAAATGTGAATTCGATAAGTATGAATTATGTACAAATTGTGATGTAAATTGATGTTTATGAATAGAGATTAAGTGTATAAGAACAATAATTAAATGTGTGTATTTGCAAATACTTTAGCCTTGTGATCTCATGAAACCATTGGATATAGTTGGCATGCCATAGGATTGTGAGTACTCACCCTTGAGTTTTGTGATTTGGGCACTGAGGCCTCGGGACATGTTAAACTCTTTGAGTCATTAGTGTGATGGAGATTTATGTATCCAATGTGTGGTGGTAGAGTCCACTTTTATGTTTCATGTTTCCAAGTTGCCAAATTTTCATAGATTGATTAATAGATAAAAATGTTATGTGTAAATGCATGTGAATATATAAGCTAGACATATGAGTTATTTAAGCCTAAATACATTGTTTTATCTTAAGGAATTATCATAAAATGAATTATATATATGAGTTGAGTGTAATTGCATGTGAGCGTGTATGCTAGTTTTATGAATTAATGAAGCATGAACATGTAATGTTAACTCGATTAGAATATGGTTGTGAATGTGTTGTAGAATGCTCTTGCTTAACCTTTGATGTGTATGACTTGTGGTTATTCCAACATTCACTGAGCTTGTTTAAGCTCACACACTCCTCATTAAATCTTTGCAAATAAGTAGTGTTTTCGGTTTGAACGGTGCAGCCAAGGAAGTGATCCTAGCATGGCAATAAGTTTAAGTAGGTGGTGTTATAAACTTTGGGTATTTTGAATAAAGGCAGTGTAGGTTTAGAATTTTGTTTAATTATTATTTGTTATTATGATTTTGTACTTTGGAGTTTTGGTATTGCTTGGAACTATATTTATGAATGTTTGATGATTGGTAATGTGTCTAATGATGCATGTTGAAAGGAATAATTGCTGAGTATGAATATGTCCTCTGTTTTGTTGTGTTCTTATTGATTTGTATAGATGTATCAATATTTGAGCTTAAATATTGATATCTCAATGTTAAAATGTATGTGCAGGAAAACAATAGCTTAATTTGGTATTAATACCCTTTTATGAGTATCGATACTCAGGGTAAAAATATTGATACCTTTATTTATGTATCGATAAAACGTTTTTGGTTTGAAATTAAGTTGGAAAAATAGAATGCTAGTATTAGTATCGATACCTGTTTTACTAAATATTGGTACCTACGTTATTTTATTTTGAAATTTGCTAAGTGGTCTCTAATAATGTATTTAAACTATTTCAAATGTCGTATAATGTTTGTCTAGTCGCAATCACCTTTGAAAATTCCTAAACTAATAAAAATTGTTCTTCCGTGAAGCTATGTGTGCATGTGTAATTGTTATCATATTGATGTAACGTCCTGTAACTCGGGCCCAGCGACTAGACCGGGTGAGGGATGTTATAATTTTCATTAAAACTCCATAATTATCTAAAAACTACTAAAAAGGGAAAAAACACAAACTCGCCTACAAACTACTCAAAGCATAATTTACTTTAAAAAAAAACTTATTTTCACTCAAAGATAAGCTAAATGAGCATGGAAAGACTGAGAATGCCTATATCTAATTACCCCTATCACTACATCAAGCTTTGGCACAAGGTTGAATTTCATTATTGTGTTTCACCCTCAAATGGATGGTCAATCTGAACGTACGATTGAAACATTTTAGCACATGCTGAGGAGTTGTGTGATTGAGTTTGAAGGTAATTGGAGAGGTTCTTACATTAAGTGGAGTTTGCCTATAATAATTATCATTCAAGCATTAAGATGGCACCTTATGAGGCTTTCTGTGGGAGGAAATATAGGTTTCCTTTGTGAAATATACGTCTAGAGTAGAAATCCTACACAAAAGATGTGAAAAAGCGGTATCCGCAAGTAATGGGTCAGATTCTAATATAGTTACAACGGGGTAGGTATGTACTTCAAAGATCGTACCCAAAGGAGGCAAGCATTATATTAATTCTAATTTAAGCATAAATAGATCTAATTAATACTTTAATTAAATTATAGTACGAAAGATTAAAAAAAGGGTTTTAATAAACTATACTAATAATAAGCAAGGACATAAAAGAAAATTAAATAAATGAAAAGTAAGAAATCAAAAAAGAAAATATGTATCAAATCTGGGCATGGGTGATTAGCATGCTTCAGTAATCTTAATCAACTATCGTCTTGAGCTTTCTTATTCAATCAACTATTCAATACCCCAGCAAAATATTTTGATATGTCCACTGAAATACTAAGTCGGTAAGAACTATTTATCTTTCGACCTCATAGTCCAGATTGGTTCAAGGTTAAGGTGCTCACGGATAGGCCATACCAAATTTAGGTTAATTCCCACCTCGATGACTTCCTAGGGTTGTCAAGCCTAGGGTTTCAGTTCTTCCTTTCTTGAACAAATGATCCATTAAAAAATCCCTACAAAATAGTTAATTATTCATACCTCCACCTGCTAATCCCCTACAAGAGGATTAGTTCCTTATGGATCTAGTAAACAATATAAATTTAAATGAAAGAATGAACATAAACCATTTCAAGCCTGATTGTAATGAATTTAAGCACAGAATCCTCACAGAGTTTAAGAATAATTCCAGAATTTGATTTCTTCCTAAAAGTAAATAACAAGAACGAAAATCTAAAACCTAAGAAAATAGAAAATCTAAAGACTAAATCTGAAGATAAATTTATACAAAGTGAAAAAGTATGCTTAATATGTGTTAGCTGAGCCTATTTCTAAACTTAAAATGGTCATTGTCCTTAACCCTAGGTCAGCTGACATTCCCAAGCTTACAATTGCATTGTGCAGACCAAAACACCCTTGGCTCGTATTAATTTCCCGTACAGAGGCAATGTCGTGACATATTAGGTCCTGTGTCATGACATTAAGGGTAGTATGCTCAGCTTCCGGTTGTATTCAAGGGTATATCATGACATCCTTAGGCTTTGTTACGAAATTGAAGGCAATCTTGGACTTTTCTTATTCTACTCCCTATGTTGTGACATCGCATGCCCTGTGTTGCAACCTAGCGGTCAGTATTGCATTAATACGCCTTCTAATGGTCTCCTATATACTCACAAGTTACATTAGCTCACCCATAGGCGTCATTCGACCCCTAAGGTCAATAAAAGACTCAGATTGCACATTTATTAAACTTAACTACACTTACTAAAATGTAACTAAAATGCAACTAAAATGCTTATATGAAAACTAGTTTAATCTGCTACACTGAATTATGACAAATCAAACTCCCTTACACTTAAGTTATTACTTGTCCTTAAGCAACACAAACAAAAATACTAAATGAAAATTTGACCCTTAAGCAAGTATGGTACAAATGTTAACTTTGGAGCACATGAATAGGCGTTTGATATTCACATATAATCTTGGCATGAGATATAAGTAACTTACCACTTTTGGTATTAGACACCTAAGTTCAACATATTGCAAAGCATACAAGCATTAATGGTTTCAAATATAAGAATCCATCCATAGATTACACAAGTAATGTAACAGCCCGGTTTAGACCCTAGTCGAAGCAGTGGTTTTGGAACCACAAATCTGAGGTTGTAAAATTATTTTAATATTATTTTTGGTATTTACATCATATTATTTCATATGTGTAAAATTTTGGTGAATTCATTTTACCGATTAGTTGTCTAATTTGATAAAAGGACTTAATTGCGAAAAATGTAAAAGTGGCTTTCTATTTTTTAAAGTACTTATTTGCTATGGTTTCTTAATTTTAAAGTCCTTAAAATTAAATTGGCCATTGAATAAGGAATGGACGGTTATGGGTTTAAAATGAATGATTTTATATTGTATAAAGGATGGATAAAATTGTAAATTGTATATTAATATGTAATAAATAAAATAAAACATGAAATGGCCATGCATGTTCATATTTTAATGGCCAAATGTTGAGAAAAAAAAGAAAGCCATGGATGTTGTTAAGGGTTCGGCACCTTGAAGTTCAAATTGAGGTATGGATTTTGCTCAGTTTTTTATAATTTTTACGTTTTTGAGATCGTTGCTTCGTATACTAGCTAACCCATGCTTTAATTTTCGAAATTGATTAAAAATTTGTGATTTGCCATTGTTGATAGCTTGATTTTTTGTTGTTTGATGATGAAAAATAAATATTTGATGTTAGATTATCATGTTTTATTAAGTGATTTTTGATAAAAATGCCTATTAAGGACTAAGTTGTAAAATTTGTAAATTGAGGGGTCAAAATATGAAATAAATAAAATTAATGGGCTGCTAGGGACCTAAGGAGAATTCGGCCTAACATGGGCATAATGAAATTTTGAATATTTGGTGTTGTTTTGAATTAGGGACTAAATTGTAAAAATGTGAAATGTTAGGGGCTAAAGTGCAAAATGCCCATATATGTGATTTGGATGAAAATTGTATAAGTACATGATTAAATAAGTTAAATTTGAATTTATTTAGATCAAGAAAAGAGGAAATTGAATTTGGATCGGGAGAAGTCGAAAGTTGTCGAATAGTCGTTCCGGTCTATTCGTGCCCGTACGAGGTAAGTTCATAAGTAAATAAATATTCTCGAATTCAAATGCATATGTTTTATATATTGTCGAATTGAATTGTATTTATATACATATTAGCGAATTGAACTGAGCATGGGATGACTTGTTTCGAGCTGGAATTGATTGAATTATGACGTTCAAAAACCCCGTACAAACCATAGAAATAGTATAGGATACATATGTCATGACATAGGATTTCGAGATGTGTAATCGTGTAAGACCATGTCTGGGACATTGACATCGTATTTGATTTTGTGTAAGACCCTGTCTAGGACAGTGGCATTGATATTTGATAACATGTACGACATATCTGGGATAGGGCATTGTACGAGCATTATGAGTTATCTGAGTATCCTTATTGATTTCCAACGGTTCAACAGGCAATATCGATAAATGAATGACTATGTGAAAGTATATCTGATTCAGGTACGTACGAAGTGTATATGATACTCAAGAATGAAAGGTGAGCATGTTTCAAATGACGATATGTGGAATACATGACAATGAATGAATTGAATGTATACAAATGAACGTTGTGATACATATGCTTGTTATATGAAATTGAAATGAAATAAGCTTAATTATATTTAAGAGTTCGAATGCCATGAGATTGTGGTCCTATGTTTCAAACATGGGATTTATGAAACATGAAACATGGTTTTGAGGTATGCTAGTTTGTTTTGAAAGATGATTAGATAAATGTTATTGATAAGGCTAAATTATTAAATATGTTATGTATATGTAAAAGAGTTAAATAAGCATGTTTTGATATGTTGATTATGTGTTTCGTATGACCGAATGTGATATATATGTGAATGAGGAGTACATATGGTTCGAACAATAGATTTATGAAGCATGTGTAAAATGACTTTAATGTATGGTAGTTTATTTGAGTGTTTTTTTTAATTGATAAATGAGATTGAAA
This sequence comes from Gossypium stocksii, assembly GCA_020496765.1. NCBI lineage: Eukaryota > Viridiplantae > Streptophyta > Magnoliopsida > Malvales > Malvaceae > Gossypium > Gossypium stocksii. The sequence continues at coordinate 52,978,890 of CM035629.1, read as the reverse complement.
TGGTTGAGTTTAAAAGCATGGTTTATATGTTCGTTGATAAATAAGGTAAGTGAAGTTGCTTAATGTGGCAATATGGATTATATGAGAAAGTTGGTTGTATATGTGTATGAGATTAACTAAATTTGGCTTATTTGAATTGAATTATATATGTTACTGTGATGAACTATTTGCTTATGCCTTACTAAGCTTTTAAAGCTAACTTTGTGTGTTTTCCTTATGTTTATAGAGTTTCGGAGACTTGCTCGGCTTAGAAATTATTGGAGACCACATCACACTATCCAGTTTTCACTTCAGTAAATAAATGCTTTGAGTTTTGGTTATGTGGCATGTATAGGCTAGTTTTGATATACTGGTTTTGAAATTAGTGTAAATATATATAGCCATGCGAAAAATGGCTTGTTAATGATGCTAATGTTGGTGATTTTCAGTCATGTATTAGCTTATTTTGAAAGGATGGTTTAAGGTATATTTTGTGTGATGGAATGGTCTTGTGATTCGGCTTGGGTAACAATGTTGTTGATGGATGGGTTTTCGAGTGTGTTACATGTTTTATAAGCTACGTGATGACTTTGTTATATCTCATGAAATTGGCTATTTGGTGTGACACATTATTGACTTATAAGTTGATGTATAATTTGTCTTGTAAATTTTCTTGGAATTGGTAAATGATATGCATACATACCGGGCTAATGATAGATAAATTAAGTACATATGCATATGGCATATTTGTTTGTGGCTCGGTATATATATATGTCAAGTTGGATAGTTTAATGTTTGATTCCTCTTTTGGTTATGTGTATATGTGTTAATGGCAAACCATAGTAGTAAAATGGCTAATTGGATCCGGTTACTTATTAGAAAATAATAATGATTATGTTATAAGTATGTTTTGTTGGGTATATGAATAATTATAAAGTGATATATTGTTGTTTGTATTCAGTCAAGAAATAGTGTAAATAGTTGAATAATGAGTGGAGAACTTGGAATGAATGTTGAGGCTATTTGATGATTGAATCGATGGCTCTTTGTATGATTGAATTTTTGATGTCTAGACATGATTTTTTTTTTGGCATGTAATTTGGGTATGCCTTGACTTGTTATTTGACTTTGGAAATAATTCATGAATATATAGTAAAATGCGCATGAATTTTAGATGTACAAAAGCTATAATTGGCTATTTGGTGATATGACTAATATCTCACATAAGTATGTCTTTTAAGTAGAATAATTTGGCTAGTTATGGCTTAATATGGAACATGTGCAATTTGGTTTTGATGTATGAAAGCTTGATTCGAAACTTGTATAGATTATGAGTAATGATGTAATTGAATTACGAAGCATGATTTGTAATGTAAGTCTTGGTTAGCATGAAATAAGAGTATGGGTTATGCATGAGCCATGATTGGTATGCATGTTTGAAATTGGTTGATATTAAGAATCAAATATGCGCATCTGGTTTAAGTGAATAAATAGATTGTGGTTGTATGAGTTTGGAAATGTTAAAAATGTATAATTATAATTTGATGCCTGAAAAGTGATTTATAACTGTGTTGAACTATGTTTAGTTTGGTAACGCCTCGTAACCCTAATCCAGCGATGGATACGGGTTAGAGGTGTTACAAGTAATTAGGTTATCCTAGCAGAATACAAATAGTCTTTTTTTTTATAAAAAATGACCACAAGGGTTAACTCATTTTATTATGTAACATCACTAAGAACAATATTGTGGATCTCCTTAGGACAATCCATGTCAAAAAGCCAAGTTTTAGCTTCTCTACACATTTTAGTACCTATAAAATCAGCTACTTTATTGCAAGACCAATTTGATCAAACTAATTTAGCCGACTTAAAGTTGTTGAAAGCAGCTTTACACGCCTTGATTCTAGCCCCAATGATGGTAATATCACACTACCCCTGTTCATGATGTTAACACGGCCCACATGATCAGTTTCAAAAAGCCCATCGCCATTAACATTGAACTGACCAGCCAACTTAATGCTTCTTTCAAGAGCTGAACACTCTGCCTCCTTAATTGACATTTTTGTGTCGATGAATCCCCCCACCACCAAGCACAAAACCATCGTTTTCATGAATGATTACCCCATATCCCATTCTATTATCAATCACTATGGCGTCAAAGTTTATTTTAACAGCACATTTGGGAGGTTTATCCCATTTCTTCATTTCATCATTTTGGGATAGCGCAGGTGCATTTAACAAATTGAAAATTTTGAACTATTTTCCAATGTGTAATAGCCTAAATTCGGGCTTAAATGACACAGTGGTTTTGGAACCATGAATCTGAAGTAGAAAATTTATTGCGATAAAGTTTCGAGGTTTATTATACGATTGAATGCATGTGTGAGAATTTGGTTAAGAAATTTTAATGATAAAGTGTCCAATTTGATTTTTAAGACCAAATTGAAAAAGTTGCAAAATGTGTGTTTTAATTGGTAAAGGGATTTGATTGTGATGAGTCCTTAAATTAGAAGTCCTTATGTGGTAATTAGACTAATACAGTTTAGTTTGGACAAAAATGGACATGGAAGGCACAAAATATCAAAGTTTTAGGTGAGAGGCATTTTGGTCATTTGGTTAATAAAGGAATAAAAAGGGAAAATAAGTCAAAAATTGTGTCCATCTTCTCCTACCTTGGTCGAAAATCACAAGAGAGCCATAGCTAGTGTTTCTTCAACTTCCAAGCTTGATAGTAAGTGCATTCTAGCCCTGTTTTCAATGCTCTTTACGTTTTGAAGTCGTTATCACCCGATATACCTATTTCTACCATTGATTTGAACTAGGGTTTATGTTTAAAAATTTAACCATGTATGACATGCATGTATTTTGATGTCTAATGGTAGAATATGAAAATTAGTTGTGTAATAAACGACTTTTACTAAGTGATTTTCGGTGAAAACGTCCAAAAGGACCTATTTGTAAAAGTTGTAAAATAGGTGGTAAAAATCTGATTTGTAAGAAATTGTGGGCTGTTATAAGCATGAGATAGGTTCGGCTAGGCTTGGGTTTTGACAAAAATGAATACATTTCATTTTACGAGCCTAGGGACTAAAGTGTAAATAAGTAAAAAGTTAAAGGCAAAAATGTAAATTTGCCTTAATATGATTTTTGGGTCAAATTGAATAAAAAGAAAAGGTTGTGGACTAAATCGCAAAATTTGTCATTTTTTTACCGAGGTAAGTTTTTATTAAATAATACATCGTTAAATTTATGTTATATGTTGTTATATTGTATAAATTGTATAAATGACTCATTGAATGTATTTGACAAAGCTTCGATAAGTGTTAAGTGAGAAATCCCAATTGAACCTTAGGAATAAAATAGGATATGAGTGACATGTCACTAGGACCTTAAGTGCGATTATGTGATTATGTGACGTCCGGGTACTGGTCTTGTACGACTACCAGTGGCTAGGTAATCCTGCATGTGTTGCAGATACCTATCAGCTTGTGTGAGCAGCACTGAGTAGTTACGTCCCGACCGTCAGCTTGTGTGAGCAGACCTGTGACTAACTCGAGAACGAGCATATATGTGAAATGTGATAAGTGGTAGCTTTGGCTACATATATGTGGCATTAATGTGCAAGTTTTCCGAGTATCCATTAGTATTCTGATGTGTTCAACGGGAATAACGAAAGATATGAAAATGTATGTGTGTTTGTATGATGATGTGGTATAGGTGTGCACGAGAAATTTGTAAGTATGAACGTTATAAGTGGTAATATCATGGTAAGTTGTGTTTGAGTAAGCTTAACATATATGAGCTTAAGGGTAAATGTATTAACTCTCCTTATGTGAATTTGCATAGCTAAGACGCTTTTTATTTGTATATAAACTTATTAAGCTATACAGCTTACCCCTCATTTCTTTTTCCTTTGTCTTATAGTGTCACTAAGCTAGCTCGAGATCGAGACTTGTCAGAGGCTTGCATCACACTATCAGAATTGTTATTTTGGGTATTTGACATTAGTAATCTTTTCGTAAGTATGGCATGTATAGGGACTTGGTCATTTTACTTTATGTCATATTTGGGTTGGCCAAAAATGTTAGCCTAAGTTGAAAGTCGATTTTGTATATGGCTATTTGAAATTGGCAAAGGTGGGTTATTGGTATAATCAATTAAAGATGTTTTTCATGAATGTGGTTGAATGCATGAATGAGTTGATAATTGTGTAATGTCCATGCATGGGATGATGGTATGTCAATGATGAGTGGATGCCTTGATTGTGAAAGTTTGGTTGTTCAATTGTGTTATGATAAGTGTTATTGAATGGGCATAGTGCTATTGTATTTCAGGGTGGCAAATGGCTTGGAAGATAGCCTATATTTTATCCACACCGGTAGGCACACGGTCAGCCCCATGGGCGTGTTGATAGGCCCTGTGTCCCCTGCACCCTAATTAGGCAACACAGAATGCCCAGTAGTAAACACACGAGCAAAGCACGACCGTGTGTCTCAGCCTTGTGAAGGACACAGCCTCAGGACATAGGCGTGTGCCCAGGCCATGTGATGTCTGCACCTTAAATGCGAGAATTAAATTTGCCACACGGCCTAGCACACGAGTGTGTGACTTGGCTGTGTGACCCTCAATTATTGATGATGTCATAAACAGAGAGTTACACGGTTAAGGACCCGGGAGTGTTCCAAGCCACACAGGCGTGTGTGACCAGACGGCCTACACACATGTTCAGGGCCCTGTAGGCCCTTAATATGGACGTTATGAATATGTTTGAAAAGTTTTAATTTTGATGCAAATTTTATGACTCAGTGTGGTATGTTTATGTGTGTTTAAGTCCAGTAACGCCGGGACAAGGTTGCAAGCCCTATCCTAAATAGTCTGTGCTTTGTCTTCTTTACCCTTAAAAAGGAAATTGTTCATACTATTCCAACAATTCCATAAAATGGTAATCAAGTTAGTCATTGCTCTTTTATCTAGAATTCTCAGCATATTTTCCAGCCAATCAATACAGCTATCATAATGCTCCATCATAACTCTCATATCCTAGCTTCCTATGGAAAGGACTTCACGAGAGGTAGGGCAGTCACGAAGACCATGTAGCAGGGTTTCATTCGTAGCTTCACATCTCGGGCATTTTTCGTTAAAACCAATTCTGATAGCAGAAATTTTAATGTTAGTTGGAAGAATCTTGTGACCAACTCTCCAAGGAAACACCCGAATTTTAGGAAGGGTATCAATCTTCCATATAGCCTTCCAATAGAACCTATGTGGACCGAAACCTATCTCTTTAGAAGAAGCCAAGAATAAGCCGACTTCGACGTGAAACAGCCATGGGGGTTGTGGAACCACACAATTCTGTCTTTCTAGCCCTCGTTTCCAATAGATAGGTTATAGATTCTGTCTCCCCAATCTTTTCCATACATCAAGTAGACTTTATCAGTATCCCATTTTCTATCATTCACCAACCAAAGATATCTTACACTGTTGACATCATGATTAGTGTTATGTGGAATGATAGTACTCCCATTTAAATCTTCAAGACCCCAGTTATCAGTCCTAATATTAATATGATCTCCATTCCCTACTTGCCAGCCAAATCCCTTTTTCAACTTAACCACTGCAATAGCTATACTTGACCAAGTGAACGAGGCTTTGTCCCTCCTTTTAGCATTAAAAATATTGCCATCAGGGAAATACTTGGACGACAGAACTTTAAAACAAAGGGAGTCTTTGTTGTTGATGAGTCTCTAGACTTGACAGCCTAAAAGTTCAATTTTGAAAAGTTGCATATCTCAAATGCCAATACCCCCCATCTTTTTTGGCTGACACAAATTCTACCAAGGGAGCATTGACTAATATTTTCCACTCTCCTTTCCAGACCACCATATTCTGCTTATCTTAGACTGAATCTCCTCGATCATGCTTTTAGGGGCCAAGAAATAGAAAATGCATATGTAGGGATGGATTGTAACACTGCTTTAATAAAAATCTCTTTACCTCCATATGAGAGTAATCTTTTAGACCAGCTGTTTATCCTACAAGAAAATCTATTAGTAACCTCAAAAAGGCTTTTCTTTTCCTTTTAACAATAGGAATAGGGAGGCCAAAGTATTTGTCAAGCTTCTCCACAATTTTCATGCCACGGAGCTCACCAAAATATCTTCTTTGATTTCTCAGAGTATTTGGGCTGAATAGAACCATAGATTTTTCATAGTTAATTTCTTGACCAAAGGCAGAGGCAAAATTTTTAAGGATATTAATAACACAATCAACATCACTCTTTTTATTTTGCACAAACAGGAGAGCAATATTAGTGAAGAACAAGTGATTTGTCCTCAGACCATATTTGCTAGCACGAATGCCTCTAAGTGCATTACTATATTGAGCTTGAATAAGCATCTTAGAGAAAGCTTCCATACAAAATAAAAATAGATACAGAGAAAGAAGGTCCCCTTAGCAGAGGCCCCTCTTTGGAATAATAGTCTTCGATATCATATTATTACACTTTATGAAATACCAACACAAGCCATAATTTTATCGGTCCACCATTTTTTGAAACCCATTTTCCACATAACCGCCTTGATGAAATTCCATTCCACGCGATTGTATGCGTTACTCATGTCAATTTTGATGACAAAACCTTTATTTGGTCCGTTTCGAGCATTTTGGAGATAGTGAAGGAGCTCGTGCATGATTAATATGTTGTCATGAATCATTCTCCCGGGATGAAGGTGCTTTGATTTTGGCTTATACAACCTGGGAGTATAGCTTTTAAATAGTTTGCCATAACCATAGCAACAATCTTGTATATATACCTGCACAGACTTATAGGGCGGAAGTTAGTCATATCGCAAGGATATTTAATTTTGGGTATTAAAATAATAATGGTTTCGTTAACCAAAGAAATATTCTCCTGCCCATTAAAAACATCCAAGCAAAACCTCAGAGTATCCTTTCCTACAATATCCCAATGCTGCTTGAAAAAACTTCCAGAGAGACCATCGACACCAGGAGCTTTACTAGGGTCCGTCTGTTTGATGGCTTGAAGAACTTCAGTCTCGGTATACTCCCATGTAAGCCAATCATTATTCTCCTTAGTAATGCATTCCCTGATGAAGCCTAAATCTCTATGGTTGATATTGTTGCCATTTGACCGGAACAAATTCCAAAAATAATTTTTTCCCACCTTACAAATATCTTTGCTATTTGTGGCCTAATCAGCTTAACCATCTTTAAGCTTATCAATCCTATTTTTTTAACCTGCTAGTAGCTTTTGGATGAAAGTACTTAGTGCTGCTATCACCTTCCTTAAGCCATTGGGCCCTCGATCTCTTAACACTATCACCCTTATCAGTCATGTCAATGATTCTGTTGATGATATCCTTAACCCTACTAATCTCTCTCTTTTCATGTTCCACTGTTTATTACGCTGCCAAGGACCAAAAAGCTCACAAACCCTATCCAGCTTGTGACTATAGTTTCCTTCTTCAGTATTCCAAGCCTTTTGAATAATGCTCTTATTTTCATTTTCTTTCGCCCAGCATTCCTCAAAATGGAAATGAATCTTATTATCAATAAGGTTACTCTTTGGTTGATGGCCATATAAATCAAATAAAATAGCATCATGATCTAATTGTGTTTGCCTCACAACACTAGATGAATAAAATGGTATTTTTCCCCTGTTTGGACCATCGTAAGAAATTTATCAAGCCTCTCCTTAATCAACCTATCACCATCCCTATTATTGACCCATGTGAACCAACCACGATCTGATTTAATATCCACGAGGGCCAAGTCATCCAACACATCTCTAAACTCGTTAACATGTGCCTTTACAATCCTGCGCCCACCCTCCTTTTCAGCATCATTCAACATTGCATTAAAATCCCCTCTAACCACCCATTCCTCTTTGACCGCATCTCCTACTCTTCGAAGAAAGTCCTAAGAGCTGCTACTCTCATTTAGATTAGGATGCCCATAAAAGCCAGTGACCCGAATATTTCTGTTGCTGCCCATTTTAACAATAGAATCAATTTGATGCTTAGAGTAAGTTTGTATGGTAACGTCAACCTCATCCTTCCATATCATCGCAAGCCACCACTTCGGCCTTCGAAGTTGACCACAAGCCCGTTTTGTAACCTGCATCTATTTTAAACTTTTTGAAATTCAACAATATTCATTTTAGTCTCACGTAAGAAAATGATATCAGGGTTGTTACCAACTATAAGTTGCTTAAGTTCCTAAATTGTCATAGGAGACCCCAATCCACGACAATTCCAACTTAAAAACTTCATTGATCGTGGCAGGGCTGTTCAACAACCACCGCCTTTGTAGGTGTTAAGCAATCTTGTAGTTTCCTCTGAACTATTCTACTTGGACTTTCTTCAGTTAACTCTCTATTGTTTCCTCTAGCTTTCTTTCTCCTAGCCTTCATTTTGCCTGTTCCATCTCAACGTATTTTCAAAATCCATTTTCCATGATGTGTACTTGATTCTGACTCATCTTTCATGTTTTCAACTTGTTCCGTTTCCATTTTTTAATTAGGTGCATTTGTCCGTATCCCACTAGAAGACCTCTCAGATCTTTGATCAGTTCTATGACCAATCAAGCTACATATATAACAAAATCTAGGCAGTCGCTCATACCGAATTGCACAAACTATCTCCACTTCTTCTTTATCAACATAACGAACAACCCTTCATAAAGGCTTATGGATATAAATAACTCTAATACGCATATATTCTGTCCAACCTCCGTCTCTATCCCGCCAATCTATAGCTAATACTTCCCCTATCGCATTACCTACTTCCATTGCCATTTTCCTATCCATTAACTCCAATTGTATGTTCGAGATACGTACCCAGAAAGGTGAAAGATTAAAGTCATATTCCTCCATCTTTTTGTCTTTAACAAAAAAGACCATACTAAACAGACATTGATCAAACAGCCAATGGGAGAGGTTTAGAATTCCCTTTCTATCTTCTTCAGTGCTAAATTTTACCAAAATGGTACCTTTCTTAAGGGAAACAAAATTGACCTCCTCTTTTGTAAGCCATCGAGACTTTAATACTCGATACATAGCCTTTCGGTTAACTTTTTCTTCCGTCATTTTCCAATTGCCCAGTTTTCAAAACCTTTGGAATTTCTCAACTCATTTTTTGTACTAACAACCCTCATTGCCTCCTCTTCTAAGAATTTTAGATTCGCCAGCCTTGAACTTATATCATCTTTTATGTTTGCCTCCAAAGACTACAAGAAACTAACAAAATTTCCAAACCCCACAGGATAAACAAAAGACTAACTCTAACCACCCCACCGAAGAACCAACCACCACTGCCAAAAAAACAAACCTAAAGAAAGAAACACAAAGAAAAAGAAAACGAAAAACACAGGGAGAGAAAAAACCCATTATCTTGAAAAGGAAAAGAAGAAAAGAAAAACCTAAAAGACTCTAAAATTACCCAAAAATTAAAAGAGACAATAACACCAGTCCCAAAAAAAAAACAAAATAAAAGGTGAAAAAAGAAAAATTAAAATGTTAACAAAGAAAAGTACAATAAAGAAAAAACACCCTAAGGGTTATAGTCAATAAACGTAACTGGAATATATTGCATGAAAGACATGCAAAAACCATGCAACAACTAAGAAAAATAGCACATAAAGTAATAAAAAAGCGTAAGGAAAAAATACCACTTACTCCTTATCTGATGGTCAATCACATCACATAAAGTCTAAGACAGACTTGGAAATTCTTGACCACCCATGTAAATCTCCTTCTTGGCACCTACAGAAACCCATCACCGCTACACAAAAATGTCCCAGCCATCCAATTATTCTATTAACGATAGAATAAAAATGGGAACAAGAATAAAGGAAATTATTTAAAGACTTTTATAAGAATTTTTATAAAAGAGTGATTCCAGAATACAAATAGTCATATATTCAATTATTCAGTATGATTTTGAATTGTGAAAAAGTCTACCTAGATCACATAGGGTTTTTCGGCTTCTAACGTTTAGAGGCTTAGGACAATTATAGACTTCAAGAATAGTAAGCATCAAATAGTTTCAAGCACGAAAATAGTTTGGCACAGCATATTGTCCCCTATTCTCCCCCTTAGTAACCCTTTCTTGCTCATTGCCTTATCTCTCATTCTCTTACCTGTCTTATTTCTCCACATAAGACGTCACAACATAATATAACAATCATGGTTACCTCACAAGTTTTTATGCACCAATGAATGAGCTTTTCTACTTTTGTGACTTTGTCACATTTTTTTCTTCTTCAATACATCTCATTCACAAATGCTTTTACTTTTCAAGTACTTCTACTCATTTTGATTTTCTTTTTGAATTTTTCTTTTGTTGCACATATTGACTAACCTATGATTACAATATAACACTGATCCCTCTTATTTCACTCTATTTTTACAAAATCTACCATAATGTATCTACTTCAACCTCAATATGTATGGTTAGACATCTATAGTCATGCAGGTTAGGACCAAAGAAAAAGGATAAGTACAAATTTATATTTTGGCTTGGGTTTTGTATAAAGGTTCATCAAGAAGTGATTTCTAGCTCAAAAATAGGTACTAAAGATAAATAACAGGTTTAGTTTTTTGGCTCCGGGTGTCTTCCAAACAATGTCTTAGGTCATCCCTAGGTATCTCAATATTCACAACTCTAATCAACTAAACAACCACAAATTCAATAATTTATCATTCATACCAGCATACTTGTTTCCTTGTATTCTTTATATCATTTGGTACATTCAATTGCTTTAATGCCTATTTTCAGTGTAATATGTAGAACTTAATAGTCTAATAATCAAAAATTTAAAATCACCTATCCTCATGCCAAATTTATTGTAAATACAATCAACCTATGTACATGCTCCTAACCAATCACTTGTATTTCTACAAGTTTAAGCACACAAATGACAAGAAAAATCAAAGAAAACCTAAAGATTTAAAAAAAAAATTTATATGTTACCCGCCCCTACACACACTTTAGATAACACATTGTCCTCAATGTGTAGCCCTAAAAAGATAAGGAAAGAAGTTACCCGATTGGTCGTGCTAGTTCCATAGGCTATTGGTGGGTGCTTCCTCCATTTCTCACTGAAAGCTCTAATTTTTGTTCCTCTTCCATGTAGGGTTCCTACGTAGAAAATTAGAACAGGACACAAAACAACTAATAATTTAACATTAATCCTACTCCTAAAAAAATCAAATTAAAATCACCCAAGAATTAATACAATATTTTAAAAACTTTAAAAAGGTCAGATAGTTTCATCCATATCCATATCTATGTCTCGAAAATACTCTAAGTTAGTTTCATCAATGAAATCTTTTTCATAATTTAGGGCATGATAAAAGTCACAAGTAATCCGAGGGGTTACTCACACTTCTTTCCCTCTCAAAGGTATCGTTTCCCACATATGGCCTTCAATGTTCCTAGACTCTTGGTCCAATAAAGATGCATAAAACTCTTGAACAATAAGGACTACAGCAATATCTTTCAGGATTGTCCAGAAATGTTTCCACCTATGATATCTAACCAAAGGTCATATTTCCTTACAAATAATCATCGACGGATCAAATCCCCTCTCTTAAATGAAGGTTTTTCCTTGAAGTTTTACAAAATATTTTTCAACATTTGGATTTGAGAAACTAGAAGGGTTTGGAACCATCAATGATTCTGGTTCATTAATTCTTTGAATCTTTCTAGGAGGCATGGTGTTCTTAAACTAAAGAAATATCAAGCAAATATTTTCAATGGAATAGTAGCAAGGAACTTTTAACCTCATGTAAGTCGTGAGATTCCTCATCACATTCGTTTGTTCGTCATTCCTTGGGATATTCTTGTCCTTCTCTGCACAGAATAAAATCAAAAGAAGAAATTTTCCAAACAAACTAAAAGGATGAAATAAAAAGTGAGTTTTAGGGTTTAAGGGATTTTAAAAGGTTTTGAAAGGTTTTAAAGGATTTAAAAGATGTTTAAACAAGAGGATAATATGTATTTAGGTTATAAAATAACTGTTTTCAGGGTTAAAAATTAGGTACAGTGAGGTTTACGCGTCCGGGTTGTGTGAACGGTTCTGGTCAACCTGTAGAAAATTGCAGCGATGTATTGACACAGGCGTTCCATGTCGGACATTCTTGTCAATTTACCATTGTTGCAACACCGAGGTTCGATGTCACAACACACTCTGGACTTTTAGATTCTTGGGTATACTGGCTTTACTGTTGCAACACACAAAGTCCGTGTTGCAACATCGAATTGATCTCCTCAATTTTTTCAAGTCTGCTATTGGTGTTATAACACTAACTTTATTTTCACCCAAAATTCCAGTTTCTAAAGTGTTACGATTTCTATAAAACATAAATTTAATAAAAAATGAAATCTAAACTAAACAATTAGCTAAATATACAATAATTTACAAAAATTTAACAATTAATTTAAGTAATTTAAGTTTTACTACCAGATTCATCTAACAGCATGATTACTTTAGAACAGGACGATTCTTTAGTTTTGTCAGTATTAGTCCATCACCTGTCATGCCATTCCACCTTCTTCTGCTTATCTCTTCCCTTAAACCTTTTTTTTTTACCTGCATAATTAAAGGAAGTACATCCCTTGATTCGGGATTATTAGGGTTCAAAATAGATAATTCTTTACAATGCTCCCCTGACTTCCTTTTACCTTCCTCACTCTATTGGTGACCACATTTAAAGATTTCAGTTTCACCATTAATCCTCATAATTAATTCATTATTTTCCAGGTCAATGGTGGACCTTGAAATGGCTAAGAAAGGTTTTCCTAATAAGATCTGTATTTCTCGATCATCTTCAAAGTCTAGTACTACAAAATCTATTGGGATGATAAAGTTACGCACCTTGACTAACATAGCTTCTAGTAGTCCTTTGGATGCACTAAGGATTTGTCGGTCAACTATAATGTTATCTGGGTATTTTTGAGATCCCCTAACCTGAGTTTTTTATAAATCAATAGAGGCATTAAATTGAAACTAGCTCTTAAGTCACTTAGAGCTCTATTAAAATGAATGCTCCCTATCTCATTAGGAATGGTAAAACTTCCCAGGTCTTTCAACTTTTGAGGAACTTGTCTTGAGATAATAGCACTACAGGAAGCGCTTATATTAACTTGTTCACCTACCTTAATCTTCCTACACCTAGACATAATTTCCTTTAAATACTTGGCATACTTAGGAACTTTTTCAATTAATTTAATCAAAGGCAGATTAACGTTTAACGTTTTGAACAAGTTTAAAAAACTTACAAACTCATCTTCATCCCGCTTTTTCTTTTCCTCTAGTCTTGAAGGGAATGGTATCTTTGTAATAGCAAAATCTTTAGTTGTTTCTTTCTTTGGCTCAATTGTTGGTGTAACTACCTCCTCTAAATCCGGTTCATCTTTAGCCTTTAGAGGTTCTTCTTAAAGATCATCAGTATTCTTCATATTTACCTCTTGAGTTGGGTTTTCTGGGCTAATCAATACTTTTCTCGATCGGAGCACTATTGCTTTTATGTGCTCCTTCCCTTCTCTACGAGGATTGTTTTCAGCATTACTGGGAATACCTGTACCAATTTGTCTTTTGATATCACCCACTATGCTCATTAATTGACTCATCTGATCTTCAAGTTTGGTCAATGTTCTTGTTGAATTGGTGCACTCAAACTGCACCTACTTCACATCTGTTCTCATTGACTACATCTCACCCTTGATTTTATCCAGACGTTGACCACGTACAATATGGTCATTCAGGTTGGCCTTTTTCTGAGGTTTCTGTAAATAATAAGGTTGATCATTAGTGTTTTATTTTGGTTAGAACTATTACCTCTTCATTGGTTTCCTCCCCCATCTCAAGTTCAGGTGTTCTTTCCATCCGGGATTTTATGTATTCGAATAGGGATTTCCACCCCTATTTTTGATGTAGTTCAGATCCTCAGTAGGGTTGTTAATATAATGAAAGAGCGGTTTATCTCATCTATAAATAGATGATGCATTCTTTTCAGCCTCTATTCGGTTGATTCTGCCTATTAATTGTTGCTATCAGTCATCTTCCTGGATAGCTTTCACCGTAGATGGTCTTTAGCCATATGAATATCATTCTTGTAACACCCCAAACCCGGCCCAAATGTTACAGCCACGTTTGGTGCGTCACATCACCTACAACTAACCATGTGACCTAGTTACTAAGATTGGGGTGAGCTTTGCAAAACTGCTATTTAAAATCTTAAGAGAAATTCTCAGTTTATTGGTGAACGTCCTATCCATTACCAGTTATTAAGAGATTTATTATAAAATTTAACTTTGTTACTCGTTTGATTCGTGTGTTTAATTTTGAAAACGTTTGAATAAATTTTAAGAAAACTCGCGCAGCTTCGTACATAGCATTAGAAGTATAGTTTAAATAAAACGTTGAAAAAAAAAAACCAAAATAGTTAAAGCAGCCTTATTACAACCCAAAACCATGATGAAAATAATTTAAAATAAATACGGAAATAAAATAAAATAAAAAATTAATTGATTAACTACAGTCCATGTGGCCACTCTGAATCCTTCCCAACTCCAAGTCCGCCAGTCTAGGGCTCACCTGCATGGATGGAAGAAAAGGGGTGAGTTTGGAAACTCAGTGTGTAAAGAAAGCCCATCTAGAGCCCAAATCAGCTCAATCCCACTGGGCCTAAGCCCTATCCAGTCTCAATAATAACTGGGCCGAAGCCCTATCTAGATACAGTAAACTGGGCCTTAGCCATTTTCAGATAACAGTACGGCCCATTGGCCCATTACAGAAACAGAACATATATCATTATGAATGCAAGCCCAAACCCAACCTAAATCCAACCGCTACACTCCACCTGTACCAGCCCTGCACTCCATGTGGGGAATAACTCAACCCACCCAGCCCTACACTCTACAGTTGCAGCATAGTCGCTCAGATAACAGTGTAACGAGGAAAAGCCCCTTCAGTATGTGGTCAAGCCACTATCAGTACTTCCTCCATCAATAACCCAGTCCCATGCAACAGATAATTATGTAGTGAACAGAAACAGAAAAACATGTATTTCAGTCAGATTTAGCCCTAGGGGTATAACGGTCATTTTGCACCTAGGGGTAAAATAGTAATTTTCCACCCATAAGGGTATTTCAGTAATTTTACCAATTTTTAGGGTTTTATGCATATTTTAGTCCCTAATAGTCCAACTTACATCTCAGTAGTTAATTTAGCCCATTTATGCAGTTTTTGTTTATTGGCCCCTAAAACCCCTAATACGCCCTACAGTGTCCTTTAGCTACTTTGGCCCGTTTAGCCCAAATTCTAAGTCTAGTCTAACAGAATTAACCTACAGTATACCAGAATACACTTACCACTTACTTTTACCCACATGGGCCCATAAGCCCATTGGGCCTGAATTTAGCCCATTGAGGCCCAAACTTACCGATGTGCACGAAATTACGCACTCATTCATCTTACCACTTGTGATTACAGATCTCATGATTTCCAATCGACTTACGAGCACTTGCATGCTCGCAAGCCCACGAAATGCCGAAATTTCCATATTTTAGCTTTTCGACTTTTGCCGATTTAGACTACAGAAGGGTGTTCGTTTACACACCTGTTTTGTGACAATAACTACCGAGATCTGCCACGATAACCTACAACCGACCACTGCAGTCTTTAGATTACAAATCAACAATAACCAATCTTAAAACTCCTTACCACATTCGGCCACAATAGGGTGTTCTTAACCACTTACCCTTGTCGATCTGTTTACTAAATCTAAATCTACTAGTCGCTCCAACGATCCAAGCCTTCGATTAGCAACCCTTAGTCCGCACTAGCACAAAACAATTCAAATAATAAGAGCAACAGAGCCTCTAGCCCCAATCGACAGCCTCCTATACACATAGGGGTTTCGACTTTTCTTAAATCCCAAAATAAAGTATGAATAGGAGATTCTGATAACTTACTAAAGGTTTAATACTCTAGAATGATTCCAATCCCATTTTTAACTCAAATCTGACGTAGATCTAGCCTCTAAACATGAGCAGAGAATTGTTTGTAGAGGTCTAAGAGTTCGACTCCTAAATATCTATGGATATGGTAGTTTCGGCTTTTGATGTGATGAAGAAGAAAGTGATTTGAAACTATGGATTGAAAAGGTGTTGTTGTCAGAGAATGGCAAATTTTAGTAGTAGTCGATTGGCTTGAGAAGAAGAGAATGGCAGATTCAATTTTGAAGAAAAAGAAGAGAAGAGATGAGTAAAGAGAAGAGGTTACGGCTTGAGAAGAAAATAAGAAGAGAAAAGAATGAAAGAAGGAAGGAGAGGGTTTTCTTTTGGTAAAAAGGGCAAAATGGGGTTCTTGCCACACTTTCGGCTTTTGTGAAAAGAGGGAGGAGAAGAGAAAAGAGCTTATCACTATACCTAATTGGCAGCCCAGAAAAGAAGAGCCAAAACAAGCCTTAAGAGACCCCAAAGCAATTCGGCTAGCACCCTCAACACTCCCTAGCCGATTGTGTCCCAAAACCCTAAGCTAAAACCGATATGCTCCCTCAAGAATCCCTTGTTCGGCCACTACATGCTCCCATTCAAATTTCTTATAATTTTTCTCCCTAATCTATCTAATCTAATCTCATAGACAACTCAAACTCTCCTCAGCAGAGTTCTACTTGAGTTTCATTACATGACCAACACATGCACAAAAATAAAAACCCCACACTACTTACCATGCAACTAGAACCTTGGCCCTAGCACTCAGTCCACACGCCACTTTTTTAGGCACTTAAGTGGCGCCACATTACCACTTTACCAAGGGCTCACTTGTGTCTTATGTTACTAACTTTTTCTTAAAGGTCCACATAACCAAGTCCCCTTCACTTGAATCCAAAATTTGATATTTCTACCGGGTTTTAACTTAGGCTTGGGCCCTCTTAAGGCCCACTAGCACACTTAAACTTAAATTTAATAATCAAAACCCCAAAATTTCAAAATTTCACCAAAATCACAAAAATCCCGAAAAATCTCGAAAATTAGAGCGTTAAATTTTGTTGGCTACTGGCAAGAATTCATCACCTACTTTCTATTAATTCGTACACATCCTCGTACGTACTGTTCATTAAGGCTCCTCCTACTGCTCTATCTAACCCTAACCTCGAATGCACGCCCAACCTCTTGTACAAAATAAGAAGTCGTAACCAATCAAGTAATCTATATGTGGGCATTTCTGAATTAGCGTATTAAAATGCTCTTATGTTTTATGAAAGATTTCCCCTTTTAATTGCTTGAACACTGAAATTTCGCTCCTTAGCTGGACCATCTTGCTATTAGGGAAGAACTTTTGTAGGAATTTCCTTGTGAGATCGTCTCACATCGTGATAGATCCTGGTGCCTACGAATCTGGCCAAGAAAAGGCATTATTGATTAATGAAAAAGGGAATAATTGAGGACAAATAGCGTCATCAGTAACCCCATTGTATTTGAAGGTACCATAAAACTGAAGGAACTATTTTAAATGCTTACTTGGATCCTCTGTCATTGTTCTGCAAAATTGCAAATTGTTTTGGATCATCTGGATCATAGTTGGTTTAATCTCAAAATTATTGGCCATGATAGCTAGCCTTGTTATGCTCCCTTAAACCATATCTAGATTTGGTAGCGCATGCTCTCTTAGAGTCCTCTCATTACGTGCCATATTTAGATTCGCGGGTAGTTGTAGTGGTGGTAATAGATCTTCTGGATTGTTATTGTTAGCTTCGTCGAACAGTAGATTCTCACGTGGTATGTTACCTAGAATAGATGGTAGATTCTGCATCTGCTGCTGTTGTTATTGTTGCCGACGATTTTTGTGTATTATTCTTTTTGAATATTTGGCTGGCTCTATAGGTAGCCCCCTATTACAACTCATACACTAAACCCAAAAAGATAAAATTAGTCAAAAAGAAAATTAAATTCGTAACTATAACATAAAATTTTCCTAATTATTCTATTAATATGCTAAAATTAAAAGTAATATAGTGGCACTGCCTCCCTGACAACAATGCCAACAACTTGACCGCCTTCAGATGTACCAACATCCAGAGTAGAAATCTTGCACAAAATATGTGAAAAAGCGATATCCGCAAGTATACAGGTCGGGTTCTAATATAGTTACAATGGAGTAGGTAAGTACTCTGAAGATAGTACCTAAGATAGGTAAGCACTAAGTTAATTCTAATTTAAACATAAATAGATCTAATTAATATTTTAATTAAATTATAGTACAAAAACTAAAAGAAGGGTTTTAACAAACTATACTAATAACAAGCAATGACATAAAAGAAAACTAAATAAATGAAAAGCAAGAAATCAAATAAGAAAATATGTATCAAACCTGGGTATGGGTGATTAGCTTGCTTCAGTAACCTTAATCAACTGTCGTATCGGGTTTTTTTGTTCAATCAACTAGTCAATACCCCAGCAGGATCTTCCGATACGTCCATTGAAATACTGAGTCAACAAGAACTACTTATCTTCCGACCTTACAGTCCAGACCAGTTTAGGATTAACATGTTCACGAATGGTCCATACCAAATTTGGGTTAATTTCCACCTCAATGGCTTCCTAAGGTTGTCAGGCTTGAGATTTCAATTCTTCCTTCCCTGAACAGTTGATCCATTAAGAAATCCCTGCAAAACTATTAATTATTCACACTTCCACTTGTGAATCCCTCACAGGAGGATTAGTTCCTCATGGATCTAGTAAACAATATAAATTTGAATGAAAGAACTAACATGAAGAATAATTTCAATAATAAAGTTTAGAAGAAGCCTAATTGTATTAAATTTAAGCGTAGAATCCTTGCAAAGTTTGAGAATAATTCCATAATCTAATTTCATCCCAAAAGTAAATAATAAGAACGAAAATCTAAAACCTAAGAAAAGAGAAAATCCAAAGACTAAATCGGAACAGAAAATTATACAAAGTGAAAAAGTGTGTTTAACATGTGTTAGCTGAGCCTATTTATAGACTTAGAATGGTCATCATCATTAACCCCAGGTCAACTAACGTTCTCGAGCTTAAATTTGGATTGTGTGAAACCAAAACGCCCTTGGCTCATAATTATTTCCTGTATAGAGGCGATATCGCGACACACCAGGTCATGTGTCATGACATCGAGGGCAATAAGCTCATCTTTACGATGTCTTCAAGGGTATGTCGCAACATCCTCAGACTGTGTCATGACATTGAAGGCAATCTTGGAATTCTTCTATTCTGCTTCCTATGTTGCGACATCCAATGCTTCGTGTTGAAACCTAGCGACCAGTGTTGAGTTAATATGTCTTTTAATGGTCTCATGCACACTCACAAAGTATATTAGCTCAACCATAGGCCTCTTTCGGCCCCTAAGGTCAATAAAAGACTCAGATTACACAATTATTAAACTTAACTACATTTACTGAAATTTAATTAAAAAGCAACTAAAATGCTCATGTTCAAGCTCCTAAAGTATGAAAACTAGTTTAATTTGCTACACTGTGTTACGATAGATCAGTAAACTTACTATACTTCCTTGTTTGTGTGTGTTTTAATATGCATTTAAAAAGTGCTCAACACCGTGTAAAATATGTTTCATGGAAAATTTTTATATGTTATGCTTGCTAACGAATTGATTGATTTTATTACCAAGCCTAATGGATATAATTATAATGTGTTAAATAATATTGGATTTATGAGCATGATGAGTTATGTATGAGATATTGGAAAATATCATGAATTTTGTTATGTTACATTATGAAAATGATAAAATATGTCAAGACTTTATAAGAAAGAAATATTACTTATATGAAGTACGATAACCCTTTTGGTTATGAATTGAATTAAATTAATGTGATTTCATTGAGTTGAAATGAATATGGATAATCATTAAGTTTTTCTTAAATTTCATATAA
Source organism: Gossypium stocksii (assembly GCA_020496765.1). Taxonomy (NCBI): domain Eukaryota; kingdom Viridiplantae; phylum Streptophyta; class Magnoliopsida; order Malvales; family Malvaceae; genus Gossypium; species Gossypium stocksii. Next base: position 52,958,954 of record CM035629.1, on the reverse strand, counting down.
TCCCATGTAAGCTTAGTAAAAAGGTTAAGATACAGTTGACATGCTAGTTAGGGTTTATGTGTATATTTTACCAAAAATATATACTAGTGTTATGTGGGGGTTCTAGAGTTATGTGATTTTACCTAGAGCTCTAATGTGTTACCCTTGGTCGGGCATGTTATGCAAACCATTGGGTATACACTACCTCTTTAAAGGCCTTCTTAATATATCTAGAGTTTTGTTGCCTTTAGGCTTAGCACCTCGATGCTCATTGGTGTATGTGGATTTCATGAAGTGTTTGAGTCTTGTTTTACTAATATTAGAGTGGATGTTTATTCAAAATTTGATAAAAGTCTAATAATGATATAGAAGTATGATTATAAAGTGAATGACTTTAATGAATTTTGTAAATTTGTCTTTACTTTGAAGTTAAAAGAACTTTGTTATAATTATCAAAGATGTGAACTAAATGGAAATGTGAATGGTTAATGCGTATACGTGTTGCATATATATATGTATGCCTCTATTATTAGTTAAATTATATTTTTATTTTTCCATGTTATTATGTTAAAATGTATAATAATCTTGTTGAGCTTTTTGGTTGGTTTGCCTCCTCAAAGCAAGGTAAGTATAGTGGTTTCCATTTGAACCTACTAAGCATTTTATACTTACGCGTTCTTGTTTTTACACATAGATTCACTTTTGGATTCTTGAAGCCCCAACTCTATCTCAAAGCATCACACTATTGCCAAGACTACCAAAAGTATGAAATTTGTGTATATGTGATAGTGGCATATACTTAGGGTGTCAAATTTATATATATGTGTTAGTTTTATACGTCATTTAGTACTTGAATATTTTGTTATGATTCATTGAATTTGGAGGCTCATTTGGATAGCTAAACTTTGGATGTATGAATATTGGCTATGCTTGCATGCATTTAGCTTTATTTTGATAGGGTTATGCTTTGATAAACATTAAACTTATTTTAAATGAATTCATGTAGCCTTATTATGTTTTCAACATCATGTCTTTGATTTCATGTTGTAATGTTTGGTTGAATATGTTTTGAGGATGATTTTTACATGTATTTGGATAATTTTTAAGTATGTTTTATGTATATCATGTTTGGAGGTGATTTAGGGATAATTTGGAGTGTTTTTGGGTTACTCACAGGGTGGCATCCCTATCTCATATTTTTTTGAAAAAAAAACCTAGTTCAAAAATGGTTTTCTTACACAACGAAAAAATAAAATTTTGAAAATCAAGTCAATTTGTGATATTTATAACAATAAACTTTTTCCTGAAAAATACTAGTGCTTTGAGCGAGACAAATCCTTAATATTCCCAGCTTTCAACCGAATGTTCTTCTTCGCTATTCTCATACCACGAATTGCTTCGAGTGTGGGCTCAAACAATTCCAAATAAAACACATAACCAAAAATTATTTTCTTGTGGGCTCAAACAATTCCAAATAAAACACATAACCAAAAATTATTTTCTTACTCTCAGTAGGAAAGTAAATCTTTCTTTCCATAGAAACTGATAGAATTGTGATTCCCAGAAAATAGAATTTATTTTTAGAAAATAAATTTCCACTACTTTCTGGTAGAATAATAATATTGAAAAGTTATAAATAACTTGTTGTGTTTGTTGTGTGTTTAGCTCTACCAGGTGTCATATATTTATAAGGAGAGGAAGTGAAAGCCTATTTGAATTAGTAGAGTACATAACATTTATTTAATAGAAAAATAGTCCCCCAACTATAAATAACTATGAGGGGTTTTGGGCATTTTCTATATTGGGTCTAATTATATGTACTTTTTGGACTTTTAACCAAGCATTTTTAACCAACACTTTATAATTTAATCTAACCCAATACATGTTTTTCTATTTCCAAAAATAAATATGATTTACTGAATTAATTTAAATTAATTAAATTTCAAATTAAATATTTTTTTCAACTCAATCCTAATTCCATTAAAGTCATGAAAGAATCTATTAAAATATTTTTAATTTCTATATTCAACTGACTCATAATGTCCAATTAATATAATTCTATTTTGAACTTCAATTATTTTCTTAAATAATAATTCAAAAAACTTAAATTAATTATCAGGTCAACTCCATTTTGTTCATTTGGTTCAACATGCAACTCATTTCTGATTTTAACGTGCTAGCGGAGAGACTAATTGGACATATGTTATTTGGGCTCAAATGATTTATACTTAAGTTTCAGTTTTTCACCTATTAATTATAAACTCATTTAATCACGAAGTCATTCTACTATAGTATCGTGACTAAGCTCTCCCTAATAACATGCCATTACAAAAGCTACTTGATTAGTGCTCGTCCAATGACCTCGTCATAAGTGTGTTACCCTCATAGGATATCCTTAATCTATATGGGATAAATTTGTTCTCCCAATATGATTCTATTTTATCTTATGGTAACCGTTACATCTTCCTTCATGAAAAGTCAACTACTATTAAATAGTAATTAAGTCATTTATCACAAAGATGAACAACTCATGGCAACATTTACTTTTCATCTATCATGTAATGCCACTGAGAGGATATCATTTACCCATGTCTTGGGCTATGAATTCTACTATTGTGAATAATGCTACATACTGCAAAAGTCGTATACCCAAGACACTAGTTTGGTTCCAAATCTATTTAAACTCAGGTTTTTACTTAAATCAAAGTATGCAAGTCACACATACATAGTCTATCGTCCATTTAGGATTGAGGTATGTCACACTATGAATGTCACAAGTGAATAAATCTATAAACGAATTTAGGATCTATTCTACTTGGGTTTTGTCAATGTATTGTCAGTCCAGTCAATCACATCTATTTCCCTATCTTCTAAGGGTTATTTGGTCTAATGATCAAGACAAAGCATCTCCCCAATTGGATCTAATAAATTGCATATTAGTCTTTCAATTAGTTTTCTCTTTTCTTGTTAGACTAAATGCATGTTTAGGTTCATCTACTAATACAAATTGTCTTTTCGTATTATGATCCGACCACGTAATACCGCTTAGTATTAGTTAAACATTAGATAACCAGTAAGCTAATATTTTCTTCTATTTTGCTTTGCATGCAAAAACCATTGAGGACAATGTACAAAGGGTATCAATTCAATTCATAGATAATTTTATTAAACCAATCTGTTCAAAAAAATACAAGTCTATATAAACAAAAATATTACACTTGAAGCACCAGATCAAACATTATTTGTATTGTAGTAACATTTACCTACAACATAGTGACCTCGTCTTTGTAACGTTGCGAGATTGCCCAACAAGCAAGTGATGTCGAGACGTCATATGTGAAACATCACAATGGACTGTCCCAACATTGTGCATCATCTTGTCCCCACTACCTTGTTTTGCTTGATTTGAGTCTTGAACACCTTCCATCTCCCCCGAATCACTCCTTAATGATTTTAAACTAATTTTAAAGCCTTCAAAAATTCTTTTACTTGATTTATTAGTCTTATAAAATGTTTGAAGATTTTAAAAAAATTCAAGATTTCTTATTCATACTTATTTCGGTATCATCTTCCATTTGTACCAAACATCGAGACTGGTGAGAAGTGTTTCATTTTTTGTTGGCTTAAACTTTGTTGTTGATATTGGATTCCTTCATCTACATTGACAATAATGCCAATGGTTGAATGAGCCATGTTGATCAGCACTCATTGCACCAAATTGTTAATATAGTGAAGTGGCATGAAGGAGATCGTGGTGGAGATTGGACATGGTTTACTAACCTAACGTCACTTGTAGTTGATATTTTAGGTTATTTTCGCTTTTAAAGAGTTTATTTTCTAGCACTTTTATAATTCAATTTTACATTTTAGATATTAGTAGGTTAGGAACTAAGAGTTAATAAAATAAGCATTTTTACACATTTCCTATTATTCCGATGACTCATAAGGCCGACTAGAATGACGAAAATGTGCAAGTCTACACAATCATAACAATCAATAAACTGACAAGTATGTCGAGTTTTCGTACCTATAGGGACTGTACAAGCAAGTATTTATGAAATGTAAATTTAAGCAAATTGGATGAGAAAAATATATTGATTTGAAAAAGGCGATCTAAAAACTAAAAATTAACTAAGTAATCAACTAAAATGAAAAGTAAAATTCAACCCATGATTTCTAAAAAAGGTTTTAATCAATATGACATAAGTGTGTTAGATTAATTCCATTCTTTAACTTAGAATTCCTAAAATTATGCTCTTGTTGTTAAGAATAATTTCATGGCAACTTGGTCTTTTGTTAACTATTACATATACATACTTATTAAATTAATCAATCTTTCAAACATATTCCTATGTTGGATTAATTAATCAATTTTCATAAGCAAGTATAAATGTAACAGCCCGATTTTGGGCCTAGTCGGAACAATGGTTTCGGAACCACTATTCTGAGGCCAGAGAAAATTATTTTAGTATTATTTGATGCGTTATATTATAATTTTATAAGTGCCTGTAAATTTTGGTAAGCTAATTTTAGCGATTTCTAGTCCAATTTCGAAAAAGGATAAAATCGCATAAAAGGTAAAAGTTGTGCTTTGATGACTAAAGGTGTTAAATTGTTTTCTATCTAAAATTAGAGGCCTTTAAAGGGCAATTAGGCCCTTTTTAAATGTGTGGCTGGCCAAGGGGAGACCAATTGGCTAAAAAGCCAAAATTTATGGCTTTTAGGTGTGATATTTTGACTATTTTGTAATAAAATAAGAAAAAAGAAATAAAATGTCATTTTCTCTTTCATTTCCTCTTCTTCCTCATGAAAATGGCAGCAAAGAATGGGGGTTTTAAAGCTTTAAAATGTCAGCCACTTTGAGCCCTAATTAATGTTGAAAAGTGCAATTCGGGCTTAGAATGAGGAAAAACGAGAAATTGACGTTTAGGCTTCTTTTACCGATTTGGTGTTGAGGGTTGCCAGATTAGCTTAGGTTGGAGGCCGTTAGAGATATTATCACACTGTCGAGTTAACGCTATCGGAGTAAGTAAATCCTAGTGTTTTGAGTCTATGACATGTATAGGGTTATAATATTGAGTATGTAATATTATGATTTAGCCAAAGGCATTGGCTCGTTGTTAAGGTAGTATGTAATCTTGTAAATTGGCCTATGTCGGCTAATGATATTATGGGCCTATATGATTATTCTTATGCATGTATGTTATTATCTCTTGTGATGTAGCTCATAGCATGTATACCTAGAGATTGAATTAAGATTCATTGATGAGTAAGTAACCGATGCATGACTAAGGTATTGGTAAATAGCTAATAATGCCTCATGAATGGGTTGTGGATATGATTATGCATGTTTAGTGATGGATATGAAGTTTGTGACGTAATGATAGTCACGACAAGGATGTGGTAATGATGTGAGTAAATCCTATGATATTTATTGCATAAGAAATTGACATGAGCATAGCATGTTTGTAGATGTTTAAGAGCTCATTTATGCCAAGTTGTATGATATTGGATAATATGTGTGCATATGTCGTGAGGGTGACAAATGGCTTGGAAAATAGCTTTGTAATCATCCACACGGGTAGACACACGCCCGTGTGTCTAAACCGTGTGTGACACACGGTCTGCCCCCATGGGCGTGATGTACAACCGTGTGTCCCCTGCATCACGTTGCATGAAATTCATAGGTTGTGGGAGTTTAGCACAGGCAGAGCACACGGGCGTATGCCGTGGTCATGTGTGTTTGGGCAGATTGCTCCACGGGTTGTTGGCACGGCCGTGTTGGAGGTCCACACGGGCGTGTGGGTGAAGTCACACGGGCGTGTGACGTGTTTGTTAGAAATTTTTAAAGATAGCTTCTTAAGTGCTCGGGAGTCCCCAGATTGGTCCCAAACCATCTCTAATATATGTTTTGGGCTTCGTAAGCTCGTTTAAGAGACAGTATGCTGGTAAAGTGAAAAGTTTTAAATTGATCATAATTTTACGGCCCGATTTTATATGATTGGTTGAGTTTAAGTTCTATAGCATCTCGAACCCTGTTCCGGCATTGGATACGGGCGATGGGTGTTACAATAAGATAGAGTAAAGTAATAATATATTCCTATACTAAAAAAATTTAATCACAATAATCTTACAAGTTATTCAAGGCAAGAATATTGTTTAATACTATTGCTAATTTAACCCACTTTTACATTTAATAGATTCAACATGCACCAATTATATATTTTATCCATTAATTACAATTTCAATCCGATTAATATTTAATTCAATTGTTACCTTATAATTATAATGTAAGCATAACATAGGCATAATTTTCTCTAATTGAACAAATTACCAAGGCTTATAACAACATAGACATGATTTTAACTATTTAAGTGAACAAAATGCAATAATCTAACACAAACAGGATTTAAGTCATCTTAATTAAATTAGGAGCATCAAAAAAAATAAACATTCATGTTTATGATCACAAAATAAACTGAAGAGATTAAGAGAAGGAAACTAGAAGACAAATTTTAGTGATTCTCCGAAGTCAGACTAGTGTGCTTCTCTTCCTCTCTGCTTGTTCTATCGATCAAAGGCCTTTAAGATGCTTGATTGCTGCTGCTCTAAAAGGCCTGCTAACTCTTTCTCAATAAGGGAAATCAACAAGGGAAGGAAAGAAAACTGGAAAGGCAATGGAGAGTGAAGAAGATAAATGAATGGTGAATGAAGAGATGAGTGGGGGATGAGAAATGAAGAGGTGAAGAGGGTATTTATACTTGGAGATGGAAGCTTGAATTAGCTAAAAATAGTATTCAAACCCTCTTCTCATGGTCTGCCCTTGATAGTAGGGATAGGGGTTGAGATGGCTTTGCTAAATTTAGATTAATGCCACAAGTGAGAATGCATAAAAGAGGAAGGGTTGGAACAGGTTTGGGAGAAAGTTAAAGGTTGTTTTGCAGATATTATAATTATCTTAATTAGCTTATTTGGGCAGCAATTGGATCGGCATTGGGATGCTCTTCCCTTGGTTGATTAGTCCCCTTCAATTTAATAAATCTGGGCCCCTTTCCTTACATTAGGCTAACCCAAATTTTGTTGGATTAGAAATAAATTTTCAATGGGTCCAAGGATTTGAGTTGGGGCATCCATGGATGAAAATGATCAGCCTTCCTCATGTGTCAAATGCTTTGAAAGATGCTTTAGAAATTCGATCTTTTCAAGGTGACTACCGAGCTGATTTTTCACTCTTTGTGCAAAATTGTCAAAAATTGGTCAAATTATGCAAATTAGTATAAAAATGACTAAAATTTAAATTTTTTCTTAAATTAATTTCAATTTAATTATTTCATAATAAAAGTATAAAATTCAACATAAATTACTTAGAAACTGCATGAATTAGTGCTCAAAAGGTGCTAAAAAAGTTTATATATTTTAGTGTTTCCACCAAATCGAGCCTCGTGAGCGACTAATAACCTAACTAAGTGTGTAGGATGTCAATTGAGGTCCAAGAATATAAGGAATAATGATTAGGTCGTGAGACAATGAGTCTAATAAGCCAACGAAGCTACCAAGGCCCAAACAACACTTAACGTCGTGACGAGGAGGTCCTCTCGTCACGATGATGCGACAGAAATGGGAAGACTTTACATGGTGTTAACATCAGGACGAGAAGCATTCCCATGTCTTGACGACGTGACTTGACAGGGAAGAAAAGAGTTGATTTCCTTGGACAACATATTTGGGAAATTTCCATAATTGGACCTTAGTTTTTAGTAGCATATATTGTTCATTGGTATATAAGTGTATCTTGAATTGAGTGGTCACCAAGTAGGCTAATACCTATATAAACAACCTTAGGGCATCGGAATTGTAAGCAGTTTTAGACCTAGACAGTTTTTCTATTCAATTTTAGTTTTATTTTCTTTTTATGTTCGTATATCCGAAACTTTTCTATTCCGATGTGAAGATAATCGCAAGCAGAGATTGCTCTGGATCTGCGATTCAATATATTTATCAACGAGCATTCTCCTATCTCTCTCTTATTACTTTATTTATATTTTCGTTTCTCCGATCAATTAGTGTTTGTATGAATATTGAATAATTTCTTGAGTTTATTTTATATCTTGCATTTTTTTATTATTAAACTATTTTATTTTTCAGTAATTATTTATTTGAAATTGGGTATTTATTCAAGGGTACGTTGTATATTAGGGAGTGACACCCCTAATATAATATTGAGACAAGTGAGACTGGAAGGGTATCCTGTCGCATACAACTTGTGCCAAGCTATGAGACTAGAAGGGTATTCATATGCCTAGAAAGAGACCGAAAAGGTGGCTTAGGTTATAATCCTTAGTGAAGATAAACTGGAAGGGTAGTCATAGCTAAGGATGATAAATAACTAATCCAGGATAAGTAATTATTTAATCAGATAATTAGGGATTTAATCAATCATAGGCTAGAGGCTCGCATTGTCAACACTAAGAATAAGAAAGTCCATTAGGCTAATTTTAAGTTAGTTAATTTAATTAGTTTAATTAAAATAATTTTATTTAGACTAACACTACTAATTTGTGACTTGATTAGATTAGTAATTATTTTCTGTAATTAATTTAATATTAATTTCTCTAATCTACAATCCTTTGGGTATGATCCTCAGAATACTTACCAATATTTCGTTGTACTAAACTATATTACAATTTGACTCGTACACTTGCGAACACTGTCGATTTAATTTAATATATTTTTAATGTAATATTTATTCTACAAACGATAACACGTTTATAGACGGTCATTCACCCTACTAAGAAAAGAGCCATATAGTCTTGTTGGAGAGGTTATGATTAGGGTGAGCAAAGGAATAAGATGATCAAGAGAGAAGGAAGAAAGTTGAGTCAACAAGGTGAGAGAGTAAGTGAACATGGCTCTTTTTGGGTGGAAGAATATTTATATAGGTAGATCTAGTGGATGACATGATGTTGCTTAAATTGTAGAGAATATAGGTAATAAGTGATGGTTGTTCTGTTGGAGTGATCTGATTGATTTGCGTGTTTCTCACTTTCTAAACCAATAGTACCCTTAACGAAGATAAACTAACATAGCGAGCAATATGATACATACATCGGTGAAGGTAGACGAAAGATGAGTAAGGTCATTATTTTTATTTTTGCAAGAACGAAGGTCATTATGTTTAACAAATATAATAAACAACAAACAGGCCTAATTTAGAAGTTTTTCTTTTTTGGTGTCTGGATTTGAACACCTCAACCCAGCTCTTGCGCAATTTTAATTATATCAAACAAAATCACGAAGTCAAACCATAATATGTTGGTTGATTAAGAATAAGATCTTTAAAAGAAAAAGGATAGAGATATGTATCTAGATTCTCAACTAATGGAATTTGCTTATAGATGTAGATAAGATGAACTTTGGAACACTAGAGAATAACATATTTTATTATGCAACATAAATTAATAATAATGTCATTAAACAGTAACAATCCAAATATATTAAGTGCTACATTTTTTTATGGTCTAAATAGTTCAATTAACAATTAATTATGTTGATTGTTAAGGTGATTCTATCAATATAATTGCCAACAACGGACCTCATTAATAATAACTCATTTTTGTTAATTATGTTATGTATAAATTTATATGTTGATATTAAATTATATGATGACACTTGCTTAAAAATAAGTTTAATTTTAACACATGGCATTACTTAATTCATTATTGGCGTATAAACTAAATGATAAGGTTTTTTCTTTGTTCAAAACAAATCTTAAATAGAATTCTCACAGCCCAGAATTTAGTTAGGGCTGACCAGATGTGACCCTGTGTGAACTAATGGAAGATATAAGATTATCCATCCCCATATAGAACGCATACATAATTTTGATTAAACTTTTTTTATTGTAGGATAGCTTACCAAACAAACAAAGATACGAAATAAATAAATAAATAGAGCTCCATACAGTAAGGCCTATTTAAGCCACTGGTGTGTGTCACCAGCCAAGCCCCAAGTGCCTTCCTCGGTGATCTCCCAACTCTGCTAGCATTTTTCATTTGTTTCATAACTATGGGTTTGGCTCCTCTTTGTATCGACAAAACCTGGTGGGTCTCAACGCTCCCAGCTATTGTAAAAGCAAATAACTTGGTAGATGGTTTCCTTTTGTTTAGCATTTTCATGGCAGTTCTATTGGCTGGGTCTTTTACTTGGGCTTTATCCCCTGGGGGTTTAGCCTGGAAAAATGGCAGAAACCGATTAGGTGAGGTCCCAGTCCCTGGTCCCAGAGGGTTCCCTTTCTTTGGCAGTTTATTCAGCCTAACCCACGGTTTGGCTCATCGAACCCTTGCTTGCATGGCTTCAAAACAAGCGGCTACCAATCTCATGGCTTTTAGCCTTGGATCAACTCCTGCTGTTATAACATCCGATCCCCAAATTGCTCGTGAAATCTTGACCTCTCCTCATTTTGCTAACCGTCCCATCAAAGCAACAGCTAAGAAGCTAATGTTTAGCCGGGCCATTGGCTTTGCTCCCGATGGTACTTACTGGCGGCTTCTAAGGAGGGTTTCATCCACTCACCTCTTTGCTCCAAAGCGCATTGCAGCCCATGAAAAGAGTCGCCAACTAGACTGTGGCTCCCTGTTATGTGCCATTGCTAAAGAACAGTCCTCCAATGGAATTGTTGTTTTACGCAAACACCTTCAAGCAGCAGCTCTTAACAATATAATGGTAACAGTATTCGGTAAAAGATATGACCTCTGCCAAGGCGCTGACGACGAAGCTAAAGAGTTGCAAGAGATTGTAAGAGAAGGGTTTGAGATATTGGGAGCTTTTAACTGGTCGGATTATCTACCTTGGCTGAGCTACTTTTATGACCCTTTTCGACTCAATGAACGCTGTTCAGTTCTTGTCCCCCGAGTGAAAAAACTATTGAACCAAATCATCGAACAACATCGTTTGAATCAATCATCAAAGGTTGCTGATAGTTCAGATTTCGTTTCTGTGTTGTTATCTTTAGATGGCGACGATAAACTCAATGAGGAAGACATGGAAGCAGTCTTGTGGGTGGGTATTAATTTATAATTTCTTTAATTATTATATATTTGAAGTTCAATTAACGAGTTCGATCGCTTGTGTTGGCAGGAAATGATCTTTCGGGGAACGGATACAACTGCGCTTTTAACTGAGTGGATCATGGCCGAGTTGGTATTGAACCCTGAGATTCAATCCAAGCTTCACCAGGAGCTTGTTGTTGCAGTGGGGGACAAAAGCGTGACAGATGCTGATGTGGCTAACTTACACTACCTTCAAGCAGTAGTCAAAGAAACCCTCAGGTTGCATCCACCTGGGCCGCTCCTTTCATGGGCAAGGATATCCACGTCAGATGTCCAACTCAGCAACGGCATGGTGGTCCCATCAGACACTACAGCCATGGTCAACATGTGGGCCATAACCCATGACCCAAATGTGTGGGAGGAGCCACTTGTTTTCAGGCCAGAGAGGTTTGTCAAGTGTCTAGGTGGAGCTGAGGTGGATGTCAGGGGTGGTGATCTTAGGCTTGCACCGTTTGGGGCAGGACGAAGGGTCTGCCCTGGCAAGAACTTGGGGCTGGTCACAGTAGGCCTTTGGGTGGCTAAGTTGGTTCAACACTTCAAATGGGTTCAAGATCTGGCTAACCCAGTCGACCTAACCGAGCAGCTTAAGCTGTCATGTGAGATGAAGAATCCTTTACGCGCCATGGCTATTCCAAGAAACAGTATTCTACGACGGAGAGAAGACTGGGAAAAGAATAAATAAAAGCCAAGGGATATAATGATTTGATTATAATATTTCTGCGGACTCTATTATATATATAGTATTTCCTCCACGTTGTCTTTGTAAACCTCTTTAGTTTGTTCTATTGGAATAACGTAAAGTAGCCGTATCTATAATTGGTTGTTCTATTGTAATACCTTATATATGTATCTAAACTAATTATCAAACAAATATTGGTATATATATAAATAAAGCATTAAATTATGAAGAAAAAAAACCTAACATTTACACGTGCAAGCAAAAGAAAAGATTTAGCTTTTTGGATTTACTTAAAAGCCCAATTTGAATATTCAGTCCTCCATGCTTTGATTTCGGTTTTTTTTTTTTCAATTTGTTATCTAAACTTTTTGTGGTCAACTTTAGTACTCAATTTATTGTGTCGTTACTCATTTAACCTCAGACCTTAGTGTCGTTTGTCCAATTAGAAGCTACCAAGTCACCAAGCAATTGTATTTTTTAAAATTTTACATCAAATTTAAAAAAAATTGGGAAAAAAATAAAATTATTTTTAATTAAATTTATTACAATAATTAATAGATTTTTACCCAAAAAGAAACCAATCATTTTTCCCAAAACCTTTCCCATTTGCTTCGTTTCAGTAATTAAAACTATACCTGCTCATGAGCCGAGTCACCCACTTAGGCCCGAAAGTCCACTCAAAAGAGGGTTGGACAAACACAAGTCCTGAAAAATGGATTTGGGTAAAATTTGAGACCCGTTTTTTATATAGGTCGAGTCTTTTGCCTCGAGCCCAACCCAACCTTAATATATTATTTTATAAAATAATATTATATTAATTATATATGTTAAATAATTATATATATATATAGTTATAGTTATATTAAATCACTAACTCAATAACAATTAAACTCATTACTCGAAACCTAAAAAAAAAAAAAAAAACCTCATCCAATTAAATAGCCCAACCCAAAATATAAATTTTTAAAATTTATATTTAATACAATAAAATCTTTATTATATTTATTTGTGTTTTTAATATAACAAAATATTTTTTATATTTATGGTAGATTTTTTTAATATAAATAATTTTAATTTATATTTAATGTGTTATAAAATTTTTATTTTAGTGTTTTTAGTGCATCTAGTGTATTATATTTTTTAAAAATTTATTTTAAAATAAAAATAAAAAATGGGTGAACCGGGTCAGGGCCGAATTTACCTTAAATTGGGTCAGGCTTGGGCAAAAAAAGTAGGCCTATTTTTTAGGTCAGGTCGAGTCCATGCTTGAAAAATGGGTCTAAATACCTTGTATGGGTTTGACCCTAACCCGACCCATAAACACCTCTAATCAAAACCAAACTTTTCATTTTCTTTCTAGGATTTCATCATCTTAATTTTCTATTATCGTTTGGGTTAATGTAATGATCTGATTTCTGTTAGTGTTAAAAAATTTGGTTCGAAGTGAGATTTATTAAACCAAACTATCTAAAAATTTAAAATCAAGATACGAAGTACGAAAATTGAATCATTGAGTAATTGAATTAGATTAGTTATTAAACATAGTAATTATGAGGTAATTAAAATAGAAGAAATTTGATTAGAGATTAAACAATGTCCTCATTAAGCTTCTAAGCCAGCCCTTAATTAAAATTAGACCTCTATACTAATATTTGGTTAGTGGATAACCATGGCTAAAGCCGTTGATCTCCACTAATTCTTTTCTTAATTAATCTCCACCATTGGATGAAGGGTAATTAGCTTAATAATAAAAGAAATAAAAAGAAAAGAAAAGATTAAGTGATCTTCTTCATCCTTTGAAACAGCAAAGCAAGAAGGGAAATAAAAGAAAATTTTCATGTTTTGAGCCACCGTTGCCGTGAGCCACACTTGAAAAATAGCTGAAGACCACGAGGGGATAACGGAGTTGAAGGGAAAGGAAAGGCAAGCATTGACTAACTATCATGGTTTCTGCTATTATAATTTATTTTAATTACATATTTAAGTAGCTAAACTATTATACTTTAAAGCGACGAGGGTTGCCAAGGTACAAGAATCTATACTTGAAATGGCTGATATGGTATTCTACTTATATGTGTTGGAACGCCGGTGCCCCCAAGGCGCAGCGAAAAAATAAAATTCCGGCGATTCAAACCATAGATCTATGTGCGAGGAACGAATCGGGGTAAAAAAAAATAATAGTTTCGAAATTACTGAAATTTCAATCTGAGTAAACAGCGACACCTCGGCAACGAGAATTGAGAACCACTATCGAATTAAGTCGCAACTTTTCAGATGCCGACCTCTACGTAATCCACCCAGTTGACGATAAATGGAAGAAATCCCCAAAACTGTTTTAGAGATTTCTTTGCTTGACGGCTGCTAGACCTAACAAGCAAGGTTTCGGGTTTTATTTATATCTTTTTTTAGGGTTTTTCACCTTTTCTATAAATAACTCACCTTTTAATTGGTATATTTATAACGAATCTTAATTCATAAATTTTTTTTATCCGAACATAATAATCATAATTAAAATAAATAAATATAATAATGTTTTAATCGAAAATTATAATTACATTAATTATAACAAGGATTTCGGTAAACTATATTTATTTAAATTTATATACGAACCAAATTCATATATTAATAGAATTATGTTCTCATTATGTGTACAACATCCTTGTACATATAATATGTTTGATATTTGATTGCCCAATTAAATTAATTCTATAATTAATTTAATTCATATGATAATCAAACACAATACCAACTATGTTTTATTCCGTTCATTTCAACCGTAGGGTGTGACCCTGTAGGTTCTTGTAACGTTAGCAGCAATATTAGAACGATTCTAATGTTACAAACAATGAGTGGCATCTAACAATGCATCATTGCTACCTAAGTTACAAGAAGTCATGATTCGACATAACCTTTTGTGATTTACCTTTCATGCATTAATCCTTAAGTCCTTTATCTCTAGAATGGACACAAGTCATGGAATAGTCACACTTACATAGTCCATCCCATATTTCTTTATATCTTGAGTAGACTATGATACACAAATAAGTATGACATCTCATATCAACTTATTTGAGCATGGCCATGCATTTCTAGTCTCACTCAATCAAGTGGCCTAAGATATTACTCCCATTATGTAGGAGGGACTTATCCTATATTGATCAACCATATCCCTCTACATAGATTGCGATATATCCAACATCAGCCTTTATAAAACAACCAGTTACAGTGTACATTTGACTATATCAAAATATACAACTCACGATGTTGGAATAATGATGATCTCAAGTCTGAGGATCATATACATATTAATCACTATGAGTAATGTTGTGACAATTACATAATAATCCAAGAAACATACTCATAGTGGGTCAATCTAATATGTTGTTCTCTAACACATTGATTTTGACACTCCATATCAATGACAACTCTTTATCATCAATCAACTACATGTTAGTCTTAATGCATTATTGTTGCCCTAGTCAACAATAATACTTGACTAAGGATCTTTTAAGAATAATCATATTATTCTCAGGACATTATTATGAAACAGTTTATTTATACATACAGAAAAGAAACTGAAACAATAATGGAAACGCCTTATATTAATAAACATGGTAAATCAAGTATGTTATTAAAACCATCTCATGATTGATCTTTGGGCATACTCTAACAATATGATATTGTGTTATAAATTGTGATCCTATTATTATAATCTTGGATCCTCAATACACCTTGTGGCACAGCGAAAAAATTATTCCGGCGATCATCAACTATGAATTCATGTACAAGGAACGAATCAAGTTGAAACAAGGGTAAAAAATATATCTTTTTAAAATTGGAAGAGCGACAAACAACGTTGTTGATATGATTCCTTTGAACGATATCAATTCCAAGCTGCAACAATAACATCTCGGCCTTTAAGTAATCCGCTCAGTAAAAAATAAACAGCAAGATTCTCTTGAACTTTTCAGAGAGAAAAAAAATCAAAAACAGCTGCTAGACCTTTTGGTATTTTTTTTCTTGGTAACCCTAGCACACTAATCGATTATATTCCCTTTATTTTATTTCATATCACATATCAGAAATAAAACAGGATTATTCCCTTATTATTAGAGAGATAAATGGAAAGTCAGAAAAAGAAATTATATTCTTTCCTAAAGAATATCAATTTCTATGTCTTTTAAATCTTCATTGAAATTAATTATTATAATTGTTTATATTAATAATTTTGGTAAACTATATAATTAATATTTTGTATGAATCAAATTCATATATTAATTTTATCTATGTTCTCTATTTGTGTACAACAAGTTTGTACATATAATGTATTCAATATTTAGCTATTAAATTAAATCAATTCAATAATTAATTTAATTTATGTGACAGTTAAATACAATACCAAATGTATTTGGATTTTGTTCGCTTCAACTATAGGGTGTGACCTGTAGGTTCTTGTAATGTTAGTAGTAATACTAGAAGTCATTGCAATATTACAAGAAGTCATGATTCGACATAATCTTTCTATGATAATCTTTTCATGAATTATATCATTTTATTCTTAATATCTAGATTGGATACAAGTCATGGAATAATCACACTTTTATAGTCCAATATCATAGTTCTTGATATGCTAAGTAGACTACTATAAACAAATAAGTGTGATATCTCATATCAACTTATTCGAGCATGGCTATGTATTTCTAGTCTCACTCTATGAAGAAGCTTAAGATATTGCTCCCATTATGTAGGAATGATAAATCCTATCTTGATTAACCATATCCCTGTACTTATATTGCGACATACCCAACATCAGTCTTTATAATATAACCTGTTGTGGTAAACGTTTGACTGTGTCAAATATACAGCTCACTATGTTGGGACAATGATGATCTTAAGTCTGAGGATTATATACATAGTTATCACTATGAGTTATGTTAGAATTAAGTGACCCGAATTCTTATTTAAATAAAATACGATGGAAAATAAAATAAAAGTAATATCCAAATAGAACTAGACTTCATTTATTTTATTTTAGAATAAGGTTTTTTAAACCTTATTAAACCCCATCTATTTTATATTGATTAGGATAATGTGTTTTAATCCTACTAGAATATGGCTTTACAAGCCTATAAATAGACATAGTCTATTCCTCTTATATTGATTCGAATTCGACATAGTAAATTTTCTTCTCCTCTGCCCGTGGTTTTTTTTCTCGATAGGGTTTTCACGTAAAATCTATATGTTCTTTATTTTTTTTATTTTTTGCAATATATTTTCATTACCAATATTATATATTTTCACAAATTGGTATCCGAGCTTCTGAGTTTTTTTCATCTCGATCACGGTAATGGCGTTTTTGAAGTATGAAATTTCGCTGTTGGATCACAACACCAGATTTGCGTTGTGGCAGATTAAGCTGCAAGCAGTTCTTGTACAAATGGATCTAGAGGAAGCCCTGCTAGGGATAGATAAGATGCCTTCAACATTAACGGATGAAGAGAAGAAGCGTAAGGATCGAAAGGCATTAACACAGTTACATCTACATTTGTCTAACGAAATTTTGCAAGATGTGATGAAGGAGAAAACCGCCGCTAGATTATGGAAAAGGTTGGAACAAATATGCATGTCGAAAACTCTAACCAGTAAGCTGCATATGAAGCGACATCTTTATGCTCATCGTTTGGAGGAAGGTGCATCTGTGTACGAACATTTAACAGTGTTTAAAGAAATTCTCTCAAACTTGGAGGCCATAGAGATTCAATATGATAAAGAAGATCTAGGGTTGATTCTACTTTGTTCGTTGCCCCCATCTTATTCAACCTTTAAAGACACGATTTTATATAGCCGCGAGTCTCTCACAGTTGATGAGGTTTATAATTCATTAACCTCGTATGATAAGATGAAGCACCTGGTGGTTGAAACTAACTTTTAGGGTGAGGGTCTCATTATTCGTGGGAGATAAGATCGGAATGCTGATGATAATCGTGGAAGGACACAAGAACGGAATCCTTGAAGTAAATCTAAGGGTAGATCAAAGTCTTTAAACAAAGGTAAAATTTGTAACTTCTGCAAGAAGAAAGGGCACATTAAATCTGAGTGCTATAAGCTACAGAATAATATCAAAAGGGAGGCTACGAATCAAAAGGGAAAACAACCAGAAAATTCCGGTGAAGTTGATGTTGTAGAAGACTACATCGATGGTGAACTTCTAGTCGCTTCAGTCATCAATTCTAAAGTGAGCGAGGAGTGGATCATTGATTCGGGCTGCACCTTCCACATGAGTCCCAATAGATATTGGTTTACAAATTACGAAACAGTGTCTGAAGGTGTTGTTTTGATAGGAAATAATGCTTCGTGTAAAATCGCAAGTGTCGGGACAATTAAAATTAAGATGTTTGATGGAGTTGTCAGAACACTTAGTGACGTACGACATGTTCCAGAATTGAAAAAAAATTTAATTTCGTTAAGTACTCTTGATTCAAAAGGGTACAAATACACAGCTAAAAGTGGGGTTTTGAAGATTTTTAAAAGTTCCCTCGTTGTGATGAAAGGGCAAAAAAAGACTGCCAAGTTATAAGTTCTACAAGGTTCTACTATTACTGGTGATGCAGCTATCGCCTCCTCTTCCTTGTCAGATGATGATATTACTAAACTTTGGCATATGCACCTAGGGCATATGAGTGAGAATGGTATGGCAGAATTGAGCAAAAGAGGACTTCTTAATGGGCAAGGAATTTGCAAACTGAAGTTCTATGAGCATTGCGTTTTTAGGAAGCAAAAGAGAGCTTGATTCACTAGAAGAATCCATAACACGAAAGGAACGTTGGAGTATATTCATTCTGATCTATGGGGGCCATCCAGAGTGCCTTCGAGAGGTGAAGCTAATTATATGCTAACTTTTATTGATGATTTTTCCAAAAAAGTTTGGGCGTTCTTCTTGAAGCAGAAAAGCGATGTGTTTTATGCATTTAAGTCTTGGAAAACTATGATTGAGAAACAGACGGGAAAATAAATAAAACACTTCCGCACAGACAATGGCTTAGAGTTCTGTTCTGATGAGTTTAATAAACTGTGCAAGTCAGAAGGGATCGTAAGACACTTAACAGTGTGTCATACTCCACAGTAAAATGGTGTTGCAGAACGAATGAATAGAATGATCATGGAGAAAGTTCGATGTATGTTGTCAAATGCCAACTTACCAAAGTCATTTTGGGCCGAAGCAACCTCTACTGCATATTTTTTTTATCAACCGATCTCCATCCATTGCCATTGAGAAAAAGACTCCACAAGAGGTATGGTCTGGTAATTCTACTAATTATTCTAATTTAAAGATTTTTAGGTGTCCTGTGTATGCTCATGTTGATAATGGAAAATTGAAACTGAAAGCCATTAAATGTGTTTTTCTTGGTTATAAAGCTGATGTAAAAGGGTATAAGTTATGGTGTCCAAAAAATAGAATAGTTGTGATTAGCAGAGATGTTGTTTTTGATGAAACGGCTATGCTACCTAACTTATCTCTTAAAGATTCTTCCAATAAAGAAAATCAAAAGCAGGTGGAGCATCAGATTAATACAGAGTTGACTCATCAAGCCAGTACAAAAATTAAAAATAGAGTTGCCTCTTCAACACAATACTCTATCGCCAAAAACAGAACTAGAAGAGAAATTAAACCTCCAAAGAAGTATGATGAGGCTGATCTAGTTGCTTATGCTTTAAATGTGGCTGAAGATATAGATGCAAATCATGAGCAATCTAATTATTCTGAGGCGGTTAGTTGTGAAGACTCAGAAAAGTGGATGTTTTCTATGCAAGAGGAGATGGAATCACTCCAAAAAAACAAAACATGGGATCTTGTAAAACTTCCTAAAGGTAAAAAGGCTGTTCGTTGTAAATGGGTGTATAAAAAGAAAGAAGGGACTCTAGGAGTTGAAGAACCCATATATAAAGCAAGGCTTGTTGCAAAGGGTTACAGTCAAATTCCAAGAGTGGACTTCACAGATGTGTTCTCCCTAGTTATGAAGCATAGCTCGATTTGAGCTTTACTTGGTATTGTGGCCATGGATGATTTGGAGCTTGAGCAGTTAGATGTTAAAACTGCATTTTTGGATGGAGAACTTGAGGATATTTACATGCAACAACTAGAGGGTTTTACAGTCTCAGAAAAAGAGGACTATGTTTGCTTGTTGAAAAAGTCCCTTTACAGTTTGAAACAGTCACCAAAACAGTGGTAGAAGAGGTTTGATTCCTTTATAACTTCTCATGATTTCAAAAGAAGTAGCTTTGATAGTTGTGTTTACTATAAGAAAAACAACGATGGTTCTTTTGTATATCTACTCCTTTGTGTTAATGACATGTTGATAGCAGCAAAAGATAAAGGAGAAATAAGAAAGGTCAAAGTCCAACTAAGTGAAGAATTTGAGATGAAAGATTTGGGACCAGCAAAGAAAATACTTGGTATGGAAATTCTTAGAGATAGAAAAGCAAGTAAATTGTACCTAAGTTAGAAAGGGTACATTGAGAAAGTTCTTTGTAGGTTCAATATGTAGAGTGCTAAGCCTGTCAGTACTCCTTTAGCAGCTCATGTTAGACTTTCATCAGCTTTGTCTCCACAATCAGATGATGAGATTGAGTACATGTCACATGTTCTATACTCTAATGCAGTGGGATCTCTCATGTATGCTATGGTTTGTTCACGTCCAGATTTATCATATGCAGTCAGTACAGTTAGCAGATACATGGCGAATCCTGGTAAAGAACATTGGAAAGCAGTTCAGTGGATTTTAAGATGCTTACGAGGTACTACTGATGTTTGCTTACAGTTTGGAAGAACTAAAGATGGAGTCATTGGGTATGTTGATGCTGATTTTGCTAGAGACCTTGATAGAAGAAGATCTCTCACAAGTTATGTCTTTCAATTGGAGGTTGTGCAATCAGTTGGAAAGCCACTTTACAAACTATAGTCGCTTTGTCTACCACTAAAGCTGAGTACATGGCAATTACCTAGGCTTGAAAAGAAGCTATTTGGTTTAAGGGACTATTTAGTGAACTCAATGAAGACCTTCAAATCAGTACAGTATTTTGTAATAGTTAAAGTGCCATCTTTCTTACAAAAGATCAAATGTTTCATAAGAGAACAAAACACATTGATGTTCGGTATCATTTTGTTCATGATATTATTGCTCGTGGTGATATTGTTGTGAGCAAAATTAGTACTCATGAAAATCCTGCAGATATGATGACTAAGTCACTTCCTATAAAAAGTTTGAGCACTGCTTAGACTTGGTTGGTGTTCATTGTTGAAGTTAAACGCTAAAGGGGTTTTATGGGAGAGGTGGAGAACTTGTTCGTTGAAAGTTCGCGATGAAGAACTTGTTCATTGAGAATTCGTGTCAAGGTGGAGATTGTTAGAATTAAGTGACCCGAATTCTTATTTAAATAAAATACGATGGAAAATAAAATAAAAGTAATATCCAAATAGAACTAGACTTCTTTTATTTTATTTTAGAATAAGGTTTTTTAAACCTTATTAAACTCCATCTATTTTATATTGATTAGGATAAGGTGTTCTAATCCTACTAGAATATGGCTTTACAAGCCTATAAATAGACATAGTCTATTCCTCTTATATTGATTCGAATTCGACATAGTGAATTTTCTTCTCCTCTGCCCGTGGTTTTTTTACCGAAATGGTTTCCACGTAAAATCTGTGTGTTCTTTAGTTTTTTTTATTTTTTGCGATATATTGTCATTACCAATATTATATATTTTCACAAGTTATGTTGTGACTATTACATAATAATCCAAGAACTTACTCATAGCGGGTTAGTCCAATATGTTGTTCTCTAATACATACTCATGTATCGTTTTGACATCCTTATGTCAATGACAACACTTTTCATCAATCAACTACACATTAGTCTCAATGCATTATCATTGTCCAAGCCTACAATAATACTTGACTAAGGTTCTTTTAAGAATAATCATATTATTCTCATGACTTTATTATTAATCAGTTCATTTGTGCACACAGAAATTGAAACTGAAATAATAATGACAATGTTTTATATTAACAAACAAGGTAAAACGAGTATGTGATTACAATCATCTCATGATTGGTCTTTGGGCATACTCTAACATATAATTGATTATATGTATTTTGGATGATTGATTATAATGAAAAATGCTTTATTAAACAGTGTCGAATAGACTTACAGGTATAGTTGGTATATCATAGGGTTAGTATTGATTACATTGTGTTTTACTCTCATATTCCCAAAAGGTGGGAGAGTTCTCAAATTCCCAGAGGATCGAGAGTAATACCCCAATTCCCTAAGGGTTGAGTATAGATTATTAGCTCCAATTTTCAGAGGGTCGTGAGCAATTCCAATTCCCAAAAGGTCGTGAGCATATATTGGATATTGATTCATGTACCTGTCCTTAAATCTGAAATCAATTAATTGGGGAAAAAATGAAAATGATATATGATTATATCAGTAAATGTTACGTGATAATAGATATAATTGATATATAATTAAACTATGATGAGTAAGTTGAGTATTGATACATGAATTATGATGCGAATTCCCCGAAGGTGCATTAATATTTTGATAAATGAATAATGAAATGAAATGATTAAATGAGATATTGTATAAATATATATATGTATACGATATGGAAATTGCTAGCGAAAATACCCTAATAGGTGCCTCACTATTATGTTAAGTTGATATGTGATATTTGTGGATAACAAAGTTCTTGTTTGCTAATATGATTCAACGTTTAGTTTACATATTTATTGTTTAATGTTATTACTATGTATTGAATTCAAATTATGTTAATATTATTGAGTTTCAATACTCATTATGTGGATGTGTTTGTTTTTGGGCGTAGGTGTTGAACAAGTGATTTGATAGATCATGATTTCTTGAAGCATCCAAATCTCTACAACTCCTATCAAATATCATTCTTACTCTTTTGAATGTAGGTTATTAATGGCGTGTACCTAGATTGAATTATAAGTGTTACTTGCTATTTTTTCTTTTTGGCATACTAAGCCATATTTTGGTTTTATAAGGTTATTAGTCTTGTGTTTTGAATTTTTATCTTGATGAAATTATATATGTTTATAGGTGTATAATCTTTGTTATGTTCACGTGTTGATATGATGCACTAAATTATATGAATTGATATGTGTTAGATGTGTTTAGGGAGGTTAATTTGATGAATGATGAATTGATATCATGTTGGTATAAGTTAGGAATGTGTCGGGTATCTTTTGAATGAGTTAAGAAATGCATTATAGGTAAATTGACCATTGTGTCTCGAGACAGAATGAGTTTGTCTCGAGAACTCAAAAAAAAAAAAGACCATTTCATGTATTTTGGGTTTAAGCTTAAACCCTCATGTTGCAAAAAAACAAAATTAAAGTATTTTGAACTAATTATAGAGAAGTCCTTAATTTTAGCTAGTGTCACATGCCAATCACTTAATGGGTTAATGTGCCACGTCAGCAATCCACTAGTGAATTAACAAAAATTTTAACGATAGTGACTAATTCTAACAATTATCTTAATTAGAGTGACTAAATTAAGAAAAAAATTTAGAGTGATCAAAAGAAGACAAACCCTATTTTAGAGTGATCATGGTGTAGTTTACCCTAAAAAATATTCACACCTTAAGATTTTAATTATTTTCTTTTATATCTTTCATTTTTATTTTATAATCAATATTCAAAATTCATAACTATTCCTAGACCTGCGCAAGGGTCGGGTAGCTTGACTAGCTTAACTTGGATCGGATTTGAACAATGATTTTTGTATCACCAGCTGACCCAACCTGAATTCAATTTAAATAAAAAATATTTTTTAAGTTTACTTTTAATTATAAAATATATAAAATATCAATTAAAATGTATTTTTAAATATTTTATTGATTTTTGAACAATAAAGTGGATCTTTTGGGCTGGTTGAGCTGACTTGAAAATGAACTTTGGCATGAAATTTTTTTGGAACCGGGCCTCGGCCCGACCATGGACAACTCTAAGTATTCCTCCCAA
Source organism: Gossypium stocksii (assembly GCA_020496765.1). Lineage (NCBI taxonomy): Eukaryota > Viridiplantae > Streptophyta > Magnoliopsida > Malvales > Malvaceae > Gossypium > Gossypium stocksii. Next base: position 52,935,133 of record CM035629.1, on the reverse strand, counting down.
ATAATGTGATTACTAAGGTTGGGTTAATTGGTTTTTGTAGCTCAAATTCTGCAATAAGACCATGTACTTTGCATAAGTTGCGAATTTAGTACCTGTACTTTAATTTATTCATTTACAATCCCTGTATTTATAGAATTTGAAAATTTTAATCCTAACCAAGTGATAATTATCAAATTAATTATGTGTCAAACATATTATCACATACGTAATACCATGTCTGTTTGTTATTTTCACATATTACTCACAAAAAACCAGTTATTAGATTTAATGATTGTTGTTTGCATTAAGATTAAAATTTTGAAATTGAAAAAAATATAACCATCAAGGATGATGAACGTGGACTAAATCTATAACTTTATACATAAAATAATATTAATGACATAATTTAACCAAACAGATTCAACTGTTACCATCAAGTTAGGACTAAAATTTTAAAACTCAAAAAGTATAATAACTAAAATTAATTAAATTATAATACATGTACTAAATCTATAATTTACATAAAGTACAGAGCCTAATAACAAAAATTGAACCTTTTGTATTATATAGTCATATTAGTTTAGAGTAGAGCCTACATCAGGATTCAGGAACACTATTATTCTTTTGATTGGATAAATAATTTATGAAACGGTGCGTTTCCGGAAACCGTATTTGCAAGGACGATAGGATAAAGGCAGCCCGACAACCAAACAAACCTGAAGCAGGAAGTGAGACTCGTATAAATAAATGCCAAAAGCCCTAAACTCGAGTAATAGAAAGAAACAGAAACCCTAACAATATTTTCTTCTTAACGTTTAAGAAGAAGGGAAAATCCTAAAAAGAAAATGGCAAAGTCGATGAGATCGAAGAGAGAGAAGAGGCTGAGAGCCATAAGGAGGGAAATAGTGGAACCTTTCTATCAGAAGAAAGATGAAGCTAAGATGGCTGCCATAGAGGCTGCGCTGGCCGCCCCCAAGCTGCCCTCCTCTTCCCCACCCTCTGGTTCTATGCAGCTCGAAGAACAAGTTACCGCACCCAGTTCTGCAACAACCAATCTAAACACCATGGGTATATATATACATGTGATTCAATTTCAGATTTTCTTTTTCGCTTCTGTTTATATATGTAATTCATTTGTTTTCTGCCATTGGACAGAGGTGGAGATGGCTGACAGTGATGAAAACAATACCAAGGCCTCCTTGAGAGCTGTTGGTAGAATAGGAAAGATGTCCAAAAAGAAATTGAAGATCGCCAAAAAGAAGCGCCGCGCCGGTGGTAAGGGAAAGATCAGGGGGAAGCATAATCTTTGATTCTCTACTCTCTACTCCCAAATTTTTCTTGCCTTTTTATCCTTTTTATGTTGTAATACTATTTCCGTCGAGATTGTCTTGTTGAACGAGATAACACTGAGTTGTTACGCTTTTCTTTTCTTTTTTATTTGAAATATTAATTAGTAATGTGTAGCTTAGGTGCTAATTTTCTTAGTATCTAATTAAATGATAAAAACCAGTGAGCTAAATTCTTAAATAATGCTAAATATTGTTAAGAATTCAAAGGTTGCTTTTACTTCCCTTAATGGGATTATTCTAATTCAGTGTTCCTACTTTATTAGTTCCTTTTGGTGTGGAATTATATATGTTTTACTAAGGTTCTATTGAAATTAAGCTTGTTTGCTAATTGAAAACTTCAAAAAAATGGAAGGAAAAGAAGTAGAAGGAAAATAAAAGCATTGAGTAGAAGTAATTGATTAAAAGAAAATTGAAAGAGGGGTTGTCTAAAATGTGGGAATAAACTAAATTGCTTTGTTTAAGCATCTATAGGGAGGAACTAAGATGGTTTGTATGAGGTCCTGTAAGGTTAGCATGCATATGAGAGTAAGTTAAAGATGATAACAACTGGTTTTTACTGGCAACCCTTGAAAAATGAAGAAATGACTTTCTATTGGTCAAGAGAAACTGTAAACTCTAGGAGATGACTTTCTATATTCTTTGTTCTTCCATAAGAAACCATGAGTTTTTAGAGATAATGGGTTGAATATGTATCATATTGTTTGCTACCATTACTCATCCAAACATGGATGCATTGATTAGGTTTGTCTTGTGTTACTATTTCTCAGTGGTCCCATGCATTGTATTCAAGCTTTTTTTTCCCCTGAATTTCCTTTATCGGAATCTGCAACTTTTGCTTGAGATAATGAGTGCTGCCTCCAACATGCATCTTTCTCTTTCTTTCTTCTGTTTCTGGTTTTCGTTTTTCCTTGGGATCAAATGTCACAGTTGTTTGTGCAACTTGGAAACATGAGCGTTTGAACAAATTTTCTGAGTGTGAAGAACACTATGATATTAACAATTTGTTGTTATTCACCAAACATTTCCACTATTGTATACTTTGGCCTTAATCTGCTGAAGCATTAAGCATTGCCATTACATTTACATCTATAATGGAAATAATTACACTCATGATCTCTAGTTTTCACCAAAAGTCAAAAGAGAAAGAGGTTTAGTCATCTTAATAATCTGGACCATCTTGTTGTTGAGTGTTTACGCCCTTGATATTTTTATGGAAGTTTCATCCTCCAATGAATTCTCCTTTTGTTTCTGTTTTGTACATCTTGATGCATATTTCATATGCATTGGATTCTTATTACTTAATTTTTTCTTTTGTGCGACTTGGTATTTCCTTAAGCATGAAGTACACTTGTTTGCTCCCTTGTAGTTTTTCCTTTGAGGGGATTTTACATTTACGTTTGTTGCCGAGTTAGTGTTTGGAGTCTAATTTTGCAAATGAATCTGATTCAGTGGCTTTGCTTGATTTCAGAAATTGGATAAGTTACTATCCTCTTCATATCCTTATGAATAAAAAGCTTTTTTGTTTGCTGGATACCAATTTCTGCCTTCAGGGGTTATTCCAGTAATTGGTAGTTGACTTCATTGATAATCTTAGTGGTGTTGATTTTGTTGACGATCATTATGAATTACCTTGAACATGGCAAACTCATGGATTATTACGCTTTTATTGTTCAAGAATGTCATAATTCAATTACCCATCAAAGTAGCATGCATCTAAGGGTTGGAAAACTGATTTTGGTAAAAGTACTTGTCTAGGATGATTGTATTTTGTCTCCTCTATTAAAAAAATTGGACAAAATACATTGTATTTTGTCGTCTTTATTAAAAAAATTGGACAAATTAATATCTGTACTTTTAGAAAAAGTGCAAATTTATTTTGTTAAAAATTCTATCCATGTGTTGTCAAGTGATGATTTGGCTTTTTCAAATTTTTTATTTAAAGATTTGGAATTAAAAGATGAGTAGGATTATATCCAAGTATCATGGAAGTTTATGTAGTAGGAGTTAGTTTCATTTTACCTCCACTAAATTATGTGTATTTGACTCTGAATGTTAGATTAAAGATTAAATGTCTTTTTGTAAAAAAAATTAGGTAAAAGATTTGTTCAGTCTGTTAATTGGTGGATATTGAGCAATTTAAGTCCTCTTAAAAAAAAAGTAAATTATATCATATTATTTTTGAAAGTGAATAACTAAGAACAATTAAATTGATAATGACATTAATATTTTTCATAATAGTCTTACACCAAAAAGTAACAAAAAAAATAACTGAATTTTTTAAACATAAGTTGTCATCTTCTTTCATTTAAGAGTGCATTTGTTTTGTTGAAAACAAATTTTGGAAAATAATTTTTAAAAAATAGATTGATTTTTTTGAAAAAGTTAAATAGATAATTTTTTTTTGACAGAATTTTGTGAAATAATTTTTTCAGGAACTGTTTTTTAGTGAAATAAAAACAGAATTATGTTATCACGAAACTTTACAATTTATTTTTTAATATTAATCTGATTAATGTAAAAAAATGAAGTTTGAGTATTAGTTTAATCATTTTTTTTCCTTTAAAAAGAACCCAAGAAAATGTCAACCATCAAAGTTCTTCATCCCTCACATTGCTGATAAATTTGAAATTTCCTGACACTTGTTTTGATTCAGAAACAAGGTTGATTACATTGTCAAAAAGAGGTCAAGCTTGATTTATGGTACATACCATACTCACCTAATAAAGTTCCTAAAACTTGCAAATTTGAGCTTGCTATGCATTAGAGAATCAGGAGAATGCACCAAAGCTATTGTGGCTTACCAAAACTCCAGCCTCTACGAATAAAAAGCTGGTAGTTTTCAATAAAAAGTAGCAATTAAAATATCTAGGACAACTCAACTATTAACTTGTTCAATTTGAAAAGCAATATATTTTTTCAATCCTATTTTTGTATATATTTTTTCCATTGGAAGCTACTAACAAGGAAAATCGAAGTTAGGGCTCACTTGACCCAACAATTTCTACAAACATACTCTATCTGCTGCAAAGCAAAACCCTGAAGGCATCTATATATACAATACAGACAAATATCAAGAGATAATACATGGATCAACATCATAAAATAACCAATGCGTATGCGATAGCCATAAATCTATATCGAAATCCATGAAATCCAAAACGGATAAGGACTCGATGAATTGATGAAACATTTTCATAGTTATAGCCTGAAAAATAACAGCTCACCCACAATGTGTTCACTGCAAGTCCCATTTAAAATTCAAGTTTGGATTATTTCTTGTTGGAAAAACAAGAATCTAATATTCTATACTAAGGATGGGTACTAATATCAAATAGGAACTTTAACTTGTTAGACAATTAAACCCTACACCTTGTGAAAAAGAAAGATGATTATACAATTCATTATTCAAAATAATGAAATCAATAACTATATTTTAAAACATAGGATAGGTGAACATGCAATTTTTTAGAGTAATTATTCATTTATTTAGTATAGGACGGGAAATGAGAATCGAGTTTATAATTATTCAATAATAAAAGCTAAAACTTTCGATTCAAAAACATTCATGACTCAAGTTCAAGTCTCACTTATAATCACTTCTCTCATATATCATTAGATAGAAAACAAATTATCTACAAAGAAAATGGAAATGGTTAGGTTGAAATGCGATTTTGTGAATGGTATTGACATTGGTGCTATTGGTTCAAAAGGAGGAATTTCTTTGGGTTGGACAGGTAGTTCATTGGTATCTCTTAGAAGCTATTCTCAGTTCCACGTGGATGTTGACATCCATGATAACGAAAATGGCGAAACTTGGAGATTTACAGGTTTTTATGGGAACCCTGATGAACGGTATCAGTGGAGGTCTTGGGAGCTTCTTCGGCAACTAGATAATGATTAAGCTACCCATTGGATTGTGATAGGGGATTTTAATGAGATTACAAGCTTTTTTGAGAAAAAAGGGGTTGACTTTGGGCTGAAAGACAAATGGCCGAATTTCGAAACGCTTTGGAGGGTTGCAGTCTCGATGATTTGGGGTTTGTTGGTCGGTGGTTCACGTGGGAAAGAAGAAGATTTCGGTCCACTAATATCCGAGAGAGGCTTGATAGGGGAGTTGCGAGCCTGAGCTGGATGAATCCTTTTCCTAATTATTCAATCATGCATCTGAGCCACTCATTTTTAGACCATTGTCCGATCTTCATGAATACGGTCAGAAATCTGTGACGCGGTGAGTTCGTTGGGGCCAAGCTTTTTCCCTTTGAAGCAAAATGGTGTTTCGACCAATCTTTTAAAGCGATTCTTAGAAAAGCTTGGGAAGATCCTATTGCTAGTGTTCCCGATAAGCTAGTTAACGCAGGAAAACGATTTCAATTCTGAAGTCGTTCAAGGAACCACGAACAAAGAATGAATAGAGTGGCTATGGAGAAACGTCTGTCTGATCTCTATGATCAGGTTCCTACTGATGTGATTTTGATAGAAATTATGGAGGTACAGTTAGGGTTGAATTTGGAAGCTGACAAAGAGAAAGTTTTTTTGGGAACAACGTACGTGGGTAAACTGGCTGCAAAGTGGTGATAGAAATACGAGTTTTTTTTTTTACAAAAATGCCATTTCCTGTTATAATCGTAATAGGATTATGGGGCTGGAAGATGGAACTGGTTGGTGGGTTTTGCAAACAGCGGAGATGTTGCAAGTTGCTTCGAAACATTTTGTTGATCTTTTCACAACTTCTAAAGCCGGAGGTGATGATAGGCTACTTGGTTTAGTTGAGCAAAAGGTCACTGAAAGCATGAATGATGAGCTGCTTAAACCTTTCGTGGAGGATGAAATCGGGCACGTGGTAAGGACTATGGCTCCTGTAAAGGCCCCCGGCATTGATAGCTTCCCAGCTATGTTTTATCAAAGGTATTGGCACCTTGTGGGGGCGAACATCTCTAATTACTGTTTGTCTGTTTCAAACGGGGAGATTGATATGAGTGAAATTAATAAAACACACATAGTATTAATTCCTAAAGTTGAAAAATCGAAAAATCTGTCTCAATTTTGACCTATCAACTTGTGTAATGTGATTTATAAGATCATTTTGAAAGTTCTACTGAATAGGATGAGTTTTACGCTGGATTCTGTATCGATGAAGCTCAAGGGGCTTTTATTCCAAAGAGACACATCTCGGATAATACATTAATCGCATATGAGGTCTTAAACTCACTTAAGATGAGGAAACGGTGTAAACGCGGTAATTTTACGCTGAAACTCGATATAAGTAAAGCATATGATTGAGTTGAATGGAACTTTCTGGTGGGCATGATGTTGAAGTTGGGTTTCCATTCAGATTGAGTTGTTCTTATTATGTGGCTTGTTTGTTCAGTCACATATATGGTGGGTATTAACGATGGTATTAGTGATGGTTTCTCTCCATCACGGGGGTTGAGGCAAGGTGACCCTCTCAGTCCTTATCTTTTCTTAATATGCGCTGAAGGTCTCTCTTTGTTGTTGAATGAGGCCAAACAAAAAAATTTGATGCGGGGGGCTCCAGTTGGAAGGGAAAAATTCGCTATTAATCATCATTGTTTGCCGACAATTGCATCCTCTTTGGTGATACCTCGGTAGATGGGGCCCATGTTGCTCATAACATCGTCAAGGAATATGAATTAATCTCGGGGCAATAGGTTAATTTTGATAAATCGCTTATTTATTTTAGAGTGAGTGTGGGTCAAGCTGAGAGGGATGCGGTCACCAACATTTTGGGAGTTAAGGTGGCTACAAACCTAGAGAAATATTTGGGCTTGCCATGATGGTTGGGAGAAATAAGAGAAAGGCCTTTGCAAATTTTGTGGATAGGTTCAGATGGAGGATTGAAAGTTTGAGTCTTCGGTATCTTTCGATGGGAGGTAAGGAGGTGTTCATTAAGATGAATTTACAAGCAATTCCTATTTATGTTATGCAATGCTTTGCCTTACCAAAAACTTTGTGTCAAAGGTTAGAAATTATTTTGAAAAAATTTTGGTAGTCTAATAGTAAATCGGCTAGGGGTATTCACTGGAGTGTTTGAAATGATTTATGTACTCCTAAAACTGATGGTGGGATGGGTTTTCGGGACCTCTTTTTGTTTAACAAAGCTTTGCTAGCTAAGCAAGTTTGGCATTTGCTCTCGTAGCTTGATTGTCTTTTTGCAAAAGTTTTTAAAGCCTGTTATTATCCATTTTCGGATATTATGGCAGCTAGAATTGGTTCTTATCCCTCTTTTACCTGGAGAAGTTTATGCAACACTTGGGAGTTGATTTCAGATAGTTTGCTTTGGCATATTGGTAGTGGCGAAGCTGTGAATATTTGGAATGATCCTTGGTTGCCTGGCCCTGGTAATAGTAGAGTTTTAGTTCAGGGTATAAATACTAATTGGACTACTGTGAACCAATTAATTGATGTTAGCTCGGGTACCTGGAATAAGGAAATAATCTGTCAGATTGTTGATGATGAGCAGGCTACCCACATTTTCAACATTCCTTTTGCAACCTCTGGAGCACAAAATGTGTTAGTGTGGCGCCACGATGCTACAGGGGAGGACTCGGTGAAGAGTGGGTATCGAGTCTTAATTACAGCAAACAGACAACATTATGGTTACAATTTAGTACTTACAGCTAGTTACAAAAAATTCTATAAATTACTTTGGGATCTATAGACTCCTTCTAAACTAAAAATCCACATGTAGTGACTAATTAAAGATTAGGCGCCTCATTACAACAATTTACTCAAACAAAGATTGCAAGTTGTCAATGTTTTCCCTCTTTGTAAGAAGGTGTCAGAGGATTTTAATCATTTATTGTGGTCCTGTGGTGTATTGCGGCAATTGTGGCATTCTCTACACCTTTCGTTTAATTGTAGAATATGTACCTCGGATGGTAAAAATCAGTTAATGAACACTTTTGTAATAGTCGATGAGGATACCAGAAAACTGTTAGTTATTTCTTTTTGGGCCTTTTGGTTTAAACGAAATAAAGTGGTTCATGAAGGTCTGAAATTTTCTCAGGATCTTATAGGTTTTGTGCAGGGTTATGCCCATGAGTTGAGTTTGAGTAAAGTTTCAGTGGTTAACCCAACAACTACTGTGATTGAGTTGTGGTGACCTCCAAATGGGTAAATTTTGATGCCTCTTTTCAGGGTAATTTTAATACCTCTAATGTGATTGTTCTAGCCTGTAATGAAATAGGTTTAATTATGGGAGCATGTACTTACCTTTAGGTTGACGTTGCAGATGCATTCGTCGTAGAAGCCAAGGCCTGTGAACGAGTTCTCCTTTTTGCGATTGATATGGGTTTTCGGATGGTTATCTTGGAGGGGGTGTCCCTTACGGTTATTAAGAAGCTAACAACTGTTAAGGAAGACAGATCCATATTCAAACCAATTTCTCAAAATATTCGGCGGCTCGAGAAATTTCTGGACAAAGTGACTTCCCAGTTTGCTCCGAGAAGTGTTAACCGGGCAGCTCATACTTTGGCATTAGAGGGGCGCATGCGACTTTCACCTTGTTTCTGGGTTGAAAAGGCACTAGCTTCTATCGAAAATCTGGTGGCTAAGGACTGGTCGGACTAGAGTCGTCAGTGCTAAGAGAGTTTTGTGGGCTTTGAAGTTTTGGAGTAGGTTCCTTGAATCTTCGATGTTGGTTTTTTCAAAGTTGGGTTTTCGTCTTCATTTTTGGCTGCTATGGGTTTTGAGGAGAAGAGGAAAGGTTCGTTGGTATTTGTTTGGTGCTTTCATTTTGGGGTTTGTGGTGCCTTTTCATTTATGGTTTTGGTTTTGTTGTGTGCTTTTGTTCCCTGTTTTTTGTGGTTATTTTAATTTGCTTTATGCTGTCTTTTCGTGTGCTTTTAACCTATCTTGTTGTTAGACTTTTGCCAACCCCTTTATTAATGGATGCCAATTTTTTCGAAGTAAAAAAAAAAAAAAAGATCATTAGATCTAAAAAATGCAATTTGCTGAAGTTGTTTAACATCCCTTCCTTTGTTCCTAAGTTGTAAAAAATCAACATCTTATCTTCAACTTTGATAAATTAAAGAAACAAATATGGAAACAAGTAATGAAATCTTACTAAATTATTTAAAAAATGTTAAATTGAAATGAAAGAAAATGAATGAAAAGTTACCTGCGATAGAACCAAATCAATATGCATTCCAGAAAAGCCTGTTACTTTTAACTAAAAAAATATCTCCAATTGCTCCGTAGATTAAAAAGAAAAAAAAAACAAAGAGGGACCGCTAATGTTTGCTTACTTGGAATTCGATTTAGCGGTAATGATATGGATTTTTTTTTATTTTTGAGAAAATATAAGAGTTTTGGAGGAAAAGTTCGTTTTAAAAAATAATTAGGAAATTAGGTTTTTTTTTCCCCAAGTTTAGAGAAATATGTCAATTTTGAAAAGTGAAATGGAACTGTCAAAAGATTCAATGATTAATTTCTAATTTTTTTAAACGATTAGTTTATTTACTATATAAATTCAACTTATTTTCTTTCTTTTACATTCAAATCCTATTCTCTCAATTCTCTCAATTCTATTCATCTATTTTCTCAATTCTATTTCGTTCTCAATTTTTCATTTACTTTTGTCTCAAATTCTTATTGTTTTAATTTTATATTTCATAAATTTTTTAATTTTATTTTATTGTTATAATTTTAAAAATGTCAATGTTGTTTAGTTGTTTGGATGATAAACACATTTTCGATGTCCAACTACAAATGGTAAGAAAATGTTATTAAAGTTTTTAATTTTAATTAATTTAATTATTAAGTTGTTAAATAATTAATTTTATGAATTTTTTATTTTTATATAATTAGATTGAAGATCAAATTATCGAGACGTACATACACAATTTAAGTGTGAGGGCACCGCGTGTTATTGAACAACACTTGCAAGATGGGAGATTCTTGCACATGTCTCATATGCTCGAGGAACTAAATTGGATCCCACATTTATCAACACTTTGGTGGAAAGATGGAGACCTGAGACACACACGTTCCATCTTCCATGCAATGAGTGTATAAATACTCTCAAGAACATAGCATTACAACTCGATTTACCAGTTGATGAGTGACCGCCTAAGCCGCATATGCGTGAACACCAAGGCGGAGAATCAACACTAAAACAATTTAAGAATTTAAAAGCGGCTTACTGCAAGTGTGATAGGTCAATTGTAATATTTATAAGTGTTACAATGGAACACTTTGAGTATTCCAAAAATCGAACCCAACGGATTGCCAAATTAGTAAATATGCTTATCAAGTTAATTAAAAGTTAAGAAATTACTAATCTAGTCGAGTCAAAAATTATTAGTGCAAGTTAAAATAAAATAATATTTGAGCTATATCTAAATTAACAAATAAAAATTAAACTAACTTTATTCTTTTTTATTAGAAAAAATACAAATTGATTGAAATGATGGTTGAATCAGTCATGGATTATTAACTAACTAATAAATCTATGATGATTATATTGTTTGCTACTCCTAGTTAGGAATCTTTTCTCGGTTTCATCATAAACTAAAAAATACCACCTAAGCTCTCATTTCATTCTCACTTAGGCATATAGATCTAGTAACGCCCTCAACCTGACTCAATTTACTGAGTCTGGATCTCGGGTGTTACTAGGCAATGCAAAACATTTAGTAAAACAATTTATTATTTCTTCTTTAAGTCTGTTATTTGAAGTACAAAAGAAAATTTCAACATCTTAAAAGTTTTGAAATGGAGTACATGTTAAACGTCTTATTACAACTCATATGATATAGATCTCTACAAGTTAGAAAATTATTTAAGATAGACTTAAAAGACAAATTTCAAAGCCATGCCACTAGTCTTCTATATGCATAATAGCCCAACCACCACCAGCATGGCATGCTCCTGGTGTTGTCCCTTTAGGCGAAGCCGTTTCTCGACAAACCTGAAAAGAAGTAATAACCTTGTAACTACAGGAGTACTTAGTGAGCTCATTAACAGTACCTTCGCTTAGTCTTGTAATACTTTAAGACTTTCCATGGATCAACTCTACTCTGCGCCATTTGTTACACTACTACCATACAATTTTATCATTCTCGTACATGCCAATTATTACATCCCTATTGTACTTAATCTTTTATACTTAATTAGTTGGGGACCCTTCTCGTTATTTCATGATTCGCTTGCCCTAATATATTTTTGTAACAGAATACCCTTAGAAACCACTTCCATCAGTCCATAACTCAACTCATGATCTTCTTTCAATTAATTTTTTACTGTCATTATCTTGGGCAAACACATACATATGGCGGATACTTACATAGTTTTTCACACTATTGATTCTTACTCAGATATGTCCTGATTCATTTCAATTCTTATACCCATACTGATAATTCACTATGAGCAACATCCAGATGGATTTTTTTTTATATTACATCAGAATCTCATAACTCCATTTAGCATTTATTCAAATTTAGAGTAAATTTTGAAGAAGATACGACATCCCTTTTCTTTTCATACTTATAGATCATCGTAACAGAAACCTTTCGAGTCATACAGGTAGACATCTCTTTTCATGGAAAGCCCTTAAGACTTCATTCAACTCTTAGTCCAGAGCAAATCAATACCTTATCTTGGTTATACATATTACACAGCTACTAAAACTTATTTATATCTTACCATAGAGATAGACATTCAGATTCATAGCTTACTAGATATTCCTGATAGTTGACGCCACATAGACTTAGAAAAATACACTATACTAGCAATCATATAGAAAACGTTACTAAGGAGATTCATTCAGATTTTGCCACGATGGCGGTTCTTAAGAGTGTGCCATGAAGGCGTTCCGTACGGAGTTTGCCATAAAGACATTCCTTTCATATTCCTCCACAAAGGCTACATTCCTTTCATATTCTGCCACAAAGGCTTTCTTTCATATTAGACCAAAAAGGTTTTTCTTTCCTAACGTGTTTACAATATGGATTTTTCTAAACTCATGTTATGTAAGGTTTGCCTATCATCGTCCTAGGACATTCTGAGAACCACATTGGGTAATCACTGTCCTTTTGTTTCTTTTGGAAAATGCCATGACCATGAACTTTTCCTTTCAGATATTGTGTTTAATGTCTCGACGGACCCCTTTAGACTTCACTGCAGTGAATAGACCCAGACTCACTTGACTGACTCTTCATGCATTGACACCATTTAAGACTTCACACTTTGATCCATTAACAACACCTAACTAATTCACATCTCATCACTACATTCCATTTATGCTCATACAATTATACTTCATCGTCAAAATACTTATTACAAACTACACATGTAAGACCCAACAAACATTCATACAATAGTATAACCTTCATATTATACTTTTCTGATGTTAGTTTCATAGTTTACTCAATTTCTACAAAAATATCTAGCATACACGATATAAATGCAGAAGTCAGAATAAGGATTCACCTAACAACCATTGATAAAAACTAGGACTCTAGATTCATCATCGAAAAAGAAACCGTGACAACCATTTCTTATAAAACATATGAACACCATTAAAACTCATTCGTACAACTTTTACCATCATTTGAAACCCAAATAACCACCATACAAAGCCTTAGTTCTTCATCTTACTTTTCACGCACATAAAAATAAATTTACTCTTTTAGAAGTCAACATACAAGACCATAATATGCACCCAGGATGTTAAACAACCCTCTGCATGCACTTAGATACTTTATTTCAGCTCAATTAAGAAAAATCTATGCTCAGCTCCAAGGTAAATCAACAATGGTGTTTTAAATGGAAGAAAGAAGATAAGTGTCTTTTCTTTTTAAGCCCTTATTAATATATATAAATAAAAACCCATTTTCTCTTAGTGGAACTTGACATGTGTCACAAACTTTCAAGGCTGCCTTAATAAATGGTTTATAGCTGTAGAGAAACGTATAAATGAATCCAATATCTTTATGTTCCTATGATTCATCCCTTCGTTCATTCCTAACCATCTTGTTAGAAATTAACTAGCTTAGTAACTGAACAAAGTTGACGCATTATACCTTTAGCGATACCCACAATACCCAAAACCCTTAATACTCTTACCAAACTCTTCTTCTTTACATTTCTACACATTCAGCCAATAATTCTTAATTGATACTTTAACATTAACTATGCATCCAATGTATACGCCAAGAACATTGGTTGGGACTGCACCACTTAGACTACACGACAAACTCAAGACTTGCCAAAACTAGGTGTTACAGATCTCCTATCAGTCTCATTATTTGGCACAAGTGTATTAAAATCCTACATTATAGAGTCTCCTCTTGGTCTCGTCTATCTAAATATTCCACTAGAAGCATCAATTCTAGTGTAATATGTAATTTAATACACTTAAAAAAACAACCAATCAAAGCATAGATAATAACTTAGCTAAGTAACCCACCCATCAATCAAACAATAAAACAATTCAACACATGATTAAACTTAAATTCCACACAAGCATTTTAACAAACACATAGTAGGTATAAAATATAAAAAATAAGAGTTGAGAAAATGCTCATTAATAGATAAATATCCGATAAAATGCAAGCATTTAATACATCTCCATCCACAATGTTCTAGCAAAAATGAAGAAATAAGAATATTACAACAAACACGAAAACAAAAGAAAAAGAAAGAAAGGAAGAGAAACGAAAAAAAAAATGAAGATCTAAACTAAGAACTATGAAACTAAGGAGAAAATTTTAAATCAACTGTAATAACCCATTTTAGCCCGGGCCCATACCAAACTAAAAAACCAAAAATAAATTAAATAAAGTCCACATTATGAAAGTCCATATATTGTTTTTTTTACAATAAACGGGCTTAAATCCCCAAGTCCATTAGGCCCGATTACACCCAAACCCACTTAGTTTAAACTAAACCCCTAACCCAATCTTAAACCCACACCTATGGGGCCCAAAAGGCCCAATTCCTAAATTGAATCAAGCTTAGGGTTTCTGAACCCTAGGTGCCGCAAGCTCCCGACATAGGCCTCCTATCGCGCCGCAGCCTCCTTCCAACCTTCAACAGTCGCCTTTTACGCCGTCGTCGTCGCGAAAGATTTCTCCATTAACCTGCAAAAAAAAAAAGGAAAGAAGAACACAACAAAAACAACAAGCATAGCAAAAAGAATCTGTGTATTTATGATTTCAATTTATTTTGGGACTATAAACAGACCCTAATGTAATCTGTAAGAGAGGATTTTTTTTTCCAAATACAACACACAAAACAAAAATAAAAAAAACAAAAGGTTATTTCCGATTTAGTATTTTATTTTAATCATTTCTTTTGTTTCGTTTTTTCTCTCTTTCTATACATGCAAAATACAGTAGAAAAAAAACAGATTCGAAAAATCAAAGGGAAACAGTCCGTTTTTTTATTACTTTTGAAATTTTATATGCGAATATTATAAAAAAATAAAAAGCAAAAGATTTTACCTATGATTTGGCCCAAAAAAGGGTTTCCGACCGCCGTGTGAGGTAATGCATGTGGTGGCGCGTGCGACGGTCGGCCGCTGGAGTCCAGGCCGGACTCAAGCTTGGGGGGAGAGCTTTTTGACGCTCTGTTTTTGTTTTTTTTAAAAGGGGGTTTAAACTGAATTTTTTAGGCCCATTTTTTACTTATATAAGCCAACTATACGACGCCGTTTTGGGAGTTATCATTATTTCCCAAAACGACGCCGTTTTAAAGTTATGACCCGCGCGTTGACCCGATACCTAGGGGAGGATCCACGCGTTTTATTAAAAAGGGAAATTTATCCCTTTGGCCCGTCCAACTTATCGTTTTTATACAATTTTGTCCCTAATCGTACTTTTCTGCTATTTTTAATTTGGCTCGGTAATTTATTTTTTTGTTTTAATATGATCCTCGGGCCATTTAAATCATGGATAATGGGAACGGTGCCGTTTTAGAAAATAGGTAAAATTCCTAATTAGTCCCTATAATACGGTGCGCGTCCTAATTAGATCCTTTACACCTTTACTCCAAATTTTTTTTATATTTCTGATTTGATCCTTGTCTCTTTAATTTTTATTTTTTATTTTTATTTTTAATTATTTTAGTATTATATTAAATTATTTCATTTTTATTATTCATATTAAATTCTCTATTTACTATATATTAATATTATTTTAAAATTTCTATATCATATATATTGTCTTAATTTTTTTTCATTAATAATAAAATTTTTCCACATTGTTTATTTTTAAATATGTATATTATCTATTTCGTGTATATATATATATCTATATTAAATTGTTATATTATATAAGTTATTTATTTACATTATTTATTTAAAATATATTATTAACCATTTTAGAAATTGTTTTTGTCATTGTTACAGTATCTATTTGGTTTTTAAAATATAACATTCGCTTGACTACTTTCATATTTGATCTCATTTGTAAAGTTTCACATTCATTTCTTAATTTTTTTTATCTTTCATACAGTTTTTTTTAAAATTGTTATTGCTTATTATGTCTTGTATTTGTTTATTCATGTTCTTTTATTTGCTAATTACTGCTTTAGCATAGTCATTTTATTACATGTATCACTTGCTATTTTAATAGTTATTTTATTCCATGTATCATTGTTTTGAACAAAAATGCATTTTGCTAAATTTCCCAGCTTTATTTTAAGGTTTTTTTTTAAAAAAATAAGGCGACACTTGGTAGTTGGGAGCCTCAAGAAAAATTGTGCCCTAACTTACTGGGTTTCGATTTTTCTTGTTGAATTCGAATATCCAAGTATCCCTTTTAAAATTAAAACTTTTGAATTTTAAATAAAAACCTATCCTCGAGAATTCAAGACGTTGTGTCCTAACTTATTGGATATAACGTTTTGTTGCCTCGAGGTAAGGATTTTCTACAAATAAAGGCAAGCTTAGTTTCAAAGTTGTGAAAATGTTGCATCCTAACTCATTGGGTGTGTCATTTTATTTCTTTGAGATAAGTAGGTCTTGGCATAAAAATTCGACTTATGCAAGTTTTATTTCAAATGAAAAGATCGTATTTTAAAATTCTTTTTCAAGTTTTCAATATTAGGACATTAGATAATCAATTAGGTACCAATTTTTGGGCGTTACGGGGGTGCTAATCCTTCCTCATACGTAACCGACTCCCGAACCTGTTTTCTTCCTCATACGTAACCGACTCCCGAACCTGTTTTCTTGAATTTCGTAGGCTAAAATTAATATTTTAAAGAAAAATGTTTTATAACGTGATCCAATCACACTTCAAAAAATGATTGGTGGTGACTCCATTTTTGTTTTAAAGTTGACCCCATTTTTTTAAAATTAAAAAAAGGTTTCGACAGCTTGGCAACTCCGCTAGGGACATAAGAGAGTTAAGCCGTAAAAGTTCATTATTTTCTATCCTAATGTCAAAATTTTGAAAATTAATTTTGAAATCATGCTTCTTTTATTGCATTTGGATGGTCTTATAAAATATTTCTGCATGGTATTGCATGAACGTTGTGGTCACACCCATTTCAGTGGGAGTGAGAAGCTACTCCTTCGTGAGGTTTTCACTTCCGTGCAGGATAGTGGATCACTTTCAGGATACATCAGTACCTATATCTTCGTGAGATTTTCATCTCCGTGCAGCCATAGGGAAATGTATTCCCCTGAACTGAACTCGGTCCATATGAGCCTATAATGGGTGAGGATCGAGGAATCTACTGGTTCAGGTACCTCAACTTTAGAGCTAAACCGCACATAGAAAACGTAAGAGCTCACCCTAAGTAGAACTATGTCAAACCTGAGTGGTCACCCATGATAGGTGTTTGTTTATTTTATTTGCTTTATGTTTTTTCTCATGGTACTAACTTGTTGTGCTTTATTTTGGTGCATGTTATTTCATTTTTTTTAAAAAGGTATCAATTCACAGTCAGTTACAAAATTAGAAAGCTGGTTATGGAGAACGAATTCTTTGATAAAGTAGAAGGCAATGCAGCTGTCTGCATGTGGTCAGAGAAAACGCAATTAGAAAAAGGTGATAGCCTAGCCGAAGGGTACACGTCAAAATTATGAGACTACACTCGCATCAGTGTGACACAAAATAATTTCCAGGAATTAAAAGAAATATGGGATCGGTGGAGTGACGAGACCAAGCAGTTGTTTTACTACAACTATGGGGATTTACCGTGCTTGCTTAACATGAAGGTAGATGAACATTTGTTTCGGGCCATCACTCAATATTGAAACCCTGCGTATAGTTGCTTTACTTTTGGAAGGGTTGATTTGGTACCCACGGTGGAGGAATATACAGCTTTACTACGTTGTCTGAAGAGTCAAGTTGATAAAATTTACTCAAGGGCAGCTTGTGTTCCAACCTTTGTAAGGAAATTGATGAACATCACAGGGATGAGTAAACAGTGGGTCACAGCCAAAATCAAGCAAAAAGGTGTGTGTAAATGCATCTCATAGAAAGTTTTGAAGGATTTGATTCTAGTGCATCCCGATATGAAAAAGAGAGTCGATATTTTTGCTTTAAGTATATATGGATTGATGATCTTCCCTAGGGCATTGGGATATGTGGATGAAGCAGTTTCAGATCTTTTTAATCGACTTGACAGACAGGTCACACATGTTCCTGCAATCTTGGCTGAGACATTTCAATCATTAAATGCATGTAGGAGAGCTGGCGAAGGCAGATTTATAGGATGTGCACAGTTGTTGTTAGTTTGGTTCCACAGTCATTTTTGGAAAGTGGATAAAGTTTCTTACCGTGTCTTTCTCGAGAATTACTCCCCATTAAAGGAGATGGTGGCCACACCAAGGAGAGATGACATATCAGAAGAAAATTGGATAGCGCTACTCCGAAATCTCCAAGAAGATGACGTTGAGTGGAGAGTTCCCTGGATGGTTCCCGATGAAATTCTGTACCGATGTGGGAGTTTTGACTGGGTTTCGCCACTTGGAATTTGAGGAGCCGTTGGATATGCACCTCTGCTTGTGTTGAGGCAATACATATCAAAGCAGTTCATACCAACAACACATGAGTTGGCTCAGTGTGAGTTTTTGTATAAGGGTGATAGTTATAAGAAAAGGGTTAAGGAGATTTCTAATGCTTAGAATCAGACTCGCCGTATGAAAAGGGTCGACATGTGCCCGATAACAACCTTTGAATACAATGGGTGGTTGAATAAAAGGATCAATGATAACATCCCTAAGCCAAGTTTGGAGAGTGCTCGATCGATGGAGGAGTACTTACAAGTAGTTCCGTCAGAACTAGAGATTATAAAGCAAGATTTTGAAAGGAAGAGTTTAGAGCTTGGAAAAAGAATAGAGAAGTTGAAAGAAGAAAAAATGCACCTGAGATTAGACGTGGATGTTCAGAAACTGGAGGCCAAAAAATTAAGAAAAGAGAAGAGAAAGGTTGAGGAAAATCAAGATAGTTTGAAGATAGAATATAAGAAGATACATCTGTCGATGAAAAATGCCAGATTGGGGAAGACTTTAGAACAGTTACAACAAGAGATTTGAGAAGAAAAAGCCAAAGCTGACCGACGGGAGAGGAAGTTCTAAGAAATTCAAGCGCGAAATGAGGCCTTAGAAAGGAGTTTGGTAGAAGGCCAGAAAGAGAAATATGGATTAAAGACTAAAGTGGCTGAACTTGGACGGTCTCTTCATCATCATCGAAGTCGTAATTCTACAATCGAGCTAAAGTCAAGTCTAAATAAGATTGAGGAAATAAAGGGTAAGATCAAAAAATTAGAATCGGCATTACAAAACTATGAACTCCAGATTGAGCTGCTTAAAGCAAGAGAAGGGCATTGGAAGAAAGAGCTTCACCATTTTCAAGATCAAGTAAGAAGTAGGGATTACCTCATGGGTGAAGCCATACCTCAGATTCGAGAAGTAGCTGATCATTTACAGACCTTGGAGGTACAGGCTGATACGTTGAGCATGAAATATGAGCTACAGTCAGATCGTGGTCAAGAGTTAGCCTTGTTGTTTAGGAAAGTTAAGACTTTAGGCATTAGGGCGAAAACATATTTGTAGTCTATTTTATGTAAAGGATTTTATTTTCTAATAAAGTTTTCTGAATGAAATTGAGTCGGAATCGATGCCTTTTTTGCATTCATGTATTTGCATTACATCACATCATATGCATTTAAATCCATAGAAAGGCTCTAATTAGTTGAAGTTATTACACAGAGAGAGAGAGAGAAGGAAAAGTTAATCTGGAAACTAAACACCGTTACGGTACTTGCGCTAAGACGAAAAACATGGATCAAATACTTGAACAGTTCCAGAGAGACATGCAAGACCAGATGCAAGAGCAATTAACAAAGCTCCAACAAAAGATGAGAGACCAAATGTTGGAAGCCCAAAGAAATATGATGGCTCAAATGGCTCAACTGCTGAACGAGGTGATCGACAAAGGAAAAGGCCCCATGACTAATACTGGAGAAGATAATGAGGACTATCCTCCGAGTTTTACCCTACCACATGCACAAACACAACCTGAGGTGTATCCCTGAAGGCCATCTGTCACGATTAGGCCTCAACAAGAACAAGCTGATATTGGAGTGCCCATGAACTTCCAAGTTGGCACAGGATCTAACCTAGGAGATAACCCTGCTAATCATGTTATGCCTTATTTAGATATAGCAGAGAAGGAAGGAATGAGAATTGAATCCTCAAGGCAGTTAGAGGACCGCTGTAGATGGTTGGAAGAAAAATTCAAGGCCTTGGAAAATACTGATAATCACCATGGAATTGATGCTAAAGACTTGAGCCTAGTTCCAGATTTGGTGCTTCCTCACAAGTTCAAAATGCCAGAATTTGAGAAGTACAATAGGACTAGCTGCCCTGAAGACCACATTACCATGTTTTGTAGACAGATGACTAGCTATGTTAATAATGATCAACTATTGATTCATTGTTTCCAAGATAATCTAGTGGGGGCAGCGTCTAGGTGGTACAATCAACTAAGCCGTGCTAAGATTAGTTCCTAGAGGGACCTAGCCCAAGCTTTTATGAAGCAATACAATCATGTCACAGACATGACGCCTGACAGAATCAATTTGCAAAATATGGAGAAGAAGTCAAATGAAAGCTTCAGGTAGTATGGACAAAGATGGCAGGAAGTTGCCACGCAAGTTCAGCCACCGCTCCTAGAAAAGGAAACTACGATACTTTTTATCAATACTTTGAAGGCTCCATTCATTACTCACATGATATGAAGTACCACCAAGAGCTTTGCAGATATAGTAATGGTAGGTGAAATGATTGAAAATGCCATAAGGGGTGGCAAGATAGAAGTTGGGGAAAACACCAAAAGGTCAGCTCCAAGGAAAAAGGAGAATGAGGTGAATAATACGAGTACATACAACAAAGGGTACTCGAAGGCAATTACTGTTAGCCAGCCAAAAGTAATTATCGCTGGGCAACAAGGTTCGGTAAGGCAGGAATCGGGCACAAAGAAAACTCCAAAAATCTCCAATTTACACCAATGTCAATGACGTATAGGGAGCTATATCAAAGTTTATTTGACGCACACGTGGTGTCCCTATTTTATCTAAAATCGTTACAGCCCCCATATCCCAAATGGCATGATTCAAACGCTCAATGTGACTACCATGCGGGAATACCAGGGCATTCAATAGAAAACTACACTGCCTTCAAAAAGGTAGTCGAGAGACTCATTAAGATAGGGATTGTGAAGTTTGATGACACACCTAGTGCGAAGAACCCATTACCTAACCATGGAGATAAAGGGGTAAATGTGATTGGTGAAAATATTGTGAGAAGGATCAAGGAGGATATTATGGAGGTAAAAACCCCGTTGAGAATGGTCTGGAAAGAAATGGTAGGAAGAGGATTGATAGTATCAGATTCTAAGGAAGGATGTGAAGGAATAAAGGACTACTGTGAGTTCCACAAAGCAGAAGGACATGAGATCCAGAAATGCGTTGAGTTTAGGGTCTTGGTGCAAAGCCTTATGGACAATAAGGAAATGGAATTCTATAAAGAGGGCTCAGAGGAAGGAAACATATGCGCGAAGGAAGGAGAGTCGACAAAACAAAAAGTCAATTACCCGATGATCATTATCTCTCGACCAAGAAACACGGAGGGCGAAACACAAGTGGCGCCAAAGATCGTAATCTAGAAACCTGTTTCCTTTCTTTACAAGGATAACAAAATGGTACCTTAGAATTACGACTGTAATGTGACAATACCAGGAGGAGAAAACTTAGCTAGCACTTCTAAGGAGGTCCAAAGTGAAGGATCTTATACACGTAGTGGAAGGCATTATGACTTGGTAAACATCAGATTTGAGCCTGTGAAAGCAAAGACCTTGGTAGTTGAGAGAGAGAAGGGGACTAAGGCACTTATCAATGAACCTGTAAAGGAGGAAGAGGCTAAAGAATTTTTGAAATTCTTGAAGCACAGTGAATACAGCGTGGTAGAGCAGCTGCGCAAGCAACCGGCTCGCATATCAGTGCTAGCATTACTTTTAAGTTTAGAAGTGCATCGTGAGGCATTGATGAAAGTGTTGAATGAAACTTACATTACTAAGGATATATCCGTCAACAAACTTGACCGTCTGATTAGTAATATAAGTGCCGACAACTTCATTTATTTCAGTGATGATGATATTCCACCTGGGGGTATAGGATCGACCAAAACTCTGCACATCACTACTCGTTGCAAGGGATACACTCTACTAAGTGTGTTAATAGATAATGGATCGGCTTTGAATGTTTTACCATTATCTACATTGAATAGATTGCCTATAGACAGTTCTCACATGAAAATGTGCCAAAACATACTGAGAGCATTTGACGGCACTGAGAGAAGAGTGATGGGAAGGATCAACATACCATTGTTGATTAGATCAAACACATACGAAGTAGATTTTCTGGTAATGGACATCAAGCCCTCCTATAATTGCTTGTTAGGGATGCCCTGGATACATTCGGTGGGAGCAGTGCCCTCATCTTTGCACCAAAAATTGAAATTAGTAATGAAAGGTTGGCTGGTTACTCTAAATGCAGAAGAGGATATCATAGCAACTGTTACCAATGACATGCCATATTTAGAGGTGAATGAAGAGGCAACTGAATGCTCCTTTTGATATTTAGAGTTCGTAAATGCAACATTCATTTTGGAAGGCAATGAGGTTCCGGTGCCTAAGATATCCAGAACCACGAGAATGGGCTTGCAAATGATGGTGGGGAAAGGAGCCTTACCGGGAAAAGGATTGGGTAGACATCTTTAAAGAGGGATTCAAGTTTCGATGCTAAAAGAGAAAGGAGACCGTTTTGGCTTAGGTTTCAGGCCAGATGCTAGACAAAGGAAGAAGAGATAGAGAAGAAGCAAGAGAGAAGAAGGGCACGGCTGAGTGGGTAAGAAGTCAAGTGGGAATTGATGATGTTCACTCACATATCCCAGACTTTTGTATCAGGAGGGATAATTTATGTAACACCCATTGAACCCGAATCCGTCGATGGAGAGGGTTACTAGACATTTCAAAACCAAAACACAACATTTGAATAATTCACTTGCATACGAACAAGTCTCATATATCAATCAAATTTAAAATCATACGATAAACATAAACTCTTTACAAGACATTTATTTCATATACACAGCTTTATAAGTAACTTCAATTAACAAGTCACTACTACTTGTGAAAGTAAACAACCATTTAAATATAAAATGAGTTACTATTCAAATGGTCATTTTGAAGAGATACATCTGAATATGCAATAGCTTCTCACCGCATTAGTTTCAACTTTATTACACTATCAAGTTACTAAGAGATTACTCATGAAAGTATACTTAATGAAATACTATTCACCCTTTCATATAAAGGCCACAATTACATAAATATATATATACATATATATGACCGAATATACAGTAACTATTATGCATTTATTTATTATGCAATACATCAATGCATAAAGCTTAAAATACTATATTCCATTCGCATTTATATATAAGCCTATTTATAAACTTTGACATCACATGGCATAAATCACTATTCATTTGGTCTATATGTAAGCCAAAGCCGAACCTTGCATCAACTTATTCATAAACATTAACACAAGTTCCATTACAAGACTAAAATAGCTTACCAACCACATTCATAGATATTAAATATAACCATTCAAGTAAAATCATCAACTTATCCAAAATATCAAGACATGTATATACATAATAAGCAAAACCTTGGACCAAAACTTAAAACTATACAAAACACATTAAAGAAGCCATATTCGCATGGCTCAAATACATAAGTCAAAATATATCATCCTACGAGTTATCCGTTCTATACATGCCATAAGTACTATTCTATAAAACATTAAATACCAAGGTTTAGATAGTGTGATGAGTTGACTAACGATCCCCGAGCGTAAAGCTGAATTCAATAATCTATAAAACAGAAGGAAAAGATTTTCAAAGTAAGCATTTTATAAGCTTAGAAAGTCTTAAGCAATTCAATATTTCAACTAAGAATTTAACTTATTTCATATAAGCTAAAATGTGCTCTTTTAAATTCTATGCAATACTAATTACTCAAAAATGGATCGAATAGATTATTTTCTTGAAATTTTACACTCAATCGAATAGGTCGATTCCAAGTATATTCACACCCATTCAATGATACCAATTCGCTTTATCAATCCATATCACTTACTAAAAATTTCAAATTAAAATACATGCGTACCTCCGTACGGATTAACGAAAATTTAGATTAAACATAACCCTTCATTCGCTTTCAATTTGTGTAACACCCCAAACTCAGCCCAGACGGTACGGCCAAGTCCGGTGTGTCACATCACCTACAACTAACCATATCACCTAGTTTACTACGATTAGACTAAGCTTTACAAAACTGATATTTAAGTCTTAAGAGAAATTCTCGATTTATTGATGAACGTCCTATTCAATACTAGTTATTAAGAGATTTATGATAAAACTTAACTTTGTTACTCATTTGAAACGTGTGATGTGATTTTGAAAACACTCGATTAATTTTAAGAAAAAAATGCGCAACTATATTCAAAAGAATTAAAGTAGTGTATGATTAAATAATTTAAAAACCCAAAATAAAAATAATTAGAGCGGCCTTATTACAAACCCAAAACCATAATAAACATAATTTAAAAATAAATATGGAAATAGAATAAGTTAAAATCGAACTTAATTAAATAATTGCAGTCCATGTGGCCACTCTGAATCCCTCCCAGCTCCAAGTCCACCGATCTAGGGCTCACCTGCATGGATGGAAAGAAAAGGGTGAGTTTGGAAACTCAGTGTGTAAGGAAAGCCCATCCAGAGCCCAAATCAGCTCAAGCCTACTGGGCCTAATCCCTATCTAGTCTTAGTAATTACTTGGCTGAAGCCCTATCCAGATACAGTAAACTGGGCCTCAGCCCTTTTCAGATAACAGTACGGCCCATAGGCCCATTTTAGTAGCAGAACAAATATTAATTATGAATGCAAGCCCATTACATGTGGGGAGACTACTCAACCCACCCAACCGCTACACTCCACCCGAACCAGCCCTACACTCTATGTGGGGAATAACTCAACCCATCCAGCCCTACACTCCACAGTTGCAGCATAGCTGCTCAGATAACAGAAAGATGAGGCAAAGCCTCTAGTACGTGGTCAAGCCACTTTCAGAACTTCCTCCATCAATAACCCAGCCCCATGTAATAGATATTCATGATATGACATATAGTAAATAGAAACAGTAAATTATGCATTTTAGTCTAATTTAGCCCTAGGGGTATAACGGTCATTTAGCACCTAGGGGTAAAATAGTCATTTCGCACCTACAAGGATATTTTAGTAATTATACCAGCTTTTAGGGTTTTCATGCACATTTTAATCAGTAGTAGACTAACCTTTACCTCGGTAGCTTATTTAGCCCATTTTAGCAGATTACAGTCATTGGGCCCTAAAACCCTTAATGGGCCCTACAGTGCCAATTAGCTAATTTAGCCTATATAATCCAAATTTTACGATTGATTTACTCGTTTTAGCAGTTTTAGACCTACAGTCTACCAGTATGCATTTATTGCCTATTTTTACCCATATGGGCCCGTAAGGCCATTGGGCCTAGTTTCAGCCCATCAAAGCCCAATTTACCGAAGTGCACGACATTGCACATTCAACTAACTTACCACTCGCGATTACAAATCCACTGATTTCCAAATGACTTATAAGCATTCGCACGTTCACAAGCCCACGAAATGCCAGAATTTTGGCATTTCGGCTTTTTGGCTTTTGCAAATTTGAACTACAAGAGGGTGTTCGATACACACCTGATTTGCGACGACCGCTAACGAGATCTCCCACGATATCCTACAATTGATTACTAAACATATCAGATCCAAAATATAGTGACAATCTCCATAATTCTACTTACCATAATCGGCCATCACCACCTAAGGCTCTTGAAATCTTACCTTTACCGAAACCAGTGACTAGATCTAGATCTAGTCGTTCCAAAGATCCAAGCCTCTTATGCTCCTTGCTAGATCGCCCCTTCCACAACAAGTACACATAAAACCAATTAAAAGAACTGTCTTTACCTATCATCACATTCGATAGCCTCCTTAAAGAGTTTAGGGATTTCGACTTTTCTTAAATTCAAAGGTAACGAGTAGATCTGAGATGTCGAGTACTTACCACAGGTTTCCTTAATCAAGGCAATTCTTCTACTCAGATCTGATGCAGACCTAGGCCTTAAACACTAGCAGATTTTGAATCTTATAGATCTAAGGATTCGGCTATATATCCCTAAAATCTATGGTGTTTTCGACTTTTTAAGTGGTGAAAGAAGATATGATTTGAGACTATGGTTGGAGGGGTGTTTGTCGACAGAGCCTAAGGGTTTGAAAAGTATGAAATTAGGCTACAAGTGAGGAAAAACAAAAGGGGTTCGGCTATAGGCAAATCGGCACAGGAAGCCACCTTTCAGGATTTCAGCTTTTAGTAGTTGATGAGTTTGAGAAGAAAAGAGTGGAAACTTTGGTTTCTGAAGAGAATAAAATGAAAGATGAGGGAGGAGGAGAGGCGATTTCGGCTAGAGAGGAAAAGAAAAAGAAAGAATGGAAGAGAGGAGAAGAGAAGGAAGAATTCTGCACCAAGGAAAGCTTACTTACGTTTTTTTTGGCTTTTTGCGACACTGAGAAGAGAGTAGAACGAAAGTGAAGGCTCTAGGTGGCTAACCCTAATTCGGCAAGACAGTAAAGAAAATAAAGCTTTCCCTAATGGCCAATCAAACCAATGGCCCAATCCCCTTAAGGCCCTAGCCGAATGCTACCTAAGCTCTATCACATACCCGTTATATGCACAAAAATAAAAGTACCATCTGCTTACCTTGCAACTTGAACTCTGGCCCTTAAACTCAGTCCACACGCCACTTTTTTAGGAACTTAGTGGCACCACCTTGCCACTTTACCAAGGCCCTCTTTTAGTATTGATTTACTAACTTTTTCTTAAAGGCCCACTTAACCAAGTCCCCTTTCACTTAAAAACCAAAATTGATATTTCTGCCGGGTTTTAACTTAGGCTTAGGCCTTCTAAAGGCGCACTAACACATTTAAACACAATTTCAGTAGCCAGAACACCAAAATTGCAAAACTTCACCAAAAATCTCGAAAACCTGAAAAATCTCGAAAATCAGGGCGTTACAATTTGTTTACTTATACATCAATCCAACATCCCAACATATCACACCGGCATATAGCCTGCTAGGTGTCAACCTGATTCAAAAATTTCAACGGCACAATGCCTGCTAAGCTTTTAGCCTGAAATCATACAA
This sequence comes from Gossypium stocksii, assembly GCA_020496765.1. Lineage (NCBI taxonomy): Eukaryota > Viridiplantae > Streptophyta > Magnoliopsida > Malvales > Malvaceae > Gossypium > Gossypium stocksii. The sequence continues at coordinate 52,907,982 of CM035629.1, read as the reverse complement.
CAGCATTAAGCCTACTAGGATATAACCTGAATCATAACACCGGCAAGAATGCCTACTAGGCTATTAACCCTAATATTTCAATCATTCACTTCATAGCTCATATTTAAGATCACACACATTATAAGTCACATTCGACCACTTTAATACACATCAAATTTAATCATTCCTTTCATTTATAACACATTCGGCACCTTGTATCACCATTTCTATTTCAACTCAAACACTCTAGCCACATTCGGCTCAATTTATTCAAACACACATTCGGCACATTGTATTTATATATATAAAATCAAACATTCACTTTACAATATTTATTTAATCTCTAAGCATACAAAAATGAGTTTAATCACTTAAGAACTTACCTCAGTTAATATTATACGGCGAATTCGACTACTCAACTAGCTTTGATTTTCCTCGATCCAAATCAGCCCTCTTTAGCTCTTGAGCTATTTAAAAGAAATTTTAAACTCGAATAAATCAATAAACCAACTTAATTCATTTGAAAATCACATAACTAGGATAATTGAACAATAGCTCCTTCTACTTATACACATTGACAAATTAGTCCAAAATCCATAATTTACCAAGCAATTCGAATTCACCTAAGATACACTTAGGCCGAATTTCATCCTTTAACATACGAGTCCTTCTATTTCATTATCTTACTAATTTAATCACTCACATTTAACATCTATATTTATCTTCTATAGTCAACACATGATTTTCAACTTTTCTATCCATGACCAAATCTAAATTTCTCAACTATTTCTAAAATCACAAAATGGGCTTTAAAGATAATGAAACAAGGATCACAAACATCTCAAAATTAACAAAAATAAATTAGAAATTTACCTTGAATTGAAATGAAGAAGATAATCGAACCTAACTCAAGCTTCTTTCTTTTTCTTTTACTTAATTTCAGTGATGAGAAAGCCCAAAAATAAAAATGATTTTTCTATTACTTTATTTAACATGCCTTGGTTTATTAACATTTTACTTAATTAAATATCATGAAATAAGAAGAATAAAATCATATAATAACACTTTAGCCGTCCACTATACCTCATAAAGGTCAAATTGCATTTAAAGACCTTCACTTATAAAATCAATAACAATTTAACCATTTTAAAAATTTAACAGCAAATTTTTCTTTTTACGCGATTAAATCCTTTTATCAAATCGGACATTTAAACGATAAAGTTTTTAAACCATTTTTTTCACACATGAAGATTCACATATTCAAAGCACCAAGGAATAATAATTAATTATTCTTTTGACTCAAATTCATGGTCCTGAAACCACTGTTCCAATTAGGGTCAAAATCAAGTTGTCACAATTTACCCTGAGACGAGATCGTTGAAAAATGAAAACCCTCACATCAATGCCATTCACGAGGAATGAACTGAACAAAGAAATCTACTGGGCATTCGTCCTTATGAACCTGGAAGCGTTTTGAACAACTGGACTGTAGAGGAACTTTCTGTAGTTTTTAGAGATTACACAGAGTAATGTTCAGAACACACTTGTTGTTTTAAAACCTAGAAACAATAAGATTTCATTTGGAAATAGGCTCATGTTCAGACATCATTGTTTCAATAAAATACATCTTTGATGATCAATTCGAGCAAATATTCCTTCATTTTTTATTCTTTTGATCTTCTAATTTCCATCCAAGAATTTTTTCTTTTGTTATTCTCATTCATACCATGTAAATAGCTGTTCTTGAATTCATTTGTTCTTTGTACATTCTTTTGTGCCTACTACAGGTCCCTAGATATCAATGACATGAGCAACGATACTACAGATTCAGAGGTCCTTTTTGAGCAAGACATGTGTTTAGAGGAATCTCAGGATTTTAAGGGTGACAGAGATTGTGACTTGTCTTCGGATTTGTTAAGAATGGTAAAGCAAGAAGAGAAACAAATTTTACCTCATGAAGAGGTGGTAGAGAATATAGTCTTAGAGGAAGGAAAGGTTGTGAAAATTGGAACGCACATAGCCGAAGAGACGAAGCAAGACCTTGTTGAGTTATTGCGGGAATTCAAAAACGTCTTTGCATGGTCATACCAAGATATGCCTGGGCTAAGTACTGATATTCTAGTGCGTCGCCTTCCCATAAAAGAAGAATGCAAGCCAGTTCAGCAAAAGCTACGAATGATGAGGCCTGATGTGGTGTCAAAAATAAAAGTGGAAGTCAAGAAACAGTTCGATGCTGGTTTTTTATAGGTGGTAAAATACTCAGAATGGGTAGCCAACATTGTACTTGTTCCTAAGAAAGATGGAAAGGTTCGGATGTGTGTTGACTACAAAGACTTAAATAAGGCCAGCCCGAAGGACAACTTCCCATTGCCTCATATTGACACTTTAGTGGATAATACGGCAGGATACTCACTGTTTTCTTTCATAGATGGTTTCTCTGGATACAATCAAATTAAGATGCATTCTGAGGATATAGAGAAAACTACTTTCATAGCATTGTGGGGTACCTTTTGCTATAAAGTGATGTCGTTTGGGCTAAAGAATGTAGGGGCAACATATCAAAGGGCTATGGTGAACTTATTTCATGACATGATACATAAAGAAATTGAAGTATATGTTGATGATATGATAGCCAAATTTCAAACAGAAAAAGAACACATTGAAGTCTTGAAGAAGTTATTCTTGAGATTGAGGAAATTTCAACTAAAGCTTAACTCAGTGAAATGTACCTTTGGAGCTAGGTCAGGGAAGCTACTAAGCTTCGTAGTCAGTGAAAGAAGAATTGAGGTTGACTCAGACAAGGTCAAAGCTATAAAAGAATTGCCTCCACCGCGCACTCAAAAAAAAGTTTGATGTTTTCTTGGAAGGTTAAATTACATTACTTAGTTTATTTCGCAATTAACTGAGAAATGTGATCCCATATTTCGCCTTCTTAAGAAGCACAACCAAGGCACATGGGATGATGAATGCCAGAGTGCTTTTGATAAAGTCAAACAATATTTGTCAAACGCTCCAGTACTGTCTCTGCCAAATCCAGATAGACCACTAATATTGTATTTGACAGTGTCTAATAATTCTATGGGATGTGTGCTTGGTCAACATGATGAGTCAGGAAGAAAAGAAAAGGCGATATATTACCTCAGTAAGAAATTCACTGAGTGTGAGATGAGATATTCGCTGATTGAGAAGTTGTGTTGTGCCTTGATTTAGACAACTCGGAAGTTGAGGTAATATATGCTATATCATACAACCTGGTTAATTCGAAACTTGACCCATTAAAGTTTATGATGGAGTCAACTGCTTTGAATGGAAGGATGACAAGGTGGTAGATTTTGCTTTCTAAATTTGATATAGTCTATGTGTACCAAAAGGCTGTAAAAGGGAGTGCAATAGCAGAGTTTCTAGCTAGTAGGGCTTTAGAGGATTATGAACCTTTGAGCTTCGATTTCCCTAATGAAGAGCTAATGTATGTGGCAACTACTGAAGAGTATTTATGGAAGCTAAACTTCGATGGAGCGCCAAATGCTGTGGGAAATGGAATTGAGACAGTCTTGGTATCCCCTAGTGGAGATCATTATCCATTCACATGCAAACTGGATTTTGATTGCACAAACAACATGGCAAAGTATGAAGCATGCATCATGGGAATTGGAGCAGCTGTAGAGCATAAAATCAGAGTGCTAGAAGTATATGGAGATTCTGCATTAGTAATTTATCAGCTTAAAGGTGATGGGAGATAAGAGACCCCAAACTAATTGATTACCAGAAAATAGTTTTGGGGTTGATTGAGGAGTTTGATGACATCACTTTTAATTATCTTCCACGTGACGAAAACTAGATAGCAGATGCTTTGGCAACTCTGGCTTCCATGATTAAAGTAAACAAACAAGAGGATGTGAAACCTATTCAGATGAGTATTTTTGAGGTTCCAGCTCATTGTTACAACATGGAAGAGGAGGAAAAGGATGATTACCCTTGGTATCATGATATACTACGCTACGTAAGAAATCGTGAGTACCCTAATCATGCAACGGAGAATAACAAAAGGACATTAAGAAGATTAGCCTGTGACTATGTTTTAGATAGGGATATCTTGTACAAAAGGAGAAAAGATCAGGTACTATTGAGGTATGTTGACGCTATTGAAGCTAGGAAAATCTTGGAAGAAGTTCATGAGGGTGTTTGTGGGACACATGCTAATGGTTTTACAATGGCTAGACAAATTATGAGATTTGGATACTATTGGTCTACTATGGAAGGAGATTGTATCAACTATGCCAAGAGATGTCATAAATGCCAGATATATGGAGACAAAATTCATGTACCACCTTCACCTTTGTATGTTATGACTTCCCATGGCCTTTTTCCATGTGGGGCATGGATGTCATTGGGCCGATCTTACCGAAAGCTTTGAATGGGCATCAATTTATCTTTGTGGTTATTGAGTACTTCACGAAATGGGTAGAGGCTGCTCCATACGCTAGCGTTACTAAGTCAGCGTTAGTTGGTTCTTAAAGAAGGAGATTATATATCGATATGGAATGCCCGAAAAGATCATATCAGACAATGCACTAAACTTGAACAATAGCACGATAGTAGAAGCCTGTAGTCAATTCAAGATCAAACACCACAATTCGTCTCCGTATCGTCCAAAAATGAATGGGGTAGTGGAAGCGGCCAATAAAAACATTAAAAAGATAGTGGGAAAAATGACTGAGACTTACAAGGATTGGCATGAGAAATTACCATTTGCACTCTATGCCTATTGAACGTCCGTCAGAACCTCTAATGGGGCAACTCCTTTCTCATTCGTCTACGGGATGGAGATAGTTCTACTATTGAAGTAGAGATACCTTCCCTTCGAGTTTTGTCAGAGATAAAGCTAGATGAAGTAGAATGGATCTAGTCTCGATATGATCAGTTGAACTTAATTGAGGAAAATAGGCTAAGGGCTATTCGTCATGGTCAGATGTACCAAAAACAAATGATGCGAGCCTACGACAAAAGAGTTCGCCCAAGAGAAGTCCATGAAGGGGACCTCGTACTGAAAAAGATCTTTCTTATACAAAAGGATTTCAGAGGAAAATGGATACCGAATTGGGAAGGACCATATGTGGTAAAGAAAACGTTCTCTGGAGGTGCACTGATTTTGACCGAGATGAATGGGAAAAGCCTACCCAATCCTGTGAATTCAGACTCAATTAAAAAAATATTTTGCTTGAAAAGAAGAGAAGGCCAAGGGGAAAACCCGCAAAGGGCGCTTTGAGACTTCAAAAAAAATGGAGAGGCCAAGGCGAAAACCCACAAAGGGCGCCTTTAGAGCAAAGAGGATTTGAGTGGAAAACCTAAAAAAGGTAGATCAAATTTTGAAGGGCATGCAGTGGTCTTGCAATACCTAAGTCAACAAAGAACGAAGTATGTTACATACCGGGGCATCAACAAAGTACTTTGGATCTTCTAAACACATGTTAAGCTCAGAGTAGTCTTCATAGAGTTTGTATATAAAGGCCCAAGCGGCGATATCTAGGGCACCTGGTCTTCGTCTTATTCATATTAAATTTACTATATTTGGATTCTTTTTCTTCTCAAAGATATGTTCCAATTAATTTCTTTTGATAATTTATTCAACTCTTCTTAGGATCAATTTACTTGTTGTCCATTATTCATAAGCATGTTGCATTGAAATAATGATTGATGAACTAATAATATTTTCACAAAAGAAGTTATACATATTACTTTGGAAATTTTTAAATAATACAAGAAATTGAAACATGACAATTATTTAAGAATTTCCATGTGTAAGGATTGGAGGTACTTGAGGAAAGTCTAAATTGAGACTATCTCTTTTGTCCAAATGATGATTGGACAATATTAATCCTAAGAGAGGATCATTTTTACAAGCATTCTCATTGGGTCATAGCCTTCGGGGAATGGTATGATAGACCAAATCGATGGGAAAAGATTCAAAATCGTCGAATTATGGTGAAATGGATTGAAGTTGGAACAGATTCTTTACCCTTAAATTGTAGTAGGGGTAGGTTAAAAAGATTCAAATTTTATAAATCGTGGTGGTATGGTTTAAAGGCAGTATAGGCCTTGTATACCCAAGATTCAAGTGGAGTGAGCCCTGAAATCACCATGGGGCAAATTATTTGAGTAGAATATGATTGATGCTTCGAGAGGAATGAAGATGAAACTTTGATGAATAAATGAGTGATGACACCTGAAATAGGAATCATTCTCATAACATTTTTGCATTCATATATCATAGCATGTCTAAATAGGAGCATTTGACTCATTTCAATCATGGCCTCCTAATTATTAGGCATAAGCATATACCCGTTCTACAGGTTATGTCCTCTAAAGGACAACGTAGTAAGGTAGATTGAAGATTTTAGTTTGGCATCCCTGAGTTTGCAGCGGAGCAGACTAAAAATAGCAGATCTGGAATTCCTGAAGTTTCAGTGAAGCAGATCAAAGACATCAGTCTGGCATCCTTGAGCTTGCAGTGGAGCAGATGGAAGACAGCAGATCTTGTCTTCCTGAGTTTGCAGTGAAGCGGATCAAGAAACATTAGCCTGGCGTCCTTAAATTTGCAGTGGAGCAGACTAAAAATAGCAGATCTTGCTTTCCTGAAGTTGCAGTGAAGCAGATTGAAGATACTAGTCTAGCATCCCTGAGTTTGCAGCGAAGCAGGCTAAAAATAGCAGATCTGGCATTCCTGAAGTTGCAGTGAAGCAGATCGAAGACATCAGTCTAGCATCCCTGAGTTTGTAGCGGAGCAGATTGAAGACAGCAGATCTTGTCTTCTTGATTTTGTAGTGAAGCAGATCGAGAAACATTAGCCTGGCATCCCTGAGTTTGCAGTAGAGCAGACTAAAGATAGCGGATCTTGTCTTCCTAAGTTTACAGTGAAGCAGATCGAAGATACCAGTCTAGCAGCCCTGAGTTTGCAACAGAGCAGACTGAAGATAGTAGATCTTGTCTTTCTGAAGCTGCAGTGAAGCAGATCGAAGACACCTGTCCCGTCTCCCTGAGTTTACAGCGGAGCAGACTGGAGATAGAAGATTTGGCCTTCCTGAGCTTGCAGTGAAGCAGATCGAAGACATCAGTCTTGTCTCCCTGAGTTTGCAGTAGAGCAGACTAAAGATAGCAGATTTGGCCTTCCTGAAGTTGCAGTGAAGCAGATCGAAGACATCAGTCTTATCTCCCTAAATTTATAGTGGAATAGATTAAAGATAGCGGATATTGCCTTCCTGAAGTTGCAGTGAAACAGATTGAAGCCGTCAGACTTAGTCCAATACCTCTAAAATTACAGATGGGTTGGAAGTTATTTGAAGAAGATAGGGACCAAGAAATCAGAACTCAGCAAGACAGGGCAAAATGGGTCCTTATATAGTCTTTGCTCTACTCTCGTTACACGACAATGAGCAAAGAGGGGCAGCTGTAATAACCCATTTTAGCCTGGGTCCATACCAAACTAAAAAACCAAAAACAAATTAAATAAAGTCCACATTATGAAAGTCCATATATTGTTTTTTTACAATAAATAGGCTTAAAGCCCCAAGTCCATTAGGCCCGATTACACCCAAACCCACTTAGTTTAAACTAAACCCTTAACCCAATCTTAAACCCAAACCTACGGGGCCCAAAATGCCCAATTCCTAAATCGAATCAAGCCTAGGGGTTTTGAAACCCTAGGCGCCGCAAGCTCCCGAACAGGCCTCCTATCGCGCCGCAGCCTCCTTCCAACCTTCAACAGTTGCCTTTTACGCCGTCGTTGTCGCCAAAGATTTCGCCATTAACCTGCAAAAAAGGAAAGAAGAACACAGCAAAAAAGCAAGCATAGCAAAAGGAATCTGTGTATTTATGATTTCAATTTATTTTGGAACTATAAAAAGACCCTAATGTAATCTGTGATAGAGGACTTTTTTTTCTGAATACAACACACAAAAAAGAAATAAAAAGAACAAAAGGTTATTTCTAATTTAGTATTTCATTTTAATCATTTCTTTTGTTTCATTTTTTCTCTCTTTCTATACATGCAAAATACAGTAGATAAAAACAAATTCAAAAAATCAAAGGGAAACAGTCCGTTTTTTATTACTTTTGAAATTTTATATGTGAATATTATAAAAAAATAAAAAGCAAAAGATTTTACCTACGATTTGGCCCAAAAAAGGGTTTCTGGCCGTAGTGTGAGGTGGTGCATGTGGTGGCGCGTACGACAGTCAGCCGCCGGAGTCCAGACCGGACTCAAGCCTGGGGGGAGAGCTTTTTGAGGCTTTGTTTTTGTTTTTTTAAAAGGGGATTTAAACTGAATTTTTTAGGCCCATTTTTGACTTATATAAGCCATCTATACGACGCCGTTTTGGGAGTTATCATTATTGCCCAAAACGACGCCGTTTTAAAGTTATGACCCACGCATTGACCCGATACCCAGGGGAGGATCCGCGCGTTTTATTGAAAAGGGAAATTTATCCCTTTGGCCCTTCCGACTTATCATTTTTATACAATTTTGTCCCTAATCGTACTTTTCTGCTATTTTTAATTTGGCCCAGTAATTTTTTTTTGTTTTAATATGATTCTCGGGCCATTTAAATCATGGATAATGGGAACGGTGCCGTTTTGGAAAATAGGTAAAATTGCCTAATTAGTCCCTATAATACGGTGCGCGTCCCAATTATATCCTTTACACCTTTACTCCATATTTTTTTTGTATTTCTGATTTGATCCTTGTCTCTTTAATTTTTATTTTTTTATTTTTAATTATTTTAGTATTATATTAAGTTATTTCATTTTTATTATTCATATTAAATTCTCTATTTACTATATATTACATATTATTTTAAAATTTGTATATCATATATATTGTCCTAATTTTTTTCATTAATAATAAAATTTTTCCACATTTTTTATTTTTAAATACGTATATTATCTATTTTGTGTATATATATCTATATTAAATTGTTATATTATATAAGTTATTTATTTACATTATTTATTTAAAATATATTATTAACCATTTTAGAAATTGTTTTTTTCATTGTTACAATATCTATTTGGTTTTTAAATATAGCATTCGCTTGTCTACTTTCATATTTGATCTCATTTGTAAAGTTTCGCATTCATTTCTTAATTTTTTTTTATCTTTCATATAGTTTTTTTAAAATTGTTATTGCTTATTATATGTCTTGTATTTGTTTATTCATGTTCTTTTATTTGCTTATTACTGTTTTAACATAGTCATTTTATTACATGTATCACTTGCTATTTTAATTATTATTTTATTACATGTATCATTCTTTTGAACAAAAATGCATTTTGCTAAATTACCCAGCTTTATTTTAAGGTTTTTTTTTTAAAAAAAAAATAAGGCGACACTTGGTATTTGGGACCCTCAAGAAAAATTGTACCCTAACTTACTGGGTTTCAATTTTTCTCGTTGAATTCGAATATCCAAGTATTCCTTTTGAAATTAAAACTTTCAAATTTTAAATAAAAACCTATCCTTGAGAATTCAAGACGTTGTGTCCTAACTTATTGGATATAACGTTTTGTTGCCTCGAGGTAAGGATTTTCTACAAATAAAGGCAAGCTTAGTTTCAAAGTTGTGAAAATGTTGCATCCTAACTCATTGGGTGTGTCATTTTATTTCTTTGAGATAAGTAGGTCTTGGGAGTTTTCAACTGTCAGGCAGTGGTATCACAATACCTAAAACAACATTGAAATTGGGAGTCTTAAGGGTCTCAGTGTCGCAATACTCATCATCCCTACATATCACAATATCATTTAAGTTGGCCTCAATTTTCTTAACTTCAGCACTGTCAAGGGTATCACTGTTGGAAAACGCTGCGGAAAATAAATTTAGGGAAAAACCAGAGTTTAAATTTTTTTCCAAAACAAGATCTTGGTTGTGATATCTAAAGTAATAAACACTTAGTCAAAATTGTACATTGTTGATTCGTCTAGGATAAGCATTTCGACCGAGTAGTCTTCTCCGCTATCCTCAAGCTTACGTCTACTGAGTGTGGACTCGCTTCGAGTAGAAAAATTTTCACAAAAATTACCAGTGGGGTAATTTTTTAATTTCTCTAAACTTTTGGGTTAAGTTGTAAATCAGAAAAATATCTCTAGAAATTTTCTAGAATAATCTCTTCAGAGAATTTTCTCTTTACAACTTTCTCTTGAATTCAATTGTATATAAATAATGACCCAATGCTCTCTTTATATAGGGAGAGTTTAGAGAGTTCAACTATGATTAAACTTAATCACTTTAATATTAAATTAATATAATATTTATCAAGATAAATATTAAATTAAATTTAATATTAAATCTTATTAAAATAATAGAATGTTTATCTACAAGATAAACATTAAATTAAATTTAATATTAAGGTAATCATTTTAATATTAAATTAATAAAATACTATTAAGATAAGTATTAAATTTAATTTAATATTAAACTATTAAAATAATATTATTTTAGGAATAATTAATCTGAAATCAAATTCTCTGTTAGAGTTCCAGTAGGAGTGTAACTCTTTCACTATTCAACCATCGACAACTAATCACCGTCGGCCATCGGGATGACACCGTCGTAGCCGCCGAAACTGCCTTGTCTGGTGATGCAAGTGTGACACCGTTATGGCACCCTAAGTCAGTTGACTGCTGCCAATTTGGTATGGGTCAATAACGACCCAATTGGTCCGGTCTAGACACCTGTTGGACCGTCATCCCGGTTTCACATACCAAACCCAGTTTGACCAATTTTTGGGTCTTGGTCTTGGTTTTGGGCTCTCAGGCCCAATTTACGATATCAGGTTCAATTTCAGGTTCAAGTACCCATTAGGTCAATTGTCTGACTTGAAAATTAATTTCTAAAAATATCATATTAATTTTAATTGATTTGATTAGTTTAATTTTACTTGATCAAAATTAATTTTTCAAAAAATCACTTAAATTTTCCAAATTAATTTTTGAAGAAAATTCTTTAATCAAATTTTCTAGTTGAACAATTCTTACAACCACCTAATTTAATTCTACATCGAATAAATCGACACAGTTAAATTATTCCCAAAGTTGTAAAATTTTCTTCTGATTCAAATGCGGTCTAGTCGAGCTTTTGTTGAGCTAGCGGAAGGACCAATCAAACATATACAATTAGGCTCTAGTGATTGCAATTATGCTCAGAAGCATCGTTCCGATAATTCACAATTACTTAATCATGGAGTTAGTCCACAAGAAGTATGATGATTGAAAACTCCTTATTGTATATTTGTTAGAAAGAAATTCACCCAATTGCTTAAATTAAATGGCTTCTTAATGATTAATATGATCACTATCAACAAATAATTGTAATAAATTGCTCGTTTGAGATAAAGAAACCTGTGACCATGTTCCATATTTATCAATCCACACAATGCCAATGAGAGGATATTATTAACTCTTTAATTAAGCTATGAATTCCGTTGTTGCTAGTAAAGCCATGGCATACACAAGTCATGTACCCAACATATTGACTATGGGCTCGATCATCTTTAAAGCATAAGCCTCCACTTATATCAAAGCATATGAGTTACATACACATGGTTAGTGACTAACTCAGGATTTAGGAAAATCACACCATGAACGTCACAAGAGAATTAATTCACAAACGGATTCAGAATTAATTTATCTTGGGTCCAATCCAATGTATTATTCCACCAATGAATACATCTATGTCTCTACTCATGGAGTCAACTGCTCCGGTAGTCAAGACTAGCCATCTCCCCAATTTGAATTGTAAACGACATAATAATCCTTTTCAATTTTTGAATCAAATGCTCACTTTGATTCTTTGACGAGATTACAGACTCATTTAGATTATCTACTGAAGTAAGTTGTTTTTCTCATAATGTAAACGTTCTTTACAATGCCACTTATCTTTAGTTTGAACTTTAGACAATCAATGAGCTAATACTTGATTGTCACAATTTCGCCATGCATGCAAAATACGAAAAACATAAATACAAAAGACATAATAGTGAAATGTGAAATTAAATTTATTTATTTATTTATTCATTATTCAAATAAATATAATACAATTACATGTTTACTACAATATGGGCACATTTCCCAATAATCTCCTACATGCCCTAATGAAGTAAATGTGTCATGTTTCACATTCCCATATCTTTAATGTGTTTGTTAAAACTATTAGTTAAAAGAGTCTTAGTAAACGGATCCATAAGGTTATCTTCAGAAGCTACTTTCATCACATCTACAATTCATTCGGCTATTGCCTCTTGTATCAAGTGATACTTTCAATCAATGTGTTTCGTCCTCTTGTGACTTCTCACTTCCTTGGTATTAGCTATTGCATCACTATTATCACAATACAGTGTTATAGCTTTTTCCATACCAAGAATAACTTCAAGTTCAGTTAAGAACTTTTGAAATATTGTTTCTTTTGTTGCCTCGGTAGCAGCCACATACTCAGCCTCCATAGTAGAGTCAGCAGTGTAAGTTTGCTTTACACTTCTCCATACTATGTCTCCACGGCCTAGAACGAATACATTTCTCGATGTCGATTTCCTTGAATCTTTACAAGTTTGAAAGTTTTGAGTCTGTATATGCAATAGGAGAAAGATCCTCCCTAGAATACACAAGCATATAATCCCTTGTTCTTTTAAGATACTTTAATATATGCTTTACAACTTGCCAATGCTTGAGACCTGAATTCATCTGATAGACTAACCATTCCTACTGCGAAACAGATATCTTGACGTGTGCAAAGCATCTCATACATAAGTTTTCCAACTGCCGAAGCATAGGGAACCTTACTTATATGCTCTTTTTCTTCCACTGTCTTAGGGCAGTCATCTGAAAAAAGATGAAAACCTGATGCAGTTGACTGAATGCCTGGCTTCGCATCAGTCATTGCAAAACATTCTAGTACCTTATCAATGTATGAAGTTTGAGATAGAGTTATTGTTTTATTCTTTTGATCCCTAAGGGTTCGAATTCCAAAAATATAACTAGCTTCACCCAAGTCCTTCATGCTAAATTGTTGAGCTAACCACAGTTTAACCGATGTTAATTCTCCTAAATCATTTTCAATAAGTAGAATACCATCGACATACAAAACGAGGAATACAACCTTTTTCTTCCTTTATATGTTTATAAATACAAGGTTCATCAACATTTTGTTCAAATTGAAAAGTCTTGATCATTTAATCAAATATTATTTTCTATGAGTGGGACGCCTATTTAAGTCTATAAATAGATCTTAGCAGTTTGCAAACTTTTTGCTTCTTTCCTTTGACAACATAGCTAGTGGGCTGAGACATGTAAACGGTCTCATCAAGATAGCCATTCAAGAATGTTGTCTTGACAATAATTTGCTAGATCTCGTAACTGATAGCAACAACAATGGATAAGAGTATACGGATACACTTGAGCATGGCTACTGGAGAGAAGGTCTCATCGTAATCGATGCCTTCTTTCTGTGTGTAGTCTTTCCCTACAAGTCTAGCTTTGTGAGTTTCCACTTTCCTTTCCACATTTCTTTTTTTTCTTGTAGATCTACTTACACCTTATTGGTTTAATCCCAATCGATAAGTTTACAAGTTCCTATACTGTATTGGATTTCATAGAATCCATCTTGGCATCTATGGCCTGTTTCCAAAGCTTGGAATCAATGTCCTGTATAACCTCCTCGTAAGTAAGTGGACCATTATCCTCATGATTAGCTTCTGTATTGTAAATACAAGCATCATAGATGAAGTTTGGTTTCTTAGAAACTTTCCCACTATGATAGATTCCTATGTTAATTATTTGTAGGTTTTTCTACAACTTTCTCGGGAATTGAACTTGGTGATTATTCTACCACTGCCAAAAGTTCCTCAAGTACCACTATACTTCGAGGCTTAAAGTTATCCATTTAGCTTTCCTTGAGGAAAGTAGCATGAGTAGAAAATTTAATTAAGTTATCTTTTAGATTGTAGAATAATACTCCATTTGTTCCTTTTGGACATCTTACAAACATGCACAATTCTATCAGTACATCCAACTTCTCTTCATCCTTATCAATAACGTGTGCTGGACAACCCCATATTCTAAAGTGATTTAGAGTGGGTTTCTTTCCATGCCATAGTTCATAAACTGTCTTACAAGAAGACTTGGTTGGCACATCATTCAGAATATAGCAAGCCATTTGTATCGTATATCCAAAGAAGGAAGTAGGAATTGTGAATAGCTTAACATTGAACGAACCATGTCAAGCAAGGTTCTATTCATTCTCTCAGCTACGCTATTCTGCTATGGAGTGTATGGCGTAGTGAATTGGGATAAAATCCCATTCTCTATGAGGTATCCTAAGAACTTATTGGACAAATATTCCTCACCTTAGTCAGACCGAAGATTTTTTATGGATAAATCAAATTGTTTTTCCATTTCCGCATGAAACTCTCAAAATTTATCAAAGGTTTCACTGTTGCTGTGCATTAGATACACATATCCAAATTGAGAATAATCGTCGATAAAAGTCACATAATAATCATAACTTCCTTGGGCATTGATGCTCATGGGACCACATACATCAGTGTGCACAAGTTCTAAAGTTTGGTTGGCCCTTGTACTTTTTGCATTAAAAGACCTCTTAGTCATTTTACCTTCAAAGCAAGATTCACATTGTGGAAGACTAATTTCTTTAAGCATACTTAAGGGACTATCTTTCACGAGTTTAGTGATTTTTTCTTGGTTAATATGACCAAGTCTTAAATGCCATAGGTACCCCTTATTAGAATGAGAAGTTTTAAGCTTTTTATTTATTATTTTATTTTGAAACATCGAGTATTTATTTGGTTTGATAAAGTAGAGATTGTTTTTCATCCATCCATTATAGATTAAAGAATGATTTCTATGAATGAAAATCCCTTTATTAAATGTCAAGGTATAATCCTCATAAAATAAACATGCTGCAGATTTTAAATTCTTCTTAAAATGAGGTACATAAAACACGTTCTTTGAAACAATCTTTATAAAAAATTATCAAAGTGTATAACAACTTCTCCCACTACTTTGGCTGAAACATATATCCCATCTCTAGTCCACAAGGAGAGGCTCTTGTTATGCAAGCTTCTCGTGTCACTGAAACCTTGTAAAGAAACACACACATGATTAGTGGCTCTAGAATCAATAACCTAATTGTCAATTGATTCTTCCACTAAGCAAGCTTCAATCACAAAGAGTTCCATACATTTGTCTTTTTCGACTAGGTAATCCAAATATTCTTACAGTTTGATTTGAAATGCTCTTTTTTGTTGCAAAAGAAAATCTTTTTAGGATCTTTTGACTTCTTAACCTTTTTCCTATCCACACGAGGTGTAACCGAAGACTTAGTCGGTTTGTTCTTTCCCTTAGCTTTCTATTTCCCTTTATAGGACGAGGGGCCCCATAGCTAAGTTCGCCTCTAGTGTCTCCTAAATCGGCTTACCACCATTCAGCATCAACTTATAGGATTTTAATTCCTTCATGAGCTGTGTCAAGGTAAGCATCTTGTTCCCCAAGTTGTAAGCGACCCTAAAACCAGCAAACTCCTTGGTTAAGGATTTGAACACTATTTCAATTTTAAGTGTTCATGTCTAGTTCAGCCCTATTGTCCTTCGCTTCCATAGAATTTCATAAGCTTAAGCATATGTTCTTTGACTGGAGTGCCAGTTTTCTATTGAGAATTCATCAAATTTGTAATGGCAGATTGTCAAGCTAATGCGACTTGGCCGCCGAGCAAATCCTCCAAATTTTTCATAATCTCTTTGGCAGTACAGAAATTCTCATGTTGCTTTTGCAACACACTACTCATGCTCGCTAACATATAACATCGAGCAACCGAGTCATAATCTCTCCAACGATTTCTTTCTTTGGGCTGAGCTTCAAGAGGGCACGTTTCGTCAAGAATAAAATTGTGTTTCTCGCAAATGAGAACTATTAGGAAGTTCTGTTTCCATTCTTGAAAGTTATCCCCTTTTAATTTATTCTCAGTAAGAATGATAATAAGAGGAATAGGAGACATATTTGAACTGAAAAAATGAAGATTTCAATAATTACTATCTTTATATTAAGAAAATATTTTTCATTTCAGCAGCATATCAAGAATACAGTATGATGCATGCGTCTTGTAATAAAAACTTGAAAAAATATTTCATTGCCACATCGTTTTCACACCCACCAACCATGCCGCCTTGGGGTCCCATGATTAACTAGCAAGGACATGGATTACATCCAATCAGTTCGTGAATCTTAAATTTCAAAACTCCACACAAACTAACGACCGTTTAACATTTGGCCATCATTTCTAGCTTAAATATTATTTCTTGGGAAACTATTTAATAAAAGATGATCTTGAGTGTGTAACCATTGACTCAACACCCATCATGAACATGCTTTCATTTGTGAGTCATCTTGGGACAATCTCTCTAAAAGTCATGCATGGCTAGTTGTCCTTAAAAAGGAAATCCCATCTAGTGAACCCACATGACAAATTTTACCTTGAGATACAGCCAATGTAGGGACCAGCTCGAAATTTTATCATGCTATCACTAAGGGACCATCGAGGAAGATTGTAGGTCTTGTTTAAGAACCTTTTCCCACTCAATATTTTAAAAACATGCAAAGTTCTTTTTATCCCAAATTTCAAGAATGATCATGTAACACCCCTAACTCGTATCTATAGCCGTAACAGGGTTACGAAGCATTATTGGAGTTTACAAAACAAATATAGATAAATCATGTCATTTACTATTCATATTCGGAACTAATCATATCGACCCTTGATTGGACCCTCGAGGCTCAATTTATGCATTAGAAACAAGTCAGGACTAGATCAAGATCTCAGAAAATTTTTCATAAAATTTTAAAATTTTTCTTATATACAAGAGTCACAGACTCGTGTGAGCTGGCCATGTGACATGCCCATATCTCAAGCTGTGTGATATGTGAGGTAGGGCACACGCCTATGTCCCTAACCCATGTAATTGCAACTTATTAAGTGCAGGGATCACACAGCCAATCCGCATGCCCATCTGCTAGGCCGTGTGGTCAATTTAATTTTTGAAAATTAGGTACAGGTTTTACATGGCCAAGACACACGCTTGTGTTCTAGGCCATGTGTTACACACGGTTGAGACACACGCTCGTGTCTCTGCCCGTGTGCCCAATTTTGAGCATTATGTTTCTAAATTTTAAGATGTAGGCGACACACAACCAAACCAAATGCCCATGTGCCAGGCCATGTGTCACACACGGTCAAGACACACGCCTGGGTGTCTACCCGTGTGGACAACATAATGCCATTTCCTAGCCTTATTTCTCACCCAAATTTGCCAACGACCTGCACCAATATTTGCAATCATATACCAACCAATTCAAGCATTATAACCAAGCCAACTATATCATCTAGCATGATATATCATCAGATGCATTCATGTTTATAATCTTACCTTTTATAAACATACATGTTTAACATTAATTAATTAAACCATACTAAACACATATGTAATTACCATGATATAACTTTATAATTATACCAAATCAAACCAAAAATTGGCCAAGTTAACCTATGCACGCCATTATACCAAAATAAGTTTACTATTTACACCAAAATGAGTTGGTGGATAGTGTGATGAAAAGAAAACCTAGTAAGCATTTAATGCTTAGTAAGTTTGTATAAAAGGAATTAAACTTACCATATATTTACATTTAAGATAGCATACAAAAATGCATCCAGGCAATTTGGCGTATAGCCTAAAACACACAACTTCACCAATCATGTTAGGCAAGTAATTCATATAATACCAAAGACATGGATGAGCTCATCATTTAATGACTTTTATATACTTATGCTTTCCATATCTTTATTCCATATTATATGTACATTTTAATGACAAACCATTTCAATTACAGTTTAACTATGTCAGATCTTTACCTGTAACAACTCCTAACCCTAAATAGTTGCTGAAATAGGGTTACGAAGCATTATCAGACTTTTCAGAATAGATAAAAATATTAAACAAATAATTAGCATTTATTTCACAATTAAATTATATTTTCCCATTTATGGGCTACCGAAGCCCAAAATATGCGTTTGAAATAAATCGAGACTTATTTCAGTGCTCCGAAAATTTTTCGAGAATTTTCAAAATTTTTCCAAGTGTAGGGCTCACATGCCCGTGTGACTATATGACACACTCGTATGGTCATGTCGTCTGGCTCACACGGCCAAGTGACATGGGTGCTCACACGGCCAAGTGACATGTCCATGTCCCAGGTCGTGTGGTAGCACATGCCCGTGTCCTTACTTGTATAACTCTCTGACTTGTAACTCTATTTATTGCATGGGTCACAAGGCCTAGCACACGCCAAGTCACATGCTCGTGTGCTAGGCCGTGTTCCTCACATGGCTGAGACACATGCCCGTGTCGTGTGTCTAAACCTGAACATTCTGTTTCAAATTTTTAAGGTGCAGGGGACACACAGCCAAAATCACATGCCCATGTTCCAGCCGTGTGTCTCACACGATCTGGTCACACACCCATGTGCCAGCCCGCGTGGACTCAAAATTAGCCTTTTTCATCAAGCTAACCAACCCTTCAATTCTTGAACAACAAACAACACCAAAACCAAACTTCCAACCAATCCAAAATATGTTTAAATATACTCAAATGACTATTAAAAACATTAATCTATTGACCTATCCAACATGTAATCACAACTAATTCACTTAGAACATTCAAATCTATTCAATTGACAACATTCAATCCAATTCAAGTTTCATAACACATTTTACTATTTCTTTAACTTAATACTTCATATATATTATAGAAAACCATCCAAAATATCATTATAACAACATTTACAATCATAACTACATCACCCCTTACCCGTATCCGACGTTAGAACAGGGTACGAGGCATTACCTTACTAAAACACAAGCAAACACACACTTCTAATTCATAAAACTCGGTTCCAATTTAAAAATTTTCAAACATTATCTTACGGTCCTTAATATGAACCTACGAGGTCCAAAAACATGGTTTGGAAACATCTCAGGACCATTTTGATCACTTAGAAAACTTTCAAGAAAATCCACTAAAAACAGGGCACACGCCCGTGTGGAAGGGCAACACGCCCGTGGGGCCTCTAGACATGGTCGTCCTGAAGGCTCGTGTGGTTCACACGGCCTAAGCACCTAGGGACACAACCGTGCCCCTCGCTCGTGTCCTTCACATGGCCATGACACGCCTATCTCTTCCACTTGTGTAACTCTCTGACTTGTACTGTAACACCCCTAACCCGCATCCGTTGCCAGAATAGGGTTACTAGGTATTACCAGAAGAATCACTACTTTCAAACAAACGCACACATGTAACTGAGGGAAACATCAAGCTTATCATCTTAATAAATAAACATATGCATATATCTCTGCTAATTTAATTATGCCATTATAACACATGAAGAACTAAACATATATATATAATTAAAAAGCCGTAACTGAATACATATATATATACATATATACCATTTATAATTTGCATTTCAAATATTATATTATTATAAATATATATATCCTCATTAAGTCAATTTCATACCACAACAGAAATTTACAAATAAACTAACTTATAACATATACATAATATTTATACGCACTTATATACAAACCTAACATGTATTTTACCATTTCATGCTATTAGCCGTACCTAATGGTCAATTTCTATGCATCATGTGTATACATATTGCTTAGCCGATTTAAGCACTTCAAATCAAATCATTTGAATTCTCATTCACTACTGAATTTCATGAGGACAATATAGTATATTATAAACTAACTCATTATATGCTTAAATATAAATATCAAATCACGAACAACTCACTTTCATCTACCATATTAATTTCATTTCATAACCAGTTATCAATACCTTAAACTATAACCATTTATCATATACACCACATTCATGAATCACATATATATTTCAC
Source organism: Gossypium stocksii (assembly GCA_020496765.1). Lineage (NCBI taxonomy): Eukaryota > Viridiplantae > Streptophyta > Magnoliopsida > Malvales > Malvaceae > Gossypium > Gossypium stocksii. Next base: position 52,887,990 of record CM035629.1, on the reverse strand, counting down.
TCAATCAATAAGTCCAATCATAAATTCACATTATATCAAATATGCCACACAGATCTTACCAACTATACCTCAAAAATATATCATGGCCGAATCATTAAAACCACAATCAAACATATCATCACTTGACAAAAACATATAAACCGCTAAACACACATAAGAATTAAAATTCAAGATAGCAAATACTAATATTAATTTAGCCATTTTCACATGGCATAATATATACATCACTTTAAAATATATCTGAAAAGTAGTATAGCCTATACATGCCATGGCTTCGAAATTTAGCTGTTAAAAATACCGATAAACAAAAGATAGTGTGATAGACTTCGCTAACGATCCCCGAGCTCGTAAAAAATCTATAAAACAGAGACAAACAAACACTCACAGATTAAGCTATCATAGCTTAGTATGTTATAAACAAATAAATGTATTAAGCACATAAATAGTTCCAACAAATACAACCGAATTATACTTACAAAATTCATATAACAAGCATATAACTATCCATGAACTAAGTTAACCGAATACACATATATTTCTTAGCTCACATAGTTTTCATACTTATAATACTAATACTTAGTCGAATATTCACTATCATAAATATATACATTCATACATTTCTCATTTCCCTATGCATATTTTAACATTCCAATACCAATTAACCGAATACACAAGAAATCTTTGGAATAACATATAATTTATGTTCCAATAATTTATGTATATATATAACTTTAAAGCTAATGTGATCATTCATTTTTATAACCATCATGATTCTTTTATCTCATTCATAACTATTTCATAATTCAGTTAACTAACTTACCTTAAATCAAAAAAGCATATAACCAACACATGCATGTACCTTTTAATTTATTTCCACATTCAGTCTCGATTTCACATTGCCCGTTGAACTATTCGAAATTGAATAGGATACTCGGATATACATATCATACAATGCCAACATCCCAGACATGGTCTTACATGTAATCACATATCGATGCCACTGTCCCAGACAGGGCCTTACATGAGTGACAATTACGATGCCGATGTCCTAGACACAGTCTTACACGCAATCTCTAATCGATGCCAGTGTCCTAGACACGATCTAACATGATATCTCAAATCGATGCCAACATCCCAGATGTGGTCTTACACGAAATCATATATCGATGCCACTGTCCCAGACAGGGTCTTACACGATATCTCATCTCGGAAGCTCACCAATTATAAAACCATTATCCTGTACAATTCGCAAGGTTCTTTCGAGACTTACCACTGCATAAAAAAGTTAACTCATATTCGAATCAAGTCATCAAATGTTTAATTTAATTCGGCCACATATATATCATTACAAATTAATTTGAAAATATATATAACATATGGATTTTAGAACATTTATTTACTTATGAACCTACCTCAAATCATAGATGATTATTCCATGACCTTCTCTTTTCCTCAGTTTACAATCGATCTATTTGTTTAACGATCAAAACATAATAATTCAATTTATTAACTAACTCAAATATCTAATCAAATTCAAACTCATACCATTCTATCATTTATTTACAATTAGTAAAAACATCTTTATTCCTCACAGATGGGCAGCATAACATAACCATTATCCAATTCATTCCAATTTGGACAACGTATATATAGTAGAAATTTATAACATTTCATGAAACCTAAAAGAAAGTCTCAAAGACTTACATATTTGAATAGCATTATGATGCTTTTTAATAAACAACATTAATACACAAAATATGGCAGTATAATTAGGTATTTAATATCAATTTATACAGCTTCCAAATCTTGTAATCCCGCAGCCTAATTGACCTACCAAAACAACTTTAATAATAATAAACAGCTAACTTATTTATGCAGCATATAATAATCACTAAATTCACTATGTAATAATTTAGACAACATTAATTAGCGTTATTAACACCTTTTTATCCTGTTGTAATCAATAGTCCATGAACCGCCCAAATAATAAAAATATACAGCTATTTATTACCATTTAACCAACTCATTAACAAACACTTAAGACATAAATTCGGTAGCATTTACTCAGCTTTTATCCTCATTTAATAACTTTAATAATGGTTGCATTAACCCCTTTAACAAATAGATTTTTACACATAACCTACAACTAATAAATATCATTAAAGTTAGCTCATAACAAGCATTCAGCCATACACATGCGGTATTAAACTGATCCTTTGTTATCTGCCTAGTTACATTATGACAGCATCAACACTTCATTTCTCAAGTTCCAGACACAATAAATATCACTATTTATTCATTAACAACTTCAACCATTATTGACATAATTTAGAGTCACTCAAATCCCATTTATTAACTTTTAAACAACAATTTACTGCTACATTAATACACCAAACAGCAGTCTATAAAACAACAAGCATACACCCTTTTTTCTAAGCACCCATATCACTGCAATATTCATCAGCATCAATACCACGATCGAACAGTAATAACAGAGCAATAATTTAACAATACCAATAGGGGTACAATTTGGACAACAATTTAACCGTTTCTACAATTGTCAAACACAAAAAAAATTAAAGTTCTAGGAAAGCTTGCTAATATTTACCAACACCGATTCTATCAATTGGGTTTTGTTCCTTCCCTCACGCATTCGGTCAAGCTTAAATCAATAATTTAACCAAAATTCATCAATGAAAAGCTATGGCAAATGGGAGTTTAAAAGAGTTACCTTTCCACTTCATAATAATTTATTTTTTTATTTCTAAGTGAACAATCTTATGGTTTTCTACTACATGCAGCCGGCCTCCTCTTTAGCTCCCATCTTCTCTTGCCTTCTTATTTTCGGTTCCAGAGAATGAAAAAGAAAAGAGATCCACACTATTTTGGCATTGATTTATTTCTTTTAACTTAATTTGCCAAATTACAAGAATAACCTTATTAAATAAACATAAAAATCATTTAGACAATGCCCAAGAATGTCCACTCAATCTAATAGTGGCATATTTACCAAGCAAGTACTCATTCTTTTCACTTTTATAATCATTTGGTCATTTAAGTTAGGGAACTAATATTTACACCTTATGCAATTTAATCCTTTTTCATAATTCGACACTCAAACGATGAAATTTTCATGCGAAAATTTCACACATAACAATTTTCATACTTTAAGCTCAGAAAATAATATTAAAATATTTTTTTCTGACTTAGATTTGTGGTCCCAAAACCACTGTTCCGACTAGGGTCTAAACTGGACTGTTACATGTACCCTATGAACAAATTGGGATCACACGGCCAAGGCACACGCCCGTGTGCTCAGATCGTGTCCGTCACTCGACCATGACATGCCCGTGTCGCTGCCCGTGTGTGAAGACCTTGGCATTCTATTTCTGATGTCAGCAGCCCCTAAGGGTCACACGGCCGTGGCACACGCCTGTGCGCTAGGCCGTGTCCTCCACACCTTTAAGACACACGACCGTGTCTCTGCCTGTGTGTTTAATACTGGGCATTTAATTCTACCAATCCAAGGTGCAGAGGACACACGGCCTAACCACACGCCCATGGGGCAAACCGTGTGTCACACACAGCCTAGACACACGTTCGTGTGTCTACCTGTGTGAACAATATAAGGCTATCTACCAAGCTTGTTGCCACCCTGAAATAAGATCAAACATCTACCAAACATCCCAATACATAAAATGGTACAAATAATCACCCAAATAGCCACAATTTTGACGTCCCTATACTCAACTAAGTATAGTGTACATTTGTGAATAACATCAACATTTTCATATATCAACTTCCAATATTAGCCATCATTCATGGCATTATACAAAAAGAATCAAATTCTAAAGTAAGCCAACACATTTAGCTCCAAAATAAAATGACACATAATAATGGCTAGTCCTTATACATTCCATTTCTCAAAATGCTAGAAACTAACTATACCAAATGCTTTGTTGATAGTGTGAACGAAGTCTCCGACGTCTGGTGATTCACGAGCTAGTTAGGCAGCACTATAAGAAAATGGAAAGGGTAAGGAGTAAGCATAAAGCATAGTAAGTTGCAAGTAAATAAAAGACAACAATTTACCATGCCAAGACATGCTTTCAATACATCATAATTTATGCATGATACAAAGAATGGCCACAAACATAACTTACCCGTTTTCATCCTTTACAAATCATACAACATACTATTGAGTTCATATTTCATACAATTCATTTAGGTACCTGCACCACTTGCAAAATCATCACAATATCTCTAAAACTTAACATTAACTATAAATTTTCCCGTTGAACTACTTAGAATACGAAAGTCTCCAACATAGGGTATCGAGCCGATGCCATGTCCCAGACATGGTCTTATACTAGCTTACATGTTAAGTCGACGCCATGTCCTAGACATGGTCTTACACTAACTCTCATTGTATCGAGGTCGATGCCATGTCCCAAACATAGTCTTACACTGGCTCTCCTCTATCCGTGCTGATGCCATGTCCTAGACATGATCTTACACTGACACATCTCTAAGCTGATGCCATGTCCCAGACATGGTCTTACACTAGCATGTCTGTCAAGGCAGATGCCATGTCCCAGATATGGTCTTACACTAACATGTAACTGAGGACGATGCCATGTCCCAGACATGGTCTTACACTAGCACTCGTATCAACCCTAGTATCATAGCATGAATATCCAGTCTATTCTTAAAGTTCAACCAGGCTCTATTACATAAATTCTCATCTTTTCATTACTAAAAATCATCATTTATCGATTCATGCTCAATAAAATTTCTCATGCATAACTCATAGTCACAATTAATGTTTTTATGCCAAATCAATGATTTAATGCATAATTATAGTAAAGTTGTACTATTTACCTACAACTTACCTCAGTATACAAAATGTAGACGGCTAGTTCAATTTAATCTACAAGCTTGGTTTTCCCCCGGTCAAGGTTCGGGTTTCGTACTTCTTGATCTATAAGAATAGAATTCATTGATTTTTAATCTAAACAATCCAAAATTCATAATTTTACAAAATGACCATTTTGCCCTTAGGCTCGGAAATTATTTTTTTTATCAAAATTCTGTATTCATCATGCCTAACCGAACTCCTTGCACTCGTATGGCAGCCCACAATTTCCATTATTTCATGCATCTACTACACAATTTACAACTGTTACAACTAGGCCCAATTTAGGTGTTTTCCATGAACACCCTTTTACAAAAGTTGTTTATTTAACAACTAAGACTCATTTTCTTCCAAAAAGTTTTAGCAAACAACTTAAACACTCTCATGGTAAAGACCCTAAACTTTCCACCATTTTGCAAAATAGTCCCCTCAATAACTAGCTCATGTTACGAGGGTCCCAAAAATGCCAAAATTATGAAGAAAGGCCATGAGAATCACTTACTTGCAAGAGAAATACTTGGCTGAGTTCTTAAGCTTCAAAACCCCTTGCTTTTGTTGATATTTTAGGTGAATATGGAGAAGAAAATAAAGAAGATGAAAGCTAGGCTAATAGACTATTATTTAATTGCTAAACATCTCACATAATGCACCAAAAATTTTGACTTTTCTACCTCTTTTGTCTCCTATTGTAGGCCACCCCTATAAGAATGGGGGTATTTGCTAAATAAAGGCCTCCAATTTAGGTTCTCTAGTTATTTAACACAATTTTCCTTTATGCAATTTAGTCCTTTTTCGCAATTAAGCCTTCCATCGCATAAATTAATTCACCAAAATTTTCATGTACTCTTATAAAAACACTATAATACACAAAATAATATTAGAAATAATTTCTCAAAATGACCTATGCAAACATCCTAGGTACATGCCATTTTATAAAGAGACTAATCATCACCACTTTGCTGAGTTCAGGATTGATTTGGATGCTAGACCGAAACTTTAATTTCAACTAACCTGGGCACGGAAACAAATCGTACATTGAGTATATACACTCAATGGTATTACTATAATTCAAATTCATAAATAATACAGTAAAATATATATAATCAATTTTCACCTTTAATCTTTCAATAACCAATTCATACATTAAACTAACAAATGAATCTCAATAACTTGTATTCAATTAAAATTCACAATTTATTTCACTATTTCCAATCTTTATTATTCTCACATCTCATTTCAATATTGCAATCAATTTCACTTACAAAATTATTCAATTCATCAATTCATTCCATATCAATTCTAATTATCAATTCGTTCTTTACCCCTATTAACATGACTCAGACTTTGGCAGATACACGAATCCAACCCAAACACACCAGTACGGCACCTTGTGCCTCATCGGCCTTGTCAAAGTAAGTCGGTACCCAGTACCTCATCGAATTATCCGAAGCAATGATACAACACATAGTGCCTCATTAGAATTAATCAAAGTAATATTATGACACATAGTGCCTCATCAACTCGAGGTCGAAGTATCCCTGAACACTTCCAATCCTATGGCATGCCAACTATATCTGACTTAGCCCGACTAGTCAATAGGGTATTTGATACATTTTCTCAATTCAATTTCAATCAAACCTTCTAATATTCACATAATTCATAATTCAATATCATTTCTTACCTCAATTTCATTTACCACACATATTAATTAAAGCTTAATAATAGATAATAACTAAATTCGAATTATAGTAATACAAACCATAATTCTTAAGTCAATCTTCGTACACTTTCTCTTTTCCTTTTTTGGCCGATATCTCCAGCACGATATTAGTAGCAAATGTAACACCCCTTACCCGAGTTTGATGCTGGGATGGGGTATAAGGCTTTACCTTACTGAATCCTACCAAATCTCATAATCTTGGCTATAAAATTTCTTTTCTTTTTAAACGTTTTCATTCATTCTCTTTATAACCTTAACAGAGGCCTACGAGGTCCAATACATATGTCAGATGTGTTCCGAAACCGATCTGAGAACTTTCAGACTCTTAGAAAATTTTTGCCTAAAGCCAGGCTACACGCCCGTGTGGGATGGGACACGCCCGTGTGGGCAGGCCGTGTAGTCTCATACGCCTATGTCCCTAGCCCGTGTCTACTTTATTTTTATTTTCAACCTAGAGGGGATTTGACATGGCTTGGACACACGCCCGTATCTATGGCTCGTGTCCCTCACACGGCCTAGACACACCGGTGTAAATATCTCGTAGAGCATTCTAACTTGAACACTATAATCATCAGAGGTACACACGGCCAAGGCACACGCCCATGTGCTCAGCCCGTGTTCTATACTGAGTTAACTAAATTGGATGCAGGGGACACACGGCCGATTAACACACCCTTGAGGCTGATCGTGTGTCATACACGGCCTAGGCACACACACGTGTGCTCAACCGTGTGGACAATAATAGGCTATTTTTTAAGCCTTATGCTACCTTGATACAACCAAAAACACGAAGCCAATTCTAGAGCACACATCGAGGTATATTATACTCTACAAGTGCTCACAATTAGGGCATCCCAATGCCAACATACGTATCATTCACATACATCCATACTCTACTTAACTTGCAATCTGCATACTTATGAATTTCATCCACATTAAATAAAATATAAATTAAGTAATATTAGGCCATTTCCAAAGGCCATTACAACACTGCTTGAGTAATATCAAAGCCAACACCCTTGGCTACACAAAATGACACTTAACAAAATGATCAAACCTTCTATTCATGCACCAACTTTACTATACCAATATGGACAGTTTGATAGTGTGACTTCAAGCTCCAACTTTAATGATCCCCGACCTGGTACAGAAAATCTACATGAAAGAGGGAAAGGAAAGAGTAAGCACATCAAATGCTTAGTAAGTTGCATGAATAAATTAGCAACAAAATCATGAAATATCACTCAAATAAGTATCATGAATTTCATGTAGTTTCTTACTTATTCTCATGGCTTACTCAATCATATACTTACTCATGCTTTTCATGTTGTATTTCTCATAACAATGTACTTTCAATTACTCATACTTACTCGTATATACCTACGACACTCAACATGAAACTTTAGCCTTTCTCTTGAAACTTATCAACTTGAATACTTTTCTCATTCAAAATTCTTTTAGAAATACTAAAGGATACCCATAAGGCAATCTCATGAAATGATGCCAATGCCATGTCCCAGACATGGCCTTACATGGGATTCATACGTCGATGTCGAAGCCATGTCCCAGACATGGTCTTATACGAGATCGTACTTTAATGCCAATGCCATGTCCTAGACATGGTCTTACACGGGATCTCATATCAGATGCACAAGCCATGTCCTAGACGTGGTCTTACAGGGGATCCTTATCCCTTCTCAGTGCCAAAGCCATGTCCCAAACATGGTCTTACACGGGACCTCATCTCGGATGCCGAAGCCATGTCCCAGACATGGTCTTACAGGTGATCACATCTTGATGCCAATGCCATGTCCCAGACATGGTCTTACATGGGATCTCAGTTCGAAATCGATGCCATGTCCCAGATATGGTCTTACACGGCACCTACAATATTTATAACATGATTACTATATCCTTCGTATCTTTTAAACTTGCATGTAACTTCTCTTTTCATGTTTTCATCATTTCTTGGTAAAATTTCACATCACTAATTTCATGAATCTCATACATTTCCTCAACAAATCAATATCATGGAATTTAACATAACTCATACAAAATCATATCCATGTCTTCATAGAATATCACAATTTCATAAAAGTCATCATAATGAATTTACATAACACAGGAGCTAAATTATTACATACAACTTACCTCAAGTCCAAAATGTGGGCAAATGCTCGGTTTAGTCCACGACTTTACTTTTTCCTCAGTTTCGGTCCGGGCATCGCCTTTCTTGATCTAAAATGACAAATTTGACTTATTTAGTATCCACATTGACTAAATAGTCTTTAATTCATACTTGGGAAAAATTAAAAATTTTACCCCTAAACTTTTACATTTTGCAAAATAGTCCCTAGGCTCGTATAATAAAATGTATTTATTCCCTTGGCTACCCAAGCCTAGCTGACACCTACTAGTGTCCATGAAAGCCTAAATTGCTCATAATTTCACACTTTTACTACACATTTTACTAACTTTGCAATTTGATCCCTATTAGGGACTTTCATGAAAAATCACCTAGAGAAAAGTGTTTACTACACTTTAATCTTTCATTTTCTACCACTAGGCATCAAAATATTTGCATGTCATGCATGAGTATATTTTTGAATGTCAACCCTAGCTCAAAATGGTGGTAGAAATAGCTAGATTAGGCTACAAGGATTTCAAAAATACGAAAAGCATGAAAAATGGGGCTTGGAGTCACTTACTTGGAGCTTGAAAATGAAAGAAGCCCTAGCTATGGAGTCCTTAGAGAATTCAGCACTAGCTTGGAGAAGATGAGTCAATTTTTGACTTATTTTCCCTTTTTATTTCATTAATTAACTAAATGCCCAAAATGCCCTTATGTCCTTTCTTTGATATTTTTCCCTTCCGTGGGTATTTTTGTCCATCATGCTAAAAATTGGTCTAATTGCCAAGTAAGGACTTCTATTAATTTCTCTTATGCTATTTCATACATAAACCTTCTCGAAACTCATAATTTGCATCTTTTGTAATTTAATCCTAAATGACAAATTAATCACTATTTCATAAAATTTCCTTCATGAAATTTTCTCAATATCATGCAAGTATGCCATAAACTCAAAAATAATCATGAAATATATTTTTCTACTTCAGATTTGTGGTCTTGAAACTACTATTTTGACTAGGCCCTAATTCGGACTATTACAATGAAAATTAAAATAATTTAAAATTATCAATACAATATCAATTTACATCAAATACTTCAATTTTTCATTCAAATTTTACTTAAATTCCAATTTAATCCTTAACTAACATTATTTTCATTTTTAATACAATTTATTCCTTATTTTCACTTAATTTCTACTTATGGCTTAACTTAACTCTCTAATTTTCATGATAAAACCCTAATTTCAAATTTCTTTCAACTTAGTCGCTATTACACAAAACTTATAACTTATTCTACAATTTAATCTTTAACCCAATTCTAACTAGAAATTCTATCAATTCAACCCCTAATTCATCTATTAATTCAACATAAACTATGTCCAAAAATCTACTAACTTTCAAAATTACAAGAAAAGGTGTTAAATTGACTTACAGAATTAAATTTGAAGCTTTAAAACCCTAATTTCCTTATTTTCTTTCTTTTTTCTTTCTTTCTTTCTTTTTCCTTTTTGTTTCGTCCCAAATTGTTTCCTTTTTAATTCATTTGTTTCTTTCATTTTCTTTTATTTGTTTAATGTAATATAATAATAATATAATTATAAAATATATTTTACTTAAATAAAAAGCAAATATATATGTATTACAAATGTATATATATTTTTATTACACATGGATTTATTTTGTAACGCCCCAGATTTGTGGGCTTAGAAGTTTTGGGTCTTGGGCATAGGGACAGTAAGAAGGTTGCACATATAAGTTACATTGCGCATTTTAGAGACAAGAATGGGCCTACTAGTCAGGTGGTTAAGTACTGCGTTGGCTTGCTAAAGGTCCTATGTTAGAGTCCTAGAGTAAACATTTTGGAAAGTTATTTTTGTGCACTTTTTATTTATTTAATTTATTTGTTTAATATATTTTTATATTTTTTATATTCTTATATTTTTACTTTTGTTTATTATTTTTATTTTTATATTCTCTTTTTGGACGTTTCCTTGTTTTTGTTCTCTCTATGCTTTTCTCTTCTTCTGAAAACAATCTCTGTTTGTGGATTCTTAGGATTATTACTCCTTAACTGTTATCCTTATCATCGAATCAGGTGTGGGATCTGAACCTTTTCTACAGTTCTTATTTGTTATTTTGTTTTACGAATCTTTGCTTTTGGTTTTTACTTGACTATATGCTAACTCGTTGGTTTGAGTTTTTAGTCGGTGGAAGTGATGGAAAATCATCACATGATATGTATTGATAGGGAAAAGGTTAGGGACAGTTCTGGTGGCTGAAATGGTGATTTTGAGGCTGATTTGGGGTGGTTTTGTTACCTCTCCGACTGCCACACGGGCGTGCGCCGAGGCACATAACCGTGAGGAATTGGGCACTAGGGCTTCTGGTCAATTTTGGGTGCCAAACGACCGTGTGGCTGACTTGGGAATTTTGTTAGAATTCACACGACCGTGTCCCTTGGGCACACAAGTGTGTGGGTTTGGGAATTAGGGATTTGAGATTTAGAGTCACACGGCCTGGCCACACGGTCGTATGGCTGATTTAGGTATTAGGGATCCCACACGAGCATGTGTTTCGAAAGACACAGTCGTGTCTACCTTGCACTCTGTTTTAAGAAAATTAGACAATAAGTTACACGGCCTGTTCACACGGCTGTGTCCCTGCTTCACACGGGCGTGTGCCCATGTCACAATGCCATATATTACTTTTCACATGGGCGTCTGGACCCCCACACGGCTTGGATTGCTCCACACGGCTGGAGCACAAAGACGTATGGCCCTATTTCACCAAATTTTGATTTTAGGTTAATTTAATTGTAATCGCATCTCTATGTGTTTCCAAACCTCGACTAAGCTTTACTGAGGGTAATTACGACTATGATCTGGCCATGATATTGAATTCAAGTTATGAGTGTGCACATGATTGATTCTGAACCCGGTTATTTGAGTAAGTGTGTGTGCAACTAGTTCTGTCTGACTGTCTGACTACGTGTCACTGATATGTGAGGTTATATTACAATTGATACTGAACTCAAATATGAGTGTACTCATTTCTGATTCTGATTGACTGAATGTGGGTGACAGTTTTTGATTGACTATGTGAATCGTATTCTGAATTGGTACGTCTATTGATATACATCTGCATACATACATTTGCATAAAGTATTTTGGGTGGGGATTTTGAAGAGAAGGGAGATTGAGATTGACTAAACTGGTAGTTAATGTAACAGCCCGATTTTGACCCAAATCAGAATGGTGGTTTCGGGACCACGAATCCGAGTTAGAAAATATTTTTTTATTATTTATTGGTGTTGTGAATGCATGAATTTAGTTGGTGTGAAATTCTGTTTTAAAATTTTTATCTTTTGAATGCTGAATTATTGAATAGGGCTTAAATGCATAATATGAAAACTTAATGAATTATTACGTGATAACCAAGTTGTGATGATTATTATTAGTGGAAGGACTTAATATGAAATTATACCATTTTAAGTGTAGTGTACGGCACTTGGTTAAGAAATACTTATTTTTTTATGAGTGTTATATGTGTTTTTATTAAATGATAATATTAAATTGTATAAAATGAATGAAATAAAGTAAAGGAATAAAATAATAAGACCATTAAGCCTTGTTCTTGTCGAAAATAAAAGGAAGAAGAAAAAGAAAAGAATGAAGCCATTCGGTCCTTTTTGACTCAAATTAAGGTATGTATTTAGTCTAATTTTAAAAATTCTTTGTATTTTTGAGGTTGTAGTTGATGTTCGTTTATAGCCCATTAATTGATTTTTCTATTTGATGAACATTGGAGGTTTGGTCATGAAATTGATGTGAGGAAATGTTTAGTTCTTTGAATATATATGTGTAAACAAAATAAAATGAAAGATTGATGCTTGATACTTAAAGTTGAATTAAGATTTTGGTAAATTTGATTAAAGGGATGAAATTTGCATAAATGCTTAATATAGGGGAGTTAGTCTACGAATTTGATAAAATATAGGGACTTATAATCACCTAAGGAGTATTCGGCACTTGTATAGCAAAATAGATTTGAGAGTGGGTTAACTATTAGTTATTTGGGACCATTATGTTAACAATTGTGAGTAGGAGGAAAAATTTGTAATTTACCAAAGTATGTGTTTGGGATTGATTTGGAATAGAACTTAATTGAATGAATTGAAATTTTAAATTCTTTTAGATCAAGAAACGAAGAGAGTAGAGGCGGATAAAGGAAAAGCAAGGATTGTTGAATAGCCGATCGATATTGTCCGATTTAAACTAAGGTAAGTTTTTAAGCAATTAAGATTTTATAAATTTGTATATATGATGTATATGGATTATGCAATGGGTATACATACCTTTAAAACTGATAGCCGAATATGTGATTGCTTGGTGGGTTGGTTACATTGTTTTAAAGTGTTATAATCAACAATTGGAGCACTATGTGTGCGTACAAATGACGAATGTAAAAATGAGAAGTGCACTATGTGTACGAATGGATATAAGCACTATGTGTGCAAATTCTTTAACCGAGCACTATGTGTGCGTATTCGGTTGCCGGGCACTAAGTGTGTGAAATGAACAAGTGGACATGGATGTTGAATCGAATAGATGGTATGTTTGGAATGTGTGTATATATATATATATCATTGTATAAGGTTATGAGAAGAGAAATAAGAGCATGCGGCTATGTGTGGGCATAAATTAGTATGTGGGCAAAGTAGACTTCAACTGATTTAAACTGTGATTGAGTATTTGAGTAGTAAGGCTTGCCTATGAGCTATGTAAGTTTGATGATATGTTGTACTGAGGTAAAAGTGATAAATTATATCATTAAAATTAAGTAGACATACGGTAGGTGAGTTAGAAATATTGGGGTACAAGTAAATCGTGAGCTTAGTTAAATTGATCTTGAAATGAGGTAAAAATTCATATCAAAAGTAGGTATTTATCATATCATGAAATGAGAAGATTGGTACAAAACTAGCTTTTGATAAATTTTAAAATTTAAGTTTGATTTGAATTTTCATAACCGAATTGCTTATAACTTACTGAGATAATATCTCATTTGGATTTGTTTTCTCATTCTTATTTTAGATTTTAAGGTTCGTGTGAGCTCGGGATCCTTATCGAAGTCATCGCACTATCTACAATATTTTGGTATCTTTATAAAAGTTCAAATTCGATACTATGGCATGTATAGACTATATTTTGTTTTGTTTGAATTTTTTTTGATGTATGTATATAAAGCCATGCAAAAATGGCTTAACTGTTATGTTTAAAATTGGCTATGCATAGTCATGGTATAAGATCCTTTTTGGATAAGTAAATCATAATATGTAGGAATGTTGTTTTGGTTACATGTTCTAAACTAGATACTGACATGAGTATCTTATAGTTATTTATTTAGTAAGCTTGAAATATAGACGAGTTGTATGGTTGAATGACCTACTAAATTGGCTTGGTAATGGAGTCGGATATATTTAGTACAGGATAATTATGTTTCGGTTGGCAATGAAACATTGAAAATTCAAGACTTGAGGTTTAGGGTGAACATTGCACTTAGTAGAATATGATATATATATATATATATATGGTCATTGAATTGGTTTTTGGTTATAATCCCTTGATATATTGCTTGAATGCTCTTTTGAAACTTGCAAGCAGAAAGGTCAAATTATGCTTGACATATGAATCTAGTTCAATGAAATGTTTTGACTTGTAAATTGAATGAACTAAAAATTTTCATGCTCATATATGCATTCGGTTAAAGGAATAGGATGACCAAATGAATAGTAGCATGCGATTGGTGTTATAAATGTGTGGATTGATTTCATGTTTATAAACGTATGAAATATTAGTCAATGGAATTTGTTACATATTGTATTTGACTAGAATAAACATATGTTTGTAAGTGAATGGTTGATTTTGTAATGGATGTTCTTTGTCGGTAATACCCTGTAACCCAATCCTGCGACGGATACGGTTTAGGGGTGTTATATTTGATTAGTATCAGAGCTACGGTTTAGTCAATTCTCGAACTAACGTAGTGTGTACGAGTCTAGCTATACATGTCATATTTTATTAAATGATAGTGTGATGACTTCTATTGCTTAAAATGTGTTTTTCGTATAGTAAATGGAACCTAATCTCGAACGAGCCGTAGCGAACGATGTTGAGAGTATAGCGCTTGCTCCCGCACAAGGGACAGCGCCAGTTGATTCTCGACCATCCGCGAGTAATCAAGAAGATGGGGCTAAGTAAGCCTTCTTTAATATGATGAATGAATGGTCCACTCAATACATTCAGACAAATCTGGCTGTTGAACAACCCCCGAACTCAAATAACCCTCCTCCGGTACCTGTGATACCTACGACCACCGAGCCTTTGAGATTGAGTAAATCCCCTGTTGACAAGATCACAAAATACAGGGCTGAAGAATTCAAGGCCACAACTACTGATGATGCCGAGAGGGCTGAATTTTGGCTAGATAATACCATCCGTGTTTTTGATAAACTGTCCTGTACACCCGACGAGTGTCTAAAATGTGCTATATCCTTATTACGGGATTCGACTTACTACTGGTGGAATACTCTGATTACGGTTGTTCCGAAGGAACGGGTTGCATTGGACTTCTTTCAGACGGAGTTTCGCAAGAAGTATATTAGCCAATGATTCATCGATCAAAAGCGTAAAGAATTTTTTAAACTTAAACAGGGTCGTCTGACTGTATCTGAGTATGAACGTAAGTTTGTAAGACTCAGTCGTTATGCTCGGGAATGTGTTGCTACTAAGGTTGCCATGTGTAAAAGATTCGAGGAAGGAATGAACGAAGACATAAAACTGCTCGTCGGTATTCTTGAAATAAAGGAATTTGTAATACTCGTCGAACAAGCTTGTAAGGCTGAAGAGCTCGAAAAAGAGAAAAGAAAAGCTGAATTTGAAGCTAAAGATTTCCGTAAGAGATCTGTGAGTAAGACATCTCATCAGACATCAAAGAAGTTCAGAGATGATTGCAACCGATCTAAGACCACTGCTAAAATTTCTATAAGAGAATGACCCTCAGCAGATTCTAGAGCTACCTCGATTGCTAGTGTTGGCAATAATCAACTGATCAAACCCGAGTGTCTACAGGGTGGTAGACGACATGTGGGCGAGTGTTGGGGCAAGTTTAACAACAAAGTTTGTTACAGATGTGGTTCACAAGAACATTTCATTCAAGATTGCCTAAAAGCAGTTGAGAAAGATAGTGTACAGAGTGTTAGACTGAGTGGTGCTGCAGCTAGGGGTAGACCACCCAGAAATGCAGGAGGTAGGAGTGGTATTCAGTGAGGGACTTCTGACACAGCTGTTTGATCTGAGGCTCACGCATCGGCCAGAGCTTATGCCATTCGCACACGAGAGGAGGCTTCATCCCCTGACGTTGTTACTGGTATATTTACCCTTTACGATACTAATGTAGTTGCTTTGATTGATCCCAGGTCAACTCATTCCTATGTGTGTGAAACATTAGTATTCAGTAAAACTTTGCCTGTTGAGTCTACTGGGTTTGTGATTCGGGTATCGAACCCCCTGGATCAGTGTGTATTAGTAGATAACGTGTGCAAGAACTGTCCCCTGATAATTCGAGCTTCATGTTTTCCGACTGATTTGATGTTGCTACCATTTGACGAGTTTGACATCATCCTCGGTATGGATTGGTTGATCGTACACGATGCAGTGGTGAATTGTAAACGGAAAACTATTAGGCTGGGGTGCCAAAACAACGAGATTGTTCAAATTGAGTCGAATAATTTAAATGGTTTACCAGCCGTGATATCTTCGACAGTAGCTCGAAAATATGTGAGAAAGGGTAGTGAGGCCTACCTTGCGTACGTACTTAATAGTAAAGTGACCGATAATAAGATTGAAGTTGTACCTGTTGTGAGCGAGTATCCGGATGTGTTTCCTGAAGAATTACCGGGTTTGCCGCCTATTACAAAAATAGAGTTTGGTATTGAATTAATAATGGGGACGACTCCAATTTCGATTGCTCCGTACCAAATGGCACCTACTGAATTAAAAGAGTTGAAAGCACAGTTGCAAGAGTTGACAGATCGAGGTTTTGCGTGACCGAGTTCTTCTCCCTGGGGTGCACTTGTGTTATTCGTGAAAAAGAAGGACAAAACTATGAGAATATGCATTGACTATCGACAACTCAATAAAGTAACAATCAAGAATAAGTATCTGTTGCCGCGAATCGACGACTTGTTTGATCGGTTAAAAGGAGCATCAGTATTTTTGAAGATAGATTTGTGTTCAGGTTATTATCAATTGCGAGTTAGAGACTCTGATGTGCCTAAAATCGCTTTTCGGATGAGATACGGACACTATGAGTTCTTGGTGATGCCGTTCGAACTTACTAACACACCTGCCGTTTTCATGGATTTAATGAACTGGGTCTTCAGATAATTTTTAGATCGGTTTGTGGTTGTGTTTATAGATGATATTTTGATTTAATCCTGTGATGAATCTGAGCATGCCGAGCACTTGAAATTGGTGCTACAAACCTTACGAAATAATCAGCTATATGCGAAGTTCAGCAAATGTGAGTTTTGGTTACAGGAGGTTAGTTTTCTGGGGCACGTAGTTTCAGCATCAGGTATTCGGGTTGATCCGAGTAAGATTTCAACTATACTCGAATGGAAACCTCCGCGGAATGTTACCGAAGTTCAGAGTTTTTTGGGACTTGCCGGGTACTATAGGCGGTTTGTGAAAGGTTTTTCTATGATAGCAACTCTAATGACAGATCTACTTCAAATGGATGTTAGATCTGAGTGGACAGAAAAGTGTCAGAAAAGTTTTGATCGGCTGAAAACCTTACTAACTGAAGCTCCAATACTTGTTTAGCCAGAATCAGGTAAAGAGTTTGTCATTTTTAGCGATGCGTCATTGAATTGTTTAGGCTGTGTTTTGATGAAGGAAGGTAAGGTTGTAGCCTACGCTTCGAGACAGCTAAAGTCGCATGAAAAGAACTACCCGACTCACGATCCTGAACTGGCCGCTATAGTGTTCGATTTGAAGATTTGGCGCCACTATTTGTACAGTGAGAGATGTGATATCTACTCTGATCACAAAAGTCTCAAATATTTGATGACTCAAAAAGATTTTAACTTGAGGCAACGACAGTGGTTAGAGTTGTTAAAATACTATGAGCTTGTGATTGATTATCACCCGGGAAAGGCTAATGTAGTTGTTGATGCTTTAAGCAGAAAATCATTATTTTCTTTACGTGCTATGAATGCGCATGTGGCTATGGCTGATGATAGTGCGATAGTAATTAAGTTAAAAGTGAGACCGTCATTTATTCAGCAGATTTGTGAAGCTCAAAGTACAAACGAGGATTTGATAGCAAAGCGGATTCAATGTAATTTGAATGATAACTCGAGATTTCAAATTGATGCTGATGGATGTTTGCGATTTAGAAACCGGGGTGTGTACCGAAGAATCCCGAATTGATTTAGATAATTTGTAGCGAAGCACATGACAGTAGATTGTCTATTCACCCGGGTAGCACAAAGATGTATAATGATCTGAAGCAGTACTATTTGTGGCACGGTATGAAAAGGGACATCTCAGACTTTGTGTCAAAATGCTTAGGTGTTAGCAAGTGAAAGCCGAACATCAGGTACCATCGGGATTGCTTTAGCCAATTTTGATACCAGAGTGGAAATGGGATCGAGTCACTATGGATTTCGTATCTAGATTGCTGTTAACACCAAGCAAGAAAGATGCAATTTGGGTGATTGTTGATAGACTGACGAAATCAGCTCATTTCATTCCGGTCTGCACTGATTACTCACTCGATAAACTAGCAGAATTACATGTTTCTCAGATTATAAGATTGCACGGAGTACCTGTTTCTATCGTGTCAGATAGAGATCTGAGATTCACATCGCAGTTTTGGAAGAAATTGCAAGATGCGCTCGGTACTAAATTGCATTTTAGCACTGCATTTCACCCCCAAATGGATGGCCAGTCCGAGCGAGTCATTCAAGTACTCGAGGATATGTTGAGATATTGTGTTCTCAAGTTCGAGGGTACTTGGAAGAGATACTTGTCTCTGATAGAATTTGCATACAATAATAGATTTCAATCGAGCATCAAAATGGTACCTTTTGAGGCTTTGTACGGTCGTAAATGTCGCACACCTTTGTACTGGACTGAGCTCGATGAAAACAAAATTTACAGGATTGATTTAGTCAAAGAGACTGAGTAGAAAGTAAAAATGATCCGTGAAAATCTGAGAGCAGCAGTAGATCGTCAGAAATCATATGCGAATTTGAAGCGTAAGGATATTGAATTTCAGATTGGTGATCGAGTATTTCTAAAAGTCTCGTCGTGGAAGAAAATCCTTAGAATTGGTCACAAAGGCAAGCTGAGTCCGAGATTTATTGAGCCGTACGAGGTTATTGAATGGATTAGGTCGGTTGCGTACAGATTGTTATTGCCAGCTGAGTTAGAAAAGATCCACAATGTTTTTCATGTTTCAATGCTTCGATGATATAGATCCGATCCGTCTCATGTGATTAGCCCATCTGAGATTGAGATTCAGTCTGATTTGACATATGAGGAAGAACCGATCCGAATTCTGGCTCGTGAGGTTAAAGAACTGAGAAATAAGAAAATTTCTCTAGTGAAAGTATTATGGCTTAAACACGGAGTTGAGGAGGCAACTTGGGAGCTTAAGGCTTTGATGAAAGAACGTTACACAAACCTATTCACCAGTAATATTTTTGGGGACGAAAATCCCTTAAGGTGAGAGAGCTGTAACAACCCGATTTTGACCCAAATCAGAATGTTGGTTTCGAGACCACGAATCCGAGTTAGAAAATATTTTTTATTATTTATTGGTGGTGTGAATGCATGAATTTAGTTGGTGTGAAATTTTGTTGTAAAATTTTTATCTTTTAAATGCCGAATTATTGAATAGGGCTTAAATGCATAGTATGAAAACTTAATGAATTATTACGTGATAACCAAGTTGTGATGATTATTATTAGTGGAAGGACTTAATATGAAAATATACCATTTTAAGTGTAGTGCACGGCACTTGGTTAAGAGATACTTATTTTTTTATGAGTGTTATATGTGTTTTTATTAAATGATAATATTAAATTGTATAAAATGAATGAAATAAAGTAAAGGAATAAAATAATAAGACCATTAAGCCTTGTTCTTGTCGAAAATAAAAGGAAGAAGAAAAAGAAAAGAATGAAGCCATTCGGTCTTCTTTGACTCAAATTAAGGTATGTATTTAGTCTAATTTTAAAAATTCTTTGTATTTTTGAGGTTGTAGTTGATGTTAGTTTATAGCCCATTAATTGATTTTTTCTATTTGATGAACATTGGAGGTTCGGTCATGAAATTGATGTGAGGAAATGTTTAGTTCTTTGAAGATATATGTGTAAATGAAATAAAATGAAAGATTGATGCTTGATACGTAAACTTGAATTCAGATTTTGGTAAATTTGATTAAAGGGATGAAATTTGCATAAATGCTTAATATAGGGGAGTTAGTCTATGAATTTGATAAAATATAGGGACTTATAATCACTTAGGGAGTATTCGGCACTTGTATAGCAAAATAGATTTGAGAGTGGGTTAACTATTAGTTATTTGGGACCATTATGTTAACAATTGTAAGTATGAGGGAAAATTTGTAATTTACCAAAGTATGTGTTTGGGATTGATTTGGAATAGAACTTAATTGAATGAATTGAAATTTTAAATTCTTTTAGATCAAGAAACGAAGAGAGTAGAGACGGATAAAGGAAAAGCAAGGATTGTTGAATAGCCGATCGATATTGTTCGATTTAAATTAAGGTAAGTTTTTAAGCAATTAAGATTTTATAAATTTGTATATATGATGCATATGGATTATGCAATGGGTATACATACCTTTAAAACTGATAGCCGAATATGTGATTGCTTGGTGGGTTGGTTACATTGTTTTGAAGCGTTATAATCAACAATTGGAGCACTATGTGTGCGTACAAATGACGAATGTAAAAATGAGAAGTGCACTATGTGCGCGAATGGATATAAGCACTATGTGTGCGAATTATTTAACCGAGCACTATGTGTGCATATTCGGTTGCTGGGCACTAAGTGTGCGAAATGAACAATTGGACATGGATGTTGAATCGAATAGATGGTATGTTTGGAATATGTGTATATATATATATATATCATTGTATAAGGTTATGAGAAGAGAAATAAGAGCATGCGGCTATGTGTGGGCATAAATTAGTATGTGGGCAAAGTAGACTTCAACTGATTTAAACTGTGATTGAGTATTTGAGTAGTAAGGCTTGCCTATGAGCTATGTAAGTTTGATGATATGTTGTACTGAGGTAAAAGTGATAAATTATATCATTAAAATTAAGTAGACATACGGTAGGTGAGTTAGAAATATTGGGGTACAAGTAAATTGTGAGCTTAGTTAAATTGATCTTGAAATGAGGTAAAAATTCATATCAAAAGTAGGTATTTATCATATCATGAAATGAGAAGATTGGTACGAAACTAGCTTTTGATAAATTTTAAAATTTAAGTTTGATTTGAATTTTCACAATCGAATTGCTTATAACTTACTGAGATAATATCTCATTCAGATTTGTTTTCTCATTCTTATTTTAGATTTTAAGGTTCGTGTGAGCTCGGGATCCTTATCGAAGTCATCGCACTATCTACAATATTTTGGTATCTTTATAAAAGTTCAAATTCGATACTATGGCATGTGTAGACTATATTTTATTTTGTTTGAGTTTTTTTTATGTATTTATAAAGCCTTGCAAAAATGGCTTGATAGTTATTTTTAAAATTGGCTTTGCGTAGTCATGGTATAAGATCCTTTTTGGATAAGTAAATCATAATATGTAGGAATTTTGTTTTCGTTACATGTTCTAAACTAGATACTGACATGAGTATCTTATAGTTATTTATTTAGGAAGCTTGAAATATAGACGAGTTGTATAGTTGAATGACCTACTAAATTGGCTTGGTAATGGAGTCGAATATATTTAGTACAGGATAATTATGTTTCGGTTGGCAATGAAATATTGAAAATTCAAGACTTGAGGTTTAGGGTGAACATTCCACTTAGTAGCATATGATATATATATATGGTCATTGAATTGGTTTTTGATTATAATCCCTTGATATATTGCTTGAATGCTCTTTTGAAACTTGAGAGCAGAAAGGTCAAATTATGCTTGACATATGAATCTAATTCAATGAAATGTTTCGACTTGTAAAATGAATGAACTAAAAATTTTCATGCTCATATATGTATTCGGTTAAAGGAATAGGATGACCAAATGAATAGTAGCATGCGATTGGTGTTATAAATGAGTGGATTGATTTCATGTTTATAAACGTATGAAATATTAGTCAATGGAATTTGTTACATGTTGTATTTGACTGGAATAAACATACGTTTGTAAGTGAATGGTTGATTTTGTAATGGATGTTCTTTGTCAGTAATACCTTGTAACCCAATCCTACGACAGATACGGTTTAGGGGTGTTACAATTGATCTGCTAATTGTTAACCCCTAATACCCAGAGGGTTGTGGGCGATCCCAATACCCAAAAGGTCATGGACAATGCAGATGGTCATCGTCACTGGGCAACTCGGGATGACATCATATCGGTATAGCAGATTACTGCATTGCACAGTACCGCATGTACGTTAGCTACGCTAGGTACCAATAACTAAACTGGTAGTTTTACTACAACCATCGGTATAAAAGATTACCGCATTGCACTGTGCCACATGTACATTAGCTACGCTACATATTACTATCTAATCTTCCAGTTCATACTACATGTCTGGACCGCAGTTTACCGTATTGCACAGTACAACTTATATGCTAGATTTGTTGCGTAATATATGAGACTAGCAGTTTATCTGCACACGGTTAGCCCCAATAGCCAGAAGGTAGAGGGTAGTCCCAATACCCAGAGGGTTGTAGACAATCTTGATAGCCATTGTTGCCGGGAAACCCGGGATGACATCAGTTGGAGTGCAGGGTTGGATAGACCTTACAACGTCCTGAGTGAAGTAATTAGTGGGACGAGCTTAAAGCTCTTATGAGGAGTAAAGGGGGACGGAGAGTTGTGTTGGCTGGATGGGTGGGAATTTTATAACTCATTTGTATTCATATACATCTGATTGATGTGTTTGACTAGATTGCATCTTGTGAAAGGTTGAGAATTACTTATATCATGACTGAATGTGTTATTGTTCAACTGAAAGGCACTTCTGCCTATGTGAATTCTGTAGATTCTGTCTGCAACTGTCTGACTGAACTGTTATTTTGACTGTGTGACTGACTTGTGAATTATTGCTTCTATATCTAAATGGCACATGAGAATGTGCGTGTCTGATTATCCCATGTGACTGAAAAGTACCTATGGTATATTAATTTTGGGCAAATATGCTCAACTGTCATCTGTCGATAAGATTGCTTTGCATATACCGACCAGTTCTGAATAGTTCGATAAGTTAGTTCTACTTCACAATTGAATCTGAACTGCTTCCAGGCTTTCTGTTTCTGTCCCAATTTCCATTTCTATAGTTTAACTGGTTTGTTCTCACACTGAGCTCGAGTAGCTCACCCCCTCTTCTATTTCCCCTTTAAGGTACCATTTTGATTTTTGATGCTGGGCTCGGTACGCGGAGGTCTTGGATAGTTTGAACAGTGTGGAGTATCAGTTATATAATTTCTATTACGACTTTATTATTTGGTTAATTTTAAACTGTAAGGTTATATAATACTGTGGTACAATTTTCATTATATGTTTTATTCGTACATTTTAGACCGGTAACCTTTTGGACAAAGTTTTAAATGGTTATTGGTTTTTGGCTTGCTATGAAATAAATGTTTTCGGAAATGCTTTTAAGTTATAAAGGGGTTTGTTTTTGTACAATTTTCTCATGGCCACTTCGGTGATCAATGTAGCATTCTGGATTCGATCTAAACTCCTAAGTCGGGTTTAGCGTGTTACATATTTTTACCACACACTTGTCAAAATTTTGGTTTATTTACTAATTTGGTCCCTTAAATTTTCTCTATTCTATAATCTCACTTTTATTCTATTTACAATCTAGTCCTTTCATCTAATTACTCCTAATTAAGTCAAATTCACCTAGCCAAAACCTAATTAAATACATAACTGACTTCGTAAATATTTTTCATAAATATTTACGAATCCATTTTACTAAAACAAAGATCCGACAACTAACTTTTCTAATGCCCGTAAATTTGGGTCATTACATTACCCATTGAATTTATTTAAAATATCAATATGCTCATGTAGTACACTTTCGTGTACAAAACTAAAATCTGTCAATTCATAATTAGGGGTACCCATTAGGGCACTTAATCAAGGAGCACACTCTCAAGCCACATATCAGGATGCTCAGATGAGCCATGGAACAGGACGTTTATCCAGGCTAAACAGGAAACTCATAAGAGTTTAAATCAGGGAGCTCATAGAGCTTAACAGGTAACTCCGAAGAGTTATTATCAGGGAGTACCAGATAGCGTAACAAGGAGTTCAAGAGAGCCATGTCAGGAAGATCATAATAGTTAATATCAAGACGCACACAAAGAGCTGCGTTTGTGTCCGCAATAAATGCTGGAACACTACCAATCGAATCATGTAATAGGATGCTCACAAAGAGCTGCGGTAGTGCGCAACACATGCAGAATCATTACCGATCAGGATGCTCACAGGAACTATATAACAGGATGCTCGAGAGGACTTTTAACAGGGTGCTCATTCGAGCTATAATGTCCACAACATATGCAGGACTATAATCGGTACGGGAAAATACTGTATCCATCGCATTTCATTATTCAAATGGAATTCATTATTTATCGAGCAAATTTCGGACATATAATTATTTTCATACATTAATCATTTATACAATTCTCACATATACAGCATTTAATTCAAACATATAAATATACATGATTAAGTTAGACGAACTTACTTTGACACTTGTTCACGTAGGTAAATCTACTAATCCGTCACCTTTTCTTTTCCTCGATCAAACATATAAATATACTCGATCTAACTTTTTATTTAATCATAAATTTATTTCATTTCACCTTCAAATCAACCTAATTCAAAACTTAGAAAAAGTACAATTTTGCCCCTATACTTTTAATTAATGACAATTTCGTCCCTAGGCTTGGAAAATGAAATTCATACAATTTATCCCGTATTCCAAGCCTAACTAATTTTCATCTATAACAATAATAGTCCATAAATTTCACAAAAATCAAAATTTTTCCATGAATTTTATAACTTTACAATTTAGTCCCTAAATCATGTTTTCATCAAAATTCTCTTTGTAAAAGTTGTTTATCTATCAACAACCTTTCATTTTTTACCATAAATTTCAAAATTTTAGCATACTCATCCATGGAAAAATTTCTATACTTTGATATATTTTCAATTTAATCCTCAAAATAGATAAATGAAACTATTTCGATTTTGAAAATATAAAAATTACTAAAAATGGGACAAGAATACTTACCCAATTAAGTCAAGAAAGCTTGCTTTCTCTTTCCTAGGGTTTCCATAGAAATTTTGGGGAAGATGATGAAAATAAGATGATATTATCTATTTAATTTAAGTATCATCTTTTAATTTTTCCACTTTCCAATTTAGTCCTTATCCTTTTCTCATTTTTCCATGGATGAATCATCCAAAATATCCACTAACTTTTCTTTAATGGTCTATTTACCATATAAGGACCTCAAGTTTTGAATTCCATAGCTATTTGGTACTTATAGCTACTAGAACTCAACTTTTTCATTTTATGCAATTTGGTCCTTTCCCTAATTAAACATAATATCGATAAAATTTTCTTATCAGAATTTTCATATACCTTTCCCATCATAATGTAAATCATGCAATAATATTAAAATAAATTTACTTTCTGACATAAATTTGTGGTCCCGAAACTACTGTTCCGATTTCACTAAAAACAGGCTGTTACAACTCTCCCCCTTAAGAATTTTTATCCTCGAAAATCTTACAAGTGAAAAGGTTTGGATATTGCTTTATCATTGTTTCCTCCAGTTCCCAAGTAGCTTCTTTTATTCCATGTTGTTGCCAAAGAACTTTCACTAGAGCTACCTTTTTTATTTCTTAACTGTTTCATCTCACGTGCCGGGATTTTTGATTGGTTCCTCACTATAGGTCATATCAGGCTAAATCTCAGCCTTTTTCAAAGAGATAACATGTGAATGGTGTGACTGATACCGTTGTAACATAGACACATGGAAAATATTATGAATTTTCTCGACTTCCAGTCGTAGTGCCAACCGATATGCAACAGGCACGATTCTTTCAATAACTTCATACGGCCCAATAAACCGCGGACTCAATTTGCCTTTACGGCCAAACCAAAGAACTTTCTTCCAAGGTGAAACTTTTAAAAATACTTTATCGCTGACTTGGAATTCTATTTATTTTCATTTAAAATCCGCGTAGGATTTCTATCGATCAGAAGCTGCTTGCAAGCTATCATGAATCACTTTCACTTTTTCTTTGGTTTCCCAGACCAAATCAACTCCATGTATCTTTTTCTCACTAAGCTCAGTCTAATACAATGAAGTTCTACATTTACGACCATATAAAGCCTTGTACGATGCCATTTTAATGCTAGACTGATAGCTATTATTGTAGGCAAATTCAACTAAAGGCAAATACTTTTCCCAATTACCTTCAAACTTTAGCACACAACATTGAATCATATCCTCTAGAATCTGTACTACACGTTCGGATTGGCTATTAGTCTGAGGATGGAATGCAATACTGAAATGTAACGTGTGCCTAGAGCTTTTTGCAACTTATTCCAAAATCGAGATGTAAATCGAGGATCTCTATCTGAAACAATGGAGATTGGCACTCCATGTAATCTAACAATCTCAGACACATAATTCAGCCAACCTATCCAAAGAGAAATCTATACGTACTATAATAAAGTGTGCAAACTTTGTTAACCAGTCGATGATTACCCAAATGGTATCTTTCTTTTTCGAAGATAAGGGTAATCCAAACACAAAGTCCATATTAATTCTTTTCCATTTCCATTCCTATATTGTAACTGGCTGTAATAATCCCAAAGGCACCTGATGTTTTGCTTTAACTTGCTGACATATCAAACATTGAGATACAAATTCAGAAATTTTGTTTTTCATTCCCGGCCACCAATACATCTTTTTCAAATCATTATACATTTTGTTACTCCTCGAATGAACAGACAGAAAACCAACATGAGCTTCATGTAGAATCTTCTACTAAATCTAAATTCCTCTGTACACATACTCTACCTCTGAACAATAGACAATCATCAGATCCAATCTAAAATTTTGAATCAGAATTTGACTTACATTGTACCTGTTTAGCTTGTAATTCAGCATCATTTTCTGAACTTTGCAGATTTGCTGCAGGAATATCGGTTTAGCTTTTAATTCAGCTATGATTGAACCATCATCAGATAAAGTCAACCGAGTATTCATTGCTCGCAAAGCAAACAGAGACTTTCTACTTAAAGCATTTGCTACCATATTAGTTTTCCTCGGATGATAGTCTATAACCAGATCATAATCTTTCAATAGTTCAAGCCACTTGTGTTGTCTCATGTTCAAGTCTTTTTGCGACATCAGATATTTCAAACTTTTGTGATCAGTGAATATATGGCTTTTTTCACTAAACAAGTAGTGTCGCCAAATTTTCAGTGCAAAAACAATAGCTGCTAGTCTAAATCATGAATCGGGTAATTCTTTTCATGTGGCTTAAGCTGTCTAGAAGCACTGGCTACTACCTTACCTTTTTGCATCAAGACACAACCTAAATTATTCAATGATGCATCACTGTAAATCACAAATTCCTTACCCGATTCAGGCTGTACTAACACAGATGCTTTAGTCAACAAAGTTTTTAATCTGTCAAAACTCTATTGACATTTATCAGACCACTCGAATTTTACATCTTTTTGCAACAAACGAGTTATCGGAGAAGCTATCATCGAGAACCCTTGTACAAATCTCCGATAATATCCAACTAATCCCAGAAAACTTCTAACTTCAGATGTAACAGCCCACTTTATACCCTAGTCATAACGAGTGGTTTCGGGACCACTTAACCGAGTCAAAATATTATTTTAAATGCTTTAATATGTTTTACAGTATGATAGATATATGGTGTGAAAGTTTCGTATTGAAATTTTACTGTCTGATCGGTTAATTTGATAAAAAGGATTAAATCGCATAAAGCGATAAATTAGAGTTCTATTTTATAAATGGCTTATTTGAGCATGGCTTTATAAAAGGAGGTACTTGCATGGCAATTATGCCATTTTTAATTGGAGTGGTTGGTAATGGACTATTATGTCCATGTTTTATAATGTTTTATAATTATTTTACAAAGGTTAAAATAGTCATTTAGCTATATTATATGTTTTAATTAAGAAAAAAACATGAAAATGCTTTCATAATTTCATGTTCTTCACCGATTATACAAAAGCAAAAGAAGGGTTTTAAAGCTTTCCAACATTCGGTTATTTCAAGCTTAATTCAAGGTTCGTTTTTGTCCCGTTTTTGATAATTTTTACGTTTTTGAGATCGTTGCTTCGTATATTAACCGACCCGTACCTCAATTTTTTATTTTTATTATGTTTTTAAAAAATGCCATTGATGAATCCTTGATATATTGATAGATTTTGATGAATTATTGTATATTATGTGAGAAAATACAAGAATTTTAAAGTAAATTTTGATGAAAATGAGTTTAAGGATTTATTTGCAAAAAGATAGAATTTTTGAGGTTAAATTTGTGATTAATTAAAAGACATATGCTTGTATAAGCCCCTTGAATATTCGGCTATGGTAAATTGGGGGATTGATTGTGTAATTTGCCATTTGGTGTTAAAAGGGCTAAATTGCAAAGTGTTGAAAGTATAGGGGCTAATTTGCAAATAGGTCAAAATATATGTTTTTGGATTGAATTGAATATGTGAGTTAGTAAATAGCTGAATTTGATTTAATTTAGATAAAGACGATCGAATCCCGGAACTTGATAGGGGAAAACAGAAAATAGACGAGTAAATACGGGATTTCGAGGTAAGTTCGTATAACGAATTTAATGTATATATATGTGTGTTCATACGTATTGTTATTTGAAAATATGAAATGCTAGATGATTAAATAGCCTAATGGAACGAGTATATATGAGATTGAAATAGAAATGTTAAATTGTTACAAGTGATAAATTGAATACCGAGCCCCGTTAGAACCGTAGAAGTCGATAGTATATAAGTGACATGTCACTAGGGCTACAGGGTGGTTCGAGCTCCTGCATTTGTTGTGGACTCACCACGTGCTCATGAGCTACAGGTTTATCCTTCGGGATTACATGTTCAGCCTACGGGCTTACCGATTATCCTTCGGGATTATATGTTTAGCCTCCGGGCTTAACGTACAGGCTCGAAAGAGCATATATGACGCATTGACGGATTACAGGTTATATGTATATACACTGTGTGTGTATCACCCGAGTATCTTTCGATGTTCTTATAGGTTCAACGGGCAATTACCGATACATGTTACATGAAGATTGAATGATATATGTATTACATGTTATATGAGACATGAGAATTACATGGATTATATGGTATAAGTTATATGAAATACATGTACAAGTATTTGAGCAATGATATGATACATGAATGTTGTGGTTGGTACATGAATGAATTTATATGTTACATGAACTAACAAGTGCATACTTGTGAAATAGGCAACTTGAGTATATGAATTGAATTGGCATTGTTGTTATAATTATCGCATTGATTCGGTAAGGTTTAATTTCTATATTATATGGACTTACTAAGCTTTAGAAGCTTACTCTGTTCATTTCTTTCACTGTCTTATAGATTCGGAAGCTAGCTCGATAATCGGACGAGTCGGAGATCGCCATCATACTATCTATCAAACTTTGGTACTTTTAAACCTTTTGTAAATGAAATGGTCATGGCATGTATAGGCTAGATATTTGGTGAGCATGATATATTTTGGTAAATGATCAAGCTATGAGATGTGGCTTGGGTCATATATGAATATAATCAAGTACTTGAGTTGTCCTTTAGCTATATGTGCTTATGGAAAGATATGTGATTTTGATGAGGTTATAAGCTTGCATAATTGATATGTATATATGTGTGGATGAGTGCATGGAAATGGTCATTTAGGCCTTTGAGTTGGTGTGCTTGATTTGTGAATGAATTGAGATGATTTTGGGTCCATTTTGTGCTTGAATTGGTATGTTTTAGGTTGGTAGAATGGCATGAAATGTTGTTGGTTAATGGCTAGTAGAAATGACCCATATTGGGTGGCAAATTGGCTTAAACCAAGCCTATATTTGTGCCACACGGCCAGGGAACATGGGCGTATGTTTCGACCATGTGTTCCCTGCACCTTGATGTTTTGGTCAGTTTTGGTACATGGCCTAGACACACGGGCGTGTCTGGTAATTTGTAGCCGTGTGAAATTTGGCAGTATAGTCACACGGCCTGCTCTATTTTGTGCACGGGCGTGTCAGGTAACCGTGTGATAGTTGACAGTTTCGACCACGGGGTAAGGGCACGGGCGTGCCTAGGCTGTGGGCGACACACGGCCTAACCCCACGGGCGTGTTGGACAGCCGTGGGAGGTAAGTCAGATTCGACTACGGGCTGAAAGGTTTGGGCGTGTCTAGAGGGACACGGCCGTGTGTGAAGAACACGGGCAAGGGGCACGGCCGTGTGTCCCTAACTTTGAAAATTTTGCAAATTTTCTCCTATCTTTTAGCATGTTTCCAATTAGACTTCCAATAGTTATATGCATCCTTTTATGATCAATTAAAGCATGCTCTGATGATTGATGATATGTGATGAATCTTGATTAAAAAGTTTAAAATTTTTACTGTTCCGATAAATGTTACAAGTCCGATAATGCCCCTTACCTACTCCGGCGACGGTTACGGGATAGAGGTGTTACATCAGATACATTTTTCAGTGGTTTCCAATTAACAATAGTTGAGATTTTACTCGAATCTACCCTGATACCTTCTGTAGACACTATATGCACAGGGAAACCGACTTCCCGAAGCCAAAATTCAGACTTACTGAATTTGGCATACAATTGTTTCTCACGTAGAGTTTGCAACACAATTCTTAGATGATCAGCATGTTCATTTTCATCTCAAGAATATACCAAGATATCATCAATAAATACCACCACAAACCTGTCTAGATACGGTCTAAAAATTTATATTCATCAGATCCATAAATGCTGCAGGTACATTAGTCAACCCAAACAGCATCACAAGAAACTCATAGTGCCCGTCCCTGGTTCTAAAAGATGTTTTTGGCACATCTAAATTTTTTACCTAGAGTTAATAGTAACCAGAACGAAGATCAATCTTTGAAAATACAGTGGCACCTTTTAGTTGATCAAACAGGTCATCAATAAGAGGCAATGAATACTTGTTCTTTATTGTAACTTTGTTAAGCTCCGATAGTCAATACATAGCCTCAGTGATCCATCTTTCTTCTTTACAAACAAAACCGGCACAACCCAATGTGAGAAGCAGGGTTGAGAAAAGCCTCTGTCAATCAATTCTTGCAACTATACTTTCAACTCTTTCAATTCAGTAAGAGTCATTCTGTACAGTGCTATGGATATCGGTATTGTACCCAGAACAAGATCTATTGAATATTCTACCTCTTTAACCCGTGGTAAACTAGGTAAACAACCGACATTGACCTAATCTTCGATTCAAATATTTTAGTATCAACACATACACAAGATAAGCATCATACCCTTTTCTGACGTATTTTTGTGCTGATATAGCTGAAATCACATTTGTTAACCCATCCAGTTTATCAGATTTAACTTGGAGCAATTCACCATTATGATATTTTAACATAATGTATTTCTGTTTATAATTTACCACTGCATCATGTTGAGTTAGCCAATCCATTCCCAAAATCACATCAAATTCATTAAAGGCAACAACATCAAATTAGCTAAGAAGCAAAAACCCTTTACCATCAACGAATAATTTTTACAAATTTTGTCTACCATCATAAACTGGCTCAGGGGGTTTGAAACTTCAACCACAAATTCTGTGGACTCAATAGGTAAATTTTTAATGGACATTAAACATGTGCATATGTATGAATGTGTTGAACCAGGATCAATCAAAGCAGTAATACAAGTATCAAGAAGAGAAAAAGTATCAGTAATGATGTCTAGTGCAGAAGCATCCTCTCTAGCACGAATAACATATATTCTAGCCGGTGCTTGTGCTTCAAAGTTAACGGTTGAATCTTTTATTGCACCACAGCTACCACTAACATTACCGGGTTGGCGAGGTGGTTTATGTCTCAAAGCAGGGTTACCCGGCTTCAAAGTCTGATCAGTATATTTTTCAATCCTTTCTGGACAATCTTTGAGAAAATGGTCAAAAGAACCACATCTATAGCAAGCCTCATTTTTAATACGAAACTCTTCAAAATGAAATTTATTACAATGTTTACATTTCAGTTTGAGGTTACCAACACTTCCAACATTTGTTACAGATGGAAAAGAAGATCTCGGGTTAGAGCGTTGAGAGCCTCGTTCTTTTTCAGAATATCCCACAGATGTAGTGAAACGATCATGGTATTTCTTTGATTTTTTTTAAAGTAGATGGTTGTGACTTGCCCATAAATCTTTTACCAAAAATCTGGGCTTCTCTCTCTGCTTGTTTCTTTTCTTTACTCAATTCCTCGGCTTTGTGTGCTCGAGCAGTTAGTATCACAAATTCTCTTAATTCAAGAATTCCAATCAATAGCTTGACGTCCTCATTTAATCCCTCTTCAAAATGTTTGCACATATCAGCCTAAGTCGGTACCCATTTTCTAGAATACTTGCTTAACCGAACAAATTCCTGCTCATATTCAGATACTATCATATTTCTTTATTTAAGCTCTAGGAATTCTTTCTTGTTCTGATCTAGAAATCTCTGGCTAATATACTTCTTTATGAATACCGTTTGGAAAAACTCCCATGTGACATTTTCTGCTAGTACAATAGAAATCAAAGTATTCCACCACTGATAAGCCAAGTCTTTCAGTAAAGATACTGCGCATTTCAAGCATTCGACTGGTGTACAAGATAATTCATCTAAAACCCTAATTGTATTTTCCAACCAAAACTCAGCCCTCATCTTCAGTAGTAGCCCTAAATTCTTCTACTCCATATTTTCAGATTTTATCTATAGGAGGCTTACTGATTCTAACAGGTTCAGCACCTTGTAGCACCTTAGGAACCAGTTGAGGAGCAGGTAGGGGAGGTTGTTGTACAGTAGGATTTGTTCTCAAGAATTCAGTAAACCATTATTCATCATTTGAAAGAAGGTTTCTTTTACCTCCTCACCTCGGACCTCAAATACGGGCCTTCTACTACTAGAGTAGCTCTTTGTACTAAAGCCAGAGCATTGCTCTCGGCTTCTTCATATTCAGCTCGGTTGGACGACATTACTATATGAAAAACATGTTTAAAATGGTAATGAGATATCATACTATCACAAATTATATAATGGCATGTATAGCTAAACTCGTACTCGCTACGTTAGTCTATGAATCGACTAAACTGTAGCTCTGATACCAATAAATGTAATACCCCTAACCCATATCTATCACCAAAACAAGGTTACGAAGCATTACCAAAATTTACAGAACAAATATAGATAAATCATGTCATTTACTATTCATATCTGGAACTAATCATATCGTCCCTTGATTGGACCTTTGAGACCTAATTTAAGCATTAGAAACAAGTCAGGACTAAATCAGAATCTCAGAAAATTTTTTGTAAAATTTTAAAATTTTTCTTATATGCAAGGGTCACACGCCTGTGTGAGTAGCCACACGGCCAAGGACATGCCCATATCTCAGGCCGTGAGGCATATGAGGTAGGGCATATGCCTGCGTTCCTAACCCGTGTAACTCTCTAACTTGCAACTTTATTAAGTGCAAGGGTCACACGGCCAAGCCACACGCTCGTCTGCTAGGCTGTGCGGTCAATTTAATTTTTGAAAATTAGGTGTAGGTTTCACACGGCCAAGACACATGCCTGTGTTCTAGGCCATGTGTTACACACAGCTGAGACACACGCCCATGTCTCTGCTCTGTACCCAATTTTGAGCATTCTGTTTCTAAATTTTAAAATGTAGGTGTAACACCCCATACCCGTATCCGACATCGGGACAGGGTACGAGGCGTTACCTTACTAAAACACATGAAAACACTCATTTCTGATTCATAAAAGTTCGTTCCAAATTAAAACTTTTCAAACATTGTCTTATGGTCCTTAGTATGGACCTATAAGGCCCAAAACATGGTTTGGAAACAATCCAAGAGCATTTCGAGTACTTAGGAAAATTTCAACAAAAACTACTAAAAACATGGCGTACGCTCTTATGGATGGGCAACACGTCTGTGTGGCTTCTATATATGGCCGTGCTGAAGGCCCATGTGGTTCACACGACCTAAGCACATAGGGACACGTTTGTGCCCCTCGTCCATGTGTATTTATTTTCTAACTTTGAATCTACAAGGGTTTTCACACGGCCTGGCACATGCTCGTGTCCCTCACACAGCCATGACACGCCCATGTCACAGCCCGTGTGCAAAAACCTTGACATTCTATTTCTGACATCAGCAACTCTTAAGGGTCACACGACCATGGGACACGTCTGTGTGCTAGACCGTGTCCTCCACATAGTTGAGAGACATAGCCGTGTCTCAGCCCGTGTGGTAAATTGCTGGCATTTAATTTTGCCAACCTAAGATGCAGAGGACACACGGCCTAACCACACACCCGGAGGGTGGATCGTGTGTCACACATGGCCTAGACACACTCCCGTGTGTCTACCCGTGTGGACAAAAATGAGGCTATCTACTAAGCCTTTTGCCACCCTAAAACAACATCAAGCATATACCAATTCACAATCATCTAACTAAGGGCCAACATTAGGCATTCACATACATTTACATACCCAAATAAACCAAGCATTTATACTACTATCCTAATCCTCTTGTTCATCCATACTACTTGCACAATCATGAAAACATCAACATTTGCATTTAAAAACCATTAGTAATATTAGCCAATATCTTTGGCCTTATACAAAATGAGGTATTTCAAAACTCAAGCCAACACACTTGACTCCAAAAATAATATGACACTTAACAAAAGATTAAAATCCTATACATGCCATATTCATAAGATTAAAACTAACTACACCAAAGGCTTCTTTGATAGTGTGATTGTTTCCTCTGACGTCTTTTGATCCACGAGCCAAGGCAACACTATAAGAAAATGGAAAGGAGAGAGAGTAATCACAAAGCTTAGTAAGTTGCAAGTAAAAAAAAGACAACAATTTACCATGCTATAACATGCTCTCAACACAACACAAATTTTGCATGATATATAAAATGAAGGCTACAAGCATAACTTACTCATTTTCCTCTTTTACTAATCATACAACATAATATAAGCTCACATTTCATACATTTCATTTAGGTACCTACACCACTCACAAGGTCATCATAATATCTCTCGATCTTAATACTAGCTTTAAATTTCCCGTTGAACTATTTAGAATACGAAAGGATATTTAATGAGCCTCAAACATAGGGTATCAAGCTGATGCCATGTCCTAGACATGGTCTTACAATGACTTTCAATGTATCAAGGTCGATGCCATGTCCAAGACATGGTCTTACACTGACTCTCCCCTATCCATGCTGATGCCATGTCCCAGACATGGTCTTACACTAACAAATATCCAAGCCGATGCCATGTCCCAAACATGGTCTTACACTAACTTGCCTGTCGAGGCCGATGCCATGTCCTAGACATGGTCTTTCATTGGCTAGCACATATCTGTGTCGATGCCATGTCCCAGACATAGTCTTACACTAACACATAATGAGGTCGATGCCATGTCTCAGACATGGTCTTACACTAGCTCTCATATAACCCTAGTATCATGTCAATGAATATCCAATCTATTCCTACAGTTCAACCAGGTTTTGTCACATAAGTTCTCATCAATTCACTACTCATAATCACAATTAACCCATTTAAGCCAAATCAATGATTTCATGCATAATTTTAGTAAAGTTGTATTATTTACCTACAACTTACCTCAGTATACAAAATGTGAAGGACTTCTCTATTTAGTCGGTTTGCTTGGCCTTCCCCCAATCTAGGTTCAGGTTTCATACTTCTTGATCTAAAATAACAAAATTCCAGTAATTTAATCACTATATTAATCTAAACAATTCAAGATTCATAATTTGGTAAAATGACCATTTTGCCCCTAGACTTTGGCAAAATGACTATTTTACCCCTAGGCTCGGAAATAGATTTTTATCGAATTTCCTTATTCACCAAGCCTAATCGAAATCTTTTCACTCTTATGGCAGCCCACAATTCCCATTATTTCATGCAATTACTACACAATTTATCAACTTTACAACTAAGTCCAATTTAGGTGTTTTCCATGAACACCCGTTCACAAAAGTTGTTTATTTAACAACCTACATTCATTTTCCTTCATAAAATTCTAGCAAACCACACAAGTGTTCTCATGGAAAAGTTTAAAACTTTTAACCATTTTGCAAAATAGTCCCCTCAATAGGTAGCCTATGCTACAAGGGTCCCAAAAGTACAAAATTTATCAAGAAAGACCACTGAATGCACTTACTCGTGAGGATGGAAGATAGCTAAAATTTTGAGCTTTCAAAACCCCAAAAATGTTGGAAAAATCAGTGAAAGAGAAGAAGAAATGAAGAAGTTGATAGCTAGTCACCTAGGCCATTATTTTATTTCAATTTAAGCCACCTAACTTTGACTAAAAAAAAGATTTTCTCAATCCTCATGTCTCATGGCTGGCTATGCTATTAAAATTTGTCCTATTTGCCTATTAAAGGCCTCTACATTATGTTACAAAGCTATTTAGCACCAATTGCTAGTAATTCACAACTTTTTCCCTTTATGCGATTTAGTCCTTTTTCGCAATCGAGCTCACAATCACGTAAATTAATTCACTAAAATTTTCATGCACTCTTACAAAAAAGGCTGTTACAACAGGGGACACAAAGCCAAACCACATGCCCATGTGCCAAGCTGTGTGTCACACACGGTCAAGACACACGCTCGTGTGTTTACCCGTGTGGACAAAATAACGTCATTTCCTAACCTTATTTCTCACCCAAATTTTCCAACAACCTACACCAATGTTTGCAATCATATACTAACCAATTCAAGCATTATAACCAAGCCAACTCTATCATCTAGCATGATATATCATCACATGCATTCATGTTTATAATCTTACCTTTTAAAAACACACATGTTTAACATTACTTAATTAAACCATACTAAACACATATGTAATTACCATGATATAACTTTATAATTATACCAAATCAAACCAACAATTGGCCAAGTTAACCTATACATGCCATTATACCAAAATAAGTTTACTATTTATACCAAAACGACCTGGTGAATAGTATGATGATGCTTCGATGGATTTTTAACCTTTACGAGCTTTCGAGCACTATAAAACAGAGAAAAGAAAACCTAGTAAGCATTTAATGCTTAGTAAGTTTGTATAATAGGAATTAAACTTACCATATATTTACATTTAAGATAGCATACAAAAATGCATCCAGGAAATTTGGCGTATAACCTAAAACACACAACTTCATCAATCATATTAGGCAAGTAATTCACATAATACCAAGGACATGAATGAGGTCATCATTTAATGAATTTCATATACTTATGCTTTTCATATATTTATTCCATATTACATGTACATTCTAATAACAGATCATTTCAATTGTAGTTTACTTATGTTAGATCTTTACCCATTGAATTTATTTGAAATATTAATGGATACGCTCATGTAGTACACTTTAGTATATAAAACTAAAATCTTTCAATTTATAATCAAGGGTACCCATTAGGGCACTTAATTAGGGAGCACACTCTCAAGCCATATATCAGGATGCTCAGATGAGCCATGTAACAAGAAGCTTATCCAGGCTAAATAGGAAACTCATAAGAGTTTTAATCAGGGAGCTCATAGAGCTTAACAGGTAACTACGAAGAGTTACTATCAATGAGCAACGGATAAGATAACAGGGAGTTTAAGCGAGCCATGTTAGGAAGCTCATAAGAGCCTATATCAAGACGCTCACGAAGAGCTATATTTGTGTCCTCAATAAATGTTGCAACACAACCAATCGAATGATGTAACAGGACGCTCACAAAAAGTGCGGTAGTGTGCCACACATGCAGAATCACTACCGATCAGGATGCTTGTAGGAACTATATAACAGGATGCTCGAGAGTGCTTTTAATAGAGTGCTCGTCCGAGCTATAATGTCTGCAACATATGTAGGACTATAATTAGTACAGGAAAATACTGTATCCATTGCATTTCACTATTCAAATGGAACTCATTATTTATCGAGCAAATTTCAGGCATATAATTATTTTCATACATTAATCATTTATACAATTCTCACATATACAACATTTAATTCAAACATATAACTATACAATATTAAGTTAGACGAACTTACTTTGACACTTGTTCGTGTAGGTAAATCTACTAATCCGTCACCTTTTCTTTTCCTCAATCTAACTCTTTATTTGATCTTTCCAGATCTATATAAAGGAATTTTATTTCATTTTACCTTCAAAAATCAACCTAATTCACAACTTAGGCAAAAGTATCATTTTTCCCCTACGCTTTTAATTAATGACGATTTCGTCCGCAGGCTGGGAAAATGAAATTCATACAATTTATCCCTTATTCCAAGCCTAATTGATTTTCATATATAATAATAACAGTCCATAAATTTCACAAAAATTAGAATTTTTCCATGAATTTTACAGCTTTACAATTTAGTCCATAAAGTATGTTTTCATCAGAATTCTCTTTCTAAAAGTTGTTTATCTATCAACAACCTTTCATTTTCTACCATAAATTTCAAAATTTCAACATACTCATCCATGGAAAATTTTCTATACTTTGATATCTTTGCAATTTAATCCCCAAAATAGATAAATTAAACTATCCCGATTTTAAAAATATAAAAATTACTAAAACGAGACAAGAATACTTACCCAATTAAGTCAAGACTGCTTGCTTTCTCTTTCTTAGAGCTTCCATAGAAATTTGGGGAAGATGATGAAAATAAGATGATATTATCTATTTAATTTAATTATCATCTTTTAATTTTTTTCCACTTTCCAATTTAGTCCTTATCCTTTTCTAATTTTTCCATGGATGAATGATCCAAAATATCTACCAACTTTTCTTTAATGGTCTATTTACCATATAAGGACCTCAAGTTTTGAATTCCATAGTTATTTGGTACTTATAGCTACTAGAACTCAACTTTTGCATTTTATGCAATTTGGTCCTTTCCCTAATTAAACATAATATCAATAAAATTTTCTTATCAGAATTTACATATATCTTTCCTATCATAATGTAAATTATGCAATAATATTAAAATAAATTTTCTTTCTGACTCTAATTTGTGGTCCCAAAACCACTGTTCCGATTTCACTGAAAATAGGCTATTACAGATCATACAATAGTCCTAGTGGCATTCTTACGTAATCTAAATAACATCTTCCAATATATGCATAGCATGCTATGGAAATTTTATAATATTCACATGTATTCGCAAGAATCAATCAATCATAAAAACAAACAATTTTAATTCTCCACAGTTTTTCTTTTAAGGTAAAAATCGAAGAAATAAATACAAACCGTGCTCCAGGTAGGGTTCCAGGAAAGGGAGGTGAGTCAAATTTGACCGCTTAAAAACCAAGCCTTTTGTAGCTAGAGCTAATCGTAGACATGCACCTTCTTATTACCACACTTCTCACAATCATCAAAT
The DNA here is from genome assembly GCA_020496765.1 of Gossypium stocksii. NCBI lineage: Eukaryota > Viridiplantae > Streptophyta > Magnoliopsida > Malvales > Malvaceae > Gossypium > Gossypium stocksii. The sequence goes on along the minus strand of CM035629.1, from coordinate 52,848,144 downwards.
AACCTAAAGAACTGAATAGAACAATACAACACATGTATTTTCTTATTACCATTATAACGCCCCCAAAAATTTTAATTTTTGTTTAGTGAACAGTGACACAAATATTTGTTTACTTCAGTGGTTAAGGGATCTAGGTGTGTGTGTGAGGTCTCAAGTTCAAGCCAAGCCTTTTAGTGAATTTTTAGAATTTTCTGAACAAAGCCTTAACCTCGCTCAAAGGACTTAAGTTTAAATGGTTGTAAGGATATAACAGAATGGGCTTGCTGGTCTTGTGGTTAAAAGGAGTGTTGGTGTGTTGAAGGTCTTATGTTCGAACCTCTACGATGACATGGGGATTGTATTTTTGCTCAAGTAATGGATAGAGTTATGGTGTTTAGGATTCTGGGTAGTTGCTTGATAGGGGGTAGTGGAGAGAATTAAAGGTTTTTGCTATTAGTGTTTTCGTTTTCAAAAACCTCCTCTTTCCTCTGATGTTTTCTCTCTACTTTCCACTCCCAATTTTCGACTCCCCATCTTGTTGTATTCATCCATTTTTCCTTCTTGCTGCCGTTTTTTCATGTTTTTTATCCTTCATCTACTCCCAATTTTTTGTCTCATTAATTCGGCTTTTGCACATTGTTGGTAAGTTTCGGCTTTTGTTAATCTGAACGATTCTGATTATTTTCTAAAAGGGGTTTCTTTTTGGTATTTAGGAATCAATCAAGGGACTATAAACCATTCTTGATTGACATGTTAAGAGCGAGGATTGCTCGTTTCGATCGAAGGTAACAGTTTTAATAGTTAATAGATTAATGTCTTGTTACAATTCTGTTCAAGTCTTAATTATGTTACTAAAATTGGGTTTTGAAATTTTCAATTTTAGGCTTTGGAGTGTTCGAGAGTGTTTTTGTAGTGAATCGATACTAGGTATGTACTTGATTACACAGAAAACAAGGTTTCAGCGAAAGCCAAAAACCTCAATGTCGACACCAAATAGGCGTATGGTCACCTGTGTGGTAGGCTGTGTACTCTAACACGAGAGTGTGATTGACGAGGCCAGGCTGTGGGTGAAGGACACGGCTGTGTGATGGCTAGGCAGGCCATGTACGAGACACGGGCTGGTTTATTTCGGGTCGTGTGGGCCATACGGGCTTGTGAGCCCACACGAGCGTGTGGGATGGGCCAGGTCGTGTGATCCACACGACTAAGGCAATTTGAGTTGTGTTGGCCACACAGGCATGTGAGGCCATTTTTACTGAATTGAATTCTAAGGTTGCACAGGTCGTCCAAGTCGACTGTGAACCTACTATAGGGTCGGTAAGCACCACTTAGACCCTAAATGTCTGAAACTGATTGTGTGATTTATGTACTGAGCATGTTATTATTTTCCATGTATACTGACCTGAATATATGTACTGATAATCATGAAAATAGCATATCATTTATTGTGTGTTGCATTGTATGGGGTTGGGATGATGATATTGGAAGAAGTGTGCTAAAGGCTTTAAGCCTATTGATCGATAGCTCAGCTGCAAAATATACTGAGAGGCTCTCAAGCCTATTGACTGACTAATATTTGCCGCATTCGGTACAGCTTGTAAGTGTAAGGATAGGTGGGTGTTTTAAACCCCACAGTAAGTGAAGGGATGGATGGAGATGGTGTATTAGAGGTGAGTGGGTAGGATTCTGTTTTCTAATAATTGTATACATGACTGTTCTTGTGATGGGCTAACGCTCTAATGCATATATGTTACTGTATTGAAATGGGCCAATGCCCAAACTGCTACCGATACTGAAATGGGCTTAGGCCCAAACTGTGTTTGACTGTTTACTGTGACTTACTGCTTATGGGGATTACACACTGAGTTTACGTAAACTCACCCCTTCTGTTTTATCTGTACAAGTAATCCCCTGACTTAGATGGATCGGTGCGGCGGAAGACTCAACGATGACCACACATTTGTTAGAGACTACTTTTATTTCAGTATGATTTAATGTTATTTTTGCTTAAGTATTTCTAGGGGCATTTTTGTGTACTCTTGGGACTTTTTGGACTATTTTCTAATGATTACAGGAAAATGGTTTTATCATGTCAACTTAGTTTTCAAACATCCTATCGACACCGCCAGATTTGGCCATAACATGTAGGCCGGGTTTAGGGTGTTACAACCACACTTCTTATTTTAAATCGATCAACTATGGATCATCTTATATATATCACAATTATAACATTACATAATATAAATATTATAAACAATTATAAAACAGATTGATAATGAAATAGGTAATTAAAATAAAATTGCCAGCCAAGGTTTCCATGGTTCTATTTCTAGAAAATAAATGGAAAAATAAAATTACATAATTTTTCACCACAAGTCATTCCTTGAGTCTTCAACCGCCATTACTTCTCGTCATGGACTCCTTTTGGAAAAATTACATTTAAGTCCTATGTTCGTTTCTGACTCAAAAGAATTTTATGAATTTTAAAAAAAATATAGCCCTAAGTGGAGATTATAGTCCACGGTCTATTTCCTAAGAACCACAACCTCGACAAAAAATAATTATATAATAAATATATAATATCGCATTCATTCCCATATATAACTCAAAACTTGCATAAGATCTAATGAATGTCATTTTCTATGTAATCAAATCATTTAAGAAGAAGAAATTTATTTTGATTATTTGTTTATACTTATAGATAAAACACAACCTGACTCTGATACTAATTGTTAGAAAAACGGGTTTAGAAAACGCAACAGAAAATAAATTTAGGGAAAAACTAGAGTTTTAAATTTTTTTCTAAAACAAGATCTTAGTTGTGATATCTGAACTAATAAATACTTAATCAAAATTGTAACTTTTCGAGTCGTCTAGGATAAGCGCTTTGACCAAGTAGTCTTCTTCGCTATCCTCAAACTCACGTCTACTAAGTGTGGGCTCACTTCGAATCAGAAAAATTTTCACAAAATTACAATTGGGGTAATTTTGCAATTTCTCTAAACTTTTGAATCAAGTTGTAAATGAGAAAAATATCTCTATCTCTAGAAATTTTCTGGAATAATCTCTTCAAAGAATTTTCTCTCTACAACTTTCTCTTGAATTCAAGTGTGTGTAAATAATGACCCAAAGTTCTCTTTATATAATGAGAGTTTGGAGAGTACCACTATAATTAAACTTAATCACTTTAATATTAAATTAATATAAATATTATATTAAATTTAATATTAAGTCTTATTAAAATAATAGAATATTTATCTACAAGATAAACATTAAATTAAATTTAATATTAAGATAATCACTTTAATATTAAATTAATAAAATACTATTAAATAAACATTTAATTTAATTTAATATTAAATTATTAAAATAATATTACTTTTGGAATAATTAATCTGAAATCAAATTCTCTGGTAGAGTCCCAGTAGGAGTGTAACTCTTCCACTGCTCAACCACCGATGTTCAAACGTCGCCGGCCACAAGGACGCCACCGTCATAACCGTCGGCACCACCATGTTTGATAATGCAATTGCGACACTGTTATGGCACCCTAAGCTGGTTCAACTGCTGCCGGTTCGGTCCGGGTCAATGAAGACTCGATCAGTCCAATCTAGCCACTAGTTGGACAATCATCCTGGTTTCACATACCATGCCCAGTTCGACCAGTTTTTGGGTCTTGGTCTCAATTTTGGGCTCTCAGAACCAATTTACGATCTCAGGTCCAATTTTCAAGTTCAATTACCAATTGGGCCAATTGTTTGACTTGATAATTAACTTCCAAAAATATCATATTAATTTTAATTAATTTGATTAATTTAATTTTACTTGATCAAAATTAATTTTTTCAAAAATCACTTAGATTTTCCAAATTAATTTTTCAAAAAAATTCTTTAATCGAATTCTCTAGTTGAGCAATTCTTACGACCACCTAATTTAATTCTACATCGAATAAATCGACTTAATTAAATTATTCCCAAAGTCATAAAATTTTTTTCTGATTCAAATGTGGTCCAATCGAGCTTTTGTTGAGCTAGCGAAGGGACCAATCGAATATATACAATTAGGCTGTAGTGATTCCAATTATGTTCAGAAGCATTGTTCTAATAATTCGCAATTACTTAATCATAGAGTCAGTCCACAAGAAGTATGACGATTGAAAACTCCTTATTGTATACTCTTTACAAAAGCAATCCATCCAACTATTTTGTCTAATAACCTCGTCATGTGTGTATTACCCTCATATGATATCCTTAATTCCTTTGAGTTTAATTTGTTCACTCAATACAATCATATTTTATCTTATTGTCACCATTGTGTCTTCTTAATGATTAATATGATCACTGTCAACAAATGACTGTGATAAATTGCTCGTTTGAGAACAAGCAACCTGTGGCTACATTCCTTATTTATCAATCCACACAATGCCAATGAGAGGATATCATTAACTCTTTAATTAAGTTATGAATTCCACTATTGCTAGTAAAGTCATGCCATACACAAGTCATGTACGCAACATACCGGCTATGGACTCGATCATCTTTAGAGTATAAGCCTTTACTTATATCAAAGCACATGAGTTGCATACGCATGGTCAGTGACTAACTCAGGATTAAGGGAAATCACATTATGAACATTACAAGTGAATTAATTCACAAACAGATTCAGAATTAATTTATCTTGGGTCCAATCCAATGTATCATTCTACTAATTAATAAATATATGTCTTTACTCATGGAGTCGATTGCTCCGATAGCCAAGACTAGCCATCTCCCCAATTGGAATTGTAGACGATATAACAATCCTTCTTAGTATTTGAAGCAAATGTTCACTTTGATTCTTTTATGGGATTATGGACTCATTTAGATTATCTATTGAAGTAAGTTGTCTTTCTCATCATGTAAACTTTCTTTACAATGTCACTTATCTTTAGTTTGAACTTTAGACAATCAATAAGCTAATATTTGCTTGTCACAATTTTGTTATGCATGCAAAATATAAAAGACATAAATACAAATGACATAATAGTGAAATGTGAAATTAACTTTATTTATTTATTCATCATTCAAATAACTTTATTTATTTATTTATCATTCAAATAAATAAAAAATCATTTCCCAATAATCACAAATTTCATGCCTTAGTATAGCGATACCCCCTCTGAATGATGATTTTTCATGTTTGGGTCATTTTTGACTTCTTACACCAACTCAATCATATCGTTAGGTCCCTAACACTCCATTTGGCCAAATTGGGTCTCAAAAAGAGATAAAAATTACAAAAAACCATTTATTAATGCTTGGAAAATAAAAAAAATACAAAAGACACTTAAATTTCTTGAGAATAAGCTCCTAAAGTGTATTGGAGAGCCTAATTTGACATATCAAATTATGACAGATGAAACTCCCCCACACTTAAGTTTTTGCTTATCTCAAGCAATCACACAAAACATGCATAAGGCGACCTTTGGAATATGTTGAACAATAAGAAGCATGACAATCAGATATTGAATTTGTACAAGACATCTCTAACATGCAACTTAAGATTGGTGTTTAGCTAACTTAAGTACTCCTAAAGCAAATATACTTGGTTCACTAAGTTAAAGAAATAACAAACCTAGAGGTAATTCAAATGAATAAATACTTGATTATGTGATCCATCAACATAAGCTATATAATTATGTAGCAGACACAAAATGTGATCAAAAGCATTCATTAAGCTAATTATAAACAAACCAAGAAGGTTGTGCAAAAGAAACTTTTAGGTCACATAGGTTTTCTAGGCTTGTAACATTTAGAGACTTAGGACGGTTTGGATTTCAAATGAAAAGATAGCTCAAAACGATTCAAGCACTATGAACAATATAGCACATAACATTGCTCTCATTTCCCCTATATGTAATTATTGAGCTTACTGTCTTATTTCTCTTTCTCTTGCCTTCTTTTCTCTCACAAGAGTAGGATTCATAGCCCGAGACATGGGTAAATGATATGTTCTCATTGGAATTATATGGTTGATAAAAAATAAATGTGGTCACAAGTCATCAGTCTTTGTGATGAATGATTTGATTGCTATTTGATAGTAATTGATTTTTCATGAAATAGGACGTAATGGTTACCATGAGATAAAAATAAGATCATATTGGGACAATGGATATTATCCCAAAGATTGTAAGGATATCCTATGAGAGTAATACACTTATGACAAAGTCATTGGACGAGCACTGATTGAGTTACTTCTTAATGGTATGCTATTAGAGAGAGCTCATTCACGACACTATAATGGAATGACTTCATGACTAAATGAGTTTATAATTAATAGGAAAAAGGATGGAACTTAATTATAAATCATTTAATCCCTAATTGCTTATGTCTAATCGATCCCCGACTAGCTTGTTGAAACCAGAAATGAATTGCATGTTGAATCAAATTAACAGAAATGGATAGAAATAGTGAAAATAGAGAAATGAGAAACATTTGGAAATTATTATGATTTTCTCCAAAATGAAAATGAAAATAAAAATAAAAATGGAGAAATGGAATCATTTGGAAATCAATGTGGTTTTCTCCTAAATGAAAAAATGAAAAAGACTTGGAAATGAATTTATATTTTTTTGAATTAAATGACGTTTGAAAATGGAAATAAATCATTTGATCATAGTGAACCGTTGAGTGTAGAAATATTAAATATATATTTTCTCATAGATTCTTTTATGGTAAAATCATCATGATTTTAGCGGAATTAGAATTGAGTTAAGAATATTATTTAATTGGAAATATATTGAGATGTTTATTTTGGAAAATAGAAAAAAAAAATATTGAGCTGGATCAAATTATAAGGTATTGGGTTAAAAGTCCAAAAAGTCTTTTTTATTGGACCTGATATGGGAGAGGCCTAAAAGCTCTCATGTTAATGAGGGGGACAACAAACCCTGGTATTATTAACTAGGGTTGCCACCCCCTTACTCCTATATAGACTAAGAGTTCATTTTTCTAGTTCAAATAAACTTCTACAATTCAACAAGGGTTCTACCTCCTCTCCCTATAAATAGATGACACTGGTAGGGCTATTTAACAGAATTTTAAGATATTGTTACGCTATTCGAAATTAAAGAGAATTTATTCTCAACTATTAGATCTGTTTTCTAGATTAACAATTTTGTTAGCTTTTATTTCAGAAAAGATTTTTCGTTTTCATACTTCAACAAAGAAAACTATTTCTAGTTCTATGTTTTGATTTGAATCGTTTGAGTCTACACTCAAAGCAGTTTGTGGTACAAGAATAATAGAGAAGATTGTTCGGTTGAAAGCAAAGAACGACAAAGGATCCGCCTATCTGAAAACACATGTACAAATTTGGTTTAGGGTCTATTGCTATAAATATGACAAACCGGCTTGATTTTTAAAATTTTAAATTTTCACTGTGCAAGAAAACCGTTTTCAAACCAATTTTTTTCCAACATCATTGATGTTAGATATCTATCTTTCAAGCTTGAAATTCTCCTCTAAGTTGAAGGCGAGACTTTCCTTCTACTTCTTGACCGAAGCTTATTCAATTTTATGTTTTGGTTGGAAGCCAATTCTATATATTGGGTTGATAGAAAAACGGCCTCAATTTCGATATCACAAATTTGACCATTGTAATAAATCATGACTTTAATTCTTCTATTCATCTTTGCAAAAAAAAAAACATTTACATGTTTAAAACGAAAGCATTATACAGAACAATTAGTACTTATTAACCAAATTACACTTTAACTAATTTACTATGTTGGGTCGATTTTTAAACTTCAAATTTTGAACATCAACAATCTTCTCTTATGCTAATCTTCTACTTGAAATTTAACTATGAAAACCTCTCCACATCAATCTTCATTTTATAGGAAACTCTACCATCGGATATGGAACATAATTTCTAAATGTTGGAAAAGATTAGACGTGACAAGTAAAAAAAAAATGCTTTTAACAAGAAGCATTTTTCTAAAAAAATTTTAAAGATTCTTGTTTTGCCACAAAAAAGAAGGGATGGGATGTAAATTTTATCTCGGGATTCTTGGGTTTCAAAAACTTTATTATGGGATTCTCGTGTTTTCAAAAACATGCCATGAAAGGACACACATTCAGTAGGGTAAAAATGTATTATGTAGGACGCGCTTTTAAGTGACATGGTAGAAAAAGGGTGAAAGCGCGCCCTACAAGGCATGTTTTTACCTTGCCCTGTGCCACGCCATTTAAAAGCACGTTCTGCATGACGCGCTTTTACCTTTTCTATAATTAACTTATTTTTTTAATTTTTAAATAAATGATCTAAAACCCTATTTTTTTTAATTGGCATATATCCTCAATTTTGCCTAATTTTTTTTTTTAAATGGCTTGGGTTTCTTCAAGTTTTCGCTAGAATCCTCACATTCAAACCACACCATATTTTCCCTTTTCTTTCTAATTTATTGTTCCAGAAAATTAAGGGAAAAAAATTGTCATAAAATGAATTGAACGGAGATGCTGCCTTTTATGGTGATGGTAAGAGCAAGGTTATCATTGAAATTAATTTCAGATCTAATGGGAAAAAAAAATAAGATTGCTTAGATTTAGTAAAATTATATTTCATTTTTGTTTCCTCATGTGAAATTTAAGGATTAAAATTTAAATTACATGGTTGCATAAAAATTCAACAATATTATTATTATTATTATTATTATTATTATTATTATTATATCGCGGAAAATAATTTGACAAGAAATATTGACATAGTTATCAATTGTTTTTATTTACTCACTTTCAAAATTGAAAAGCATTAAATCACTCTATTTTTTAGAGGGATTAATTTGCTCAATATCAATATTGAGAAAGATTGGAGAGGTCTTTTTATCAAAATTTTATTCATTTTTATTATTAAATGTTGATGGAGGAATCATGAACTAATATGTGTCATGTCATGTATACTTCATGCTTGTGTGATAATATTTTTTAAAAAAAATAAAATAATCTTAAAATAAATTTTTTTTTTGTAATTATTTAAAAAAAACTACATACCAATGAATCTAGATAAATAGTTGTTTTAGTTAATTTCATTTTGATAATAGTTTTTCAAAAAATTATTGATACGTAGAAAATTATATAAAAGTTATTAGGAATTATAAAAAAAAATTAAAATTATTAAAAACAACATCTAGATCTAGATTGATCACGGACAAATGATACCCAAGCTTAAATCAACTTAGAAAGTTCAGATTTATTTTAAAGTGGTTTCTTAAATAATTATAAATAATTATAGAAAATTATTTCTTAAATAATTATAAATAATTATAGAAAATTATTTAAAATCGAGTAAAAATTACAAGAAATTATAAATAACGAATTTTTTTTTAAATTATAGAATTTATATATATATAAAAACATTTAGCATGTTTAAAGAATTCAAATATATTCATATATATATATATATATATATATACACATGCATGTGTATCTTTCTAACGAGTTGCTATTTTCAGTTAATCAGATTGATGATTCGTATTTTTTTTTAATTTCTTATAATTATTAATAACATTTAAATAATTTTCTATAATTATTTAATAATTATTTAAGAAACAACTTTAAAATGAACTTAGATAGATGATTGTCTAGGTTTGTTTGAACTTGAACAACTATTTGTCCCATCTCATTTGAACATGGACAACCATGTGTTTATGTTCATCTTGGACTAGGTTTTTTAAATAATTGTTTAAAATACATTTATTTTTTAAATATTTTTTGCTGTGGCAAAATGTGTCACAATAACATGAGATACATGTGGCACACCACAAATTGTTATAGTTGTTTCATTAGTCACATCATTACTTAAAAAGTAGAATAGATGAAATTTTTAATAGGGACTAGTTTACTCTTTCATCTAAAGTACAAGAATTAATTTGTCCATATTTTTAGTAGATTGGACAAAATGCAATTTGACTCCTAGTATAAAGCTATATGGTACTTTTATCAAACCTGCACATCATTTAATTTCATGTCAATTATATAAAAAGTTTTAAAAAATTCAAATCATCACTTAACAACACACAATTATATTTTTAATGGTAAAATCAATTTTTTATTTTTTCTAATTAATTGTTCTATTTTTTTTTAATATAGACACAAATTCAATCTGCCTCTATGGAGACGTCTATGATAGTTTTACCCTATTTTCAAGGAGTGGGTAAAAAAAGATGATCACATTTTTAGGTGAAGTTCATTTGATCCATCTTACGTTTGATGCCTCTAGACGTGCTTTTCTAAGACAACTGTTACCAATAACTCTAGACGTGCCTTTTTCTGAGGCCATTGTTACTAAAAATAATAAACTACTTAATCTAACGTTTGTTTATTGTGTTTTTTAATTAATTTTATACGTGTTGAGTGTATTTATTAATTTGGGTTCGCTTATGTAATGGTGTGTGAATTGTAAGTAAATGATGTGGGTTCGCTTATGTAATGGTGTGCGAACTCACATTGTGTGGTTTCATATAAGAGTGCGAGTGCCTTACATGCGAACTTAAAATGCGAATTGAGTAGAATTTGACTCAGATATAATCAAATTATAAGTCAATAATAGTAAATTTCATAATAATATGTTTTTAGTAAGAAAGAGACATGAAGGGATAATGTTAAATGCTGCTAATCAATATTTTCAACAAATGAAAATTTTGCATTTACAGTAAGATTGAACACTATTTTGAGTTTACTACTAGTTGTGGGGAAAAGATAACACTCAGATGATGGAAACAAATAATTAATGATTTGTACGTTCTTGGAACAATGAATCTGTGATCAAGGCTTGTTGTACTCCGCTACTGTCCTTCAGGAAGGGGCAATGAAAGGCCTTAATATGTATCGAGCTATGAAAAATGGGAAGTTTGAATTCAATATCATAGAACTTTTTAATATTAGAAAAAGTCTTTTTTTTTCAATGTATCAATAAAGGCTCATTTCTAAAATTATTTATGAAAATGGGTTGCTTTTAAAACTAATTATGGGTATGAACTGAAAACTCAAAAACGCACTAATGTTGACGCATTTTCAGGGGATAACCCAGAAAAACGCTTCCACATCAATGCGTTTTTCCTTTTATCAAGCAAAAATACGCTGACGTGGACGCGCTTTTGTCCATAAACTAAATTTTCAAAAAATGTCAATTTTTTTAAAATATTACAAAAATAAACCAAATTTTTGAAAATTTACATAAATAAGCCTTTATAAAGACCCAAAGTGGCAACACCATTTTTTTTATTTTTTGGTACCACCAATTAATGTAGAAATAAAACTTACAAAACAGATCTTTTAGTGTAGTCTTTAACATTATGTTGTTATTTAAAAGAGGAAGGAAGCCAATATTGTCTAGGAACAAGTTGCAAACCTATTCATGAATCTATATATATATACATATCTCACATTCCACATTGTTTAAGAAAACAAGGGAAATGGAACTTTGGATCGATATAAAGATCTATTTTGTAAGTTTTGTTTCCACATTAATATGGCATCAAAAAATTTTAAAAAAAAATGGTGCTGCTACTTTGGGTCTTTATAAAGGCTTATTCTCGTAAATTTTTAAAAAAATTGGTCTATTTTTGTAATATTAAAAAAACCTTTTGAAAATTTAGTCTGAACATGGGTAAAAGCGCGTCCACGTCGGCGTGATTTTTCCTGACACAAGGAAAAAAGCATTGATGTGGAAGCGTTTTTCTGGGTTATCCCCTAAAAATGTGTCCATATCAGCGCGTTTTTGGGTTTTCGGTCCATATCATATTTATTTTTAGAAGTCGCCCATTTTCATAAATAATTTTGGAAATAGGCCTTTATTAGTACTATACTCTTTTTTGTTCCAAGGCAAAATAATGAGTAATTAACGGGTTAGTGTCAGGAAATATTCGAGCCATTCGTCAAAGTTTACTTTATCACTCTCCATATGAGAAGGCCCATCGGATGGTAACCTAGGTATGTCGTAAGTCAGATATAATGTAAAAGGCAGCAAATATCTTCCCATAACGGCAACCATTTTACCAATAAAAGCTCATTTCCTATTTTATTTACGAAAATGGGCCACTTTATTTATTATTTATTGGAATGGGCCGAAAATAGTAAAATGTGTCCATGTAAGAGTATTTTAAGGGGAAATTCCAACAAAACGCGCCCCTGATGGAGCGTTTTTGCCATGTTAGTAAAAAACACGCTGACGTAGACACGCTTTGTAGACATGGCAAAAGCACTCCCTTAGGACGCATTTTAGCCCGTGCTTTTGACCCCCAGTAGTCATTTAAAAATTTGACCGTTGGGGGGTCCAACGGTAAAAGAAATAAAAACCCCTCCTCTTATTTTTTTCACACCAACATTTCTTCCAAAATTCTCAAAAAAGCTATCAAATTTCTCCCTAAATTTCTCAAAGCTCTCTTTAATTAACAATTTCCTTTAATTTTTTTCTAAATTAGTATTTTTTTTATAATTTCTAAGATATTTGATCATCTTAGCAATGGTCAGGGAATTAATTCGTCTCGATCATAAGCATATTTCTGTCGAACAAAAGAAAATGATAAGGGTTAATTTCAATTTTTGATTATTATTTAATATTTTTTTCATTTACGTAATTTTAATTAATTTTAATTTTATAATTTTTTATAACAGTCTATAGATTGGGTGTTACAATATTATATTTGTAATATGACTGGTCCTCTATTACCATTGATAGAAAATTACTTGAGGAAAACGGGTTTTTAGCACATGGCCAATATTGGCCATGGGTGCAAGTTGAACCCGAAACTCATCAGCACGTTCATAGAGAAGTGGAGACCCAAGACGCACACTTTTCATCATTCATATGAGGAGTGTACCATCACTTTGGAGGACGTGCAGTTACAATTGGGATTGTTGGTGGGTGGGTTTATACTCACCGGGTCCACTCAATCTGCTGATTGAGGAGCCATATGCTATGATCTTTTGGGTGCGATTCCAGATAATATTTACAGAGGTCGGGTCGAGATGAGCTGGTTACGAGACACATTCATTGAGCTGGGGGATAATTCGACTAAAGTAGAAAGAATACGATATGCTCGGGCATACATCTTTGAGATCATTAGAAGTTATCTGATGCTAGACTTGTCACGAAACCTCGTACATTTGAGGTGGCTGCTGAAACTCATTAATTTTAGAGCAGTTGGTGAACTTAGTTGGGGGCCTGCCATGTTGGCAACATTATACCAGGAGATGTGTGAGGCAACCAAACCAAATAAAGCCAAAATTGGAGGTTGCATATCACTACTACAATCATGGGCTCGGTTTTATTTTTCATTTTTACATCCTCGACTGAACCACCAATACACATTCTTACTCATAGCAAGGTAAAATTTATATTAGATTTTACAATTATTACATAGATTTAAAATATAATTTTATATTAAAAATTTATTTAATTAGGTGGAACCATTCGACGACTTATGTTGGAATACCTACCGCTATTGAAGATATACGACTTCTATTAGACCAACGGTTGGAATTAAATGAAAATATATACATAACATAGTCATTTCGTATTTAATATTTAGTATTATGTATATAACTAATATTTTTATCGCGTCCATATAGTTTCAATAGACACCATACGAGCATCCAGCAATTCGAGCAGTAATTCCGGATGAATTCTTTCAAAATCCAAACATTTGGCATGTTAAGGTCTCATTGGTCAACTATGCTACTATCGAGATGTACCAGAAGGATAAAATGTTGGGGCAATTTAGATTTCGACAACCAATTCCCGTAAGACTTAAGGTGCTCGATGGTGAGCACAAAATTGACTTACGGCAATGAAACACGCATTGGCCGCTATTCTTCTCGGAATATATTGAAATGTAGAAAAATCGGTATGATCATATACCTACTTGTGAACCGATCATCATTTTAGAGTTAGCGTGCACGTTGGATTACATGCCATGGTTTAGGATCTATGGCAAGCCATATTTGCTCTCAAAAGAATAGAAGCCTTAGCAAATCTGTGTCGAAAGAGAACGACGAGGCCTTTTAAATCCAAGAAGAAATAATGATAGGGCAGGCTCATCAACAGCATCCACACAATCACTATGTCTAACGCTTCAAGCGACGACACCTACACCACAACCCCTTTAGATTATGCAGGTGTGTATCCTAGCCTTTATATGTATCCTAACCCTTATATGTTTCCTTTTCCCAATCCTAAGCCAAGTTAGAATGCATGGCCCATTGCATCTCCTTTTTCAATGACTCCGCCTCAATAGATGATATATAGGTTATTGTCGCAGGAGGGATCACACGAGGCACCATCGGGGAGCTCATCTCATTTCTAATCCCCATCGCCTTATTGGATTCAAACACCTCCGTTGTGGGTGATACAAACAACTCCGCATTCTTTGTTCTACCAAGGTGGGTCATCCTCTCAACACCCACAACCAGAACAACCACAACCCTCGACAGAAGCTGAACTAAGAAGGAATCAAGCACGTAACAGTCGACCACCCCCATGTGGCACTGATTTCGACATGCACATGCATTGATTTTTTAATATATTTGTACAAACTATTTTTTATATTTTTTCATTTAATAAAATAAAAGTTGTTTTAAATATTTTAATAGTCAGTTATTTTTATGTTTTGTCGCATTTAATAAAATAGAAATTCTTTTGAATAAGGCAATAGAAATAATGTAACGCAGTTTCATTTAAGCAATTATCAACTATTTCGATTTGGACATGTTCGAATTGTATGACCTGGTTTCCTACACCATCCGCACAACTTCTATTAGTTCGTTCTTTCTCGGATATCCATTGTAACACCCCTAACCTGTATCTGTTGCCAGAATAGGGTTACGAGGTATTACCGATCAATCACATCATAAAATATACATTTATCATAAATAAAGCAATTCCAAATAAACATCGATCATCAACAATCACGTTGTCCCTTATAAGAACCTACGAGGCCTTAAATATGCTTTAAAAGTGGTCCGGGACTAAACCGATATCATACGAAAACTTTGGAATACATAGAAAATTTTCATGAATAAAACGGTCACAGGCCCGTGTGACCAGGCCATGTGTCACACACAGCCATCAGACACGCCCGTGCCATAGGCTGTCTGGAAACAGGGGGTACATACTGACTTGTGTCACACGGCTAACCACACGCTAGTGTGCTAGCCCGTGTGCCCTATCGAAATGGCCTCACACGTCTGTGTCTAGGCCGTGTGCTAGGCCATGCCAAACCTGCAAGGTATACTGACTTATGCCACACGGCCAGTCACACGCCTATGTGTGTGGTAGTGTGGATCATACTGACTTGCTTACACAATGTTTACACAATCAAAATATCATACTGTAGACATTAAAATAATAATAAAATAATTTTTTCAATATCAGATTTATGGTCCCGAAACCACTATTCTGATTTGACTAAAAATGGATTGTTACATCCATATTATCACGTGTTCTACTCGAGCAAAGTCAACCTTTTAATTTGTGATGCAATTCTGTATTTGGTAACAACTTAAATGAAGCAAGTGATACAGATGGCCACTTATGTTCATCTAGGACCGGTGGGAATACGTGTCTCCACACGTTGTACATTAATTTTATTTTGTACACTTTGTCGACATAACTCATGGGATCCAAACAGAGATTCTAACAAGCTACAATTACATGATCGCATGGCTAACGAAGTGCATCAAATGTCCCACAATTGCAAGTCCTATTTCTTAAGTGTACACGATATTGCCTGCCGGTAATACCTTGGTTCAAACTGTCAAACTTCGTCACATGAAACCATAGGTTGTCGCGATCGTGACACACTATGTGCATGGTGTTGGCCCGTGCCTTCGCCTTGTTAATTTCTTACAATACCTTCCGGCACCATACATGGCCTCCCCGCATTTGGCCTTTATAACTTGCTGTTCGCTTTGGAAATAGTACTGCCAAATAGAAATATGTCTCCCGCACAACCAAGGTTATCGGCAATGGCTTGCTGTACACAAACATGTCCCGGCATAGCTTAAAGCTCCAGAATAGATGTTTGAACACTTGGCATCCACAAAGCAAGTGGTCGTTATAGTACGTAGGCCCGTTTCAAGGTCTATTATGCAACCTGAGATGTGCCTCTCGAGCACTTGACACCATTGCCATACCTCATTATATAAAGCGTCTCACCCACTATGCATCTTTTTCAACACCTTCTGCTTAGCTATCTGGGCCTTGCGGTAAGAAGGCGTATACCTCAATTGGCTATGAATATTAGCAATTAAGACTGACATAGTAGTCTTGGGATCCGCCTTCACTATCAGTAGTATTAAGCCAACTATCATTATCTGAATCCATCTTGAGATTATCTTGTGAAACACCTATCAACGAGGTATGTTAAATAATACAACATTAAGTAATAACAGTATTATTCAAAAACCCTAAACACCTAGTGATACTATACCGGCAACACACGCATGTGGACCTTTGTACTTCTTTATTTCCCATAACTCTGTTTTTTTCCTAACCAAAGCCATGATTTTCCACGAATATGTACCGTCTTGCACTACACACTTGGCCTCGAACTTCTTAAATTTGGATTTAACCACGTGGTAGTTAACCACATTTATGATGCTATATTGTTTCAATACACCAAGAAAACTATTATTACTGGAAAACTCTTTACCAACTTCCAATTCACCTGAATCTAACGACAAACTTGTACGGTTACGCCTTCTGTGTGGTAGATCTGGAAACTCCAACGCATCATCTGTCGATAGATCAACATTATGCATGTGGGTTAGAGGCGAATACGTCATGAATCGCAGATCTTCTTTTTCTTCATCTGAACCCCTTTCACTGTCTTCAAGTTCAGTTGGAATAGGCATCGGTTTAGAAAATAATACAACTTCTGCACCACCAGGGTCGGGCTCTCGAGGTGAATCCATATGGGACTCATCATCCAACTCACCATCATCTGTAACATATGAGGTCCCCTCACTGGTGGACGTCATAGGGAGTACGTCTTCCTTTCTTGTGGACGTTTCGTAACATCCCCAATCAAATGTGGATTGCCAACCACTAGAAGTTGATGTCATTCTCCAGTACATATTTCCAGCATCGAACATCGACCCACCGAGGTGCATGTCTCATCTACTAACCGAGTGTTGTGTAGGAGTTATGTATTCCATACTGCTACCAAACACAGGCTCTTCCATGTTCTACCTCCTACTGATGGAGTGTCGGGTAGGGGTCGTGTATTTTTCTCAAATAGCAGTAGATGTTGAAGTCGCAAATGCTTCATTTGGCAATAAAAATTGTACATACAACTCAAGATAAGGTGATCTACTAGCAAGATGAGTTTGCACCATCGCCTCCAAGCTACGACCACATTTGATATCAAATGAATCATATGTCACGGGATCAACCGAAGCACAAAATTGATACTTAATAGACGAAACTCTTATTGGTGTCGTTCCGGAAATTTTACGCCTAATTATTTTACGAAGTTTTATCAAATCTATGTTCTGATTAAAAACCAGTTACGTTGTGTTCTTCGATAAGAAACAATACCGTTCTCAGTGTCACGGACCTCATTCATAGTAAATAACAACATTAATATGTTTACTCTTCTTCAATTTCTATTCTGCTTAGCCTCTATAATTTTTCTTACTGTAACTTATGCAACATTAGAATGAAATTTGACTCATTTATAGCCTAAGGCCAAGCAGGAACTACTGTACGAAAAGAGCAGCCATATGGGAGCTTTTTTCAGTAATTTTGTTGACAGTGCATCCTGCTTGAAGCGTTTTTGACACTATTTTTTCAAAATCGTCTTCTCAAAATTATTTTTTTAAGAATTACTGTATAAAAAGAGCGTCCATGTGAGAGCTTTTTTCAGTACTTTGCTAACAATGCATACTGTTTGAAGCGTTTTTGAATTATTTTTTCGGAACGGTCTTCTCAAAATTATTTTTTCAGAAACTACTGTAGAAAAAGGGCATCCACGTGAAAGTTTTTTTAGTACTTTTACTAACAGTGTATACTATTTGAAGCGTTTTTGAATTATCTTTTCGGAACCGTTTTCTCAAAATTATTTTTTAGAAACTACTGTAGAAAAAAAGCTTCCACGTGGGAGCTTTTTCAGTACTTTTGCTGATAGTGTATCCTTCTTGAAGCGTTTTTGTCACTATTTTTTCAAAACCATCTTCTCAAATTTTTTTTCCAGAAACTACTGTAGAAAAAAAAAACAAATCCTTCTTGTCAATATAATTTTTTCAAAACTCAACCCTAAACCCTTTTACAAAAACCCTAAGAGCTAAACACAATTATTTTTAAAAAACCCTAAACCCTAATTTAATTAATTTTCTTAAAAACTTTAAAACCTAGTTTAATTAATTTTTAAAAAATTCTAAACTCTGATTTATTTTTTTAAAATCCCTAAACTCTAAACAAATAAATTCTTAAATTATTTTAACAAAACCCTAACCCTAAAACTCTAAATCCATAAACCCTAGACACTAAACATGCAAATAACCCTAACATTAGAAAAACACAAGCTAAAACACATTCTTGAAGGAGCGCTTTTGCCATGTCAACAAAGCGCGTCCACGCCAGCGCGTTTTTTGCTGACATGGCAAAAATTGAAATTTTCCTAGGAGCGTTTTAGTGTTTTCGGTCTATTCCAGTAAATAATAAAAAGTGAACTATTTTTGTAAATAATAATAGGAAATGAGTTTTTGTTGGTAAAATGGTCCATAGTGGCTCTATTTTCCGGTGAACATCGGCTTGTCAAGAGATGATTGAGGACCATCTTTTATCTGTTGTCATGATAATTCCATGGGAAATACGCATATATAGATTCCAATTTAACCAGTAGGCGTCGGACAAGAACCAACCTACCATGGAACTTGGAGTCCATATGAAGACACATACTTGCAATAAGAGGTGTTGAGTTCTCGAGCCCTATTATTCCAATCACTCCTGCAAACGTAGCCATGGTGTGGTTAACTAGGAAGGAAAGGCCTATGTGACAACTGCTCCTAACATTCAGGTGGTGAGACATCAAAGGAGTGCGACTGACATGAATTACCAGCGTACTACCGACCGATTCGTTTGTGCAGAGGATCGGATTGATAAGCCGTAGTTATGGACAACCAGTAAAAATCCACATAGTTTAAAACTTTAATAGGATCTGGATTTGTGCTAGAAAAGCATACCCGATTTCTGTGTTTCCATATCTGCCAGACAGTAATCAATTTTCTCTTAATGAGGTCCACTGGTTCATTCTGTTGGTATCCAAAATCATTCACCCACTGTAACATCCATTCCCTGAAGTGAGGTACGGTTTCGCTATAAACTCAGAGGCCTGGTTATGCAAATTACAATAGATTTGAAAGTATAAAAGGCAGGGAAAGTATTCAATTCTCGAGGCAAGGCATCAATCGAGTCTTTGGAGCAATCCGATAAGCAACTGTGTTGACTTGTGTTAGTTTATCATTAAGTTTCAAATATATTTTTAAGCCAATAGCTTTTCAAGTCCAATTAAAAAGACGGCTTTTGAAGTCCAACCAAAAAGTTAGAAAAAAAAATTATATTAAATTTTACTGATTTATATTAACTATAAAAGAATATGGTTAAAATATGCTATCAATCCCTGTACTTATCCAAAATTTAAGATTTAGTCCCTATACTTTAAAAGTTAAAAAATTCAATCCTCCTTTTTAATTTAAAACTTCTAGTTCAAACATTATTCTTGTTTGTATTCAGGTCAAAATTTATTAACTTAACATGTTTTTTTTTTTTTTTATCAATCTTGTGCAACTTCATATGAGAACAGTTTAATTGACAAATTAACTTGGCAAAATTTGATGGAAAAGACTAATAATGTTAATGATTGGACCAAGATTCGTAAATTGGAAAAGTAAGAAGACTTAATTTTACAAGTTTTAAGTACATGGACTGAATTTGAAATTTGGTCCAAATACAAGGACAAACAACATAAAATCCCACTGATAGATAAAACAATTGAGCGTATTAGAAGAAGATAAATCCCGTAAAAAGGAGAGCATGCATGAAGAAAACATTGAAACTTAAATTAAAAGCCAAAAGCAAGGAAAGGAAGCTGTTTTGTGACTACTTCCCTCCTCATCTAGCTTTTGATTTTCCTTAGAAAGTGGTAAAAGATCAAGCAAGTAATCCCAGAATGCTTGAATTGCATACTCAGCTAGACACACCGATCACTGCCTAAGCCTATGTGAACTCTCCTTCAATTATATATGTATACAACAATAAACAGAACTTGTGGGAATCTACATGTTAGTATTCATCAAACGAAACCTATTGAGTCAAATGATTCAACCACCCAAAGTCCAATGCTATCGCTTACAATTGAGAGTGAAAGCGTGATTACGGACATCGCTCGGCCATTAGACCCCATGCATCAAAAAACATCGTAATAAATCCTAAACCACCATTGGAGGATAGGATTTCAGTTTCCCTTTCATTCAAATAATCAATTTTAGCCCTTTGTTATCAGAAACCAACTAAATGGTCACATGTGACATTTTTTGGTTTAATCTAATTTTTCTTTTTTAAAAATATTTAAAAAAAACTCATCAAAAATATAAAATTTATTAAAAATTAAAAATATTAAAACTGATACAAACTTATAAAAATACAAAAAAATCTAATAAATTAAAAAATATATGAAATTAACAAAAAATATTTAAAATTTTATAAAAAAAGTAAAAAAAATCTTTAAAACTTATAAAAATCACAAAATATAAAAAAAAAATTAAAATTGATATAACCTTATAAAAATTATAAACAAAATCACAAAAACTTGAAATGGATTCGATCGGTTGGTTGAACTAGTTGGATTGAAATTGACAAAGGTATTAGTCCGAAGAAAATCTTTAGATCGATTGACTTGGGAACCATGCAGTTGAATCGATTTTTTTTTAATGTCTTGTCTAATTGAACTGGACGGACCGGTCTAACCAATAAACTTGTGGCCTAACCAGTTCAACCACTAATCTAATTTTGAAAACCTAGTTAGAATAATTGATATTGATATATGCTAATAGGTGGATTATGAAATTTTGGTTTAATAGTATATTGATATATACTTTATATCATACAATAACTAGCAAACCTTTTTTTAACTTTTTAGGGTCCAAACTACGGTATTGTACTTAAAAAATTGGAGATAAAAATTTAAAATAATAATAATTTACCAATAAAAAAGGGGGTCACATAATTATCGTTTTATTTGCGGAATAAGAGAATATTTTATTCAACATGAAAATGAACCTAACGTTCTTATAAATATTCTCATTATCCAATGATTGGTGTGATGTCATGTATTCATTATGATTTTAAGGGTATAATTTATAATTTTTTTTACAACTTAATAGAATTTATTATATTATTTATAAGTTTTTATTAATTTTTATAACTTGTTATAAAATATTAAATATTTTAAATATATTTTATTAATTTTATAAATCTGTTTATAATTTATAATATTATTATAATTTATATCAATTTTAATATTTTTAATATTTAATAATATTTATGATTATTTATAATTTTTAAGAATTTTATAGGTTTTTATAAAATTTTAAATATTTTAATATGTTTATTAAAATTTTTTATATATTTTTATAATTAATTAGATTTATTACATGTTTTTATAATATTTATAAGCTTTTATAAGTATTATAAGTTTATATTAATTTTAATATTTTTAATATTTTATAATTTTTTCAATATTTTTTATAATATTTAATATTTTTTATGATTTTTATAATTTTTAATGACTTTTTATGATTTTTAATCATTTTAATAGAAAATATTAGATTAAACTAGAAGCTACCATGTGCCATCATATAATTGGTCTATTAATTTATTTTAACGGTGAATGTGGTCGACCATGGATTCTATTAATGGAGGGGCTTAACTAATTATTTTAGTTAATGATATGTGCTCAATTGAGTGTGAATTTAATATAATGTCTTAATTGATTTTTCACATTTTCTTAAGGGTTTTTTTGACATATAAGCCTTTTTGAAATGGGTTTCAAGAATGTTACATTGTACTTAGGCCTATTCATGGGCTAGATTACTCACTCAAGCTTAAAGGCCTGTTTGTATTTTGGAAGAGTTTAAGCAAAAATGTTAGACTCAAAAAATGAGTTTGAGTAAAATATTTAATTTCGTTTAAAATATGGATTGAGCTCAAGCTTAAACATTCATAGATTGAGTCTAACCCCTTTTTTTTAAGTTTGTAATGTTTTATATTATGTTATTTTTATATATTATATAATTGATAACACATAAAATTTAAATCTATAGTAGTATATAATACTATTATAATTGTAAATATTAAAAAATTATTAAGATGATTATATATAACATTTTAATGAATAAAAAATGTATAAAATTATTAAAAATAATATAAATATGTTTTTATTTTTTAAAAAAATAATATGTAGTCTAAAATAGGTTTAAATTAACTATTGTAAATTTGAATAAAATTTTAAATTCATATTTTAGATCAGACTCGAATAAAGATAAAATATTTTAATATTATGCTGAAGTAATTAATGCTTTTAATTGCACCCAGACAAGTAGAATGGTCAACAAAAGGAAAAAGAAATTAAAAAAGTCTTCAATAAATAATCGTAGATATTATGATAGAGAAGGAAGGTTTTCCTTGAATAGTCCTCTAACCTATCCCTAAAAATCCATTTTATTTTTGTTAAAAAATTCGAATATAAGGCTACATTTCCTAATGACAAATAATCTTATTGACAGCAATAATTAAATCCAAATAAAATCTGATTCTTTGGATATAAATGACCCAGTCTTCTAGGCTCCAGAACAGACAGGCATGCCGGATGCTGGCGGCGGACGGATGCTTGTGGCTTTGGTGCCTCCATTCTTCACTATGAACACCGTGTCCATACCCCAGCTACTATGCCTTTCGAAGTGGCAGTGTGAAAACCAAACCCCTGAAATTCATAAATTAATAATAAATACGTGGTTTTAATTCATTCTAAATTAATTAGTGCTTTTAGTTTGGTTCCTTGAATTAATTGAGAACTTACCAGGATTGTTTGCAAAAAACCTAAGGGCAACCCAGCCGCTAGCAGGAACATGCACGGTGTTAATGAGGGGTGGATCAACCAGGTTGTAAGACTTAGGGTCAGTCACGTTATTGAAATTTCCTGAACCACTCCCCACCTAGTAGAAACTGAAACCGTGCAAATGAAATGGATGACCACCACCCGCACCAAACTGGGTTGCTTGGAAAACGATCTCAACTGCTTCGCCATAGTTCAGCACAATAACCTTTGTCCCCAAAGTAACGTTGCCATTTAGAACAGTCAAGTCTCCAGTGAAGTTATAATATTCAGGTGGTTCAAGGGGGAAATCTTTGGTGAAAACACCATTGATGCTCCTTTTGTAGTATGCTTGGAGAATGTCGATAACTGGGAACACAAAGCTGACATTGTTCAAAGCTGCAACAAATCTCTCTTCAGTAATACATACTGAGTCGTTGGTGCAAGGAATGGAGTTTGTAGAAATTGCGATGTAAACTCGTCTATGGATAGCTCTCGGCACTCTCAATGGTGGGTTCTGTCTCACTCTTAAGTTCCTAATTCGGCTGAGAAAGCTACTTGTAGCGTTTGAATCGTCCGGTTCCGGCAATGATACTAAGGAAGCATTGTACTTGGGCCCACCAACGCTGTTTTTATACTGGAAAATAGCGGTGGTGAGATTTTTGTTAGATGAAGCAGCGCTGTCGTGGAAATTCCTCATGACCATGTAATACTGGCCAATGTTTTGGTTAGCATGGACCAAAACATCCATGGTTTGTCCAGGGCTTATCATGATGTAGTCGGTTGCAAACCTTGTGACGTAGGAAGCATCTTGTGCAACCACTATGAGGGTGTGGTTTGCAATGGAGAACTTCTCTTCATTCATTGCAGCATTGATTATGCGGAGAAGGTACGTGTCCTGGTAATTAACTTCCATCCGGAATATTGTATCTGCAACATGAACGAATTGCTGCTGCAACTAAGAAATGAAATCCATCGAAACTACAAAATATAGAGGCTACGCTTACCATTGCATTCATATGTGTCTCCTAAATGCCCATTAATAGCGTAAGCGTTGGGTATTCCTACAGCCTGGCCGTTTAAAGTTGAATTCCGGATAAGTTCCAAATAGTCGTCATTGTACCATGATTCTGGAAGCAATCAAAAATTATCAACTGAACTTACTCAACTAAGGTTTTCCAATGGACTGGATTGGATAGTATATAGTTACCAAGTATGATAGTTTGATCAGCATCAGGCGGGTGGAATGGGTAAGTTTCGTGCGGAGCTGGTAGAATAACAAAGGCGCCATGGACGGAGCCACGAGTCCAGTCACTGTGGGCATGCCACCATAGTGTACCTATTTCATCCGACAATATCACTTGGTAAGTGAAGTTTGTTCCTGGCTGAATCGGGCACTGCGTCACGAACTCAGGGCCATCGGACCATGGATTTCTTGGTTGTTTCACACCGTGCCTACGGGAATCAAATTTTCTTTAATTGATCCCTAGGATGGATGACAATATAGAGAGCGAGAGAGAGAGAGAGAGAGAGAGAGAGAGAGAGAGAGAGTGTGTGTGTGTGTTTTAGTAAATTATTACCAGTGAATGGTAAAGCCATAAGATCCGTGATTGTGGACATTAACAAACACGGTGTCTCCCCTATGAACCCGAATTTCTGGGCCTGGATAACTGTCATTCACCACCAACATCGACTTTGTGGTGCACAGCCTTGTAAAGTTGGGATCTGCCATTAATAAAAAATAGAGACGATAAACAGTAAACAATATTTATTAAATGTTTAAAAAAAGAAGTAAATGTGGTATGGTATGAGATACAACTACTTACAATGAAGTCATAGTAATGGACATCTGCCATGCATAGCAGCTCAAGGCTACTAAGGAACAAAATCCCAAGCAACCATGGCACACAACCTAGCTTGCACAAACCCATATTTTCCACCAATCCAATCAACTCCTCTCTCTCAAAATATATAAATAATAGTGTATTTAGTCTTAACGTGTTGATGAAGTTGTGAGTTTTGGGGTTACAAAATTCATCAATTTATAGCAGCAGAAAGGATGTGGTGTTAAGTTTCTTACATTGAACAGTAACAAGATTAGTCTTCAACAATGAATACCTAACCTCGTCAAGGTTTGGAAATTCATCAGTCCAATATATATTAATGAAACTACTTAAAGTTCATAATTTATAATAAATAATTATTCCTTTCCGTATTGATCAATTTCAGGTAGCAGCCCCCA
This sequence comes from Gossypium stocksii, assembly GCA_020496765.1. Lineage (NCBI taxonomy): Eukaryota > Viridiplantae > Streptophyta > Magnoliopsida > Malvales > Malvaceae > Gossypium > Gossypium stocksii. The sequence goes on along the minus strand of CM035629.1, from coordinate 52,822,792 downwards.
GAATGTGTCGGAACATACGCGAAAGGCCATGTCAAAGTCAGCTCATATTTGCCAACATATTTTCTTCCCTTTCCAAATTAATTACTTTTATATTTTGCTTCCTCTAAATGTTAATTTGGTAGTCAAAATTATTAGTAAAGTTTATAATGTATTTTTTAATTTGAGATTTTTTGTACTACCAAAATTAACAAAATAAAATAAGTTAAATCTTTTCTACTAGATAATGCGATTATTTAATTTTTTTTATCAAATTTATATTTAGATACTACTTGCCAAACTAATAAAACATATTAAATAGTTAATTATTTGTATTTATGTATATTTTTTTTAAATAAATCGACTGATCAATATATTGAAAGAAACCCAATCCAAAATAATTGAGCACATATAGAATCTTAGTAAGAGACTAACAGAGCAGACTTGAAAAAATATGAAAGAAACTAGGCCTTTAACAGGTTGGCCCAAAACAAAACTAAATAAGATAACTAAGATGAAAATAAATAAAAAAGGAAACCAAATCAAAAAGAATCAGCCAACAAATACAGCTGGCCACCAAAAGGTCTCATCATTTCCCATCATCGACTCAGCTTTAATGATAGCAGATCCTTTACAAATCTTTAATCCTCTGCTACAAAATTCAAACCCTTCAATTCCTTCAATTCGGATGCCATGGACGCTTCCTCTCAACTGCGCAACGGACAGAACTAGGAACATCTCCAATCAGGTAATGACCTTCCCCCTTCTTTAATGCCTCCACTGCAGCAAAATGAGCAAAAGAATTTTCTGATCTGGGAATAGAATGAAAACTAATCGTATGAAAATGGGTTTTTAAGTTTTGAATGTCTCGAATGATAGCTCTGATAACCGATTTATCATGTTCGGTGCTCTTGTATTTTGTGATGACCGTTCTTGAATCCCCCCTTATTTGCAAAACATTAATCCCCATAGAAATCCCTAACTTTACCGTCTGTAACCCAGCGTATGCCTCTGCCGTGAAGGGAGTTGCAACATTAGAATGGATGATCGACTCGGAGGCCAAAATCTCACCCCCCAGATTTCGAACTATCAGCCCTGAAGCAGATCTAGAGAGTTGATGATAAAAGGCCTTGTCAAAGTAGATCGTTACACTCACTCTCCTTTCATCCGACGGGATCATATTTGCTTCTAAGATAAGTGTCCTCTCCTCAACTCCTTTGAGTTCTGAAATATAACTTAAAATTTGTGCTGCAATATCTCTACTTGTTGAGTTCTTATGTTCGTATAATAACTTATTACGGCTTGTCCAGAAAATCCAAAGCCCGCAACAAAAAATATGACACTATTCATTAGTACCTCGATTAAAAACTCAGGTCAGCCAGTTCCATACACCTTTTATACCACTATCGAGTATCCAAGAGAGCTTTAACATTTGCCACACTTCTGTCGTTGTAGGACATAACCGGAAGACATGGTTACAATCATCATCTTCCTGATGGCATCTGGGACAGTAAGTATCAACGACCACTCTTTTTGCCTTTAGATTAACAAACGTTGGGATGTAATTCCAAGATATCCTCCATATTGTAATTTTTACCTTTTGAGGAATTTGTAAATTCCATAGTTTCTTATAGAAAGTCTTAGTTTCGGTCTGTAAAATAATAGGATTAAGAGTAGCCTCCTGTAATAGTTTATAGGCACTTCGAACAGAAAAGTTTCCTGAAGGTTCTCCTCTCCAGACTTGAAAATCAGCATGCTCTGAGCTTGCCAAAGGGATCTGCAATATCTTCCTAGTGAAATCTGCTGAAAAGGAATTTTCGACTAAATATGCTTTCCATGATCTATTTACTTCATCAATCAGATCCGATACTAACACAATATTATCATCTATGTGCTGATGTATCAATCTATCTTCCTCGTTACCCGAAATTCAAAGGTCTGTCCAGACAGAAATACGATCCCCCTTACCAACCCTCCAACATAATCCTTCCTCCAGAACTCTTCTTGCCGACCAAATACTCCTCCAGGTAAGTGAAGGTAAGTTTCCCAATTGAGCAGTTAAGAAACTTGCATTCAGATAATATTTAGCTTTCAAAACGCGAGCTAAAAAAGAATCGGGATAATTAATAAGATGCCACCCTTGTTTAGCTAATAATGCAATATTGAACTTATCTAATTTTCGAAAACCGAAACCTCCAGCTTCTTTTAGTACACAAATATCATTCCAAGCACACCAATGGATCCCCTTTTTACCCTAACCTTTCTGCCACCAAAACTTTGCCATTAAACCATCCAACTCATTGCATAGAGATTTGGGAAGCAAAAAACACATCATAGAATAAGTTGGAATGGATTGTAAAACGGCCTTGATAAAAACCTCCTTACCTCCTTGAGAAAGATGCTTAATACTCCAATTCTCAATTCTTTGTCTTAATCTGTCTTTCAAAATTTGAAAAGCTGCTTTCTTATTTCTGCCCACCAGATTTGGTAATCCAAGGTATTGTTCTGGATTATTTGAACACCAAACGCCAAGCACCCTAGTTATGACCCTTTTTTCCTCCTTCCGTGTATTAGAGCTGAAAAAAATTGTAGATTTCACATAATTAAACTTTGACCAAAACATATCTCATATTCATGTAGTATCCTCTTCAACGAAACTGCTGCTTTCTCAGTGGCCTCTTCAAACAAAATACAATCATCCGCAAAAAGCAAATGTGAAATCTGTGGCCCGCTGCGACTAGCTTTCACTCCTCTAATTAAATTTCCCTCAATTGCTAACCTCATCAGGCTAGACAAACCTTCTTCATAGAATAGAAATAAGAACGGACTCAACGGGTCCCCCTGTCTAAGGCCTCTAGAAGGGATAATCCTTTCTCCTACAACACCATTAAAGACCACCGAATATGACATTGTAGTTACACATTTCATTAGCGCATTCGCCCATTCTACATCAAATCCTAATTTTTGCATTACTTTTTCAACAAAGCTCCATTCAACCCTATGTATTTATATATAAATTTATATAGTTCATTAAATGTAATTTTTTTTAGTTAATTGTACTTAACATCCCCAAACTATGATTCTCATTTTAAATTAGTCTCCAAACTTCAAAATGTTCTAATTACATCCCTAAACTATTAATTTCATATCAATTAGGTCCTATAATTAAATTAGTTAATTCAGTTGTTAAATAACACGTCAAATTTTATGTGGCATAATTTAAAATGAAAATTTTAAAGAAAAGTACAACATTATGCTTAACTTTTACAAGGTAAAACTAAAGATAAAGTAAACCCCACAAAAAAAAAAAAAGATAGCAAACAATAAAGCTTCTAGAAAACGTTAAACCTAAGATTTTTATAATATTAATTTTTCTTTAAAATTTTCATTTTAAGCTATACAACATAAGATCTGGCGCCTTCTTTAACGATTTTAGTAACGGAATGATCTTATTGATATAACATCTATAGTTTAGAGATGTAATTAAAATGGTTTAGAGTTTAGGTATCAATTTGGAATGAAGGTTATAATTTAGGGATATATGATGAAATTAAATTTTTTTTAATAAATACACTAACAAACATAATAAGTTAATTAGTGTCTAAATTTCAGAATCAAGAAGATGACGCATTCACGTATTTTCGTCACTTGAGATAGAAAAAGAACAATAAAATATTGCATATAGAGGTCTTGAATGTAAGAATATTTTATTGACAGTGGAAAGGTTAAAATATTATATAAGTTGACGTATTTTTTATAAATTTAGAATTTAGTTTTTATGTTTTTATTTTTAGGAATGTAATCTCTCTATTTTTCAGATTTTAAAATTTAGACCCAATTTTTAACACTGTTAAAATTATTTTGTTAAACTCAGTTTCATTATAACGTCATTTTTCTTAGTTACATCGCTACTAAGTGAGGTTTTTTTCTTTTTAATTTCAAAATGTCACACCACTAATTCAGTAGTGTTAACTATTGGACGTGAAATTTGAAGTTGAAAAAGTAAAGAGACTAAATTCATGAACTAAATTTATGAAAATAAATTTACAAGGACTAAATTTCAAATGTATGAAGAGTACATAGACCTATTACATATTTTAACCTAATGGAAACTACTATTTTGCGCGTTAAGGTTTTTTTTTTTTTTTTTAGTTTCATTATGCGTATTTACGCCTGTATAGATTTTTAGTTCATATTTTATACGTTGGTTTAAATCCCCCTACCGGGGGTGAAGAGAGGGGGTAGGCAAGGACCTTAACTCCTAAAATGATAAATTGTTACTTTAGAACCCAAAAAATTTATAAAATAATAACTTAATATATAGTAAATTTATAGTTTGGCCTCCCAAAAATGCTAACCTTGTGATTTAGTCCTTTTGAAAACCATAAAGATACAAATCAGTACAATGGTGAAACTAAATTCTAGTTGTCATAAAAATATATACCTTAATGTCAACTTCCCTAAAAAATTATTGTTTCACCCTTGCCCATCTGTGGATCCTGACTGAACTTATTTTGATTTAGATCTAAATATGTTCTAGTTATCAACCCACCCGTTTGTGCATATAATAGTTTAATTTGGTCGTAGTTATAAGAATGTATTAATTGTAATTGTAATTTATTTGTGCATTATACTAATTGAATCTAATTATACTTAACTTGTAATTTCCAATTTTACTGAGTAATTAAAAGAACACATTTTATGTCGACTGAGTCTTAGCTTGGTTGGCATCATATTGTGCGAGTACAGAAGGACATGGATTCGAGTGTGGTGAAGTGCATTTATCCTCCTTTTTAAAGGTTGGAGAAGGGTCATGGGTAGTTCTGAACATTGTATTAAAAAAACACCTTTATAGTTTAATTAGTTAATACAATGAATATAACTAAAAAAGAGTTAATACAAAGAATAAGGGTGAACTACATAAATAGTCACCCAACTATTAATGTTTCTATTTTGGTCACTTAGTCATTAAATCACTAACAGAATGCTGATCTAGTTGTTTTTCATTGGCATAATAACAAATTTAGTCCTCCAATGTTTATAGATTCTATCAATTTGGTCCTACTTTAAAAAATTCAATAAATTTAGCCCTCATATTTACACATTATGTCAATTTAGTCTTAAATCTTAGGAATTCAAAATTCAAAAATAAACAAGAATTATTTAATTTTTTTATTTTTTGATAAAAATACATAAGATTTTATAAAAATGTATACAAGAGTATAAAAATATTTATAAATAAATATCTATTTTTCTTATTTTCTAACATAACATTTATTTATTAAAATAATAATTTTATAAATAAAACAATTTAAGGGCAAAAATGAAGAAGACTTAAGTAGATTCAATTATTCCTTTTTTTACAAAATTAACAACCATCATGTTAAAAGTTGGGTAAAAAAAACAACAACGTGAGGTTGAAAGGGTAAGAATCAATGTCTTTAGGTTGTTGCTCAAAATAAGTTCGTTGCATTTGAGGTTATGTTTGAAGGCAGACATGATTGAAGATATATAGGCAAAGATGAAGTCTTGAAGACTCAGTAAGTTGAAGGCCATGTTGGTAGCTCCACAATGAATTCTTATTTCGGTGGCATGACGATGGAAGATGAGGCAATTAAGGAGTTCGGAACAAGTGTTATTGGTATCAGTGGTCTTAGGCGAAGGTGGTGCCCAATGCTCAATAAATTTGGTGAGGATTAAGGAACAATGTCGGACTTAAATAAATTATTATTTATAAAATAAAACTAAAAAGAGGAAAAGTTTGAATATGGTTTTAGCCTTGTTAGTGGTTTTTTTTTAAATGGTTTATTTATAAAATTATTATTTTAATAAATAATTTTCTTGTTAGAAAAAGAGAAGAATGAATATTCATTTATTTATAATTTTATATGTAGCTTTATAAAATCTTATGTATTTTTATTGCAAAATGAAGTTTTATATCAATTTAATTTTAAATTTTTAAAAATCAAGATTAATTGACATGATGTGTAAAGTTGAGGGTTAAATTTGTTGAATTTTTACAATTGAGATCAATTTGATAGATTCCGTGCTAAATTTATTATCATGATAATGAAAAATGACTACATTAACACTATGAGTGACCAAAATATTAAATTAATGATTAAAATAAAAAAATTAAACTTAAAATTGACCAAAACAGAAATAATATTTATACATATTACCCCCATTCTCAGTTAATACAAAGAAACACTTTATAAATATGATTTATTATTATTATTGGGTTCACCAACTGAAGCTGTGATTTAAGGCGGCTGTCTTGCATTAATTCTTATAACACAATTTATTTGATTTGGAAATTTGTAAAGCGAAAAGTCTTCAAAATACCACACAATATTTAAATAAATTTTTAATCCATTAATTTTATACTTCATCACAACATCTTATTTTATTTTACTTTTACATATGTTATTGGTTGTAAAGTGTTATCACTATTTTAAAACAAAAAGAAAAGGGTTCACTTTTCAATTCTCCCAATTGAAGCATTCAAGCATGAGAAATTATTAGTTTTAGGGTTAATATATTTGCTTCTTAATTTTTTAATTTTTTGGACATCTAGTTCATCCTTGTACTTATATTTCGTCAATTAGGTTGGTAGCTCCATGCTAACACCGTTAGTTGTGCTGATGTAGCATTGCTAGTTAATCCGATGGTGCTACATAGTAGCCTCTCAATGTGCGCGCACATGACAAACATGAATTAAGAAATAAAAATATAAACATAAAAACTATGTTTGGCATGTGATGCTTTGAGATGCTGCCACCTAAAAATGACATTATTAATATGGAGAGACCAACCTAATTGATGGAATATAAATTTAGAGACCAAATAGCTCAAAAAAAGAAAAAATAAGAATGAAATGAGCGAGTGTTGCATTTTGTTTCACGGCTCCTCCACAAATCTGTTAACGTAGGTTTTAAATAAAATGATAGGATGATATCATAATATTGGGTAAAAACAACCATCACAATTACGAGTATCAAAAACTTTCTAATCAAATCTTGGGAGAACCGAAAAGTAAGAAGTCAAATAATTTGTTTTTGCTACTTTGTTTAATAAGATATTTCTCCATAACTTTTTATATAAATTAAATGTAAAAAAAAATATTTATGAATGCGTAAAAATTGAATATCGATAATGGTAATATAAAACGATCACAAATCAATAATAAAGAAATTTAAGATCATATGGAAGTTCTTTTAGGAAAAAAAACCACATGTAGAGGAGAAGAAAATTCATTAATGTTGAAATTCGAATGATACAAGAAGAGTTTCGACTACTTCTATTTATAGGTTAAAAAACATTATTGTAATCAATGTTAAATAGAAGAAGGAAGTTCTATACAGATTCTACTTTGTACAATCACTGTATTTTATTTCTTTAACAGAAATTTTAGTCATACAACTCTAACCATATATTTAAATAAAGCAATTTTACTTGGTAAAGGGTAAAATCATAAGTTGCCACATGTTAAAATTTGAGGCCTTCAAATGTAATAATTTCTTATTTTAGTAAAGGCTCGAATTTTAAATATTATATATAAGATATCATATTACACATTAAATTAAAAATTATCAATCTTTATCCAAACACTTAAAAAAAAATATACAAAGTTTTATATCTTTTGAGATAAGTTAATTTAGTTGCGACTTTTTTGAAAAGATAAGAAAGTTTTGCAACAAACAATTAATCTATGTTTGAAATATGAAACACTAAGAAACTCAATAAAAAATTTGAAAGAGAAGATTTAAATTTTTAGTAGATATATATATTTGACTTTGAAGAAAATTTGTCTACTCATCTCTTATATGTTGATAATTAGTTAAAATTACCATTAATATTTCATATACTTTAAAATTAAATTTAATTAAAAATATTTTTAATATATATATTATTTTGGATTCAAATTTTTAAAAACAATTATTTAATTATGATTTAATATGGACAAAAGTAATAGCTTAAGCTTTGGAGAAACTTATTACTATTAAAGGTGTTCATGAGCGAGATAACTAAGACCCATTTCAAAGAATTTTCTAGCTTTGGGTTCATCTCACCCAAATGGACTATTTCAATGTTTAAAAATAATAACAAATTATTTTATATTTAAATTTAATTATAAAAATTAATATTAACATATTTTTTATATTTTTTATTATTTTACACAGTAAAACGGGTCAAGCCGGGCCAATTCATGGTTAAAAGTAAAAGCCCAAGCTCGTATTATAATGACTCAAACCGATCAGGATGGCTAGGTTATAGGACTCATGAACACATCTTATTACCATTCAAGGAATAAATAATAATTTTTTTGAAATATTTATTAATTTTATATTTTTTAAAACAATTATTTAAAAAATTGTTTTTTTATTTTTTACTTTAAATAGTTTTAAAATTATAATTTTTAAAACTTTTATGTTTTTTATTTAAAATATTAAAAAAATAACTTTTAAAATCTTTTCATGTAGTTTGAAAGAATAAAGACGAAATTAACAAAAAATGTAAATATTGAGGGTTAAAAAAATTATTTTACCATTTTTAACTGCGGCATCAATAACTATAACAAAAAAATTATATGGAGGGACCAAGAACTTCTAAATAAAAAAGTATATGAACTCAAAATCTCGAAATTAATGTATAAGACTAAATTTTAAATTTCAAAAGAGTATGAAATTATTAAAAGTTAAAGTAGGTAAAAAAAAAGTTTATTAAATTTATTACTAAAATAGGTAAATATGCAAATTCAGCCTCTAAAGCATACATCTTTCTTCAATATAGTATTTATAGGAAAATTCCTACTTATAGAATCTCTCTGTAACACCACTAACCTGTATCTGTTGCCGAAATAGGGTTACAGAGTATTACCATATAAACGTAATATTAAAACATACATTCCATACATTAATATAAACATGACATAAATCATTCATTTACATGCATATCGTCCCTTAATCGAGTCCCCGAGGCACTAAAAATATGATAGAAATAATTTGAGACCAAATTGGAAACAATTGGAAAGTATAGGAAAAAGTTAGAAAAATTTGGATTGCAGAGGTCACACGTCCGTGTGGCCAGGCCGTGTAACAATCAAAATAGGGACACATGACCTTGTCTCAACCCGTGTCCTCACCTATGTAATTCTCTAAGTTGGGTCACACAGTCAAGCCACACGTCCGTGTGCCAGGTTATGTAACTCTCGAAATAGCCACACAAGGTCTAGAGAATGTTAGCACTAGGGATAGGAAATGTCAGTACCCTCGACCCAAAGGCCGAGATAAAACAGTGGGCCTTATTGCGAGTTATAATAGTAGCAGTAGGAATGTGTATTAATACCCCATGTGTTTCCCTTAATACAACACGAGAAAACATTATTCAACAATTGGTGCAGTGAGCATGTACTACTTCCAACCAGTAGATTTTCTCCAGGTTGATTCAGTTCTCTTCAACCTAAAGCAAAAAATGACTTACCCCGACGAGACATTTCCCTTCATCGCCTCCTCCAGTCAAATAGAAGCATCAAGTCCTGACCCTTGACATGACGAGAAAGACTTTTTTACCACCTAGTTTACTGACAAGCTCAAAAACCTCGACAACATGGTCTATTAGAGGCCTTCTCCTTTTCTAAACCTTAATCTCTCCTCCTGTCAGGGAATGCCTTATTCCCTCAACTAAGAACCACGCCCACCTCAACTCTTGGCACTCCAAGAACAGATGAAGTTTATGAATGAGCAAATGGTGGTACAAGAAGTACGGTTTGTAGAACAGCAAACCTTTCAACAGGAGTTGCTACTGCAAAATAAGAAACTACGCCGAAAGGCACGTGTTGATAACTCGGGATCCTAGGGAAATGCTACACCCAAGATGAACCCTTGAGCACTCAGGTGAAAGAGTGGATGAATGATATAGATGAGTTTTGTCGTGACATACGCGCCTTGCACCCTGAGCCACAAGACATGGACTAGTTGTTTTGTTCTAACAACCCGTTGGCTCCCAAAATCGAAGCAACAAGCCTACCTCGTGACTTCAAGATGCCTAAAGACATGTTTGAGGGAAGAAGGGATCCGCAAGCCCATCTAATATAATATAACGACTACATGGACGTGTTAGGAGCGTCAGACGAAGCCAAATGTAAGGCTTTCTCTACGACACTAAAAGTAAGTGGCAAGGATTGGTATCTCTCCCTTCTATAAGGCTCAGTTCGTAACTTATCACAGTTGGGACAAATGTTATTGGGAAAATTCTAAGCCCACCGAGCAACCATGAATACACCCATGGGGCTGATGTCGGTGAAGCAACAAGAGGGTGAATCTCTCCAAGACTATATAAAGAGGTTCTACGTAGCTACACTCAACCCAAAAAACTTAGGAGATCAATAAGCAATAGATACCTCATCATGGGGCTGTAGAACGACCATGTGTAGTACTCGTTTACAGACAATAGGCTGCAGAGCCTAGCTGACCTATACGAACAGGCTCATAAGTTCGCAGAGGTGGAGGAAATCAAAATGACATCACAAATCAGTTTTCAAATGGAAGATAGACAACCTAAGAAAAGAGAATGGCAACGTGCTAAGAAATTTTCCAGCAACCAATTATTGCTGGTTAGGATTGACAAGTTGTACAGAACCTCAACCCAATGTGATACACTTAGAAATCCGCAGGGGCACTAGCAAGAGCACGTGAGGTATTACTCCCCTCAGGGATAAGGAATGTTAATAGCATCGGCCTAAAAGTCGAGACAAAATAGTGGCCCCTATTGTGAGCTGTAATACTAGCAGTAGGAATGTGTATAAATACCCCATTTGTTTCCTTTAATACAACATGAGAAAACATTACTCAACAATTGGTGCGGTAAACGTAGAAGCTTAAACCCCATTACATGCCATGCGAGCTTACATCCTTAATTAGGTGAAGAGCTTGGGCATCCTTCCTAAGCCTCCCCTAATGTGAAGTACTAATAGAAAGACGAATTCTAGAGACCGGTGCGCCTTTCATGATGATATGTGACATAAGACCGAAGACTGCTGTAATAGCCTTAAACCGAGCTTAGTCAGAATATTGATTTCGAAATCACTTCCCGAGGCTTAAGAAAATTATTTTAGCATTAGTTTATTTGTTATAATATTTTTATAAGTGTGCATAAAAATTTTGGAGAATTAATTTACGCGATTGAAGACTTAATCGCGAAAAAAGACTAAATTGTTAAAAGTGGGGATTTGCTAGTAAATTGAGTTAGATTGCTGGGGGAAAAAATTGGAATATTTTAAAGGGCAAATAAGCCCATTTTTTTAGCATGGCCGGCCAAAGAAAGAAGAATAGACAAAAAGATGAGAAAAGTCAAAGGTTAGGTATTGAGTAGCTAGACTTGATAAAATAATGCCTAGATAACCTAGCCATTATTTCTTCTTCTTCATTTCTTCTTTCTTGCCGAAAATATCAGTAAAAAATTAGGGTTGGAAAGCTTCAAAATTTCAGCATTTTTTAACACTCAGTAAAAAATTGTGACAGTTTCTTGATTATTTTTGCATATTTGAGACCCTTGTAGCATGAGCTACATTTTGAGGGGTATAATGTGCAAAATGGTGGAAAGTTTAGAGTTTTGCCATTGTTGAATAATTGATGCTTGCTGGAAATTTTAGGAAGGAAAAATGAATGTAGGTTGTCTATTGAATAACTTTTATGTGAGAGGTTGCAAAAAAACACTCAAACTGGACCTAGTTATGGAAGTTGTAAAGTAAGGAGAAATTATGTGAAATAATGAGAAATTAGGGTAGTATTGAGGATAAAAAGAGTTGTTTAGGCTTAGTTGATGAGGAAACTCGATAAAAATCAATTTCTGAGCCTAGGAACAAAATGGTCATTTTACTAAAAAACTAGGGGCAAAATGGTCATTTTGCCTAATTGTGATTTTTAGATTGTTTTAATTAAAGTAGTGATTAAACGGGTGAATTTGTATTCATTTAGATCAAAGAGAACGTGGAGTCAACCTTAACCGAGGCAAAGGCAAAGCTTCAGAGTAAATTCTACATTTCCCGTATTTTGCATACCGAGGTAAGTTTATATGTAAATGATACCTTCTTTATTAACGTTTTTTCTCATAAATGACTTATATGATATGTGGTTAATGGTATGGATATTGAATAAAATCATGAAAATTGAGAGTATGGGTAAATTTCCATAAATTATGAGTTAATGTGAGCTATGTGCAAAACCACTAGTTAAGAGTTGAAATTAGAGAGCTAAGTGCAATTTGCCTGAGTGGCGATTAATATCAATGGGCTAAGTACGATACCATCGAGAACATATTAATAAGGGTGGGCTAAGTGCGATACCACCATAACTTACTTAGGAAGGTGACTTATGTGCGAAACCACCATGAATTATTGATGATGGTGAGCTAAGTGCAGAACCACCCTATCATTGTTAATTTCATTATGGATGGCTAAATACAAATTTGTCTTGCATGGATGTGTTTATTGTGAAATCACTCGAATGAAATTTATGTGTGATATGGTGATGAATAAGTATAGGGAATGTATGTGCCAATAATATTAGCTTTGTGCGTGAAATTGTGTTGGGAAGTTGGATAAGTTATGGAAAGAGTAAGTAAATCTATGTTTGGAGGTATTGGTATGATTGATGCAATAGTTAATTCTTTAATGTATGACCATGATATTAAATGTTGCATATAGACTTACTAAGCGTTATGCTTACCCCTTTACTTTCCTCTTTCTTTTTAGTGTCGCCTAAGTAGTTCAAGGATCCATAAACATTAGAGGTATCGTTCACACTATCAATTGAAGCTTTCAGTATTGTTGCATTTTGTATTTGAGTAATGACATGTATAGGTTAGATAGTCATTTTGGGTGTAAGATTTATTAGTGAGCCAATTATGTTGGCCATTTATGTTAGTGAATTCATTTTGAAAATGACCTTTGAAATTGGCCTAAACCGTTTAATTGCTTAATAATATGCGATTAATTCATATGGAATTGGGGTAAAGTTACTTAGTAGTTTGTGCATGCATATTGGACTTGATTTGATGGATACATGAATACCCACTTAGGGGCACTTAGATGAGTATTGATGCTATGTTAGGATGGTTGAAGATTTAGGTTATGTTTGTATGTGTTTTAGGGTGGCTAAGGGCTTGGTAAATAGCCATATATCGCTCATACGGGTAGACACAGGGCATGTGTCTAGACCGTGTGAGACACATAGGCCGCACACGGGCGTGTAGCTCAACTGTGTGACCCCTGCACCTTGCATGAATAGCATTAAATGTTATCAGATTCTCCCACAGGCATGAGATACGGCCATGTGTCTCAACCGTGTGGGGGACACGACCAGCACACGGGCATGTGCCATGACCATGTAAATGATGACGTTAAAAATAAAAATGTTCATATTTTTATACACGGGCCGTGACACGGGCGTGTCCTGACCGTGTGAAAGACATGGGTTGGGCACACGGGAGTGTGCCAGGCCGTGTGAAAACCCTTGTAGGTTGGTAGTGGAAAATAAATCCACACGGGTGAAAGATACGGGGATGTCCCTCGATATTGCAGGCTGTGTGAGGTACACGGGCCATCAGCACGGCCGTGTTTAGAGACCACACGGGCGTGTTGCCCTTTTTGCACGGGCATGTGTCCTGTTATTACTAGGTTTTGAAGAAATTTTCAGAAGTGCACGAAATGGTTCCATTTCATTTTTGACCCATGATTTAGGCCTCGTAGGCCTATAAAAAAGTTAGTTGGTTAATGAATGGGAAAGTTTAAAATTAGGACACGTTTTCCATGAGCGTTATTGATTTAACTGTGTGGATTTTAGTAAAGTAATACCTCGTACCCTGTCCCAGCGTCGGGTACGGGTAAGGGGTGTTACAACTGCTTTATGTTAAAGAACGCCATAGAAGAAGCTATCCGAAATGGCAAACTGGTTAAGTTCATAAATCGGGGAGGTCTGCAGTAAGGCCAAAGCTCGCAGAGACCAGACCGCAAGGGAAAACAAAGGGTTTAAGGAACCATTCATGTAATAGTAGGCACAAGCGACAAGTGGATGTAGTCAAGCACAAAGAGGAGAGCTCATATGAGGGATATGATGTCACTCAGTGCCTCGAAGAGAACGCAACACCAAGAAAAGTAGAGTGTAGAGTTCGAAAGTGATAACGATGAGCTAATACACGACGAAGAGGGGAACGGCCTAATAGTGGTTTTGGCTGAGATCACGAGCTTCGAAGTTAAGAGGATACTTGTCAAATGCGGCAGTACAGTGGAAGTATTATCTTGGGGAGCATATAAGAAAATAGGCTTAAAAGAGCAATCATTATTCGCAGCCAGCCCTTTGTACAACTTCGCAAACCATCCTATCAAAGTAAAGGGCACTATCACATTGCCAATCACTTTAAGTGATGGCGAGCATACGACCACAAAGTGTGTCCAGTTCTATATGGTCGATCACTTGATAGCATATAACGCCATCTTTGGTAGACCAATCATGCAAATGGCGAAGATAGTGATAACAACCTATTGTATGAAGATCAAGTTCCCAACAAGTACTGGCGTTGGCTTCTTGCGATCAGACTATCGCATGGTGAGGCAGTGTCACATACTATCTGTGAGGCAGGCAAAGCAGCGTTTCACTAAGAAGCAAAGTTTACCAGCCTAAGCCATCAACTTGGACAACTTGAATGTAATGGAAGAACATCGAGATACAAAACTCGAGGTAGGAAGCACATCGAGAACTTGCAACTATTTTATGGTAATAAAGAAAAGACATTCAAAATTTCATCGACGCTGAACAAAGAAGAAAAATGTTACTGGTTGAATGCTTGAAGAGGAATTCGGACGTTTTCGCATGGTCCGAGAAAAATATGCCAAACGGGGATCCATAGGTAATAATGCACATGTTGAATGTACCCCCAAAGGTAAAGTTCGTAAAACAAAATAAGAGAAAGTTCGCACTACATGTAATTAAAGCAATACGACAGGAGGTCACCAAATTGTTGACCGTCAAATTTATTAGGGAAGTGGAGTACCTAGATTGAATTTCAAATGTAGTGATAGTAAAAAAAAGCGACAGACAAGTGGAGGATGTGTATTGACTTTACCAACTTGAATAAGGCATGCCCCAAAGATAGCTTCGCCTTACCATTGATAAATCGCTTGGTGGATGCCTCCGCCGGACACAGGCTCATGAGCTTCATGGATGCCTTCTCGGGCTATAATCAAATTCTATTAGACCAAGACGACCAAGAAAAAATAACCTTTGCCACTAAGGAAAGTCTCTTCTGTTACCAAGTTATGCTATTTGGAATAAAAAACGTGGGTGCAACTTACCAAAGGTTGGTAAACAAGATATTCAAAGAACAGATAAGTTGCGATTTAGAATAAAAAACGTGGGTGCAACTTACCAGAGGTATACGTAAATGATATGCTCATAAAAAGTGAATCCATGGAGAAATATATGCGGGATCTATCTAACACATTCGCGAGGTTGAGGGCCCACAGCATGAAGCTTAACCCCGAAAAGTGCGCCTTCGGCGTGTAAGCTGGCAAATTCTTGGGTTTCATGATCTCAGCGAGGGGAATAGAGGCGAACCTAGAAAAAAATTCAAGCTATCGTAGAGATCCCCCCACTGCAAACTATAAAAAAAATCCAACACCTTATAGGGCAAGGTGGTGGCGTTGAACAGATTTATCTCTAGAATGGAAAACAAGTGACTACCATTTTTCAAAGCTTTGAGAAAACCCTTCTCATGCACCTAAGAGTGTAAAACCACATTCGAACAACTAAAACAGTACCTTACTTCCCCTCACTGCTGAAGTCGCCTCAAAAGGGAGAAATGCTACATCTATACTTAGTAGCCTTAAAGGAAACAATCGTAGCCATCTTAGTCAAATTCGAAAGCACCCTCTAATTTTCGGTGTACTATGTCAGCAAGGTCCTTTAGTATAGCAAGCTCAGGTAAGCCTCGCGGAGACGAGGTCGCAAGAGCAGAGTTCGTGTAAGCCTCGCGGGGAGTCTCAAGCCATGCTCGCTAAGAGGACCCCCGCTCGTGATTGGCAGGTGCGAGATTCGCTGGGAGAGTTAGTCCCTAGGTCAGAAAAGACCACGTGCTTCATAAGCAAGCGTCCAATAAATCGAATAGGGCCTAGAGAATATCAGCACCAGTGATAGGGAATGTTAGTACCCTCAGCCCAAAGGCCAGGACAAAATAGTGGGCCCTATTGTGGACAAAATAGTGTGGCCAGGAGAAAATTCAAGCTTAAAAAAATTCAAATTCGAGAAAAATCCAAGCTCGAGAAAGCTTGAGTTTTGCTTATTTAAACCTAAGTTAATCTAAGCCTGAAATAATCTGAAACCAAAGACAATCCGATTCGAGCCCACCTGAACCTATCCGTTTGCCACCTCTGTTGAACCCCAAATGACAAATTGTCCATATAGCCCCTTTAAAATTTATGAAAGCATAAGTTAATATAATAATAAAATTATATTTTGACTCCCAAAATTTATTATCATTTTTTGGTTCACTAAAGCAATTTTCTGGCTTCAACCTTGATGTGGCATCACTACTATTTGAAAAGGTAATTAAGTAGTGTTTTTTTGTCATTTTTTAGAGAGACGGTATATTTCAAACAAATAAAGAAGAAGTATTTTGAATATTATGTGTGTGATTTATCGATGATACTATAGATATTATTATAGAATTATAATACGTGCAAGTTTTTATAAAAAAAATTTATATATTATTTTACGAACAATTATTTGATACAAAAGTTACGAAATTTTTAGACTTGAGAAAGTGTTTAGGGTATAATATGTGTCTCAAAAGAGTATAATAAAAAAAAAAAAAAAAAAAAAAGACAATGTCATACTCTCAATCTCTAAAAAGTCGTGTAAATTTTAGACGAGATGATTTTTATTTTATTTGTTATATTCGTAAAGAACAATACATAAGTATTAGAGAAATTTTAATAAATTGCATACTCGTTTAATTAGTCAGCTAAGCTATGGGTTAAAATTTTGTGGGTTTGAAAATAACAGTTTTATCCATCTTTATCAAGCACCTTGACTTGATATACAACGAGTGTACAATTTGTATTGTTATTGTCTTCCATGAAAATGTCAACTCATCTAAACAACAAATGTCAATGTTTTCTTTTTGGTAATGAAACCAAAAAAAGTCAACAAGTGCTGAAAGCAACATACTGCATTGTAATTTTAGACATCAAATATCGGTATATCTCTCGAGAAATTAAAAACAAAATGCCCCTTCATTAAACATATATATCGAAATCAAACAAGTTATTGCTCCTAATGAATAAACCATGTGCTTGTTCTTTTGTTACATTCCCCCTTCCTTTTTCTCTAGTTTCCAGGACAACCAGGCATGGCATGCTTGTGCTTGCACCCTTTGCTGCTCCTGCATGCCATAGCCACAAAATTACAGCAGCTTCAGTAATTGAAATCATACTACGCTTGGAGTGGGAGAGCATAGCTGACATTGTTCAAACTTCCACAAGACCACTCACTGTGGCCTGTGGGTGGGCATGCCACCAAGAGTACCTATTTCATCCCACAAAATATCACTTTGGCACTGCGTTACCAACTCAGGCCATCGGACCATGGATTTCTTGGCTACCATATCTGAAACCTTAGATGAAGGGAAGCAAAGACGAGTAATGATAGAAAAATTACTTACCAGTGAATGGTAAGGCCATAGTTTCTTTGAGTGTGGCTATTAACATAGACAGCGTCACCTCTGTCAACCCCAATATTTCTCGGGGCCACCATAACTGCCGTTTACCACCACCATTGTCCTTGTGTTGCATAGCTTTGTAAAGTTTGGCTCTCGCACCACCTACGTAACAGCAATTGGGTGGTGAAAATTAAATATTAAAAAATTAAGACATCAACCCTCGTGGATAGAACATTTCACCCACGGTGTATCAAGTATTAAAACCTTTGATGTGCCATAAAATTAAAAATATCCTTAAAACTAAATTTAAAATATAATAAATAAATAAAAATCAATTTCAATAATAAAATGAACATAATAGTTGAAACATTAAAAATATCTATTTTCACCTCTTAATTTCCTTTTCTTTTCTTAGGATTCATAAAGTTCAACAATATATGGGAACGAGACCGTGTGCTCCTTAAGTTTCTTATTGGAATGTATGATTCATATTGGCTTGTCCCAAATGCTTCAAAATCCATACAACCGTAATTAGGGATGGCAATGGGCGGGGTGGTGGATTTTTACCCACCTTGAACTCGAGTTTAATCTTGATGAATCCGCTCAACCCCAATACAATCTCAACTCTTAGAGGGAAAAAACTCATCCCAAACCTGAAATTTAGTAGGAGACTCGATTTCTAATCGACTCAACCCGAACCAACCATATATAATTTAATTTAAAAAAATAAAATTACATTTTTTAATTGAATTGCAGGATATTTATTTAAGTTGATAAGCTTGGCATAATCGGAACCAACAAAGTTAGGCAGGTTTTTAAGAAATTAAGATGTGTATTGGAAGCATTCAAAAACTAGCAAATTGCAAACAAGGTGGGGGATTTACGACTTGGTTTTGTGGGATGGTACGCTCAATGACTTTGGATTCACTTTGAATTTTCACATACCAACCCTATCTTTAGTGGAACTCTAATCCACCACACCAAATTTACTAAACAACCTAAATAAAACTCTATTTTCCTATTATTTAATTGTATGGGAATAATTTATATTAAGATGATATTAAATATTGTAATTTTTAGATACCAATAAAATAATGATGTCTCAACAAATAAATAGTTAGGTGTAATAGTAAGGCATATTATACTCTAAAAGGAACGACTCACGCTTGAATCTTAGAGATTACATTATTTGAAGATACAGTCATGAACCTCAAATATAAATTGTAAAATTGAAAATTAAGAAACGGATGGTACAAAAACTACTAAGGGATTTAGTTACTTCACTTTCAATTTTACTCGATTTGGTTTCTATTTTTTTTTAATTACAACTTTGATATAATGAATGAGACAAGAAATTTATAAAACCAATCCAGAAATTTAAAATAAAAAACAAAGGCTAATGGCTTCTTTTCCAATTCATTCAACATTTTTTCTATAATTTGGATTACTTGTTTTAACTAAAATTAAATTGAATTAAAAAATAGGAAATAACTTATATTAGGATGATCCTAAATATTTTAGTTTTTTAAGCATTAATAAAATGATGATACCTCATTAATTTCTAAAGACATAAAATTAATATTATATGCTCATTAATTTTAGTGATTAGAGAATATATTAAATATGGATGAGTGTATAATATTAATTTTATGTATTTAGAAATGAATGAGGTGTTCTTAAAAACTAAGTTTTTAATATCATCTTAATATAAGTTATTCCTAAAATGAGAATAAATTTAACCAATGGTCGATAGTTTATTTCCTACCCTAGATATGGAACAATTTTAAAACTCATAGTAAACTTATAGAAATAATTAATGGACTCGCTAGAGCGGATACCTTGGAAACTATAAAAAAAAAAGTTTGAACTATTTTTTCCTATAATTATAAACATCCTCGTCTGTTTTTTGATTAAATTTTATGAGTATAATATTAAGGTAAATCTTGAACTTAGCCCAAATATCTCGAGAATAAGTAAAGCCACTTCTGCCAACCAACAAGTTCAAACACACCCACTTTGAGGTTGAGAATAATGAAAAAATGTTATTAAAAATAGGGTTAATTGTAGAAAACATGTCCAAATTATACTCATATTCTAAATTAAACTTTAAGATGTTCTAATTAAGTCCCTAATTTATCAATATCCCTCCGATTAGATCCTTTCATCAACTATCCCATTATATGTCTATTAAAAACATGAGCCACCATCTGAGAGCGAGTCTATTTTTAAATTTATAATATGTTGTGTTCTTTTCTCTTATGTATATTTTTTTATATTAAAAAAAAAGTGAATTATAAAACAAATTAAACCAAGACTATCCCTTTACCACAAGCATAAGTGTAAGATTGAATGACAGTTCGCCTCGCCTCAATGTGTTATCCCCACATTTAAATACTGAGCCAAATTTGTTAAATAGGGCCTGTAGTTTCGTAGTATCTATTGGAAGGCATGCGTTCAAAAGATGTTACTTCAACTTGTATGTTAATATTGAATATAGATATATATCCCATGTGAGTATAGTTATATTTTTTCTCATAAGGTTAATATAATATTTGCCTTCCAAAGTTACACCCAATTATCGTTTTACTACTTCAAATAAAATTATCAATTTTATACTTCAAATTTCCAAATGTCAGCCACATGAACCCCACCCTTACTGCCGTTACAAAAAAGATAGCATGGCATGCTGGGAGTGCATCACCTCCCCAAATTTTTGTTTCTTTTTCTGAAATAAATGCAAATATATATATATATATATATATATATATACTTTGAAAAATCTTTCAAATAAGTAAAGAAAATATACCAACATCCATGTAAAACCTTCTTCATATATTTGAAAAATGTTTAGAAGTCATACATACCAACATCCATGTATCGAATAAGTAAAGAAAATATCCGAGCAACATAACTTTGAAATACAAGTAAAACCTTAACAGAATATAACCAGTATAACAAATAATGAAGAACATTACTAAGTTTATCAAAATTTTGGAACACAAATTAATATACTCTTCATTTTTCTTTGAATACTAATATTCAACCCACATTCATCAAATAAATACAGGAGAAAACATGTAACCAAGCATACTCATGCCGGTCATGCTGCTGCCATTGAAGTAAAGGCAGACAAGAGAGAAAGAGGAGAAGAAAT
This sequence comes from Gossypium stocksii, assembly GCA_020496765.1. Lineage (NCBI taxonomy): Eukaryota > Viridiplantae > Streptophyta > Magnoliopsida > Malvales > Malvaceae > Gossypium > Gossypium stocksii. The sequence continues at coordinate 52,801,947 of CM035629.1, read as the reverse complement.
ATGGAAGATCAGTTGCTTAAGCGTACTCATATAACCACTACATTTCCGCAAGAGTTTGTCTTTGAGTTGAGGGTCTCCACCTTGGTGATAATCCTGGGGTAATTCCATCTGTACCAAACTTGGAAAAGACAATATAACCACCATATTCATGCCTGCTATGTACCAGTATACAACACTCTATTAATTTACTGTTTCCAGAAAAGAAAAATAATCTGGCTCACCGTCTGTGCTGCTAAAGGCCACATAGTGAGAGAGCACGGTTCATTACACAAGTTTATTACATCAAACGGAAAGACAATTTTATAAATTATGAATCAAAACTGTCTACAAATGGCCATGACCCCACCAAATTCAATATGTTTTTTTGGTGAACTTGAATCAAGATCTGCATTCTTATGCAGTTTCAGGCTTGGGAGGGACCTTCTGGCCCTCTGACGCAACTACTTCCAATTCTTGTTGAACAGGAACACAAGGTCTCCAAATTGTTTCCGTGCCTAAATCCATGAGTGCAATGCCCTTTGCTTGCAAATGACCTCTCATCTGATCACTTTTCAAGAAGTCTTTGTTTCTCCTCACTTCAGCTCTTTCGTTAATTAGACGAATCACATCATCTTCCACCAACCCGGCTCTCATTAATGCTTTCTCCTTTAATTGCAGCAAAACCTGTTTAAGTAAGAAATTCATCATATTTAGTGTTCAAACTTTTACACAAGGCATGAATCTTAACATCGTGTAATAAGTAAATCCCGACACCTCATTATAAGAGCAAGGTGGCTGCAATCCAAGAACATCCAAAACTTTTGTAACTTCTTTCTCGATCTCTTTAAGGGATTGAATTACCAATAATCTTTGTTGCTTTTGCTGCTTCTTCTGTCAAATTACAAGAGAATATATTGTTATTGGCCTTGGCATAGACATATATGTGTGTGTGTGTGTGTATATATAAAAGAGAGTTACTAGCATTCTGAAAGATAAACAAATACCTTTAGCATGGTCAACAAATTGTTTACCAACTTCAACGCTTCTAGAAAGGCTCCAGTCAGTATAAGTGAAGTGCTCAAGTCATCTGACATTTTCACCTGGAATTCATTGCGGAGCTTGCTAATGCATTCCTTGGCGTCCAGAGTAGTCCGAGCTGGTTTGCCATCGTTGGGAATTTCTTCTTGTAGTTGCAATAGAGCATCTTGGCAATCTTTCAAAGTCTGTACAACAAAGCAGGTAAGGATACTTTTCCAAAGGACTTGAATCTAAACTAACTCCAGGTACAGTTGCCTATGTAAATAAAAAAAAAACTCAGCATCTCAGGTCAACTGAGAAAATAATTCGGTCACACTTTTGAGTAATTTTTAACCTGAAGGAGAGGCAAATCTAATCAATTATAGAAGAAATACTAAGTGGTAAAAGGAAGCCAATATTAAATAAAGCTGAACTCCAAGAAATGGAATGAGGCATGCTCCTCATCCATGACACCTTAACAAATATACAAGCCCTACACAATTCAGACAAACAAATTTTAAGCCTAAAAGGCCGGATCACTGTCTGTACCAAGACATCTGAATTCTGACCAGCATATGCCTATTGCAAAGTAAAAGCAATGAAATAAGCTTTAAACCTGATATATGTAAAAAATAGCATCTGATGCACCTTCCAACTGAACAACGGAGTAATTGAGAGGAGAACGATAGTGTGCATTTATCAAGAAGTACCGCAAAGCCAGTGGATGATATCTCTCGGTAATCTAGAAAAAAACACATAAACACAAAAAAATGAAGCTCGTATGAGAACACTTCTGCAACTAGAACCAGAGGGAAGGGAAATCACATAAATAATAAGCCCCAACTTTACCTGGCGAATTGTGAAAAAGTTACCCAAAGATTTTGACATCTTCTCATTGTTATTAGTAACATGCCCATTGTGCAACCAATAACTTACGTCACTCTCTTCGCATGCAGCACAACTTTGAGCAATTTCATTTTCATGGTGAGGAAAAATCAAATCAAGCCCACCACCATGAATGTCAAATTTGAAGCTTAAATAATGTGCACTCATTGCACTACATTCTATGTGCCACCCAGGTCGTCCAGGTCCCCATGGGCTGTCCCAAGATGGCTCACCTGGCTTTGCAGCCTGAAACAATTATTAAACATCAGAATTTGGAAATGATGCCAACATTATAAATGGCAGGTAACTGATGCAAATAGAATGGATGAAGAAATTTTGACATTAGAAGTTGTGCAACAATAATTTCAATGAAGTGTGCCATTATTATTGAAGGGGGAGGGGTATCTAAATTGCAACTCTTAAATTTTGTTTATCTTGTAATTAGGGCTTGTCATCCTTGTACTCTATGTTACATAAAGCTGATGAATGTTGGATAACAAGATGCATCTTATGCTGATATGCTCATTGTTTTCTTTAAGTTTCCATATAATTTGAGGATAAGACCTCCTTATCTATATGTGCCTAACATATGTGTTGAACACAAGTACTTTAGAGAAAATGAGAAGTTCAGGTAACTTAGCTTGTACTTTATATATAGTTGCCTATTTAAAGTCCCATCCATAGAGTTTACGAAGTAGTTTTTTCAGTCAACAGCTAGACATCAGGAAGCAGTGGTAATTTGAGTCTTTTTTTTTATAGCTTGACCAGATTAAGCACAGTATAACAACTTTGGAAGGGCAAATTTTAGACTTTAGATGAAAAGTCGCAAGCATGAACACAATAAATACCTACTCCTTAAATAAATTTAATAATAACTGAACCTAATTGAAGGGAGCTCAAGTAGCTTTATTTTTTTCAAAACAAGCTCAAGCACATAAATTAAAGCTCCACCATGATCAAGCCAACTTCAAGCCTCAAGATTTCAAAAGGAAAGAATCTTGAGCCTATAGGCTAGACTCAGCTTGATTACATCCCTAAAGTTACTAGTAAGCTAGTAGGTTTTGCACCTTCCATAATGCAAAGTCAGAAGGATTACGCTTCCTTGAGTCAACAGCAACACGTTCACCCGCTCTATTGTTTTCCAGCTTCTGCCCAGATAACTTGCCATAATTTGGGAATTTATCAACAGCAAAAAACACATCGCCATCAACAACATATCCAAAGTCTTTGTTTATAATCTGCAAGATGAAATTATAGAGAACGTTATGAGAGGTATTAAAAAACGGCATATGAAGTATTTTCCTTCAGCCCTTCACATGTTAAAATAATGCAATATATGTAATAAACTTCATGTTCAGCAGTTCAACAACTCTTAACAATTAAAATGGGCAACTTCAGTTCAAAACGAATTGGTGCAAGTTAAAAAACTGCTCTTCTACTTCTTCTTAGAAGGAAACATCTAAAATGCCTTCTAAGACCAGAACATGGGTCCTTGCTACATCATTGATTGTCATTGGGCAGATGTAGATAAATTACAAGTATACAGTACATGACAATGACATGCCCAATAATAGCTTTTTATCAAAATGATATGGTAACGATCTGAAAATATAACTACCAAATATAACCCATTTAAATGAATCATACTTTTGTTAATGCAAATACATACATATGCACATTATGCATGCATGCATAAAAACATAGTGTTATCACGGGTTTTAGATGTGCATAAGCCTAATTATACTAGGGAAATTCCCGTAAAGCAGCAATAGAGATGCAACAGTGAACTTGACCATAAATATGTGCACTACATTTTCCGCAGGGGGGGGGGAGATGCAAGATTGCTAAAGGGAGAGAGGAATCATGGTATCCATATTTCTACAAAATAAAACTAGCATATTCAATAGGAAGGAAACCTGAGTTATCAAATCTTTGATCTGCTCCATGTGATCAGAAACGCGCGGCTCATGTGTTGGAGAAAGACACTGTAGATCACTCATATCTATATTATATTCTTTACAGTACCGGTCACTCAAACTTATTGGATCTTCTCCAGTCTCATTGGCTCGACGAATTATCTGCAAAAGTCCAATCAGTAGCTCTCATAATATGAGGAAGACATAATGGTTGTTGACATATGAGAGATGGACTATTAATCAGAAAGTAGAAGTGGTAAAACACTGGAAACAAGAGAGTGCATTCTCTATAACATCTCCAGAAAGAATGATCTTAAACAAGTTTAAAACAGATTAACATATCAAATAGAAGTCTTTAAGCTATTGTTCAATAAGCTCGAAAGGAGAAAACAACTAATAAGTTGAGGTTTCAAACCCCACCCCCCCGGCCCAATATTATAAATACATAAGTTGAATGTATCAGGTTCAAATGATAAGTATCATTTCAACATCAAAAACGCCATTGCTCTCAACTAAAACACCAAAAACCGAAAGCAAAGAGCCAATCAAATCGAAATTCAAACCTTATCATCAACATCAGTAAAATTCCTGACATAAGTAACCTCATAACCCAAATGCTTAAGGTACCTGTACAATTCCAATAGTCAGCAACCAATTTTAAAAATAAAGGGGGGAAAAGCATAAGGGATGTCTCCAAGACAAATTATACACCTGTAAAGGACATCGAAGGAAACGGCAGCACGAGCATGGCCAAGGTGACTAAAATCATAGGCAGTTACACCGCAGACATACATGCGAACTTTTCCAGGGGTTTTGGGCTTGAAAACCTCTTTTTGCTGAGTCATGGTATTGTAAACAACAAATTGGAATTCTTCGGTTTCGTTCTTAGCCATCGTTTTAGAAGCTTTTTTCTGGTTTGTTTCTTGCTTTGAAGGATCCATGCCTTGATTAAGGGCAAAAAAACCCTAACCCTAAACAGAATTTGCGCAAGCGTTAATGTCAGATTTAAACTCCGTGCGACACCCCAAATAGCAGTGTAATGGAAATTAACAGCGATAACAGTCCGCCATTTCCGCTAAACCGATGCCTTTCAAAAAACTAGGATAAGAGAGAGTAAGATCAGACACAGAAAATCAAATACAGCAGAGTGATGCAGAGGCAGACAGCAGACAACACAAACCGAGCCATACCTCAAAATCTCATGATTCATTAAGTTTAGGGTTCCAAAAAGTATCTTATTCAATTTGGTGGTTTGTAGGAAACTTGAGAGCAAGAGAGAGCTTGGGACAGGGTCAGGGTCAGGGACAGGAGAAGGAGAGGGAGAGGGAGAGGGAGAGGCTTGTTTGCGGCGGGATGCCTAAATTGAGATGAGAATGGGTCGGGAATTTTTACTGGAAATCTATAAAACCTGTATATAAAGGGAAGGTCCAACTTGGTTGACACTTCTTTTTCCTTATATATTTTTTGGTTCTCAGATTTAAATTTTTACATTAAAAAATTTAAAAAAAATTAAATTTATAAAAATAAAACTACAAATATTAAATTTCAAATATACAAAAAATTCTAAGAAAGTATATTTTAATATTCAATTAGCTACTTTATGATTTAACCTAAAAGTATTAATGCGTGGTAGGATTTATAGTAATTTTCGAATAACTTTTTGATATATAATTCTAGGTTAATCTACAAAAGTGATTACTTTTGTTTGTTTCAGGTTATATTTTAATCATTTGTATTTAAAATGTTACGTTTTAATCACTTATGTTATTATTTTGTTACGAAGTGATCACTCTACTGTTAAGTTCCGTTATCTCTCTAACAGTAATCACGTAATAGTCCAACTAAATTTTAGGTGCCAACTTAGATTTTTAAATAGGATGAAAATAAATTCTTAATTAAATAAATTTAATTAATTAAAAATTTTAAACCTAATCCTTAACTAAAAAAGCTATTCATTTCCTCTTTTTAATTTTTCTTCTCTTCTTTTTTTAAGTTTTTTTTCATTTGACTGGAAAAACTCAATATTAAAATAGTTGAAATCAAATTGACTCCTTCATAAAGATAGATTTAATGGAGAGTCTAGGTATGTCTTCTTTGCATTCCTCTACCTCTTCTATTCAATAGTGAAAAACAAAAGATTATATTATTTTTTGTTTAATGAAAAACCTAAATTAAAATTCTTGATATTTTTTTCGAATTTTTGAAATTGTTTGTGAACATGTATTTTATTTTGCGTCGGTAGGCATCCCACAAAATGCAACCAAAAAAATGTTTTCATGAACCTATTTCATTTAAGCTGATAGTAATTTTTCAGAAAAAGGTTATTACTTTCACTGTTCTTGTTCTTAATCATTATATTTTCTAGTTCTTTCACAGTTCTTGAATAATTGGTTTCTCAATCAATTTTTTTTATTTGAATCAACTTGTATGTTCATAATCTCTTTGTGGGTATTTCAGATTATTCTTTCTTACTGTTTATTTTACGCTGAATTACCTTGCAATCTTTTTTTTTTTTTTCTTGTCTTGGATAAGTTTTGGTTCAGAGCTAATTGGTTAGTAGCTTGTATTTTCTTTAAATTATATTTCTATGTTATTAGTTTTATCTGCTTAGTACTTGGAAACTCTACATTATTAATTGTATTTCTGACGTGGGTTTTGCATAATTTCTGCTAACAACTTGGTTTTACTCACATTTGGATCTAAAACCGTTTTATTTCTTCGCTCTACATATTACTGCTAGTGAAAAGGGCCTTCCTTTTTATTCCAAATTATTCTTTCTTATTACTGATTTTGTGCTGAATTACCTTGCAATCTTTTTTTTTCTTTTGCTAGTCTTGGGTAAGTTTTGGTTCAAAACTAATTGGTTTGTAGCTTGTGTTTTCTTTAAATTATATTTCTATGTTATTAGTTTTATCTGCTTAGTACTTGGAGACTCTACATTATTAATTGTATTTCTGATGTGGGTTTTGCATAATTTCTGCTAACAACTTGGTTTTACTCAAATTTGAATCTAAAACCGTTTTATTTCTTTACTCTGCATTTTACTGCCGGTGAAAAGGGCCTTCTTTTTTATTCCAAATTATTCTTTCTTATTGCTGATTTTGTGCTGAATTACTTGCAATCTTTCTTTTTTGCTGGTCTTGCGTAAGTTTTGGTTCAAGCTAATTGGTTAGTAGCTTTTGTATTCTTTAAACTATATTCCATGTTATTAGTTTTATCTGCTTGGTACTTTGAGACTCTACATTATTAATTGTATATCTGATGTGGTTTTGTATAATTTCTACTAACAACTTGGTTTTACTCAAATTTGGATCTAAAATCATTTTATTTTTTCGCTCTACATGTTATTGCTGGTGAAGGGGCCTTCCTTCTTATTCCAGATTATTCTTTCTTACTGCTGATTTTGTGTTGAACTACCTTGCAATTTTTTTTCTGGTCTTGGATAAATTTTGGTTCAGAGCTAATTGGTTAGTAGCTTTTGTTTTCTTTAAACTTATCTCTATGTTATTAGTTTTATATGTTTGGTACTTGGAGACTCTACATAATTAATTGTATTTCTGATGTGGGTTTTGCATAATTTCTGCTAACAACTTGGTTTTACTAAAATTTGGATCTAAAATCATTTTATTTCTTTGCTCTGCATGTTACTGCTGGTGAAAAGGGCTTTCCTTTTTATTCTTTTGTAATTATCATCTTATTTTGAATGTAATTTATATAGCTTAAACTTAATCATTTGTATATATTGTGGCAGCTTGATTCCTTCAATAAATTATAAATGCAGGTTTCATTCTTTAATTACATTTTATAACTAACTCGACATTTGACTTTAGACCTTTAAGTTGACAGTTAGTGTGACACCCCTAATTTGACCCTAGTCGGAAAGTGATTTCGGGACCACAAAATCGAGTCACAAGAATAATTTAATATTTAATTTGTTGCCTAACATATGTGTCAAATTATGTGTGACAATTTTTGTGCTTTAATTTAATCTTATAATTGTGAATTTCAATCAAAAGGGCTTAGTAGTAAACTTTGAAAATATGATGGGTAAATGTGTGAGGACTAATTAATGCATGCATGTGGAATAATGGAGCTGCATGTCGATTTAACCATCTTTACCTTAGTGGACGGTAATGATGAAGCAAAATTTGACATCTTGTGAATTGTTTTATAATAAATAACATTAAAGATATTAAATAAGAAAAAGTGATAATACCAAAGTTGAAAGCTTGTTTCATTCTTCCTTTGCCGAAATCTTAAAGAAAAGAGAAGAGAAGAGAAGTTTGAGCATTCGACTATATGGTTGCAAAAATTAAGGTATGGTTTCAAGATAATTCCTTTAGAAATTGTGAAATTAAGTTGATCATTAGGTCTTTGATACAACCCATTTGTTGACTTGTGAAATTTAGATGCATGGAGCATTCGGTCATAGTTAAAAAGTTAAATTTGTGTTTAAACTTGGAGTTTGATAATTATATGATTGAAATGTGTATAGCTAACCGAAGGTGAACTTGAATTGTTGTTAAATTATGACCGATTGTGCTTAAATTCATGTAAGATTTTGGTTTGTTGGCAAATTGAGATAAATAGAATAAAATAATTGATTGTAAATTTTTAGATGTGAAATCATCCCTGTTTGGATTGAAAATATCCTTGTCCCATAAATGTTTAAGAGATTAGAAAGATAGCCAATTATAAATTAGGGAGTGAAAGGAAGTAAAGCATGAATTTGAGTTGGCACATGATTTATGTGACTTAATTGAGATTTTATAATTAGTGAAAGTGGTTAATGTGAACTAAAATGATGGCTTGTGAGTATGGAATTCGGGAATTCAAGATTTAAAATTATGAAAGAATACTTAGAGTTTCGAATGATGTTAATCTTGTGTGAAATTTAGATTGTAAGTCAATTTTGAGAAATTTTGCTTGGTTCGGCCAAATTGTCTATAAAGACATTCGGCTATGACTTTGTTGTTTTAAAGGAATTGGGTTTGATACTTCAATAGATAAATTAAAATTTATTAGATTAATGCATTTTCCATGGCCGAATATAGTATTTGATCTTGGAACAAATTAGTTGAATAGAATTGGCATTAAGTTATGTTTTGTTTCAAGGAACGAAATAAGAAAATTATTATGAACGTGAAATTTATGCTTATGTGGCCTAAATGTAGCAAAGGATATTTGGCTAAGCTCTTTTTATATAAAGAGTTGATTTTGGATATATTTAAATGTTATACTTGTAATTATAAGTTGAGTTGGGATTGATAATTTTGTTATGGGTGAATTCAAGAATTAAATTACCTTCAGTTATTTAGGATGAGTATACATTTGGTAATGTTTTGATGCTTTGAAATGGAATTAATTATTAAATGAGTTCTAAGCCTGTTGAATTTTGAGATGTGATTGGGAGCAATGCTTAGATGATGAAATTGTTTTTATAATAACCGAATGAATTCAATACCAATGCATGGCTTAGTTGGGTTGTAAGCCGAATTGTGATGCTTGAATGTTAATTAGGAAGAATTGAATTATTGGCTAAGATTTATAAATATTATAATAAAGAGGAGCAAATTTGACATGAGCATATTTTGCTAATGACATGATGATAAATGTTGAGTTATGGTACCATGATATTAACTTAATTATCAAGTTGCCGAATGTGCTTACAAGTAAGTAAAGTTAAGTTAATAATTGAGCAATGTGTGACTAATAGAGTCTATTTAGTCTTCTTGATATATTCGGCCATGAGTTTGAATAATTGATTTGTAATAGATTAAATTTGTTAGATTAAGCTCAAGAGCTTAAGGAGTCTAATTCGAATAGAGGAAAAGCTAAACTAACCGAATAGCCGATCCGTAGTCGTTCAACGACATTCGAGGTAAGTTTTAAGTAATTAAGTTTAAGATAGAATCGAATTTATGTCATGTGACAAATTTATAAGCATACATGTTATTAGAATCAAGATTTTATTATGTTTAAGTATATGTCCTAATGTAATTAAGTGATACGTTCATGAAATGCTCGAATGATTATTATGAGGTTACATGGCTATAATGATATGTTGTGTGGTCGAATGGCCTTTATTAAATGGATAAACTATATATGGCATATGTATACTTGAAGGAATGCAACCACCTATTGTTGTGGTTGTTACATGTGAGTATTTGAGTTTAAGATAGGGAATTAGTATGTTATGCTATGTACATATAAAATGAAGCATGACTCTTTTGAGTTTAAATGTATATAGAACCGAATGGTTATTTCAAAACATAAGTAAACTATTAAGCCAATTAATTGTTGTTAAATTCAATGAAGGAAATTGTATGTGAGTAAATTGAATCGAGAGATGTAGATATGGTAATATAATTGCCGAATGACTAATGTATAATGAGATGTATTGAGTGGTTTGAGCCTTGCATTATGTGTGCAAGTATCAATTGTTTGATTACAAGATTAACACTAAGTATGCGAAATAGATAATAAGGCACTATGTGTGCGAACTTAATTATTGAGCACTGAGTGTGCGGTTAATATGTTTATTATTAGCTGGTCATAAACACTGAGTGTGCAATTATGTCTAGCAATTTTCACATACTTGAATGCATATATGTTCGGAGATTTATATGGAGCAACAATTATTTATGTGCTCAATAAGTACTTTAAGTAAGCTTCGAAGTCATGTGTTGAATAAAAGTAAGTTATATACATTCGTGATTATTTATGGCAAAAGCAAAATAATAGTTGGAGATTTACGCATGAGATGCTATAATTTGATGTTGAAGGTGCGATAGAATGAATTATACTTGATTTCGGTTATATAGTAATTTTTGACTTTGGAAGTATATGTTAATGTTGGTTTCAGATATAGTTAAATTCGACTTAGTGATGTGGATATATGAATGCTTATGTTACTTATAAAATGGTAAGTTTTGAAAAGGTTACCAAAATAGCATGGAACATATTGGGAATCAAGCGATAATTCAATGCTGAGTTGTATTTGGCGAGGTGTGAAAATGCAAGGTATGGATTGTATTCTGTTATCTTTCGCATATGTGATAAGGAATATGTTTGGTCCGTTATGTACCTATACAGTAATTTAATACATGTCATGTTGAATTACTCGAAGATATTGATGTAATTATAAACTAAAGAATTAAGTTCTATATACGTATATACATTCATGTATGTGCACGAAATGAGTACATTTGAACAAGTGATTAGGATTATCGATAGATTGAACTGGTTTAAAATGATAATTATGGAAATTGCAAACATACAAAGATTAAGTATTATGTAAGTGATGCTTGCTTACCATGTGAATTCAACTTTGGGTGATTTATGAAAGTGCTTTGGAAATCAATCATGAAATGGTTACATGTTATGTTAAATGAGTAGTGACTCTGTGAAATTATTCATGAAAAGTTATGACATGAAAATATGATTCCAAATATGGAAATTAAATATGGTTATAATATTTCGCTTTAGTTTGATGGATTGAATTAGAAGTAGAAATGAAGCTTCTAGATGCGAAAGACTATATGAATCAAATTGGGAAGAAATAGATAAACTAGATATGCGTGCATGAGGTTTGAACTATTTGACTGAATGGTGAAATCTCTTGATATTGTTAAATGGGGTTTCTGCAAGGTCTAAGATGACGAGACTTAGTAATGAAACGATAATTAAAGATGTTCAGTACATTAAATTGGCCAGGTATGTATCAAGTACTTGTATGTGATTTTTAATTTGGATTAGATCAAAAGTATACAAAGTGATGCATATGTGAATAAGTGTATGAATGTAAATGTAGCCACAGTTCATTTAACTATGATACATTTGGCCAATGTGTTATGCCATAAGAATGTATTCTATTAAATTATAATGGAGATATTTAGATTTGAGTGTAATTATATGCTAAGTGTGCCTTGTGGGCTTACAAATATTTGACCATTTTAGTCATTATCATGAAAGAATTTGTGGTAACTAAATGATGTGATTATCGAAATTATAGTTCGTTATGGAGCTCTAGATTGACTTCATTGATTAGAATAATCGAATGATAAATGATAATTGAATTTAATTCTGCAAAATTATCGTTTTACTTAAGACTTACTAAGCTTAGGAAAGCTTACTCCATTGTTATGTCTTCTGTTTTTTATAGATTGTTGATTCCGGCCAAGTGCTCGGGGATCGTCAGCATCTCGTCACACCATTACTATCCACTGTTTGGTATTGCTATGTTTTGGATTATCTTATGGCATGTATAGAATAGACTAGCAGCGGGAAAATATTTTGATTAATGTATATAAGCCATACGAAAATGGCATCTTTTGAAAGTGTACTTAAAGAAGTTTAAATTTTATCCCTGGCTATGTTTAGTATTTATCTAAATGAATGATCTTTATTTCAAGAATAAGTTAACAATTTTACTGTTCTGACATGAATTACAAGTCCGGTAATGCCCCTTACCTAATCCGGCAACGGTTACAGAATAGGGGTGTTACAGTTAGGTTTTTGAAATCTGCAATATTCTCAAGCTTGCAGATTGATATTATGAATTGTGATTGCTCAATTTTTGTCGCCGTCCTAGCAAAACAAACATTATTCTTTGTTAGTCCCTTATGATTATGTCTATGTTCAGCTTTTCATTTTAACTTAGGTGTATTTTGATGCAAATGTATAACAAATAATTGATTTAAAGATGCATATAATGTTAACTTCACTCTAATTATCTAAGTAAGGATTGAAATTCCCCAATTTTTACATAATGTGTTAACAATTTGCACTTGTAATTTATAGCTGCTACCAAAATATCTTTTAATGTGTATATTTAAGTTGTCTAAATGCAATTTACAACTACTGTCATAATGTCTCTTAATGCATATATTTATGTTGTCAAAATGTGAATAATAGCTACTGTTTTTATGTTCTAGATTATGTATTTTAGTGCTGTCCAAATATGAATATCGACTGTTGTTCGAATATCCTAAAATGTTCATGAATTCATTAGTTATATTGTTTGAAATTAAACTGGAGTTGATATAATGTTGTTTTTAGGTTTGAATTTTTGTGCAATTTGTTGGTACTAATATATTGTTTTATTTTTCTTTTTTGGTTTAGGGTTTGATGTTGAACAAAATACTTTAGGGGGAGATTTTGGAGGAGAAGCGTCTGACTCAAATGATAGTTCATATAAAGCTTATAAGTCAAATACTTCTTATTCTGATTCTTTTGAGTCTGATGTTGATAGGGTAGATGAAACAGAGGTTGAACTGATAGGTGAAATGATACAAAAGGAATTAAACCACTTACCAGGCTCAGATTTTTAAGGTTTAGGAGATGATTTTGATAGTATCAGTGATGATGATTTGAATAATAACGTGGGTTATGATAAAGATGGGAATAAAAAGTACCATCTGTTCAATCTTCAAATTGATATGAGGAGCCCTATATTGATAAAGGGTTTGGTTTTCCCTAGTAGAGATATTTTAAAAGATGCAGTTAAACAGTATGGGAGGATAAATAGGGTAGTAACCAAACTAACTAGGAATGACAAGCTTAGGGTGAAAGCAGTCTGTGTACCTAGTTGTCCATGGATGTTGTGGGCATCCAAATTAAATCCAAGGATCTAATGGATAGGAGTTGGCAAATTAAGACCTTAATCAACCACTATAAGTGTGGCAAGGTAATGAAAAATAAGAATATTACTTCAAAGTGGATGGGTAGGCATTATTTACACAAATTTCAAGTTGATTCCAATTATTCCTTAACATCTTTACAAAATTATATTAGGGTGGATTTTGGAACAATTGTGTCTTGGACTAAATGTATGAGGGCTAAGATTAGAGCTCTGGTGTGACAGCCCTAATCTGACCCTAGTCGGAATGTGGTTTCGGGACCACAAAACTGAGTTATAAAATTTATTAAATGTTAAATTTTATGTCTATTATATGTGCAATTGCATGTGTGAAATTTTGATTTATTGATTTTTGACATTTGGATGTGAATTTAATTAAAAGGGCTTATGTGTGAAATAGTGAAAATGTGTGAGGTTAATTAAAAGGGCAAAATTATTGCATGGTTTAAAGGATAGGAGTTGCATGTCAAATTTTCCATTTCTAGACTTAGTGGCCGGTCATGATGATTACATGATACAAATATATGTGTTTTATATTATTAATAATATTAAAGTAATGGTTTAATAATAAAGAAATAAAGAATAATAAAAGAAATGGGTGAAAAACAAGTAAGTGTTCATCTTTTAGTTCTTCTTTGGCCGAAAATTGAAGGGACAAAATAGAGAAGAATTGAGGCATTCGGTCACTTAAGGGTTGAAAAATCTAAGGTAAAATTTTATTAATTTGATTTTCTTTTGATGTGCTTGAACTCCTACCTTAGTTCTAACTTAAAACCATGAATTTAAGTTCTTATATTTTGGGGTTTGGATGTTCGGTCATGTGTTGGAAAGGTATGAAGTTTGAGTGTGATATTTGAAACTGATGAATATGAGTTAAATGGGCGTTATAATGGAAAAATCTATGTGTTTATAAGTTTGTAAGTTGAAGCATAAAACTTGTGTTTGTAGTTTAAATTATTATGGATCATTCGGCTATGGCTCTTTTGCATGAAGAATTCATGTTAAATAAATTTTGACTATAAGATGATTAGAAGCTGAATTTAAGCTTGATAAAATAATGTTAAGAATTATTTGTAATGGAGATAGGTGCATTCGGCTTTAATGGCTTGAGTTTTGTGAATTGGTGTTTGGAGGCTTTATAAGAAAAGAATGATAGAAAGATGATTTTGAGTTAATGAGGTGTGTTGAGATTTATTAAAAATTAATTAAGCAAGTGTCGAATGTGGTTTTGAAAAAAAAAAATAGAAACTTGTTGAAATGGTTAAGTTGATTAGGTGGGTTGTTGAATGTGGAAAATGGTTCAAGTGCTTAATTAATTAGTATTCGGCTTTATCATGCTATAATAATTCTTATATATATATATGTGTTTAATTGAGAGAATAAATAGAATACATATTCAGCTATGAGGATTAAAAAGCAAGTTATATATTTTGGTGTTATAATAAGTGGTTAAAATAAGTATTGATAAGCATGAAATTGGGTCGTGGCATATTTATATATACATATTGAATTTTATATGGATGATCAAATGTGAAATAATTAAGTTTGATTTTGTGAATGGAATTTTGGCATGAATTCAACTGTATGAAATTAATGTATGAATGATGTGTGTGTGTGTTTATGGTGGTTATATATGTGTTTAAAATATGGGTGATTGCCGAATGGTAATTTCTTTGGTAAATGAATAATGTAATGATTTGAAGTTGGAATATGATAGCAAATACCATATTGCCGTATGAACCTTTGGATATTTGAAATGAAATCTTAAAGAATTACTTGATTAGGTTGCGTGTTGTTAAGCATGAATGGTTGATATATTTTTCATGGTTACCATGTTTGGTTAAATAAATGACATAGTGTATATTGATCATATGTCAATGTGTTAGATGGTATTCGGCTAATGAGAGTTGATGATAAAACTATATGTTAGATGGTATAAGATAATGTTTAAAGATTTATGTGGTTGTAGTGTTTTGCTGAATGTGATTAATAAATAAATAAATTTGGTTAAGTGATTAAACGAACCAATTTGTTTAATTTAGCTCAAGAGCAAAGAGGACTAAAGTTGGATAGGGGAAAGGAAAAAGCGGTTGAATAGTCGATCCACAACTGTTCGAATATATCCGAGGTAAGTTTTGAGTAATCAAACCTAGCATATACTTGAAGGTGACATGAAATATTTTAAAATTAGAAGAATTATGAAAAATTATTCTTACTTAAATAAATTTGTTGGTGAAACAAATTGTATAAGGGTTGTAGCCGAATGGTTATTTGGAAATTTAAAGTTTAAGAGAGTGATATGTGCATATGAGCTCGATGTTTCTAATTATATTAAACCGAATGTGTAGTAAATGGTATATACATGTGTTGGATCGAATAACATTTATGACATGATGTCAAGGTGTATATGATATGCATATTTTTGAATGAAGCAAATGAACTATGATTATGATATGCTATGAGAAATTTATAAACACGTGAATTGATATGCATGAAACTCAGTGATATGTATTCGGGCCTTCGTGCCTAGCAGGCTATATGCCGGCGATATGTATTCGGGCCTTCGTGCCTAGCAGGCTATATGCCGGTGATATGTTCGGGCTTTGTGCCTAGCAGGCTTTGTGCCGGTGATCAAATTCGGGTTGAAAACATAGCAGGCTTAATGCCGGTGATTTGAGCAAAGTTTAAGATTATGAGAATTCGCGATTAAATTCCAATTGAATATGTTCAATACATTAAGTCGGCCATGTATGTATCATGTATTTGTATGTGAATTTAAATTGGATTGAATTATAAGTATCAAGGTGATGTATATGTGAATGAGTGCTATGTTTTCAAATGTGATGGTGATACATTCGGTCAATGTATAATGCTATTTGGAAGTATGTGATTTAATTATATGTTATGAGTTTTAGTTCAAGTGAGATTATATGCTAAATTTGCCTTATGTATATGTGTATATTCGGCCAAGTGGTTAAGTATCTTAAATGATCAGTTGATGATAAGTTTAATTGTTTGCATTGTTTAAAACTTACTAAGCTTATGAAAGCTTGCTCTGTTGTTTCGTTTCTTTGTTTTATAGATTGTTGATTTTGGCCACCGACTCGGGGATCGTTAGCAACTCGTCACACTATTTATCATTTTGGTATTGTTACCTTTTGGAACTAGTATGGTATGTATAGGGTAGACTGATGTGAACGATATTTTGTATTTGTGAATATTTTAGTCATACGAATATGGCACATCTCTTGAATGTCAGTATGAGTTTTAGCTTTTGATCGTTGATTGCGTTGAATGTACTTGTAAATGTTAATGAACCTATGTCTATGTGAATGTGTAAGTGAAAATTTTAGTTCTGTAATACCTCTTAGCCCCAATCCGGCGATCGGATATGGGTTATGAGTGTTACATTTTATTGGTATCAGAGCTACAGTTTAGTCGATTCTAGGACTAACGTAGCGCGTGTGAGTCTAGCTATACATGCCATAAAGTGTTAATACGATAGTGTGATGATTTCTGACAGTTGAAATGTGTTTTCGTATAGTAATGGAACCCGATCCCGATCGAGCGGTAGCTGATGATGTCAAGAGTGTAGCACCTGCTCCCGCACACGGGACATTGCCTTTGGACTCTCAACCGAATAAAGTAATCAGAATGATGAGGCTAGACAAGCCTTCTATAATGTGATGAATGATTGGTTCAACCAATACATTCAAACAAATACGGCTGTTCCACAACCCCCACTCCCGACTAATACACCCCCTGCACCTATGGTACCTCTGGTAATTGATCAGTTGAGGATGAGTAAACCTCCTGTTGATAGAATTCGAAAGCACAGGGCTACTGAGTTCAAGGCTACGGATAGTGATGATGCTGAGCAGGCTGAATTTTGGTTAGACAACACCATCTGAGTGTTCGATGAACTGTCATGTACACCCGATGAATGTCTAAAATGTGCTATATCTCTGCTACGCGATTCTGCCTACTATTGGTGGAATATATTGGTTTCTATTGTGACGAGAGAGCGGGTTACTTGGGAGTTCTTCCAAACTGAGTTCCGCAAAAAGTATATCAGCCAAAGATTCATCGATCAGAAACGGAAGGAATTTCTTGAGCTTAAACAGGGTTCCATGTCAGTTACTGATTACGAATGCAAATTTGTGAGACTTAGCCGATATGCTCGAGAATGTGTTTCCTCGGAAGCTATAATGTGTAAACGTTTCAAGGATGGACTGAACAAAGACATAAAACTGTTTGTTGGCATTCTTGAAATCAAAGAGTTCGTAGTACTAGTCGAGCGAGCTTGTAAAGCCGAAGAACTCAGTAGAGAGTATGAGAAACTAGCATTAATTGATTTTACAACTTCATCATATGTTTTTGGATCCTCATCTATCAAGAAAGTATGAGAAACGGAATCACTTATTGAGTCTAAGTCAACAATTTCAGTTATAAAGGAAGTAAGGAAGTCGGGACCAAAACTAGTTGCAGATTTTTGTCGTTTACTCCTCTTAGGTTCTTCATCATATTAGCATCCTTAGCATGTTTACTGGGAGAGGAAGAAGCATGTTCATTTAATTGTATGTCATGTATTATAACATATTTCTTTAAAAGAAAAATATTTTTGAAGAAAACAACATCTCTAGATTCACAAATAAAGTGATTGTACAAGGACATAAATCTCTATGTCGCATTGTTTAAATCATAACAAATAAAAACTACATTAAAAATTTTAGACCTGATGGTGTTCTTTTTAAAAGCAAGTATACCTACATTAGCTAAGCACCCTCGCACTGTCATGTATTGTACATTAGGGGCATAACCTTTCTATAATTCATATCGGGTGTAGTTTACTTTTTATGAGGCACATTGTGAAGAATATGGTTTACAGAAAGTATGGCCACCCCCCACATATTGTTAGGTAAGTTAGAGCTTAAAAGTAAGGCATTCATCATTTGTTTTAAAGTTCTATTCTTTCTTTCTTTCAGCTATGTCATTTTGTTGTGGAGTATAAGAGGCAGTGATCTTATGTATTATGTCATGTTTCTTACATATTTCTAGGAAATTAGTGTTATATTCACCACCTCTATGGGATCTAACCCGTTTTATTCTCCTATCAAGTTAATTTTCTACTTCTGCTTTATAAAGAAAAAATGATTTACCAGCTTCATCTTTTGACCTTAGGAGATAAACCTTTTGTGTATCTAGAAAATTCATCTACAAAGGTAATATAGTAGTGTTTCCCCCTTTACTCTCTGTGTTTCTAAAAATCTGCTAGATATGTATGAATTAACTCTAAAAGTACAGTTTTCCTATCAGCAATAGGTTTGAAGTGATGTCTAGTGTACTTTGATTCAACATAGATTTCACATTTATTAAAGTTGATTAGAAAGTAGTTTCATCTCTTTAAGCATTTTAAGGGAGTGAAAGTTCAAATGTCCTAATCTCGAATGTCACATATTGAGAGACTTAATAGTGTAAGCAGAAGTAGAAGCATTAAACACAGTCTCGGTCATAAATAACCCTCCACTCAGGTAACCTTTTTCCCACATAGTTTCCATTACAAGAAAGTACAAGTTTTTCGAATTCAAAAACTAGTTTAATGTATGCCTTATTCAGAAGTCCGCCACTAATCAAGTTTCTACGTAAAGCAGGAACATACAAAACATTATTTAAAGCAAGTATTTTCCAAAAGTAAGCTTAAGTAAAATCTTTCCTTTACCGAGTACTTCTGAACTGCTTGAATTACCCATGTAGACTTGTTCACCTTCAGTTACATTCTCAAATTCGGTGAACATCTCTTCGTTGGTGCAGAAATGTTTAAAAGCACATTTGTCTACTATCCACTTAGTGTCATTTTCTACTAGGTTAACCTCGAAAACCACAGCGATGATCACCTCATTTGGATCTTCAGTTAGGTGCACTAGTGGTTTGAGTCTGGATAGATCAGGGATGTATTTGTTAACATCGAGAGATATTGTTTCTACAATAGTAAGTGTAATGGCCCAAAACCGGGCCTAGTCAAAATAGTGATTTCGAAATCACTTCCCAAGGTTTAAGAAAATTATTCTAGTGTTAAATTACGTGTTATAGTATTTTTATAAGTATGCATGGAAATTTTGGTTAGTAAATTTACGTGATTGAAGGCTTAATCGTAAAAAAGGACTAAATCGCAAAGGGGCAAAAGTTGAGAATTTCTAGTAATCTGAGTTATTTATCTAGAGGATAAAAATTTGAGGGTTTAAAAGGGCAAATAAGCCCACTAATACTAGCATGGCCAGCCAATGTGGAGAAAAGGAAAGAAAAGTCAAAAGTGAGGTATTTTAGGTAGCCAAAAAAATTGATAAAATAATACCTATTAGCCTAGCCTTCATTTCTTCTTCCTTGCCGATTTTATCAGCTCAAAAAGGGGGTTTTAGAGCTTCAAATTCTCAGCTACTTTAATCACTCATTTCTAAGTGATTTTATTGCCCTTTCTTGCATATTTTTACATTTTTAATATCTTCATGGCATAAGCTTTCTATTGAGAGGCATATCTTGCAATTTGGTTAAAATTTTAAAAATTTTCCATGAGTGTATAAATGATGTTTGCTAGAATTTTTGGGAAAAAAATGAGCTATTGTTGTTAAATAAACAACTAGGTGAAGGAAATTGTATGAAAACACCTAGGAAGGACTTAGTTGTAGAAGTTGCAAAATAAAGAGGCAAGTGTTGGAAATAATGAGAAATTGGGGTAGTAATGGGAATAAAAAGAGGTGTTTAGGCATGGGAGTTGAGGAAATTCGATAAAAATCAATTTCCGGGCCTAGGGGTAAAATGGTCAATTTGCCATAGTCTAGGGGCAAAATGGTCATTTTGCAAATTTGTGAATTTTAGTTTGTTTGTATTAAATTAGTGGCTAAATTGGCAAATTTGTTATTGTTATAGATCAAGAGTTGCCAAATCTGATTCTAGACCGGTGGAAAGCCAAACAAGTTAAGTAAACCAAATCGTCACCTTCATTTTGTATACCGAGGTAAGTTGTAGGTAAATAATACAATATTTTTAATCTTTATGCTTGAAATCAATACACTGTAGCGAAATCCAGAGTTGTGATATTAGCCAAGGGTACAATAGATAGTCGAGCATAAATTGTGAAATTGATGACTTGTATTTATAAAGTATTGAGAACTTGTGTAATAGAGTCCGTTTGAACACTTTGGATAGAATTGGATATTCATGCCGAGACATTGGGTGACGGGTGTATTAGTGTAAGACATGTTTAGGATATGCATCAGCCACGAGAGCCAATGTAAGACATGTCTGGGACATGCATCGGCCTCGAGATTTATAAGCTAGTGTAAGACACATCTGGGACGTGCATCGGCTTGAGACGAGTGCTAGTGTAAGACATGTTTGGGACATGCATCAGCCTCGAGTTATACAAGCTAGTGTAAGACCTATTTGGGACATGACTTTGGCTCAATACCCTACATAAAGGCCCATTGGATATCCTTTCATATTCTAAATAGTTCAACGGGAAAATTTCAGTTATTATTAAGTTGATAAATGATATGATGGTTTTACGAGTGGTGCAGGTGCCCAAATGATTTGTATGTATTACGAGCTCATTAATATGTTGTATAATTAGTAAAAGATGGAATCGAGTAAGTTATGATTGTGACACAAACGCCAGCTTATCATAGCTTAGTACATTGTTATTATTTATTTACTTGACTTACTAAGCTTCATGTTTACCCCTCTCCTTTCTATTTTCTTTTAGAGCCACCTAATTAATTCGAGGATTCGATGACATCGGAGGCAGTGTACACACTATCAACTGAAATACTCGGTATGGTTGTATTTTGTGTTTTGAGTAATGGCATGTATAGGTTAAAGGGTCATTTTGTTGTAAGGTACATTAGTGAGCCAATTATGTTGGCCATTTATGGCATTAAGATCATTTTGTAAATGGCCATTGGAATTGGCTAAAATGGTTTTAGTTATTATTAATGAAATGAGTATGAGTTCAATCATTGGTTGATGATACTCATCAATGTTTTGGATGTCATTTTATGGCTATTGGCTGAGCTTAGTAATCCTAGTATAATTGGATTTGTGTTGGTTTTGTTTCATGGTGACAAAAAGGCTTGGTAGATAGCTTATTTTTTTCCACACGGGTAGGCATACCAGCGTGTGCCTAAACCGTGTGCGACACACGGCCAGCCCACTGGCGTGTGCTTGGCCATGTGGTTGCTGACGTCAGAAACAAAATACCCAAGTTCTCTCACACGAGCTAAGACACGGGTGTGTCATAGCCGTGTAACAGATACGGGCGTGTCATAGCCGTGTGACAGACACGGGCTGAGCTTACGGACCTGTGCCACGACCGTGTAACTGCTGACGTCAGAAACAGAATATCAAGGTTGTTACATATGGGCTGCGACACGGACGTGTCATGGCCGTGTGAGGGGACACGGGCTAGGTACACAGGCGTGTGCTCAGCCGTGTGAAAACCCCTGTAGGTTGAATGTTGGAAATTAATTCCACACGGACGAGGGACACAGGCGTGTCCTTAGGTCGCTTGGGCCGTGTAAAGGGCAAGGGCCATTAACACGGCCGTGTCTATAAGCCACAAGGGTGTGTGCCCTATTTATGCTAGTCTTTGAAGAAATTTTCCCAAGTGCACGAAATGGTTCTGGAACATCTCCGATCCATGATTTAGGCCTTGTAGGCCATATGAAGGTTCGTAGATTAATGTTTGAAAATTTTTAAAATTGGGATGTATTTTCAAAGGTTTGAGATTGATTATTTGCATGTGTTTTAGAAGGGTAACGCCTCAAACCCAGTTCCGGTGTTGGATATGGGTAAGGGGTGTTACAGTAAGAATCACTTCTAAATTGTTGGAAAATTACTACTACAAAACAAAGACGTTAACACTAACAAGTACAAATAATAAAGGAATAAATAAATAAATAAATACTATGTTGTAGAGAACCACTACCTTAGAAGCAATTTCGCCTTGATAGGTGTAATAAAAAATAGACGTTGCCCCCTAAGGTTAACACAATGCTTCCAAATTTGTACACCCAGATGAGGAAGATGAAGCTCAATTGATATTGCTTTTTTTTTTTTTCAAATTTATGAAAAAATAATATCAACATAAGTTTAAAGGTGGTCAAAAAATTTGACCGGAAAAACCACAATAGGATCAATTCCCAAGAAAGTTTGGAAGGGCCATAGACGATCTCGCTTAAAACCCAACCTCCTAGATAGAACTTCTTCTCATGTAATTTTTAGTAGAATAACAAAACTTTTAGAGAAAGAATAATGAGGGACACGAGAAGAATGATAGAAGCTAGGCTTTTTGTTGTGTGAAATATGAGGAAGATAACCTCCTATTTATACTATTAGCTGAAGGGCAAAATAGTAAAAATTTAATGGCAAAAAGGTAAAATTGACATATACAATTCTCTAAAAATAGTTCAAAAACGATATTTAAACCATTTTATTAGCCTATACACAATCAATGTGAGATTTTTTTGCATTACCTACAAAAACTAATTCAATTTGTAATTTTTAACCATTCCAATAACTTATTTTTTAGCAACGTGAAAGAAAATTTTTTGCATATTTTGAAGAATTCTTACTTTTATAAGAGTTATTACTCATCTTTTTAATTTAAAGTTTAAATTTTTATTAACCATTATTTATTTTATGTATAAATATTATAATATATACATAATAAATAATTTGTTTTCTCGTATTATTATACTAATAGCGGAACGAGGCATAAGAATAATAGTAAACCAAGATATATTTTTACCTATTATTTAATTGAGAACAACTTCGTGCATGACATTTCTTTTGAAACTTTTTTTTTTAATATTATAATTTCTTTACCATTAAGAAATTTGTTCTTTTTCCGATTTGATTTCACATATGAAACATTTTTTATTTACTCGTTCAACAAATTTTCATGCAGGGGGTAATCAAATGAGAGATTTATTTTTTCATAAATGTATTTTAGAAATATGAATTTCTATCATTTTCAAACTATCACGCTACATATAATCATAAATGTATTTACGATTTTCATTTTTTTTCTCATGACGGTTTAATATTGCCTTTAATTACGGTCGATAATTATGACATCCTAATCACATTAAAATACATAACCAAATACATTTTGCATTTTTTTTATTATTTTAATCTCTATATATGGAATATTCATATTTTTCAATATGATCAAAATCTTTTATTAGAGACCTTGTAATTTTTATCTATAACATAATTTCATGATAGTTTTAAATTTATTCAATTTAGTCTCTAGTATTACAAAGCTATCCAACAAACTTAACTTAATTTTTAATTTAGTCCTTTTTATAATCTAAGCTTATTAAATATCAATTTATTCAAATTAAGCTCAAAATACTTGTTAGATATGAACTAAAGCAGCTAACTCAAGCTGGAATGATCAACAACCTATATCATAACCGAAAACTTGGAATTTTCTTCTTTCTCTTTTAAGGAAGGAAGATGATATGTTTTCCTCTTTCTTTTCTCTATCTTGGCTATTTATAACTTAAATAGGGATAGATTAATTTAACTAATCTTGGATCATAACATCAATTAATTTTATTTTTATTCTTCAATTATAATTATAATTATCGCAATCTAAATTGTCATAATTGTCCACTATCTCCTACTTAAAATTGGTTAAATAATCATTTTGGTTCTTTAGATAATAGTTAATCTCAATTAAAATTTAATAGCGATTGGACTTTTACAATTTAATCTTTAAACTTTAATTAACGATTTTCTCGGTTAAATTACTTATCCGTTCTTCAATATATTTTTATACTAACTCTGAAAATATTCTCGGTTTGCAAAACACCACTTAAAATAGAGTCGTTACATTAATAATCATTTCATAACTTTTTGAAGTTAAGTGACCAAAACGTAAACTTACTAATATTTTAGTGAGCTTAGGGTGGAATTTACCCTTAATTAATTCTCAAATATTCTAAGATTAGAAAGTTTAATTCCTAATTAATTTCAATCTCTTCGAAGTTTCTATATATACTGAACCCTGTTTCCTCTACTCTCTTTTCTCCTATTTCCTAGGTCTTAATTTTTGCTGTGATCTCAATTTTTTAATCATGTCTGTGCTCGATTCTCTTTTCAACAAAGGCTTTAAAGCTGCTAAATGGTAATTCTTGTTTTCGTTTCTTAATTTGTCGACTTTTTACGCTAAACTTTTACATTATTGGATCTTGGTTTTATTTAGTTTTATGTTATTTGTTTGATCAGTTTTGAAAATTTAGCCTGATAAATAGTAAGTTCAATCATTTTTGGTAAGTGTGCAGCAAAACTTTGCTCAAGTTGACAATTCCGCGGATAAAGTTGTTGAGGAATAGGAGAGAGATTCAGATAAAGCAGATGCGCCGCGACATTGCCAAACTTCTTGAGATTGGCCAAGAAGCTACTGCTCGAATCCGGGTATATCGTCTCTCGTTTCTTTCCCTTAAATTGTTTGGTGAAGTGCATATGTGTCTTTGATAGTCTAAACTTGCTGTTTTAGAAGGTATTCGCATTTTTTAGTGTTTAGAATGTACTCGATGGTTTTTAAGATGCAAAGCTTGGGTCTGCATTGCAGGTGGAGCATATAATAAGGGAAGAGAATATAATGGCTGCTCAGGAGATCCTTGAGCTGTTTTGTGAGCTTATTGCTGTCCGTCTTCCAATCATAGAGACTCAAAGGTTATTGCTTCAATTTTCTGCTTTCTTTCTTTCTTTCTTTCTTTTTTCCCTTCTTAGTGTTTTAATATTTCGAATATGCGCTCGTCTTCCTTTAGGCCTGAACCAGTTTGGTAGGATCAATTTTGCACTGTGGCTAGTTAGTTGGAGACTTAAACTTTAGGTCAGAGTTAGGTCGAAGGATGGGACTGAATATTTGTAGAAGGGTTTTTTGAAATTGGGTGAAAAAGTAGTTTGACCAAATTGTCCAGTGTGAGGATTGCATCATTAAAAGAGGGGTAACTTGAAGTCCAGGGTTCTGTAAATAAAACTAAATTATCAATTTGCCTTGAAGTAAATTGTTACTCTATTTGTGTTTTCAACATATTCTGCTTCAATAAGCAAGTATTAACTTTGATGTGAAACTGATGCCTACTTTCTGATTTTTTGTGTTTTGGCTGTTCTTATACGTCGATTAGACAGCATCCTAGCAAGTAAAGGAAAAAGGTAAACAAACAAGTGAAAATTGGAGAGTTTTTTTTTTTTGGGGGGGGGGGTGGGTTGTTGGCAAACTGCCTTAGTTTCATCTTTCAACATGGTTATTAAATGTTTGATTCAGTAAGTTCTTCTCTATAACTATCATGATTCCCTTCTCCTATTGTCATGCGGATATTGAAATCTCAAGCAGCCTTTTGACAGCTGCATATGTGAAGTATTAGCACCTTTTTGATGAAGACCAAGCTGTGCCTAGGTTATTATTAGCACTAGTAGCATATATTACCTGAATGATATAGAAGCTACTGCTCTTTGCTAGAAGTCTTTCACAGAGGTCAATGGAGTGTTGTCAATTAATCCACAGTTGTTGCTAACATTGTTGCTTTCATGAATGACAGTTTACAATATGCCTATGTTGCTCAAACTCTTCACATTTTCCTCGTAGTACCCATGTCCAATACTCAATATCTGACACATGAATATGGCGATATGACTTTCAAAAATCTTCTAAATATGTGGAAAAACTTAGAAAAATCTAACCATATACTTATGTCAGATACTCTCTCAGCAAAATGCTGTGCTTGTTTAAGTTGGTTATCCCTTATATCCTTAAATAAGAAGTGATAAGTCGCATAAGTTATAATAATTTTTGGATTTTCTCAAAGACAGAGTTAAAAGAAAATACTGCATTTGTAGAATAAAAGATTGAATAACCATCCGTTTTCAGGGAATGTCCTCTTGATTTGAAAGAAGCAATATCTAGCATTTGTTTTGCTGCACCAAGATGTGCCGATCTACCAGAGTTGTTGCAGGTTCAAATGCTGTTTATTTCCAAGTACGGGAAGGAATTTGTATCAGCTGCAACTGAGCTCAGGCCAGATTGTGGTGTTAATCGTCAGGTAGTATAATTTTGAAGGTTTGGTGTGTGCATTGTCATTTTATATTTTTATTCTTCCACTTGATTGTAAATTCTAAATGCAGTTGATAGAATTGTTATCTATATGCGCTCCTTCACCCGAATTAAAACTGAAGCTTCTGAAAGAAATTGCTGAAGAGCATGAGTTGGAATGGGATCCAGCTTCCACGGAGACTGAGTTTTTTAAACCACATGAAGATTTATTGGTAAGTAAATTTTGGACTCTGATTACTCTTGTTTTCTACACTTTTTGAAATTGTCTTTTTACTTGTCAGAATGGCCCAACTGAGTTTGTCAATGGTACTAAGTTGCCCCTTCCTGCTGAGAAACACAATGAAACATCGATTTCCGCCGCTGATCATGCCCAAATTGAGCAGCCTGATTCTGATACAGACTTTGACCCATTAGATTTACCTGAAGTTCCTAAGGTGTCATTGCGGCCAAGCACAGATGCTGTGTCAGCACCAGTAATTAGCTCACCTTCACCAGCTGCTCCAAAGCCTGAAATTGATTATGGACCATCTAGACATTCTGGAGCTTCTGGATATGTTTTACAAATGTCACCTTTACAGCCTGATATATTGATGCAAGAAGATTCTGCCACTAGAGAAAGTGAAATGTCCGATGATCCAGCTGGAGCCAAAGAAAATAAACAGTTTGTGCCATTCATTTCTCCCCCATCATTTTCTCCTGCATCAATCTCTGCAAGAGAAAGTGATCCTCCAGCTAGTTTGAGACCAAAAAGTGAGGCCAATGTTGACCTACAGGATGTTTTAGCTGCTGCTCAGGCTGCTGCTGAAACTGCTGAGCGTGCAGCAGCTGCAGCCCGTTCAGCTGCAAGTCTTGCACAATTTAGAATTGCTGAACTTACACAGAAAAAAAATGAGCGGGTTACTGAGAGTAGCAGCCCTGAGAACCCTATTCATACATATATTCCTCATCAACAAGCTAGTACAGAAAAGCCAAATTTTGATCATCAGAACTTTTGTATTGATCCTGCCGATTCTTTATATTCTTTGGACTCCCATCAAGCACATGAGGAGTCAGTGCACCAAGCAACAGAGGCAGCAGATCCTTCAGTCAACAAACTGAAAATAGGCTCCGTTTCACCAGTTTCCAGCAACCGTGCAGTTCATCACCAGCCACAGAGATTACCTTCAATGGATGATGAATTCTTCTCATATCCAAACCTTTTCGCAAGACAGAATCCAGACCTCGGATCCAGTGGGTCTTTTAAAGATAATTCCCATACGAGTCATTATTAAGGGCTACCGCACCTGCTGTTGTTTGAAATATAGGAAATGGTGATAATCTTTATATTATTGTAAAATATTGAGGTCAATAAACTTCCCAGAGTGTAAGATGCGTATTATGGCAGGCTGTTCTGGTACTACATAACCATGAGCTGCCTTTTTTCAAGTTGAGAAGCTTTTCTGAGATGCCACCCGCTGTAATACGTTCAGTTCAAACAACCCAAGCTTTGGAAATACAAGCTGAACTAGCTTCCCTGAGGCCGCTTTATCTTTTTAAAATTTTATTTTAGGAGGAAAATAATGGTGAAAAAAAGAAAAAAACACTGAATTTTGCTGTTCGGGACTTTTGAATTAACGCTATGTCAACTAAGTACGAAAGGAGAGCCCTTGTGATTTCAGAAGCGCGCACAAGTTTAAAACGTGGAAGCTATTAACTTGTACTGCCATTCAAAAGATTAAAAATCCCCTAGAAAAATTCCATGCATGGCATTTGGCATGTGTCACAAACCGTATAAGAAGAATTAAACTAAGAGAAGATCAAGTGCGCATAGGGGTTAGACTGATTCCACGGCTGGAGCTACATGTAAGCATCATGGCTCAATCAAACTGCAGGAGAAAGATGCAACACAAATTGCACCTCAACGAAGCTGACTCACATAAACATGCACAAAATGTAATGAATACAATGCGGACTGGGCTTACAGGAGGAGACATAAATCAGGATATGGTCATCAAATTAACAAAAAAAAAAAAAAAGTTATCTTAAAAAATAACTAGTAAAAACTTTCCTTTACTGTAATTATGCCGTAGTCACCTTGGACCAGATAACTCAACAGCATGCAGATTGTCAGTTGAGTCCACGATCCAATCAGAATTAGGATGAGGGGCAAGTTCAACCTCCTGCCGTAGAACTTCAACTTTCTGCCACTCATCCCATCTCTCGGCCAACCCATCACCTTCCAGCATTCTAACCACTTCCGACATCTTTGGCCGGTCCATTGGGGAACCTTGTGTGCATAGCAGAGCAACCTGGATTAACTGCTCTACCTCAGTTTCTACATAATTGGTTTGCAGATCAGGATCAACTAGCAATTCCAGCTTCTTCTCCTTCAGGAGTCCTTTGACCTGGAAAAGAGAAAAAGGACAAACTGACTCAGCCAATGTGAAACAGACCACTAATTGCATTATTTCTCCAAAATCAACACTTCATTTTGGCATCTATAGGTAGAACTAGTTCTTGCCATCCTTAGCAACTTCACTTCCTTTCCATAGCTGGTGCATTGTAACACAAGCAACATAAAGCTCCCATTGCTTTCTCATCTCTTTGAAAGGTTAATTTCTATAGGATACAACCTAGTTTCTTTTATGTCACTACATGGCATCATAACCAATGTCAATAAATGAAAAATAATATGAATCAGGCGGTTATCAAGGAAGCAATTGATCTGTGGGTGGATTAGCATTTAAGACGAGAGAACCAAGAATAGAGTAGTAAGCAAATCTGTTAAAAGGATGTTTACTAATAATGAGAATCAGGCAGCCATGTAGGAAGCAATCGAGTAGTAAGCAAATCAGTTAAGTGAAGACTAAGATATCCAAAAAAAAAAAAAAACCATATGCATACCCAATCAAGCAACATGACATCATCATCATTTGCAAGACGAGCAAGATCAAAGGCCCGCTGTCCAGTTATAAGCTCCAAAAGCATGATACCATACCCAAAAACATCAGTTTTCTCTGAAGATTTTCCAGTAGAGAGATACTCAGGAGCAATATGTCCAATTGTGCCACGTACAGCAGTAGTTACATGGGTATCCTTGTAGTCCATAAGTTTAGCCAACCCAAAGTCACCAACAACAGCTTCAAACTCCTCATCCAACAAAATGTTTGCAGCTTTTACATCACGATGAATGATCTTTGGGTCACAGTGATCATGCAAATAAGAAAGACCCCTAGCAGATCCCAATGCAATTCTCTTCCGTGTTGGCCAATCAAGTGGAGGTTGTGATGGAGGGCGTTCTATAAGAATGCAAGAAAACAAGAAAATGTAATCCAGATGGAAAGCAAGGCTAAATGTTCACTGATTAAAAGTCAATTGGTTGCAATTTCAACAAATGGAAGTTATGAAACTCCACCCATGCAGGGGAATTCAACCATAAATGCTTGTCCGCTTTACCTCTGAGACATGATGCAACACTTCCATTAGCCATGTAGGGGTAAACAAGCAATCGCTCAGTTGGTGTCATACAAAACCCACGCAGCCTGAGGAGATTTCGATGAACAGCCATGCTGATCATCTCTACCTCAGTTTGAAACTGTAACTCCCCACCAGGTGTACGCTCTTCTTTCAATCTTTTAACAGCCACCAGTGAACCGTCAGCTAACCTTCCTTTGTAAACCTTACCAAATCCACCTCTACCCAGAATATTTTTATGGCTAAAACTGTCGGTGGCAACTTGTAGTTCTCGTAATGAAAACCTCTTCAGCTGTCCAAGATGAACTTCTGGGTCCTCTTCCGCTGCAAAGATATTGAAAGAGAAGAATATTGTAACTGTCACCAAATCTTGAACCCTTCAACCCAGTAATTTTTCATTTATGGCACTAACCAGGTACATCAAAGAAAAATTCTTGAGGTTTCCGCCGACGCCACCACGCAAATGCAATTGCAGGAGCAGCAAACAGTAAGGCAGCACCTGCTGCAACTCCTCCAGCTATTGCACCAGTGACACTATTCCCACCTAGAATATGATAAGATGAGAAGTTAGAACATCCAATGCAAAACATAGTAGCCACTTCTTCTGCACTAGAACCAAGATAATGCATCATATCATAGGAAACTTACAAACACAACCCTTCACTAGAAGGCACTATTGTTAATTACATCTCACCACAATCAATGTTCACAATAATACAGTTCTTTTGAAGTTACAGAACTAAAGGACTGGATGTGCAAACTGAGATGAGACTCACCCAGAGAAAAGGGCAGAGGCATCACTTTTGTTAACTGATGTTACATGCATGCCACAAATTTCCAGAATGTGGGGGGTTAAAATGATAAGTTTGGCATATTATACAATGTTAAATTAAACTAAAACAGTCTAGTCAACAACAACAGTAGCAAAATTACTGCACATAGATACTGTAAAGGCAACTCAGTAGATCTGAAATACAGGACATCAAAGGAATATTACTTGGAGAAGAAATTGGCGGTGGTGGTACAAAAGGAGGAGGAGGAGAGAAAGGAGGAGATCCGGGGCATGGGCGTCCAGTAACCGGGCCACATAGATCGAAGTTGTTAGCAAAACTGCATAAGGAACAACAACCACCTAAGGCACCCAAAATTGTCAGGCAAGAAAAGCAGATTGCAGATTGCAGAAAACTAACCTGATAGGAGTGAATAGTGAGAAGGAGCCATTATCTGGAACCTCCCCAGAAAGATGGTTATTTGATAGATCCCTACATTACACAGTGCAATTTAAGGATATATAATCATATCTCAGAAAAGGGAAAAGAGTGATAGATCTTGAAATGAGATGATAAGTTTGGCACTCACAGGACTTGAAGCGATGTGATATTTGTTAATGACATAGGGATAGGACCCGTCAAGGTGTTGTTGTTAAGCCGCCTATCTCGCACAAGTTTCAAAACATTAGAAGTTCAAGATCTAAATGAATCAAGAGATTTTATATCAAGCAAACTTTAACCTACAACAGCCATAAACAATCAGACTTTGAAAAGCTCTTTGTCTTAAGGTTCATGCCCAATCAATATCCTCCCGGTTGAAGCGAGTGAGTGAATGACATCTACCAATGCAGAACCAGCTTACTCATGTTTACTGGTGGGAGTAAACCATTTAAATTTTATTTAGCTTTTAAATGTCAATGTTCCAATCATTCCTGGAGTTTTTTAGTAAACAAAAAATCAACCAAACAACTTGCATAAAAATTTTACCAGACAGTTGTAGTTGATGAAGAAATTCAATGCTGTGAACTTGCATATGCTAATGGTGTATACTTAGTGAAAATATTCTTTCTGATACTGAAGATGACGTTGAAAGCTTGTGTTTCTGTGGGTGGAATGAGGTGGGGTGGGGGTGGGGGGGAAATGTCTTATACTTGATTATATCTTAATAAAACAAGTACTGGTTAATAAATAACTTATTTCTGTTTCTTTGTTAACTTCAAATCAAGTATACTTCTGTTTTACCAATAACATGATTCCAAAAGTAATGACTTATATCTCAGCATTACATGCAACTCAACATGTAATAAACAAAAATAAAGAGGGGGCAGGGATAGCTTCAAAACAAATATACTCACAGGAATCGCAATTTCGACAGCCTCCCCAAAGATTCAGGAATAGGACCACTGAAACTATTCAAATAGAGATCCAAGCTCACCAAGCTAGTCAGATTCCCAAGATCACTAGGAATCGGTCCACTTATGTTATTACTGTAAAGTTCCCTGGCATAAAAAGATAGGTCTCAAAAAGGCATAATAGTAATGAAATACTAAGGCAAGCAAACTGTGCACTAACAACTGAATACTAAGTTTTGGGTTATAATACCTTCAAAAAAAAGGTTTTGGGTTATTATATTGTTCGCAATGTCTAAAAGAACTGTCCCGTAAGCCATCATATAATAGGAAAAAGATGTCCTCTTGTCATGTTCAAGGGAAACAAACCATAAGTAAAAGGAAGAAATACAACAGAATATATAGTACCATCCATCCTCCCACAAAGTCCTGAAAGACCAGCTCAAGGACTAGTTATGAAAGAATGAATGTATGGCAGCTCCATAATGCTTATTAATTCCTTCATGCGGCTTCATCTCTAGGATCTTGTAAGATGGACCACTCATTTTGAGAAGGGATAGTTGCAGTTAGTAACAAATGTTTTCTGATCCTAGTAAACAGATATTTATTCCTAGATGATGGTCCATATAGAAGCACACCCTTGTTTAGGAAAGCATCTTAAAAAACTTTACCATACCATAAACATAAAGATCATAGCAATTAGATTCTAACAGGAGAGGAGATATTTTAGTTCATTAAAAAATGGTGCCTCAATCTAGACGCAGCCAACATGACCAACACTATATGAAAGAAATAGGTCCCTATTACAGTTATTCATAGATGGATTTCAGCAGCCAGACTGCCAACAGAATAATATATATATATATATTTTTTTACATTTGATACTCTTTATTCCACTGGCAAAGACTGCCACTGAACCATGAAGAGAAGAATTACAGGTTAGCCTTTTCTCAGAACTATGAATTGAATATGCAAAAGTTTGATAAAAATAATGAAGTACGTGGGACCCTCAACTACTTCCCACTGGCCATGCAGCTAAAGAAGCTTAGTTAATGCAACAATAATTGTCATGAAATATTTCCTCCTGTTACAAATATAAAGAAAGTCCGCAATGGCCTATTTTACTTGGACAGAATCACATCAATCAGCTAGAATTATTAAGGTGAAGCATGACTTACAAGTACTGCAAATTCTTAAGCAAGCCAAGCTGCGGTACAAGCTGACCCGATAAAGCTGCATTTCCAAGATCACTGAAAAATTGATGCAGAGATAGACATTACACAAGTAAACCTTCGCAAATTCAGTAAAGCACAATTTTCTTAAGTTGTAACCATGTACTCAGAAAACATCAAAGAGCAAAAAACCTTACACTCTAATAACACTATTATCATTGTTACATGTAACGTGAAACCATGTGCAGGGGTTAACAAGGGTAGGATCCCAACTCTGCAGTACATTGTTAGGATCATTCAAGTTGGTCCTTAGGCTGTGCAATGCATCAC
Source organism: Gossypium stocksii (assembly GCA_020496765.1). Taxonomy (NCBI): domain Eukaryota; kingdom Viridiplantae; phylum Streptophyta; class Magnoliopsida; order Malvales; family Malvaceae; genus Gossypium; species Gossypium stocksii. The sequence goes on along the minus strand of CM035629.1, from coordinate 52,768,316 downwards.
CTGTTTCAAGAAGCACGTAAAGATTGTAAGAGGATAGCACTAAAAAACAATGCAAGTGTTAAAAATATATAGCACAGCCAACATGCTACTGAACTATATCTAGAAAGCATATTCATCAACACTCACAAAGCATTAGCAGGTCTATCAACAAGCAGAAAGCAGTTGCTTGAAGAAGCTTAAACAGTTTGAAACAGTACAAGACATTAACTGTATCATACTTCAACAGTTACAGCAACAAATCTTCTAAATTTTGCAGTACTGGAAGTCAAATGTAAATATAACATACATTGAACCAGTAGTTAACCAACAAAAAAGAAGCAATACAAAATTCTTTAATATTAAACAGTGCGAGTTTAATGACCTCACGAGCATAATAGATCTGCTATCAAACCAGCAAGGGATGTGAAAAACAATTTCAATTGTGCGAAGAAGCCATGACTTCTATAGTATCACCAACATTTAATGCCTAAAGTACGCAACTACTGTGAACAATAAAATGTCACAATCTGAAATTATCACAAAGCCATTCTAGAAAAAGCATTTTCCTGAGACATGTTCTAAGATACCCAATATAACAAGAGTCACAAATTGTACAACCATATTGCATAATACTAACATTTGATTGACAACAAGTATCAGAATCCGTACAATCAAATTAAACACTTCTAAAGTAATCTCCCAAAAGCAAGACACACAAAAAATGAAACTTCCAACCATCAGGAAAACAAGTATAAAGCACAGACATTTTCAAACTCAAAACCAAATTATAAGAAGAAATATCAAAAGCCCCATTCAGCGAAGTTACAAAAATCAAGGATCAAACTCCAAAAACAATTGAATGCAAATAACAAAAAGGAGTTGCCGGTAGAGAAAAAAAAAAGTAAGACATGTTCACCTTCCACATTAGCAGAAATAAGCCAGAATGGATGCAGTAGAACCGAGATCAAACAAACCAAAACCAAAGATTTAACCTTTTTGCTTCCTTCCATTTGACAAAAGAAAGAGGAAACTAAAAGCTGCAACTTTTTAATTTAAATTTTTTTAAGCTCTCAATCTAAATATCCTTAGATCCAAACAATACAGAAACCCCAACAACACAACATTACAGCAAAAAACCAAAAACCAAAAACCCTAGCTCTCAAATCCCACCATTACCGCCCAAAAATCTCCTCAATCAAATCCTTCCCTTTGATCCCACTCCCCTCCATTCAAAAGCATGCCCAAAAAAGGCAGCCAACAAAAACATAAATACAAAGAAAAAGAAAAGAAAAAAACCAAGCCAAAAATTACTCTTTTTTTAAACCCTTTCTTTTAGCAAGTTTTAAAAAACAAAATAAAAAAGAAATCAACTTTCCTTTTTGCGTTTCTCAAAACTTTCTCTTTGTAAGTCAAGTGATGGAGTGATTTTGAGAGAGAAAGGGAAAAATAATTTTTATTTTATCCTTTTTTTTTTTCTTTGAGAATTGAGAGCGAAGCGTGCAGTAAAAGAGGTGACCGAACGTGCTGACCGTTGCCCGAACGCAGTCAAAACGGGTTCGCGCTATATAATGGAAAGCGACATAAATAAGGCTTTGAGGGTAGTTTTGGGAATTCATTTTCGTTTTCCGGTCAAAATGTTGGACCGTGGATCCCCCACTGCGCATCTCTTTTAATTGAAAACCTTCTTTGTGCTATAATTATTCAAAGTAATATGATGAGAGTTCCGTTTATACACTTCTAAATTTTAAATTAGTATACGGCTTTCTTTTACTTATTTTAAATTTTTTAAGGGTAAATCTTAAATTTATAATTTGATATTCAATTTAAATTATTTAATTTTGATTCAATTTCATACATTTTAATGAATATATATTTATTTTCATATCAGATTAATATAACTAATTGTGTAATTAATACATCAATGTAAAATTGTGCTAATTCAATGATGTTGTTAGTAATTTGTGAAAATTGAATCAAATCAAATTTTCATGTATCACATTATACATTAAATCAAAGTGCATGTATAATTTTGATATTTATCCATTCTTTTTTGTTATATCCTAAATCATTAGTTTGATCTAATAAATTTGAGTTGAATTACATCATATTTAAATATTGATTCCATGTATTAAATTTGAGAGACTTTAACATTAATACTTTAAATTTGATATTTATTAAATAAATGAATTTTTTTTAAAATAATTGTTGAATTATAAATGAGATTGTGGTATAGTTGATAAAAACTAAAGTATTACAACATGTCTTAAGTTCATCTCTCACTTTTACATAAACCATGTGATTTTTGTCTCTAAATTTTTTTAGACTTAAAACTCACTATATATGAGTCGCTTCTTATATTAGTTCAGTTATGTAACAGCCTATTTTCAGTTAAATCGAAATAGTAGTTTTGAGACCACAAATATGAGGTCAGAAAATTCAATTTATTATTAAATTGAGGTCTACGGCATAATAGTATGATTGTGTGAAAATTTCGTTAAGAAATTTTACCGTTTGAATGCTTAATTTGATAAAAAAGACTAAATCGCGTAAAAAGTAAAAGTTGTGTTCTATAAGCTAAAGGGTTTAATAGCTATAGAACTTTAAAATAGAGGTTCTTATATGGCAATTAGCCCATTAATGAGTTAGTGGATGATAATGGTTTGACATTTGTGTAAATTTGATTAATTTTTAAGGTTAATTTTGTAATTTGGTTAATAATAATATAATAAGTTAAAATAAAATTAAAAGCCTATCATCTTTCTCTTGTTTTACAACCGAAAATATCAAGGGAAGAAGCCATTTTTGAATGCTTCATTCGGCCATCTTCTTTTCTTCAATTAGGTATGAATTCAAAATCGTTGCAGTTTAATCTAGCTAGCCCAGGGACTAATTTGTGAAACTGTTAAAAGTCTAGGGCTTTTCCATTGATGAATATGCATGTTTTTTTATGTTTGATGATAGATTATGAATGGTTTTTGTGAATTAAACAACTCCTGTTAAAGGATTTTTTTATAAAAATGTCAATTAAGGATTAAATTGAAAAATGTGTAGAATCCATAGTGAAATTGTGAAATAAATGAAATATATGACTTGCTAAGGACCTATATGAAATTCGGCTAGCATGGGTATAGGTTGAATTGCATGAATTTTTATTTTTATGAGAAGGACTAAATTGTAAAGTAGTCAAAAGTTGAGGGGTAAAAGTATAATTTTGCCAAAATATGTATTTTGGGCTAAATTGAATAGAATGATAATTAAATAATTGAATAACTTAAATTTGATTATATTTAGATCAAGAAAGAAAAGATCGAAATTAGATCGGGGAAAAGACAAAGTTATCGAGTAGACGATCAAATCTGCCGTTTGAATACGAGGTAAGTTCGTATAATTAGAATTGAACATTTATATATATATACTTATTTGAAATGAATGTATGTGAATTGAGAAACTAAAATACATGATTATCGAATGCCTGATAAATGAGTTCGAAAAATATCGAGCCCCGTTTGAACCTTAGGAATTTGTAGGATACAGGTGACATGTTATTAGGGTTACTGATTTGGTTGGGATCCTGCATGTGTTGCGGAGACTCACCACAGCTCGTATGAGCTTACCAATTTGCAACTCGTAAGAGCTTACCGTTACTTTAGCTAGGAAAAGCTTACCGTTTATAGCTCGAAAGAACATACGTGTACAGTAATTGACGAATTACCGTTCAATACACTTTGCGTGTACTACTGGTGTATCTAACGATATTTTAAGTGGTTCAACGGGCATAGTTCCATATATATCATCGAAACAGGGTCACAAGGTATTACCAGAGTTTATAGAGTTTTTTTTATTTTTTAAATTAATCACACGGTAACTCATTCTATAAGAAATTGTATAACTTAAAATTTACCACTCTTCCATAAGTGTAATGCCCCCAAAAAATCCCGAACTTTCCTTTTTCGATTTTGATATGGAGTATTGTTTGATATTTTTAGTTAAGTATTAATGTGTCAATAGGCCATTAGTTAAGTTCTGAGTTCAAGCCTGAAAGTGGGAAAAATTTTAGTTTAATATTAAAGGAACCCTGATCTTGAGTAACTAGGTTGTTAAATAAATGGAGAAGAAATAGGACACAAATTACCTTGTAGTCTAGTGGCAGGGTGGCGTCACATAGGGAGCATGGGATGACATCACAGGCATGGCAAGGAGGACTGGGGTTCGAATCCCTCCTTACTCAAAAGAGGGGTTTATTTTTGCTCATTAAAAAACTAGTAGTGGCGTTGGATGTGGACTCTGAAGGGAGTGATCAGAAGAGAAATTTAAGGAAGTGATAATAGAGAAAACTTAGGAAGAGATTGAGGAGCAGAGAAGTGGAGCGGAATTGGGAATTTGAGGATAGGTAAATTTGGCTATAGTATATATAGGTGCCGATCTTGGGGATTCTAGGCTAATGCCGAATTCTTCATTTCTATTTTGCCGAAAACACTTTTCTCTCCAAATATCTAAAAGCCGAAATCCCTTATTCTTTCTCTTTTATTTTATATTGATTTCTTCCCTTCCTTTCTCATCAAGCTCTTTTCTTTCTTGCTTCTACTTTACCTTCCCTAAAGCCAAATATCTTTTAGCCGAAATTCTATAGTGCTGCCACTTTTTTTTCAACGTTGGCAGATCGGTTCTTGTGTAAGTACTTTACTTTCTTTTAGTTGGTCTTTCTAGTACCGATTCCATCTCTCCCCCACCCTTTCTAAATCAGTTTTGGTAGGGGATTAGTATCAAATCTCAGATTTTAGATCTCTGTTGAATTGCTCATTAAGTGTTTTGGGGTTTTGGGTAAGTATCCCCCTTTTATTGGTTAAAGTTGGCCGAATGGTCATGAATGGTTTAAAGATGACTTAAGATGATTGCAAGTCACTTGTTGTTTAGTTATTAATGATTAAGATTGATGCAGATTTAAGAAATACTCATGATTAGTGATCAAGGAAGGGTTGTTAAGGCTTGTCGTCCAAGGTAAGGCAAAGGTGGGATTACGGTTTTTGGTGATAGTATTTGATAAGTGTGTGATTAATCGATGAGTGACATTGTTTGTAGGTTCATGGCTAAGGAGATCATAGCATGTTTTATTACCAGGTGTGTACATACACTACACACACACAATAGATTGACAAATCCCGAAATGTCAAAATGCCGAAAAGCTGAAAGTTGGGCTACGGTAGTCGTGCGAGTGCGCGAACACTCGTATGAGGGTAATCGATATGTTATCAGAGGCCCCATGAGCAATCTCATGGACTTAGGTCACGTTTTGGCCAACTGAGCCAGAATGGGCCAAATGGGCCCTATGGGCTCGTTGGCCCAAATCAGCAAAAATTGATAAGTTGATAATAAGTGACGAGCTGATAAAGTTTGTTGAATGGTTTGGAATGGATTGGGCCATATAAATGTGATTGGGCGTGATGGGCTATATGAATATATGAAAGCATGTGGACTTGCTAGGGTTTTATAATGGACTTTTAGGCCTAGTTTCTAATGAATCCTTAAGCGGGCATAAAACTTAATTAATTTATCAAGTGCGTCTCTGGACAAGTCATGAGGTTAGAGTGTGGCAATGGGTATATGCATGTCTAGGATTGGATCTAAGGAGAGCTTGGTATTTAAGCGGTCTTAATGATCCACCTCCTCTTCTTTGGAATCCTACCTGGTGCATAGTGTCTATTCACTTTAGCCAACGAAGACTTGTTGATGGGCCAAAGTTCGTAATTAAGACCCATACTGTTAAGGAATTACCAAAATACCCTTGTAGGGCAGGAATTACCCAAAACACCCTTGTAGGATAAAATGACTAAACTACCTCTATATAAAACATGAAAGATTTACGCATGACATATGGATATCTGCTGCATTCATATAATTTTATGTTGCATGTGGGTGGGAATTATGGAATGGAGGAAGAATTGAGGATCGCATGGTTGCTTGATGATCGTGGATCCACCGATGGCTTTTTAAGCCCAATATATGATTAGCAGCTTTGCTGCAATGCTAGGTAGTACCGCAACCGGCGCTACCATTGGAGTGTATCGGATGGGTGGGTCGATATAGTTATCCCTACATGGTATGTTTCGGTTGGACGGAGATGTTGTGTAGAGGATGGATGGGTAGGAATTTTTGCATATCTGTTTGCTCTAATTTTGTGCTATTATTGTCTTAGGCTCAGGCCTAAGATGACTTGTGTTGCATGATATATATTGCTGCCGAGGGTTGTACACACTGACTTTTCAAAAACTCACTCCCTCTTTTATTTTATTTTTCTCAGGTGAACCTCAGTAGGCGGTCCGACGGATGGAAGGACTCAGAGGTGGCCAACTAGCAAGACGATTTAGACTTTTTTTTTTTAAATCTCTAGTATTTTGATTATCTTAGTCCGGATTGTAATAAGGCCTTCCTTCTGGTTATTATTTCATTATTGGTTACTAAGCTTTATATATATTTGACACGAAACATGGATTTAGTTATTTCAAACACCTTTCAAGTTTTTCTGAAATCAATTATTTTTTTTAAAATTAAGCTTCCGCAGTTAAAGAGAATTTTTCTAAAGTAACTATTAACACGTAACCAAGAAATAGCTTTTGAATACACCTCGTTCTAGAAACAAATACAAACTGGGATTTTACTTGAAGTTTCTTTTAGAAGGGTTTTCAATGAAAATAAGGTTTTCGATAAAACACTTCAATATGACACGCTGAATTTGGCCTTAACGTCCGGGTCAGGTTTAGGGTGTTACAATAAGCACGGGCATATTTTCATTTGATCACTTACCCTTTTGACGTATCATGTAATAAACATATTACCATTTAACTAATAGCTGGGCACTTGTCTAAGCATCAACAACAACACTTGTTAGCATACTTGAACATATTTCATATAAATTTAAGATTTATAAACTCATTTTATCAATATATCATACTTGAGGTTATTACTCATCACGGCTTACATACTTTCCATGTATCAGTATATTAAAGATAGCCACATATTTATATATCATGATACATATTATTCTCTTGCTATTTCTTCAAAAACATAAATCATTCATTAAACCAAAATTTCATGTATCGTTGTTTTTATAAGTTTTGCATATATTTATTCCGGGACAGTTCATAATCTTGAATATGCATAATTATCAGGTAAGTTTCACATACATATATTTTCCATGTCATATTTTAATATATCGAATAAATATCATTTTCGTATATTTCAAGTTCAATTTCATAATTATTTGTTTCGTGCTCGAATTATTCCATGTAGAGACTTTATTTATTAAATTATTCGAAATATCATCGTCATACAGATAATATTTTTAAAATATACGAATCTATAGTCATGGATGCATATATCCATCAATAAATTCCATGTACAAATATCATCATCTTATATTTCCATATATCCAGTATCATTATCATTTTCCATGTACTTCAGGTAGATTTATGTATCGAATCTTTTTATATGCGTATTCCTTCTTTGGTCAGGATTATTACCTACTGAATGTATCGGAATATCGATAGTTGAAATCATATAGTACACTTAAAGCATACAAATCCATAATCCATTAATTCATATTTACCTTTTTTAGCTATGTGTTTACCATATTCTATATTTATCCCGTTGAATTTCTCAGAATTTTGATGGATTTTCAGTAGTACACTCTTGGGGTACAATCTCATTAACCGTCAATTCATACAGGGGGTACACTTTTAGTGTACAATACCGGATTCATCAATTCATATATATGTGCGCACATTTCCATTTCAGAGAGCACACTCCCGAAAACCTCATTTCTTACAGCGGGATTACCAATCCAAGCTAAATCCCTTGCAACGACAATTACTCTAATGAGCTTGGATCTGAATTACCAGTCCAGGCTAAATTCAGACCCTAATTTGGATTACCCATTCGGGCTAAATCCATTTTCCACATATTCTTCGGAGGGCTATATAGGATCACCCATCCGGGCTAGATCATTTTCATACATATTCTTTGGGAGGGCTATATCAAGATAGGATCACCCGTCCGGACTAAATCCTTTTTACTGTCAATTCCTTTTCCAATGACCCATCGAATTCCATTCCATTCAACCGGGATTTATTTTTACTTTATACCGAGTATTATCAATATTTCATCAATTATCGTGAATTGAACATTCAAATCATATTTTCATCACATAACCACATATTTCAAGTATTTAAAAATACAATTCAAGTTACACGAACTTACCTTGTTGCTTGTTCGTGTTTATAATTTCATTAATCCATTATCTTTTCTTTTCCACATTCAAGTCTCATATTTGAGTCGTCCAGATCTTTATAAATAAATTTGATCATCATTTTCATTCATTTCATATTCTAATACATTCAATTAATGCTCTAGGCAAAATTACCATTTTACCCCTAAACTTTTAATTAATGACGATTTCATCGTTAGGCTTCGAAAACTAAAATTCCAGTAATTTAATCCTTGTTTCCCAACCATTATTCTCATATATATTGATAACAACCCATGAATTTTATGAATTACCAGAATTTTCCATAATTTCAACACTTTTCAATTTAATCCCTAAAACATGTTTTCCACGGTCCTGAGCCTAAAACATGCAAATTAGCGATGCTAGCTGAATATTCATACATATTTTCCTCCTCCTCCTCTCCATTCCACATCCTTAATTTATATAACATGCTTATACGTAACATTATTAATAATTTCATTATTTACTTATATGTATATTCAAAGCTGTCCATTTGAGTCATAGTCACTAAATTATTTATATCTTGAGCTACAGAATTTCAAATTAAGATCCGCTAATTTTTCCTAAAACTAGACTCACATATATTCTTATCATAAAATTTTCAGAATTTTTGGTTTAGCCAATAAGTATAGTTTATTCTTTAAAATTACCTCTGTTCTGGTGTCTGACAATTCTGACCCTTCTTCACTAAAAATTAATTATCTCCTTGTACGAGATTCAGATGATGTTCTTGTTTATTTTTCTTGAAAATTGACTCATTCAGGATTTCAAAAATATAAATTTAAGACTCTAATTATTTTTCTCCAATTTTTTATGATTTTCCAAATTCCAAACAGGGGAACCCGAAATCATTCTGACCTTGTCTCACAAAATTTATTATAACTCATAATTTACAGTTCCATTGCTTACACCATTATTCTATGAAAAACTAGACTCAATAAGATTTAATTTCATAATTTATACATCCTTTAATTCGATTTCTATAATTTTTTTATGATTTTTCAAAGTTATCCTACTGCTGCTGTCCAAAACAGTTTTAATACAAAAGATTGATTACCAAGTTTATAACACTCTTATTTCCTTTATCTACAATATTTCCCATCACTTTCTCTTATTTCCCTTCTTTGGAATATCAAGAGCATAGAACTATATATAACAAAACTCTACATTAACTTCATTTCCATACTTTTTCAATAATATCAAACTTAAAAATATATTGGAATCTTGATGTACTTACCTTGTCACATTGATTTCAATCTTTTACTTAATTTTCTCTCTCCTCCAGCTTCTATTTCTTGAATCTAACTTGATATTCTAACTCCCCATAGTCTCCTTAACATTTTTCTCTCTTGGTAGTTATGGAAATTCTTTTGATTTCTAGGTGAAAATGGTGAATTTTTTGTGGAAGGACCAAATTGTAAATAAAGCAAAATTTTCTTTCTTTCTCTCTTCCTCTCATGTTGGTGCATGGGAAAATTGTAGGATGGTGTGTTTTTTCCTTCCCTTCTTTCTTTCCACACACACACACATATATACTAAATAAAAAACTAAAAAAATAATAAATATCTTATTAAAATATTAATAAAATAATATTTATCTAATTAAATAATTATAAAATATCATCAATATCATCATTACTTTCTAGATTTCTCTCTCTTCCAATTGACCATTTTGCCCTTTGTGATATTTTAAAATTCAATCCTTGAGTCATCACTTAATTTGGTAAAATTACGATTTAGTCCCTCATAATTCTTCACTTATTCAATTTGGTCCTAATTTATCCATTTTTCTTAGTTTCTAGATCATTCCATCGTTAAAATATTTACACTATTAGTCCTTTAAAATTTCCATATTTACACTCTAACCCCTCAAATTTTGAATGTTTACTCTTGGGCCCCAAAACTTTTCTCACTTTTACAATTTAGTCATTTCTTGAATTAATACCTCATAATATACTTCCTAAATAGATTTTGTTGACATAGCTCAAAATTTCCCTTTTTATTTCTTTATTTCCTTACTTTATTATATCAATGATAGAAATTTTCGGGGTATTACAACAGTTCTGTTACAGGCTATATGAATGGATATGAACTAGCACACGAGTTACATGAATTAAATGGAAATGGTGTTACATGCTAAATTGAAGCATGAAATGGATGATTTATGTATATGGAACTTGTTTAATTAATGTGCTCATCCATGTTTATTGGTTATTATATGTGTTATACATGACTAACCTATTGGTGAATATATATGCTTAGGCATTTAACAAATTGATTGGACTATACCATGTTTACTTACCTAAATTGTGATTAAATGGTAAGTTTAATTCTATGTTATACGAGCTTATTAAGCTTTATAGCTTACTCTATTTTCTTTTCCGTGATTTATAGTGACTTGGAAGCTCGCTCGGATTGAAAGTCATCAGAGATCTCATCACACTATCCAGCTATCGTTTTGGTACTTTTGATGAAACTTGCACCTATTTTTTTTGAAATTTCGAATTAACCACACAGCCTAGCACACAGGCGTGTGACTTGGCCATGTGACATCAATTTGTTCATGAGTTGCAAGTCAGAGAGTTACATAGGTTAGGGACACAGGTGTGTGAACCCACACGGCCTGACCACACGGTGTGTCCCATACCACACGGGTGTGTGACTCTTAATAGTGAGAGAATTTTTGGGATTTTGTGAAAAATTCCCTGAGATCTCGATTTGGTCCCGAACCGATTCTAATGCATGTTTTGGGCCTGGAGGACCCTACTAAGGGATGTTATGACTAATCTCGGAAAATGAATAGTGTTCGACTCGATTTATTTGAAAGTGTTCTGTAAACCCCGATAATGCCTCGAAACCCTAGTCCGGCGACGGATACAGGTTAGGAGTGTTACATTTGAACTTGGTGAATTTGGTTGTATGGCATGTATAGGCATTATAGTTATTGGAACTATAACACTCCTTACCCGTATCCGACGCTAGAACAGGATACGAGGCGTTACCTTACTAAAACGCATGTAATTATCCAATCTCAAACCACTGAAATATGTCCCAATTTAAAACTTTTCAAACATGACTCTTCGGTCCTTCATATGGGCCTATGAGGCCTAAAACATGGTTTTGAAACAATCGAGGACCATTTTGGGCACTTAGAAAACTTTTAAGAAATTTTACTAAAACAGGGCACACGCTTGTGTGGAAGGGCAACACACCCGTATGGCCTTAAGACATGGCCGTGCTAATGGCCCGTGTACCCCATACGACTTAAGCAATCTAAGGACACGCCTGTGCCCCTAGTCCGTGTAGATTTATTTTCTAATATTGAACCTACAGGGGTTTTCTCACGGCCTGACACATGCCCGTGTGCCCAACCCGTGTCCCTCACATGGCCATGACATGCCTGTGTCGCAGCCCGTGTGTAACAACCTTAACATTCTGTTTCTGACGTCAGCAGACACACAGCCATGGCACATGCCCGTGTCACTCACACGGCCATGACACGCCCGTGTCTCAACTCGTGTGATAAAACCTGGGTATTCTGTTTCTGACGTCAGCAAACACACGACCGTGACACATGCGCGTGTCTCGGTCGTGTCCCTCACACGGTTGAGACACACGGCTGTGTCTTATGTCCGTGTGGAACACTGATGGGCGTTTAATTCTATCCATGCAAGGTGCAGGGGACACACGGCCTAGTCACACGCCCGTGGGCTGGTCGTGTGTCACACACGGCCTAGGCACACACCCGTGTGCCTACCCATGTGGACAAAAATAGGCTACTTACCAAGCCTCTTTGCCACCCTGAAACAAGACCAATTGCAACCCAACACTTTCATATCAGGATTCTGCATTGATATGCATCTAAATGACCACAACTATGCCTTTATCCAACAACCACAATTCACATTATGTGCATGCACAATTTACCCTAAACAACCATCCACAAACTTCCATGAACTCATTCTCATTTCATTAAAAATGACTGTAACAATTTTGGCCAATTCCAATGACCATTTACAAAATGAACTTTATAAATAATTGGCCAACACAATTGGCTAACTAGAGTATCTTATGCAAAAATGACCGTACAACCTATACATGCCATTACTCAAAATACAAAACATAACTATATCGAGTGCTTCAGTTGATAGTGTGTACGGTGCCTCCGATGTCCTTGGATCCTCGAATTACTTTGGTGGCACTATAAGAAAATGGAAAGAAGAGGGGTAAGCATAAAGCTTAGTAAGTCATAGGCAAATAAATAACAACAATATTACCATTCTAAGTCATATTCTTAACACGCCATGACTCATGTATGATACAAAGAATAACCATAACAGGACTTACTCGTTTCCAACCTTTACTAATCATACAATATAATGGTGAGCTCACAATTCATACAATTCATTAGGTACCTATAACACTCGTAAAAATCATCATAACATCTCTCAAACTTAACATTTACTAAGATTTCTCGTTGAACTATTTAAGATACGAAAGGATATTCAATGAGCCTTCAACATAGGGTGTCGAGCCGATGCCATGTCCCAGACATGGTTTTACACTGACTCTCAATGTATCGAGGCTGATGTCATGTCCCAGACAAGTCTTACACTGGGCCTCATCTATCGGTGTCAATGCCATGTCCCAGGCAGGTCTTACACTGACACACAACAAGCTGACGCCATGTCCCAGACAGGTCTTACACTAGCTTGTACATCTCGAGGTTGATGCATGTCCCAGACATGTCTTACACTAACTCTGTGACAGCCCTAATTTCGACCCTAATCGGGAAGTGGTTTCGAGACCGCTAAACCGAGTCCTTAAAATAGTTAATATTAATTTTCAATGCTTAAATTATGTGTTAAATGCTTGTGTGGAAGTTGTGGACTTGAATTTGAATAATTTAATAGGGATTTATTAATAGGGGTTTAGTTGAAAAACTTAGAAATTTTGTTAGGCAAATTAGAAAGGGCCAAATTAAGTAAGGTTCATAATAAGTGTCTTTGCATGTCAAATTGCCCATTTCCACCTTAGTGGACGGTAATGATGATGTTATAATATTATTTTATATATTGTTTGTGTGATAATAAATTATATTGACTTATCTTAATATCAAAAGAAAATTGAGAAAATAAAATTACCTTATTTTCACCTTTCATTGCCGATTGTGAATAAAGAAAAGAGAGTAGGAGTTTAAGAGAGATTCGGCCATTGTAGTCCCAAATTGAGATCAAGATCAAAGAGGAACCCTCTCGGACAAGGGAAAAGCGAAGGTCGTGGAATAGCCAAACCGTGCACTACTCAGGAAAATACGAGGTAAGTCCATGAGAAACGAACCTTTATTTAGGATAAGGTGAAGTTATAATGCATTGTATAATCTGTGAGCTCATGGAAAAGGGACATGATCGAATGTGAATTTTTGGAAATAAACGTGTGGGTAATTGTTGGAAGCCGAATGCTAACATTAAATATTAATGTGTCTAGGGTGAAATTGTGTTCTTTGTTTACAATTAAACGAACTGTATGGAGTATGATTGATATTATGCCGAAAGTGTGTGTCTGTATCTGGGTGGTTATTGAAAGATGACATGAAAGATATAATGATATGTACGAGTACAAATTTCTTAAATAAAGCCGAGCTTAGTCTCGAAGGGCTTTCGAGCCAGAGTTAAAGCTGAGCTTAGTCTCGAAGGGCTTTCGAGCCAGAGTTAAAGCCGAGCTTAGTCTCGAAGGGCTTTCGAGCCAGAGTTAAAGCCGAGCTTAGTCTCGAAGGGCTTTCGAGCCAGAGTTAAAGCCGAGCTTAGTCTCGAAGGGCTTTCGAGCCAGAGTTAAAGTCGAGCTTAGTCTAGAAGGGCTTAAAGCCAGTGATAAAATTCGGGTTTGGCCTTGAAGACCATTCGTGGTGGAAATTGGATATGGGTCAGATGTATAAACTCACCTATAAGTAATATTGTCTTAGTTATAACAAATGCGCCATCTAATGTAAGGAAGGCAGGTATGCATACTATACTCTTAATGGTTTAGAATATCATTAAGATTGATTTATTCGAGTCTGGTAAGGATCTGTGAACTATCGTTTGATATCATTTGTATGTTTAAGAAATCTGATGTTGAATTACGTATACATATATGTGTGCTCGATTGATTATGCAAAGAAGAAAATCGAAATACTCGTCTATGAAAGAATGACTTTGATTGCCTTGCATTTTTCTTTTGAGACATGCTTGCGAGTAAATGGTAACATGTTAGACTCATATTCGGCCAAAGGAGGATTTAAACATGAGTTGATAATATTATGCCTTTCATTTATTTTGATTGAGTTATTTAAGTACTTACTAAGCAGTATTTGCTTACTCCGTTATCTCTGCTCTCGATTTTGTAGATTTTGTTCGTCAGCTACGGTCTCGGGAATCACAAACTCGAAGTCATCTTTACTATCAAAGCCTCATTCGGTACCTAATTTGCTAAACTATAGTGAATGGCATGTATAGGCTTAATTTTTCCCCTTTTGAAACAAATTATATTTTGGTTATGTAAATATTAATGCCATGCGAAGGTGGCTGGTTCTTGCAATTAGTAAAGTCCTATAAATGAATCAATGTTTGTGATATGATCTAGTTAGATGACATATTCGGTTAAGGTATATATATATATAAGTATATGTGCTGATTTGGTGGTTGTAATATGCATGATTGTAAGCAAAATTAGTAGTATGTCATACCTTGTTTTCGGTGGATGAGCATTTGCCCAATAGTGACAATTTTACATTTATGTTTAGTAAAGGTCTTCTTTTAGTATCATGTGGCGTTACAGAGAATTGGTCTGGTGATGCCTCTTGACTCTTCTGTGATGGGACCGGGTCTAGGGGTGTTACATTTTATTGGTATCAGAGCTACGGTTTAGTCGATTCTAGGACTAACGTAGCGCGTGTGAGTCTAGCTATACATGTCATTTAGTGTCATTTTGATAGTGAGATGACTTCTGATATCTGAAATGTGATTTTTGATATAGAATGGATCCCGAACCTGACCGAACCGTAGCGGACGATGTTGAGAGTGTAGCTCCTGCTCCCGTGCAAGGGACAGCGCCACCCGACTCTCAGCCAAATATTGGTCATCAAGATGATGATATTAGACCAGCTTTCTATGCAATGATGAGTGACTGGTTCGCTCAATTCGCTAGAACAAATCCGGCTGCTCCGCAACCTCCGCCCCCGAATACTCCGTTTCTGACTTTCACGACTCCTCATGTGACCGATCCAGTGAGATCGAGTAGGCCCCCTGTTGACAAAATTAGAAAATATGGGGCCGAAGAATTCCGGGCTACCCCTAGTGACGATGCTGAGCGAGCCGAGTTTTGGCTCGACAATACCATCCGAGTGTTCGATGAATTGTCCTGCACACCCGAGGAGTGTCTTAAATGTGCGGTGTCTCTGTTACGTGACGCTGCCTACTACTGGTGGAATACTCTGGTTTCTATTGTTCCAAAGGAACGGGTCACCTGGGAATTCTTCCAAACCGAATTCCGTAAGAAATATATTAGCCAGAGATTCATCGATCAAAAACGGAAGGAATTTCTAGAACTCAAACAAGGTCAGATGTCAGTGACTGAGTACGAGAGAGAATTTGTGCGACTTAGCCGTTATGCTCGAGAATGTGTATCCTCCGAGGCTATTATGTGTAAGTGTTTTGAAGACGGATTAAACGAAGATATCAGGCTGCTTGTGGGAATTTTGGAAATTAAGGAGTTTGTCATGTTAGTCGAGCGAGCTTGTAAAGCTGAAGAGCTCAGTAATGAAAAAAGAAAAGCCGAAGATGGAAATAGAGAGTTCCGTAAGAGATCGGCGGGAAAGTCTGTTCAGCAATTGTCCAAAAAGACTAGAGATGATTCAGGCCGATCAAAATATACATCGGTTTTTTCTAAACGAGAACACCATCGAACTCCCACGGGTTCGAGAACTACTTCTATTGCCAGTGTTGGGAATGAACGTCGGGATAGATTGGATTGTAATTATTGTGGTAAATGGCACCCGGGGAGCTGTAGGCATCGTGACCGCTCTTGTTTCAGATGTGGATCTGCTGACCATTTTATTAAAGATTGTCCAAGAAATGATGAACGCACTCCCGATGCGACTCAGAGAGCTAGCGGCACAGCTTCGCGGGGTAGACCACCGCGACGGGGTGGAAATATTAGCGGTAGTCAGAGAGGGACTAGAGATACTACAATCAGATCCGAGGCTCGAGCACCGGCCAGAGCATATGCTATTCGTGCCCGCGAGGAAGCTTCTTCTCCGGATGTTATTACTGGTACTTTCACCCTCTTTAATACTGATGTTATTACTCTAATTGATCTTGGTTCGACCCATTCATATGTGTGTGAAACTTTAGCCTCCAGTAAGACTCTTCCTGTTGAGTCTACTGAATTTGTAATTCGAGTGTCGAACCCTTTGGGCCGTTGTGTGCTGGTTGATAAAGTATGCAAGAAATGTCCGTTAATGGTTCGAGATTTTTGTTTTCCTGCTGACTTGATGCTTCTACCATTCGACGAATTTGACATTATTCTCGGAATAGACTGGTTGACCGTTCATGACGCGATAGTAAATTGTAAACGGAAAACTATCGATTTGCGATGTTCGAATAATGAAATAATCCGAATCGAGTCCATTGATCTAAGTGGGCCACCTGCAATAATTACAACCATGTCAGCTCAGAAATACGTGAGGAAAGGTTATGAAGCATATTTGGCCTATGTGCTAGATAACAAAGGTTCCGACCGAGAACTTGGGAAGGTGCTCGTAGTCTGCGAGTTTTCAGATGTCTTTCCCGAAGAATTGCCGGGATTGCCGCCTGTAAGAGAGGTCGAGTTCGGTATAGAATTGATCCCAGGCACGACGCCGATTTCGATTGCCCCGTATCGTATGGCACCTACCGAACTAAAGGAATTAAAATCTCAGCTGCAAGAGCTGACAGATAGAGGCTTTGCGCGACCTAGTTTTTCGCCTTGGGGTGCACCGGTTTTGTTCGTGAAAAAAGAAAGACGGGACTATGAGAATGTGCATCGATTATCGACAGCTGAATAAAGCCACGGTAAAGAATAAGTATCCGTTGCCCCGAATTGATGACTTGTTCGATCAGTTGAGAGGAGCCTCAGTATTTTCGAAGATTGACTTGCGATCTGGCTATTATCAGTTGAGAGTTAGAGATTCTGATGTACCAAAGACGGCATTCAGAACGAGATACGGTCACTATGAGTTTTTAGTAATGCTATTTGGACTCACCAATGCCCCCGCAGTATTCATGGATTTGATGAATCGGGTATTTAGGCCGTTTTTGGACCGCTTCGTAGTAGTGTTCATCGATGATATTTTGATCTATTCTCGTGATGAGTCAGAGCATACCGAGCATTTGAGGCTGGTACTTCAGACTTTGCGGGATAACCAATTGTACGCGAAGTTCAGTAAATGCGAATTTTGGTTGCATGAAGTCGGTTTCTTGGGCCATATTGTATCTGCATCGGGTATTCGAGTTGATCCGAACAAAATTTCAGCTATTCTTGACTGGAAACCTCCTAAAAATATTACTGAAATTCGAAGCTTTTTGGGACTTGCCGGTTATTACCGACGATTTGTCAAAGGTTTTTCAATGATTGCAACTCCACTGACAAGGTTGCTACAAAAAGAGGTCAAGTTCGAGTGGTCGGATAAGTGTCAGCAAAGTTTTGACCTTCTGAAAACTCTTTTAACTGAAGCTCCGGTGTTAGTTCAACCGGAAACCGGTAAGGAATTTGTAGTTTATAGTGATGCATCTTTGAATGGTTTAGGCTGCGTTTTGATGCAAGAAGGCCGGGTTATTGCTTATGCTTCGAGGCAGTTGAAGCCTCACGAGTGAAATTATCCGACGCATGACCTTGAATTAGCCGCCATTGTTTTTGCTTTGAAAATTTGGCGACACTATCTGTTCGGTGAAAAATGTCACATCTTCTCCGATCACAAAAGTCTCAAGTACTTAATGTCTCAAAAAGACTTGAATTTGAGACAAAGGCGGTGGCTAGAATTGCTAAAAGATTACGAGCTTGTTATTGATTATCACCCGGGGAAAGCTAATGTAGTTGCAGACGCTCTTAGCCGAAAATCCTTATTTTCCATGCGTGCTATGAATGTGAAACTGATGATGTCAGTAGATGAAGTGTTGATTGCCGAATTGGTAGCAAGACCTGTGCTACTTCAACAGATTTGTGAGGCGCAGAAAGCCGATGAGGACTTAGTTGCTAAACGAGTTCAGTGTGAGTCGAATGTGAATTCAGAATTTCGGGTCGACGAAAATGATTGCTTGAGATTTAAAGACCGATTGTGTGTTCCGAAGAAGTCTGAACTAGTTTCGATGATTTTGAATGAAGTTCATAGTAGCCGAATGTCGGTCCATCCGGGCAGTACAAAAATGTATAACGATTTGAAGCGACAGTATTGGTGGCACGGCATGAAACGAGACATCTCTGATTTTGTATCTAAATGCTTAGTATGTCAGCAAGTAAAGGCGGAACATCAGGTGCCGTCGGGATTACTTCAGCCGATCTTGATACCAGAGTGGAAATGGGATCGCGTTACAATGGACTTTGTGTCGGGTTTACCGTTGACGCCGAGCAAAAAGGACTCTATTTGGGTTGTTGTTGATCGATTAACGAAATCAGCCCATTTCATCCCGGTTCGCACTGACTTTTCGCTTGATAAGTTAGCGGAATTATATGTCTCTCAGATTGTGTGATTACATGGGGTGCCGACTTCTATTGTTTCTGATCGAGACCCTCGATTTACCTCTAGATTTTAGAGAAAGCTGCAAGAAGCTTTGGGTACTAAACTTCATTTCAGCACTGCTTTTCATCCGCAAACAGACGGTCAATCTGAACGGATTATTCAGATACTCGAGGACATGTTGAGATGTTGCATCCTCGAGTTTAGTGGTTCGTGGGAGAAATGCTTACCCCTAGTTGAATTCGCTTATAATAACAGCTTCTAGTCGAGTATTCAGATGGCGCCCTATGAAGCTCTTTACGGTCGAAAATGCCGTACACCTCTGTTTTGGACCGAACTTAGTGAAGATAAGATTCTCGGAGTCGATTTAGTCAGAGAAGCGAAGCAGAAAGTGGAGATAATTCGCGACAGTTTGAGAATGGCATCCGATCGTCAGAAATCATACGCGGACTTAAAACGAAAAGACATCGAGTATCAAGTAGGTGATAAAGTGTTTTTGAAAGTTTCACCATGGAAAAAGATACTCCGTTTTGGCCGCAAAGGCAAGTTGAGTCCGCGATTCATTGGACCATACGAGATTTCAGAACGGATTGGGCCGGTTGCTTATAGACTGACCTTGCCCCCTGATCTTGACAAGATCCACAATGTATTTCATGTATCGATGCTTCGACGTTATAGATCCGATCCTTTGCATGTGATTAATCCGTCGGAAGTCGAAATTCGACCGGATTTGAGTTATGAAGAAGAACCTATCCATATTCTAGATCGAGAAGTTAAAAAATTACGAAATAAAAAGGTTCCTTTAGTAAAAGTGTTGTGGCTAAAGCATGGGATCGAAGAAGCGACTTGGGAATCCGAGGATGTTATGAAGGAGCGATATCCCAACTTATTTTCGGGTAAGATTTTCGGGGACGAAAATCCCTAAAGAGGGGGAGAGTTGTGACAGCCCTAATTCCGACCCTAGTCGGGAAGTGGTTTCGAGACCGCTAAACCGAGTCCTTAAAATAGTTAATATTAATTTTCAATGCTTAAATTATGTGTTAAATGCTTGTGTGGAAGTTGTGGACTTGAATTTGAATAATTCAATAGGGATTTATTAATAGGGGTTTAGTTGAAAAACTTAGAAATTTTGTTAGGCAAATTAGAAAGGGCCAAATTAAGTAAGGTTCATAATAAGTGTCTTTGCATGTCAAATTGCCCATTTCCACCTTAGTGGACGGTAATGATGATGTTATAATATTATTTTATATATTGTTTGTGTGATAATAAATTATATTGACTTATCTTAATATCAAAAGAAAATTGAGAAAATAAAATTACCTTATTTTCACCTTTCATTGCCGATTGTGAATAAAGAAAAGAGAGTAGGAGTTTAAGAGAGATTCGGCCATTGTAGTCCCAAATTGAGATCAAGATCAAAGAGGAACACTCTCGGACAAGGGAAAAGCGAAGGTCGTGGAATAGCCAAACCGTGCACTACTCAGGAAAATACGAGGTAAGTCCATGAGAAACGAACCTTTATTTAGGATAAGGTGAAGTTATAATGCATTGTATAATCTGTGAGCTCGTGGAAAAGGGACATGATCGAATGTGAATTTTTGGAAATAAACGTGTGGGTAATTGTTGGAAGCCGAATGCTAACATTAAATATTAATGTGTCTAGGGTGAAATTGTGTTCTTTGTTTACAATTAAACGAACTGTATGGAGTATGATTGATATTATGCCGAAAGTGTGTGTCTGTATCTGGGTGGTTATTGAAAGATGACATGAAAGATATAATGATATGTACGAGTACAAATTTCTTAAATAAAGCCGAGCTTAGTCTCGAAGGGCTTTCGAGCCAGAGTTAAAGCCGAGCTTAGTCTCGAAGGGCTTTCGAGCCAGAGTTAAAGCTGAGCTTAGTCTCGAAGGGCTTTCGAGCCAGAGTTAAAGCCGAGCTTAGTCTCGAAGGGCTTTCGAGCCAGAGTTAAAGCCGAGCTTAGTCTCGAAGGGCTTTCGAGCCAGAGTTAAAGCCGAGCTTAGTCTCGAAGGGCTTTCGAGCCAGAGTTAAAGTCGAGCTTAGTCTAGAAGGGCTTAAAGCTAGTGATAAAATTCGGGTTTGGCCTTGAAGACCATTCGTGGTGGAAATTGGATATGGGTCAGATGTATAAACTCACCTATAAGTAATATTGTCTTAGTTATAACAAATGCGCCATCTAATGTAAGGAAGGCAGGTATGCATACTATACTCTTAATGGTTTAGAATATCATTAAGATTGATTTATTCGAGTCTGGTAAGGATCTGTGAACTATCGTTTGATATCATTTGTATGTTTAAGAAATCTGATGTTGAATTACGTATACATATATGTGTGCTCGATTGATTATGCAAAGAAGAAAATCGAAATACTCGTCTATGAAAGAATGACTTTGATTGCCTTGCATTTTTCTTTTGAGACATGCTTGCGAGTAAATGGTAACATGTTAGACTCATATTCGGCCAAAGGAGGATTTAAACATGAGTTGATAATATTATGCCTTTCATTTATTTTGATTGAGTTATTTAAGTACTTACTAAGCAGTATTTGCTTACTCCGTTATCTCTGCTCTCGATTTTGTAGATTTTGTTCGTCAGCTACGGTCTCGGGAATCACAAACTCGAAGTCATCTTTACTATCAAAGCCTCATTCGGTACCTAATTTGCTAAACTATAGTGAATGGCATGTATAGGCTTAATTTTTCCCCTTTTGAAACAAATTATATTTTGGTTATGTAAATATTAATGCCATGCGAAGGTGGCTGGTTCTTGCAATTAGTAAAGTCCTATAAATGAATCAATGTTTGTGATATGATCTAGTTAGATGACATATTCGGTTAAGGTATATATATATATAAGTATATGTGCTGATTTGGTGGTTGTAATATGCATGATTGTAAGCAAAATTAGTAGTATGTCATACCTTGTTTTCGGTGGATGAGCATTTGCCCAATAGTGACAATTTTACATTTATGTTTAGTAAAGGTCTTCTTTTAGTATCATGTGGCGTTACAGAGAATTGGTCTGGTGATGCCTCTTGACTCTTCTGTGATGGGACCGGGTCTAGGGGTGTTACATTTTATTGGTATCAGAGCTACGGTTTAGTCGATTCTAGGACTAACGTAGCGCGTGTGAGTCTAGCTATACATGTCATTTAGTGTCATTTTGATAGTGAGATGACTTCTGATATCTGAAATGTGATTTTTGATATAGAATGGATCCCGAACCTGACCGAACCGTAGCGGACGATGTTGAGAGTGTAGCTCCTGCTCCCGTGCAAGGGACAGCGCCACCCGACTCTCAGCCAAATATTGGTCATCAAGATGATGATATTAGACCAGCTTTCTATGCAATGATGAGTGACTGGTTCGCTCAATTCGCTAGAACAAATCCGGCTGCTCCGCAACCTCCGCCCCCGAATACTCCGTTTCTGACTTTCACGACTCCTCATGTGACCGATCCAGTGAGATCGAGTAGGCCCCCTGTTGACAAAATTAGAAAATATGGGGCCGAAGAATTCCGGGCTACCCCTAGTGACGATGCTGAGCGAGCCGAGTTTTGGCTCGACAATACCATCCGAGTGTTCGATGAATTGTCCTGCACACCCGAGGAGTGTCTTAAATGTGCGGTGTCTCTGTTACGTGACGCTGCCTACTACTGGTGGAATACTCTGGTTTCTATTGTTCCAAAGGAACGGGTCACCTGGGAATTCTTCCAAACCGAATTCCGTAAGAAATATATTAGCCAGAGATTCATCGATCAAAAACGGAAGGAATTTCTAGAACTCAAACAAGGTCAGATGTCAGTGACTGAGTACGAGAGAGAATTTGTGCGACTTAGCCGTTATGCTCGAGAATGTGTATCCTCCGAGGCTATTATGTGTAAGTGTTTTGAAGACGGATTAAACGAAGATATCAGGCTGCTTGTGGGAATTTTGGAAATTAAGGAGTTTGTCATGTTAGTCGAGCGAGCTTGTAAAGCTGAAGAGCTCAGTAATGAAAAAAGAAAAGCCGAAGATGGAAATAGAGAGTTCCGTAAGAGATCGGCGGGAAAGTCTGTTCAGCAATTGTCCAAAAAGACTAGAGATGATTCAGGCCGATCAAAATATACATCGGTTTTTTCTAAACGAGAACACCATCGAACTCCCACGGGTTCGAGAACTACTTCTATTGCCAGTGTTGGGAATGAACGTCGGGATAGATTGGATTGTAATTATTGTGGTAAATGGCACCCGGGGAGCTGTAGGCATCGTGACCGCTCTTGTTTCAGATGTGGATCTGCTGACCATTTTATTAAAGATTGTCCAAGAAATGATGAACGCACTCCCGATGCGACTCAGAGAGCTAGCGGCACAGCTTCGCGGGGTAGACCACCGCGACGGGGTGGAAATATTAGCGGTAGTCAGAGAGGGACTAGAGATACTACAATCAGATCCGAGGCTCGAGCACCGGCCAGAGCATATGCTATTCGTGCCCGCGAGGAAGCTTCTTCTCCGGATGTTATTACTGGTACTTTCACCCTCTTTAATACTGATGTTATTACTCTAATTGATCTTGGTTCGACCCATTCATATGTGTGTGAAACTTTAGCCTCCAGTAAGACTCTTCCTGTTGAGTCTACTGAATTTGTAATTCGAGTGTCGAACCCTTTGGGCCGTTGTGTGCTGGTTGATAAAGTATGCAAGAAATGTCCGTTAATGGTTCGAGATTTTTGTTTTCCTGCTGACTTGATGCTTCTACCATTCGACGAATTTGACATTATTCTCGGAATAGACTGGTTGACCGTTCATGACGCGATAGTAAATTGTAAACGGAAAACTATCGATTTGCGATGTTCGAATAATGAAATAATCCGAATCGAGTCCATTGATCTAAGTGGGCCACCTGCAATAATTACAACCATGTCAGCTCAGAAATACGTGAGGAAAGGTTATGAAGCATATTTGGCCTATGTGCTAGATAACAAAGGTTCCGACCGAGAACTTGGGAAGGTGCTCGTAGTCTGCGAGTTTTCAGATGTCTTTCCCGAAGAATTGCCGGGATTGCCGCCTGTAAGAGAGGTCGAGTTCGGTATAGAATTGATCCCAGGCACGACGCCGATTTCGATTGCCCCGTATCGTATGGCACCTACCGAACTAAAGGAATTAAAATCTCAGCTGCAAGAGCTGACAGATAGAGGCTTTGCGCGACCTAGTTTTTCGCCTTGGGGTGCACCGGTTTTGTTCGTGAAAAAAGAAAGACGGGACTATGAGAATGTGCATCGATTATCGACAGCTGAATAAAGCCACGGTAAAGAATAAGTATCCGTTGCCCCGAATTGATGACTTGTTCGATCAGTTGAGAGGAGCCTCAGTATTTTCGAAGATTGACTTGCGATCTGGCTATTATCAGTTGAGAGTTAGAGATTCTGATGTACCAAAGACGGCATTCAGAACGAGATACGGTCACTATGAGTTTTTAGTAATGCTATTTGGACTCACCAATGCCCCCGCAGTATTCATGGATTTGATGAATCGGGTATTTAGGCCGTTTTTGGACCGCTTCGTAGTAGTGTTCATCGATGATATTTTGATCTATTCTCGTGATGAGTCAGAGCATACCGAGCATTTGAGGCTGGTACTTCAGACTTTGCGGGATAACCAATTGTACGCGAAGTTCAGTAAATGCGAATTTTGGTTGCATGAAGTCGGTTTCTTGGGCCATATTGTATCTGCATCGGGTATTCGAGTTGATCCGAACAAAATTTCAGCTATTCTTGACTGGAAACCTCCTAAAAATATTACTGAAATTCGAAGCTTTTTGGGACTTGCCGGTTATTACCGACGATTTGTCAAAGGTTTTTCAATGATTGCAACTCCACTGACAAGGTTGCTACAAAAAGAGGTCAAGTTCGAGTGGTCGGATAAGTGTCAGCAAAGTTTTGACCTTCTGAAAACTCTTTTAACTGAAGCTCCGGTGTTAGTTCAACCGGAAACCGGTAAGGAATTTGTAGTTTATAGTGATGCATCTTTGAATGGTTTAGGCTGCGTTTTGATGCAAGAAGGCCGGGTTATTGCTTATGCTTCGAGGCAGTTGAAGCCTCACGAGTGAAATTATCCGACGCATGACCTTGAATTAGCCGCCATTGTTTTTGCTTTGAAAATTTGGCGACACTATCTGTTCGGTGAAAAATGTCACATCTTCTCCGATCACAAAAGTCTCAAGTACTTAATGTCTCAAAAAGACTTGAATTTGAGACAAAGGCGGTGGCTAGAATTGCTAAAAGATTACGAGCTTGTTATTGATTATCACCCGGGGAAAGCTAATGTAGTTGCAGACGCTCTTAGCCGAAAATCCTTATTTTCCATGCGTGCTATGAATGTGAAACTGATGATGTCAGTAGATGAAGTGTTGATTGCCGAATTGGTAGCAAGACCTGTGCTACTTCAACAGATTTGTGAGGCGCAGAAAGCCGATGAGGACTTAGTTGCTAAACGAGTTCAGTGTGAGTCGAATGTGAATTCAGAATTTCGGGTCGACGAAAATGATTGCTTGAGATTTAAAGACCGATTGTGTGTTCCGAAGAAGTCTGAACTAGTTTCGATGATTTTGAATGAAGTTCATAGTAGCCGAATGTCGGTCCATCCGGGCAGTACAAAAATGTATAACGATTTGAAGCGACAGTATTGGTGGCACGGCATGAAACGAGACATCTCTGATTTTGTATCTAAATGCTTAGTATGTCAGCAAGTAAAGGCGGAACATCAGGTGCCGTCGGGATTACTTCAGCCGATCTTGATACCAGAGTGGAAATGGGATCGCGTTACAATGGACTTTGTGTCGGGTTTACCGTTGACGCCGAGCAAAAAGGACTCTATTTGGGTTGTTGTTGATCGATTAACGAAATCAGCCCATTTCATCCCGGTTCGCACTGACTTTTCGCTTGATAAGTTAGCGGAATTATATGTCTCTCAGATTGTGTGATTACATGGGGTGCCGACTTCTATTGTTTCTGATCGAGACCCTCGATTTACCTCTAGATTTTAGAGAAAGCTGCAAGAAGCTTTGGGTACTAAACTTCATTTCAGCACTGCTTTTCATCCGCAAACAGACGGTCAATCTGAACGGATTATTCAGATACTCGAGGACATGTTGAGATGTTGCATCCTCGAGTTTAGTGGTTCGTGGGAGAAATGCTTACCCCTAGTTGAATTCGCTTATAATAACAGCTTCTAGTCGAGTATTCAGATGGCGCCCTATGAAGCTCTTTACGGTCGAAAATGCCGTACACCTCTGTTTTGGACCGAACTTAGTGAAGATAAGATTCTCGGAGTCGATTTAGTCAGAGAAGCGAAGCAGAAAGTGGAGATAATTCGCGACAGTTTGAGAATGGCATCCGATCGTCAGAAATCATACGCGGACTTAAAACGAAAAGACATCGAGTATCAAGTAGGTGATAAAGTGTTTTTGAAAGTTTCACCATGGAAAAAGATACTCCGTTTTGGCCGCAAAGGCAAGTTGAGTCCGCGATTCATTGGACCATACGAGATTTCAGAACGGATTGGGCCGGTTGCTTATAGACTGACCTTGCCCCCTGATCTTGACAAGATCCACAATGTATTTCATGTATCGATGCTTCGACGTTATAGATCCGATCCTTTGCATGTGATTAATCCGTCGGAAGTCGAAATTCGACCGGATTTGAGTTATGAAGAAGAACCTATCCATATTCTAGATCGAGAAGTTAAAAAATTACGAAATAAAAAGGTTCCTTTAGTAAAAGTGTTGTGGCTAAAGCATGGGATCGAAGAAGCGACTTGGGAATCCGAGGATGTTATGAAGGAGCGATATCCCAACTTATTTTCGGGTAAGATTTTCGGGGACGAAAATCCCTAAAGAGGGGGAGAGTTGTGACAGCCCTAATTCCGACCCTAGTCGGGAAGTGGTTTCGAGACCGCTAAACCGAGTCCTTAAAATAGTTAATATTAATTTTCAATGCTTAAATTATGTGTTAAATGCTTGTGTGGAAGTTGTGGACTTGAATTTGAATAATTCAATAGGGATTTATTAATAGGGGTTTAGTTGAAAAACTTAGAAATTTTGTTAGGCAAATTAGAAAGGGCCAAATTAAGTAAGGTTCATAATAAGTGTCTTTGCATGTCAAATTGCCCATTTCCACCTTAGTGGACGGTAATGATGATGTTATAATATTATTTTATATATTGTTTGTGTGATAATAAATTATATTGACTTATCTTAATATCAAAAGAAAATTGAGAAAATAAAATTACCTTATTTTCACCTTTCATTGCCGATTGTGAATAAAGAAAAGAGAGTAGGAGTTTAAGAGAGATTCGGCCATTGTAGTCCCAAATTGAGATCAAGATCAAAGAGGAACACTCTCGGACAAGGGAAAAGCGAAGGTCGTGGAATAGCCAAACCGTGCACTACTCAGGAAAATACGAGGTAAGTCCATGAGAAACGAACCTTTATTTAGGATAAGGTGAAGTTATAATGCATTGTATAATCTGTGAGCTCGTGGAAAAGGGACATGATCGAATGTGAATTTTTGGAAATAAACGTGTGGGTAATTGTTGGAAGCCGAATGCTAACATTAAATATTAATGTGTCTAGGGTGAAATTGTGTTCTTTGTTTACAATTAAACGAACTGTATGGAGTATGATTGATATTATGCCGAAAGTGTGTGTCTGTATCTGGGTGGTTATTGAAAGATGACATGAAAGATATAATGATATGTACGAGTACAAATTTCTTAAATAAAGCCGAGCTTAGTCTCGAAGGGCTTTCGAGCCAGAGTTAAAGCCGAGCTTAGTCTCAAAGGGCTTTCGAGCCAGAGTTAAAGCTGAGCTTAGTCTCGAAGGGCTTTCGAGCCAGAGTTAAAGCCGAGCTTAGTCTCGAAGGGCTTTCGAGCCAGAGTTAAAGCCGAGCTTAGTCTCGAAGGGCTTTCGAGCCAGAGTTAAAGCCGAGCTTAGTCTCGAAGGGCTTTCGAGCCAGAGTTAAAGTCGAGCTTAGTCTAGAAGGGCTTAAAGCCAGTGATAAAATTCGGGTTTGGCCTTGAAGACCATTCGTGGTGGAAATTGGATATGGGTCAGATGTATAAACTCACCTATAAGTAATATTGTCTTAGTTATAACAAATGCGCCATCTAATGTAAGGAAGGCAGGTATGCATACTATACTCTTAATGGTTTAGAATATCATTAAGATTGATTTATTCGAGTCTGGTAAGGATCTGTGAACTATCGTTTGATATCATTTGTATGTTTAAGAAATCTGATGTTGAATTACGTATACATATATGTGTGCTCGATTGATTATGCAAAGAAGAAAATCGAAATACTCGTCTATGAAAGAATGACTTTGATTGCCTTGCATTTTTCTTTTGAGACATGCTTGCGAGTAAATGGTAACATGTTAGACTCATATTCGGCCAAAGGAGGATTTAAACATGAGTTGATAATATTATGCCTTTCATTTATTTTGATTGAGTTATTTAAGTACTTACTAAGCAGTATTTGCTTACTCCGTTATCTCTGCTCTCGATTTTGTAGATTTTGTTCGTCAGCTACGGTCTCGGGAATCACAAACTCGAAGTCATCTTTACTATCAAAGCCTCATTCGGTACCTAATTTGCTAAACTATAGTGAATGGCATGTATAGGCTTAATTTTTCCCCTTTTGAAACAAATTATATTTTGGTTATGTAAATATTAATGCCATGCGAAGGTGGCTGGTTCTTGCAATTAGTAAAGTCCTATAAATGAATCAATGTTTGTGATATGATCTAGTTAGATGACATATTCGGTTAAGGTATATATATATATAAGTATATGTGCTGATTTGGTGGTTGTAATATGCATGATTGTAAGCAAAATTGGTAGTATGTCATACCTTGTTTTCGGTGGATGAGCATTTGCCCAATAGTGACAATTTTACATTTATGTTTAGTAAAGGTCTTCTTTTAGTATCATGTGGCGTTACAGAGAATTGGTCTGGTGATGCCTCTTGACTCTTCTGTGATGGGACCGGGTCTAGGGGTGTTACATTTTATTGGTATCAGAGCTACGGTTTAGTCGATTCTAGGACTAACGTAGCGCGTGTGAGTCTAGCTATACATGTCATTTAGTGTCATTTTGATAGTGAGATGACTTCTGATATCTGAAATGTGATTTTTGATATAGAATGGATCCCGAACCTGACCGAACCGTAGCGGACGATGTTGAGAGTGTAGCTCCTGCTCCCGTGCAAGGGACAGCGCCACCCGACTCTCAGCCAAATATTGGTCATCAAGATGATGATATTAGACCAGCTTTCTATGCAATGATGAGTGACTGGTTCGCTCAATTCGCTAGAACAAATCCGGCTGCTCCGCAACCTCCGCCCCCGAATACTCCGTTTCTGACTTTCACGACTCCTCATGTGACCGATCCAGTGAGATCGAGTAGGCCCCCTGTTGACAAAATTAGAAAATATGGGGCCGAAGAATTCCGGGCTACCCCTAGTGACGATGCTGAGCGAGCCGAGTTTTGGCTCGACAATACCATCCGAGTGTTCGATGAATTGTCCTGCACACCCGAGGAGTGTCTTAAATGTGCGGTGTCTCTGTTACGTGACGCTGCCTACTACTGGTGGAATACTCTGGTTTCTATTGTTCCAAAGGAACGGGTCACCTGGGAATTCTTCCAAACCGAATTCCGTAAGAAATATATTAGCCAGAGATTCATCGATCAAAAACGGAAGGAATTTCTAGAACTCAAACAAGGTCAGATGTCAGTGACTGAGTACGAGAGAGAATTTGTGCGACTTAGCCGTTATGCTCGAGAATGTGTATCCTCCGAGGCTATTATGTGTAAGTGTTTTGAAGACGGATTAAACGAAGATATCAGGCTGCTTGTGGGAATTTTGGAAATTAAGGAGTTTGTCATGTTAGTCGAGCGAGCTTGTAAAGCTGAAGAGCTCAGTAATGAAAAAAGAAAAGCCGAAGATGGAAATAGAGAGTTCCGTAAGAGATCGGCGGGAAAGTCTGTTCAGCAATTGTCCAAAAAGACTAGAGATGATTCAGGCCGATCAAAATATACATCGGTTTTTTCTAAACGAGAACACCATCGAACTCCCACGGGTTCGAGAACTACTTCTATTGCCAGTGTTGGGAATGAACGTCGGGATAGATTGGATTGTAATTATTGTGGTAAATGGCACCCGGGGAGCTGTAGGCATCGTGACCGCTCTTGTTTCAGATGTGGATCTGCTGACCATTTTATTAAAGATTGTCCAAGAAATGATGAACGCACTCCCGATGCGACTCAGAGAGCTAGCGGCACAGCTTCGCGGGGTAGACCACCGCGACGGGGTGGAAATATTAGCGGTAGTCAGAGAGGGACTAGAGATACTACAATCAGATCCGAGGCTCGAGCACCGGCCAGAGCATATGCTATTCGTGCCCGCGAGGAAGCTTCTTCTCCGGATGTTATTACTGGTACTTTCACCCTCTTTAATACTGATGTTATTACTCTAATTGATCTTGGTTCGACCCATTCATATGTGTGTGAAACTTTAGCCTCCAGTAAGACTCTTCCTGTTGAGTCTACTGAATTTGTAATTCGAGTGTCGAACCCTTTGGGCCGTTGTGTGCTGGTTGATAAAGTATGCAAGAAATGTCCGTTAATGGTTCGAGATTTTTGTTTTCCTGCTGACTTGATGCTTCTACCATTCGACGAATTTGACATTATTCTCGGAATAGACTGGTTGACCGTTCATGACGCGATAGTAAATTGTAAACGGAAAACTATCGATTTGCGATGTTCGAATAATGAAATAATCCGAATCGAGTCCATTGATCTAAGTGGGCCACCTGCAATAATTACAACCATGTCAGCTCAGAAATACGTGAGGAAAGGTTATGAAGCATATTTGGCCTATGTGCTAGATAACAAAGGTTCCGACCGAGAACTTGGGAAGGTGCTCGTAGTCTGCGAGTTTTCAGATGTCTTTCCCGAAGAATTGCCGGGATTGCCGCCTGTAAGAGAGGTCGAGTTCGGTATAGAATTGATCCCAGGCACGACGCCGATTTCGATTGCCCCGTATCGTATGGCACCTACCGAACTAAAGGAATTAAAATCTCAGCTGCAAGAGCTGACAGATAGAGGCTTTGCGCGACCTAGTTTTTCGCCTTGGGGTGCACCGGTTTTGTTCGTGAAAAAAGAAAGACGGGACTATGAGAATGTGCATCGATTATCGACAGCTGAATAAAGCCACGGTAAAGAATAAGTATCCGTTGCCCCGAATTGATGACTTGTTCGATCAGTTGAGAGGAGCCTCAGTATTTTCGAAGATTGACTTGCGATCTGGCTATTATCAGTTGAGAGTTAGAGATTCTGATGTACCAAAGACGGCATTCAGAACGAGATACGGTCACTATGAGTTTTTAGTAATGCTATTTGGACTCACCAATGCCCCCGCAGTATTCATGGATTTGATGAATCGGGTATTTAGGCCGTTTTTGGACCGCTTCGTAGTAGTGTTCATCGATGATATTTTGATCTATTCTCGTGATGAGTCAGAGCATACCGAGCATTTGAGGCTGGTACTTCAGACTTTGCGGGATAACCAATTGTACGCGAAGTTCAGTAAATGCGAATTTTGGTTGCATGAAGTCGGTTTCTTGGGCCATATTGTATCTGCATCGGGTATTCGAGTTGATCCGAACAAAATTTCAGCTATTCTTGACTGGAAACCTCCTAAAAATATTACTGAAATTCGAAGCTTTTTGGGACTTGCCGGTTATTACCGACGATTTGTCAAAGGTTTTTCAATGATTGCAACTCCACTGACAAGGTTGCTACAAAAAGAGGTCAAGTTCGAGTGGTCGGATAAGTGTCAGCAAAGTTTTGACCTTCTGAAAACTCTTTTAACTGAAGCTCCGGTGTTAGTTCAACCGGAAACCGGTAAGGAATTTGTAGTTTATAGTGATGCATCTTTGAATGGTTTAGGCTGCGTTTTGATGCAAGAAGGCCGGGTTATTGCTTATGCTTCGAGGCAGTTGAAGCCTCACGAGTGAAATTATCCGACGCATGACCTTGAATTAGCCGCCATTGTTTTTGCTTTGAAAATTTGGCGACACTATCTGTTCGGTGAAAAATGTCACATCTTCTCCGATCACAAAAGTCTCAAGTACTTAATGTCTCAAAAAGACTTGAATTTGAGACAAAGGCGGTGGCTAGAATTGCTAAAAGATTACGAGCTTGTTATTGATTATCACCCGGGGAAAGCTAATGTAGTTGCAGACGCTCTTAGCCGAAAATCCTTATTTTCCATGCGTGCTATGAATGTGAAACTGATGATGTCAGTAGATGAAGTGTTGATTGCCGAATTGGTAGCAAGACCTGTGCTACTTCAACAGATTTGTGAGGCGCAGAAAGCCGATGAGGACTTAGTTGCTAAACGAGTTCAGTGTGAGTCGAATGTGAATTCAGAATTTCGGGTCGACGAAAATGATTGCTTGAGATTTAAAGACCGATTGTGTGTTCCGAAGAAGTCTGAACTAGTTTCGATGATTTTGAATGAAGTTCATAGTAGCCGAATGTCGGTCCATCCGGGCAGTACAAAAATGTATAACGATTTGAAGCGACAGTATTGGTGGCACGGCATGAAACGAGACATCTCTGATTTTGTATCTAAATGCTTAGTATGTCAGCAAGTAAAGGCGGAACATCAGGTGCCGTCGGGATTACTTCAGCCGATCTTGATACCAGAGTGGAAATGGGATCGCGTTACAATGGACTTTGTGTCGGGTTTACCGTTGACGCCGAGCAAAAAGGACTCTATTTGGGTTGTTGTTGATCGATTAACGAAATCAGCCCATTTCATCCCGGTTCGCACTGACTTTTCGCTTGATAAGTTAGCGGAATTATATGTCTCTCAGATTGTGTGATTACATGGGGTGCCGACTTCTATTGTTTCTGATCGAGACCCTCGATTTACCTCTAGATTTTAGAGAAAGCTGCAAGAAGCTTTGGGTACTAAACTTCATTTCAGCACTGCTTTTCATCCGCAAACAGACGGTCAATCTGAACGGATTATTCAGATACTCGAGGACATGTTGAGATGTTGCATCCTCGAGTTTAGTGGTTCGTGGGAGAAATGCTTACCCCTAGTTGAATTCGCTTATAATAACAGCTTCTAGTCGAGTATTCAGATGGCGCCCTATGAAGCTCTTTACGGTCGAAAATGCCGTACACCTCTGTTTTGGACCGAACTTAGTGAAGATAAGATTCTCGGAGTCGATTTAGTCAGAGAAGCGAAGCAGAAAGTGGAGATAATTCGCGACAGTTTGAGAATGGCATCCGATCGTCAGAAATCATACGCGGACTTAAAACGAAAAGACATCGAGTATCAAGTAGGTGATAAAGTGTTTTTGAAAGTTTCACCATGGAAAAAGATACTCCGTTTTGGCCGCAAAGGCAAGTTGAGTCCGCGATTCATTGGACCATACGAGATTTCAGAACGGATTGGGCCGGTTGCTTATAGACTGACCTTGCCCCCTGATCTTGACAAGATCCACAATGTATTTCATGTATCGATGCTTCGACGTTATAGATCCGATCCTTTGCATGTGATTAATCCGTCGGAAGTCGAAATTCGACCGGATTTGAGTTATGAAGAAGAACCTATCCATATTCTAGATCGAGAAGTTAAAAAATTACGAAATAAAAGGGTTCCTTTAGTAAAAGTGTTGTGGCTAAAGCATGGGATCGAAGAAGCGACTTGGGAATCCGAGGATGTTATGAAGGAGCGATATCCCAACTTATTTTCGGGTAAGATTTTCGGGGACGAAAATCCCTAAAGAGGGGGAGAGTTGTGACAGCCCTAATTCCGACCCTAGTCGGGAAGTGGTTTCGAGACCGCTAAACCGAGTCCTTAAAATAGTTAATATTAATTTTCAATGCTTAAATTATGTGTTAAATGCTTGTGTGGAAGTTGTGGACTTGAATTTGAATAATTCAATAGGGATTTATTAATAGGGGTTTAGTTGAAAAACTTAGAAATTTTGTTAGGCAAATTAGAAAGGGCCAAATTAAGTAAGGTTCATAATAAGTGTCTTTGCATGTCAAATTGCCCATTTCCACCTTAGTGGACGGTAATGATGATGTTATAATATTATTTTATATATTGTTTGTGTGATAATAAATTATATTGACTTATCTTAATATCAAAAGAAAATTGAGAAAATAAAATTACCTTATTTTCACCTTTCATTGCCGATTGTGAATAAAGAAAAGAGAGTAGGAGTTTAAGAGAGATTCGGCCATTGTAGTCCCAAATTGAGATCAAGATCAAAGAGGAACACTCTCGGACAAGGGAAAAGCGAAGGTCGTGGAATAGCCAAACCGTGCACTACTCAGGAAAATACGAGGTAAGTCCATGAGAAACGAACCTTTATTTAGGATAAGGTGAAGTTATAATGCATTGTATAATCTGTGAGCTCGTGGAAAAGGGACATGATCGAATGTGAATTTTTGGAAATAAACGTGTGGGTAATTGTTGGAAGCCGAATGCTAACATTAAATATTAATGTGTCTAGGGTGAAATTGTGTTCTTTGTTTACAATTAAACGAACTGTATGGAGTATGATTGATATTATGCCGAAAGTGTGTGTCTGTATCTGGGTGGTTATTGAAAGATGACATGAAAGATATAATGATATGTACGAGTACAAATTTCTTAAATAAAGCCGAGCTTAGTCTCGAAGGGCTTTCGAGCCAGAGTTAAAGCCGAGCTTAGTCTCGAAGGGCTTTCGAGCCAGAGTTAAAGCTGAGCTTAGTCTCGAAGGGCTTTCGAGCCAGAGTTAAAGCCGAGCTTAGTCTCGAAGGGCTTTCGAGCCAGAGTTAAAGCCGAGCTTAGTCTCGAAGGGCTTTCGAGCCAGAGTTAAAGCCGAGCTTAGTCTCGAAGGGCTTTCGAGCCAGAGTTAAAGTCGAGCTTAGTCTCGAAGGGCTTAAAGCCAGTGATAAAATTCGGGTTTGGCCTTGAAGACCATTCGTGGTGGAAATTGGATATGGGTCAGATGTATAAACTCACCTATAAGTAATATTGTCTTAGTTATAACAAATGCGCCATCTAATGTAAGGAAGGCAGGTATGCATACTATACTCTTAATGGTTTAGAATATCATTAAGATTGATTTATTCGAGTCTGGTAAGGATCTGTGAACTATCGTTTGATATCATTTGTATGTTTAAGAAATCTGATGTTGAATTATGTATACATATATGTGTGCTCGATTGATTATGCAAAGAAGAAAATCGAAATACTCGTCTATGAAAGAATGACTTTGATTGCCTTGCATTTTTCTTTTGAGACATGCTTGCGAGTAAATGGTAACATGTTAGACTCATATTCGGCCAAAGGAGGATTTAAACATGAGTTGATAATATTATGCCTTTCATTTATTTTGATTGAGTTATTTAAGTACTTACTAAGCAATATTTGCTTACTCCGTTATCTCTGCTCTCGATTTTGTAGATTTTGTTCGTCAGCTACGGTCTCGGGAATCACAAAATCGAAGTCATCTTTACTATCAAAGCCTCATTCGGTACCTAATTTGCTAAACTATAGTGAATGGCATGTATAGGCTTAATTTTTCCCCTTTTGAAACAAATTATATTTTGGTTATGTAAATATTAATGCCATGCGAAGGTGGCTGGTTCTTGCAATTAGTAAAGTCCTATAAATGAATCAATGTTTGTGATATGATCTAGTTAGATGACATATTCGGTTAAGGTATATATATATATATGTATATGTGCTGATTTGGTGGTTGTAATATGCATGATTGTAAGCAAAATTGGTAGTATGTCATACCTTGTTTTCGGTGGATGAGCATTTGCCCAATAGTGACAATTTTACATTTATGTTTAGTAAAGGTCTTCTTTTAGTATCATGTGGCGTTACAGAGAATTGGTCTGGTGATGCCTCTTGACCCTTCTGCGATGGGACCGGGTCTAGGGGTGTTACAAACTCTCATCTCAAAGCCGATGCATGTCCCAGACATGTCTTACACTAGCACACACATTACCCAATGTCATGTCATGAATATCCAATTCTATCCCAATTGTTCAACCGAGCTCTATTACACATGTTCTCATAAATTCTTGACTACAAGTCATATTTCAACAAATCATGCTTAAATAAACATTCTCATACATAGCTCAATTCATAATGTATTATCTTATGACCAACAATGTTTTCATACATGATATTTAGTAATGTCGTATTATTTACCTACAACTTACCTCGGTATACAAAATGAAGATGACGATTTGTTTTAATCGATTTGCTTGGCTTTCCCTTGGTTTAGGTTCAGATTGGGTAAATCTTGATCTATAATAATGAAAATTTACTAATTAATTACCATTTGAATTTAAGCAATCCAAAATTCACAATTTGGCAAAATGATCAAAATGACCATTTTACCTCTAGGTTCGAAAATTAATTTTTATCGAATTTCCTTCTTAACCAAGCCTAACTAAGCTCTTTTCATTCTTATAGCAGCCCAAAATTCTTATTATTTCACACAAATATCATTTACTTAGCAACTTTACAAACTAGTCCATTTTAGGTGTTTTTCCTAAACACCCTTTTTACAAAAGTTGTTTATTACACAACCATAACTCATTTTCTTTCATAAAAACTTAGCAATCAACATAAGTATTATTTTATCCAATTAGTCACATGGACAGTTAATTACACCTCGTTCTTCGTTTCATGATTTTAAGTTGATTTAGCAAAACCATTTCCATTGTGTTTTGAGAAAAATAAAAGGTTATTTAATTTATTAAAAATCCTATCCACTATCAATTTGGAGTTTACTTTTTAAAAGATCTTGTTAGCGAGTATTTTCCATTAAGTTATCCACTTGTCACGTAGAGAAGGTTTTGAAAACGTTTGTTAATTTGAAATAAAAATCCGCATAGCCTTAGTCTATCAAATTTAAACAAGTAATAAACAAATAATTAAAACCAAATAAAAATAAATACTGAGCGGCCTTATTACAGATTAAAACCCAAAAGAAATTAAGGAATACTAAATTAAAGTAAATTTAAGAAAAATATAAAACTGGAAGCAGTTCACGTTGCCATTCCGAATCCCTCATTGCTCCAAGTCCTCTAAGGTTGAGGTTCACCTGCATGGATGAAAAGAAAGGGGTGAGTTTGTGAAAACTCAGTGTGTAAGCTCACCCAACCAGAGTCAAGATCAGTTCAAGCTCAAACTGGGCCGAAGCCCTATTCAGGTACAGTGTAACTGGGCCTTAGCCCTATTCAGAAAACAGTGATAACTGGGCCTTAGGCCCATTATAGTAACAGATCAGAATATTATGCATGTATGCAAGGCCCAAGCCCAATCCAGCCCTACACGCCACCCGTACCAGCCCTATACACCATGTGGGGAATAACTCAATCTACCCAGTCCTACACATTTGTAACACCCCGAATATTTTTACAGTAAGATAGTATCCTTGATATAGTAAAATAAGGAAATAAAGTGGCAAGGAGAGAAAATTTGAGTTATGTCATTGGGAAGTATATTATGACAAATTAATTCAAGAAAAGACTAAATTGTAAAAGTGAGAAAAGTTTTGTTGCCCAAGAGTAAATACTCAAAATTTAAGGGGTTAAAAAGTAAATATGAAAAGTTAAAGGACCAATAGTGCAAATATTTTATGGGTGGAATAATCTAGAAACTAAGGAAAAAGGATGAATTAGGACCAAATTGAATAGATGAAGAATTATGAGGGAGTAAATTGTAATTTTATCAAAATTAAGTGATGACTCAACAATGGAATTTTAAAAGATCACGAAGGGCAAAATGGTCAATTGTAAGAGAGAGAAATCTAGAAAGTAATGATGATGTTGGAGATATTTTAGATTAATTAATTAATAAAATATTAGTTATTAATATTTTAATTTGATTTTTTTATATGATATTTTATTATTTTATTATTATTTTATTAGTATATATAAAGAAAGAAAGATGAGGAAATTCTCATCCAATTTCCATGCATTCATGTTAGGAAGAAGAGAAGAAAAGAAAGAAACTTTTCATTCTTTACAATTTAGTCCTTCCACCGAAAATTCATCATTTTCACCTAGAAATCAAAAGAATTTTCATAGCTACCAAAGGAGAAAAATGTTAAGGAGACTATGGGGAGTTAGAATGTCAAGTTGGACTCAAGAAATAGAAGCTGGAAGAGAGAGAATATCAAGTTAAAGATTGAAACCAAGGGGAAAAGGTAAGAACATCAAGATTTTCATATATTTTTAAGTTTGATATTATTGAAAAAGCATGGAAATGATGTTAATGATATTATTGAAAAAGCATGGAAATGATGTTAATGTAGAGTTTTCTTATATATATGGTTCTATGTTCTTGATATATTAATGAAAAGAAATAAGAGAAAGTGATGGGAAATATTGTAGAGAAAGGAAAAAAGGGTGTTATAAACTTAGTAATTAATATCTTGCACTAAAACAGTTTGGACAGCAGCAGTAAGTTAACTTTGAAAAATCACCAAAAATGGTAGAAATTGAATTGGAAGTTGAGTGAGATATGGAATTAAAACTTGTTGAGCCTATTTTCATATAAAAGAAACATAACAAGTAAATGAATTCTGAATTCTGAGATATTTATATTTTTGTAAGACTGGTTCAGAATGATTTCAGGATCCTCTGTTCTGACTTGGAAAAATCATTAAAAATTGTATAAAAATGATTATGAGACATAATTTATATGGTTAGATTCTTTAATGAGTTTATTTTCAAGAGAAATAAATGAAAACATCATTCGAATCCTGTATGAAGAGATAATTAATTTTTAGTGAAGAAGGGTCAGAACTGTTAGATAGCAGAACAGGGGTGACTTTAAAGAATAAACTGTACTAATTGACTAAACCAAAAATTATGAAATTTTTACGGCAAGAAGATATATGAGTCTAGTTTCAGAAAAAAATAGTGGATCTTAATTTGGAGTTCTGTAGCTCAAGATATAAATAATTTAGTGACTATGACTCAAATGGACAGCTTTGAATATACACATAAGTAAATAGTGAAATTATTGATAATGTTACTCATAAGCATGTTATATAAATTAAGGTTGTGGAATGGAGAGGAGGAGGAGGAAAATATGTATGAATAATCAGTTAGCATGGCTAATTTGTATGTTTTAGGCTCAGGGACTAAATTGAATAAAAGTAAAACTTTATGGGCAATTTTGTAAAAATGTTAGAAATGATCAAATTACATGCAATGGATTATTTTATTATTTAAATTTCAAAATTCAAATGAAATTACTAATTTAGTTTAAGATCAGGGAAAAACATGTTTTAAGGATTAAATTGAAAAGTGTTGAAATTATGTAAAATTTTGATATTTTATATAATTTATGGGCTGTTATTAATATGTATGATGATAATGGCTGGAAATAAGGATTAAATTGCAAGAATTTATTTTTCTGAGCCTAAGGGTAAAATCGTCATTAATTAAAGATTTAGGGGCAAGATGGTAATTTTTCCTAGATCATTAATTGAATGTATTAGAATATAGAATAAATGAAAACGATGACCCAATTTATTATAAAAATCCGGATGACTCAAATACGAGGCTGGAATATGGAAAGAAAAATGACATTTATCATGACATGTAAATATGTGATTACCTTTGAGACGTTGATACAAGGAAATTAAGTATGTTGAGACGAATAATAAATCCAAATAAAATATGTCGAGAAAAATAAATATGTTTGTGGGAAAAATATGTCTAATTTTAAGTGGTTCGAAATATAAATGTTAGATGAAATAAAATATTTGATAAATAAATCAATAACTCCAGTAATGCTCCGTAACTCTAATCCGGTGTTGGATTCGGGTTAGGGGCATTACAACATCACAGTTGCAGCATAGTTGCTTAATCAGATATTGTGGCCAAGCCACCAGAACAGTAGTACGAGGCATAGCCTCTAACAGTATACGTGGCATTGCCACTTTAGCACTTCCTCCATCAAAATAACCCAATTCCCATGCAACAGAGTATATTATGATATGGCATACAGAGTAACAGATATAATAGCATGCAAATCAGACAACTTAACCCTAGGGGTAAAATGGTCTTTTAGCACATAGGGGTAAAACAGTAATTTTCCACCCTTAAGGGGTATTTCAGTAAGTTTGCCAGATTTTAGGGTTTCATGCTCATTACAGTCTACTAACAGACCTATTGTCATCCGGGTAACTTTTTTAGCCCATTTAATTATTACCGTGTCATCAGGCACTATGACCCCTAATGAGCCCAACGGAGTCCACTAGCTACTACGGCCCACTAAGTCCAATTCTACACCCGTTTTAGCAGATCTTAACAATCAGATTAATAGAATACACTTACTGCTTGTTTTCACCTATATGGGCCCGTAAGCCCAATGGGCCCAAATTTGGCCATTCGAGGCCCAAACCACCAACGTGCACGAAAACATGCACACTACAGTTTTACCGTACGCAATTACCAACTTTACCGTTTCAACCTGACCCACGAGTGCTCGCACGCTTGCAAGCCCTCGAAATGCTAGAATTTCAGCATTTCGGCTTTTCGACTTTTGCCGATCTAGTCTACTAGAGGGTGTCGATTACACATCTGTTTTGCGATATACTCAGAAGTCCCTTGCGTGAATATCCTACAATCATTTAAATCGCACTGTTAACTAAAAATCTAATTGAGTAATCGTTAACAACCTAACCCACCTATTCGGCCATAATAGAGCATCACTAATACTTACCTTTGTCGATTCTAACCACTAGATCACTAGATTTAGATTGCTTCAATGGCCCTAGCCTCCACTGCTCCTCGTTAGATCACCTCTTTACCATACTAGAACATAAGAGAACCAAAAGAAAAGACTAACATAAATCTTTTCCAAAATCAACAGCCACCCTGAAGAGCTAGGGGTTTTCGGCGTTTCTTGAATCACAAGGTTACGAAAAAAGGGGTTTCGAATACATACCACCTTTTTGTTTTACCAAAGAAAGCCTAGTCCAGATCTATTGTAGATCTAACCGAAAAACGAGAAGAAGATAGATCTAAGTGATCTAAAGATTCAGTTTCCGAAATCCCTATAGAGTATAGAGGTTTCGGCTTTTGTAGAAACAAGAAGGAGAATAGAAGTCTATAAAACAAAGAGGAGATGGTCGACAGAGGGATGAGAGAGTTGAGAGTTTTGGCTTTTGGAAGGATAAAGTTGAAGAGAATAAGAGATTTGGCCAATGAAGAAGAACCAGCTAGTAAGACAATTTGGGTTTCGACTTTTGAGAACAATCAGTTAACTAAGTTTTGAGAAAGGGGTTACTTTAATTGGTGGAGAAAAAAAGAAGAAGAAAAGAGTGGAAAGAGGAGAAAAAAAAGAAAGTGACAGATTCGGCTTGAAAAGAAAAGAGATGAAAGGTTTGGTT
Source organism: Gossypium stocksii (assembly GCA_020496765.1). NCBI lineage: Eukaryota > Viridiplantae > Streptophyta > Magnoliopsida > Malvales > Malvaceae > Gossypium > Gossypium stocksii. Next base: position 52,726,806 of record CM035629.1, on the reverse strand, counting down.
CTTTGCACAATTCAGCACAAGGAGAATGTAGAGATCTAGTTTTCGGTTTTTAGAACATGAAGGAGGAAGAAAAAGAAACAAAGGGCACTATACCTATTCGACTAAAGAAAACAACCCCTAATTGCCAAATCCCGAAAGCTTAACCCCTAAAGATGTTGGCACAAACCACTCTAATTACCAAAAGTGAAGTCTTCTAACAGCCTTAGCCGAATATGCACCCTTAACCCCCCAATCGGCCAACACAACTTCCCATTCAAAATTCCTAAATTTTCTCCCCTTATCCCTCCTTGATCCAATCCTCTGAGCCATTCAAACACTCTCCTTTAGAGTTTCACTTGAGATCCACCACTTACCTTGCACATGCATTAAAAATAAAACAACACCTTACTTACCATGGGATTTGAACCTTAGCTCTTTCATAGCCTCTACACGCCTCCTCCTTAGGCTCTAAGTGGCGCTACTTTGCCACTTTACCACAGATCTTCTTATGTCTTATTTTCCCGACATTTACTTAAAAGCTGACTTATCCAATGCCCCTTCTCTTTTAAGCCCAAAATTTAAAATTTTAACAGGCTTTAAACTTAAACTTAGGCCTTCTACAATTCCACTAAACACACTCCAAGCATAGTTTAGCACATCCAGACAAGAAAGAAAAAAAAACAATTTCAAGCAAAAATCTCAAAATCCCGAAAATTGGGGCATTACATCTCTTGTCATGGCCGTCTATGCTACTAAGAAGAGGTGTATTTTCCCATTAAAACCCTCCAATATTAATCCCCTAGCTATTTAACTCAATTTACTAGTAATTTGCAACTTTTACCGTTTATGCGATTTAGTCCTTTTTCGTGATTAAGCCTTCAATCGCGTAAATTAATTCACCAAAATTTTCATGTATACTTATAAAAATACTATAAAACATAAATTAACAGTAAAATAATTTTCTTAAACCTCGGGAAGTGATTTTGAAATCACTATTCCTACTAAGCCCAATTTTGGGCTGTTACAGGAACGACGGAAATGTGCAAGTGTACACAATCGCAACAAGTGATAAAGTGACAAGTAAATGTCAAGTTATCATACCCATAGAGACTGTGGAAAGAATTATTTATGAATGAAATTTTAGAAACACTTTGGTGAAGAAAAATATTTTGATTTGAAGAAGTGATTAAAAACTAGGATTTAACAAAGTAAAATAAAGAAAAAATAAAATAAAAGTTCCAATGCACGATTTCAAAATACGATTTTAATCAAGATGACATAATTGTGTTAGATTAATTACATTTCTTAACTTAGAATTATTTAACTCATGTTTATGTTTAGAATTATTTAACTCATGTTTATGTTGTTACGAATAAATTCACGACAACTCTGTAATTTGCTAACTTATGAACATACTTACCTACCAAAATCTATTTATCTCTTGACTATATCTCTATGTCAATTCAACTGGTTAAATAGAAATAAGCAAATGTGTTAATGCACATACATACTTATGAAATTAAAATAATCTCTTGTACATATCTCTATGCCAATTCAAACAATTAATTCAATCTCATAAGCACATAAAAGACTGCGTGAGGTAACAATGTATTTCTACCTAGAAACAGTTTAATCACAATAATCTTACAAGTTATTCAAGGTAAATGTATTGCTAGATACTGTTGCTAATTTAACCCTCAGCTACCTTAGAAGATTAAACATGACCTGATTAAGTATTGTGTCAATTAATTACAATTTCAATCCATTTAAATAATTAATTCATTAGCTACCTTACAATTGTAATGCAAGAATAACTTAAGCATGATTTTACTTAATCAAACATCTTGCCGAGTCCTATAACAACACAAACACAATTTTAATAATTTAAGTAGACGAAATGCAATCAACCTAATATGAATTAAATTTAAGCCATATCAATTAAATTAAACATTTCAACATCACAAATATTCATAGACATGCTCATCATAACAACAAAAATGAAAAGGATAGGAAACAAAAATCAAATATGGTGCTTCTCTGTGGTTTGACTGGTTTGCTCCACTATTCCTTTTCCACTTGTTCTTGTTGAACCGAGGCTGCTACGAACACTTTAATGCTGCTCCAAATGGTGAATGAATGACTCTTTTTCAAGAGGTGAAATTGGCAAGAGGATAAAGAAAAATGGATGGGAAATGAAGAGAGAAAGTTGAGAGAGAAGAGAAGAGATGAGAAAGTTTTGGTGTGTTTCAAATGAGCAGCCAATGAGGGTTTTTATAGGTTGAGAGGGCTGCTAAAAATATCCAAAATTAGCAGAAAAAGAGCCCTCTCTTGGCAGGCCACAAATGTGGCAAGTTTGAAGTTTTCAAACTTGCTATATTAAGGAATGGACAAATCTATAAAGGAACAAATAGTGGAGGGGTCTGTTTGCAATTTGACAAAGTCTTCAAGGGCCATTTTGCAAGCTAATCAATCAGTCAAGCAAGCTGATTGGGTCAACATGTGAGACGATTTTGGGCTGCCCAATACTTGGTCATTTCGGTTTTCTCGGTTCAGATCAACTGGGTCACTTTTCATAATTAATTAATTATAATTTATTTAACCCAAATTAAACTGGATATAAATTAAAATTAATTATATTATGAATTAATACGCATAATTTGGACCATCTTAGGCTGAAAAATTAATTCGCGTTGATGCTTCAAAATTGTTTCTCAGTTTTGCACTTCTAGTAGTGTTTGATTAGCCGTTTTTCGCCCTTTGTGCAAATCTATTGAAAATAATCAAAATTAATCAAAATTACTTATAAAATTAATTAAAATTTATTATGTTAATAATTCAAGTAAAAATTAATTATTTTATAATAATTATATATTTTTCGACAAGAATTTTACCGGATTTGCTTGAATTTGAGTTAAAAAGGGTATGAAAAATTGTGTATATTTTCATGTTTCCAGTTATATGTCATGTATAGGTCATTTTGGCTAATGAAGCCTATATGAGTTTGATATGTAATTAGACATGTGATTTGGCTTAATTTTGTGTATGTGTTGGTATGTATATATTTATATATATATATATGAGTGGTCGGTTTAACTTGTGTGATTATAATTGCATTGATATGTTTGATGGATTGACATGGAAATGCCTCTATTGCGAGTTGATGAATTTAATACCAAATTGGTAAGATTTAGATGTGCCATATTAATTATGAAATAGGCATGAATGTGAATATAGGCACTTGACCATTTAGGTGATTTTGGACATGAAATTGGTATGTGTTTGAATGGCCATTTGTGATGATTATGAGTAATGTGTGGTCAGTAATGAAATTGTATGTTTTAGGCTTGATTTGGTTGATTTAAATGCCTATTTTGATTGTGGATACATGCTTTTGAGATGTGTAGGTTGGCACCAGATTTGGGTGAGAAATGTGGCTTGGAAAATAGCCTATTTTCGTCCACACAAGCAGAGACACGGGCGTGTGTCTCAGCCGTGTGTGACACACGGTTAAGTGGCACGACCGTGTGTCCTCTAAGATTTTTAAAGGTAGCAAGTCAGTGAGTTACACGGGCTAGTCACATGGGCGTGTGGTTGGTCGTGTGACACAAGTCAAAGAGCTACATGGGGTAGGGCACGGGCTGGGACACGGCCATGTGATCCCATTTCGAATGTCCACACGGGCTTTGACACGAGCATGTCTTTTAGCCGCGTGAAACACACTGCCTGGCCACACGGGCGTATGTCCCCTATATTTGTAAAATTTCAATGTTTTTCCAAAATTTTCCTAAGTTCTCAGTTTAGTCCTGAATTAATTTTTAATGTTTGTTTTGGACCTCGAGGGTTCTTGTTAGGGACTATATGATTGAAATTGAATGACGTTTGTTTGAACTTGAGAAATGAATATGAAATGTATGATTATTTAAGTAATAAATCTGGTAATGCTCCGTAACCCTATTCTGATGACTAATACAGGTTAGGGGTGTTACAAGTTATGCCTTACAATGCTATTTGTAGTTGATTTGGTGTAATTTTAAACTTTAAAATATTAATAGAAATGTATTTAAACCCCTGAAGTTTGATTTAAAAAATTCACTTATTTATTAAATAAAATTTAAATAAAAGGATAATTTTATCATTTATTAGTTATTGTTGTTATCTTCAATCTTTCTATTCAATATTTTTAATTAAAATAATAAAAAAATAATTATATTATATTATATTATATTATATATTAAATATAATGCATTGTTAAAAAAAAAAACAACCCAAATGAGCGATTCCATTCAACTCAATCAAATAATGTTTACCATTACGAAGTCATAAAGTTCGTGGAGTAATCCACACAAAACCAAACCTCATTAGCATCATTTAAGACCATGCAACATCGGCAATTTTATTGGTCAATCATAAGCAAAAACAAAGCCTAAATGTTCAAAGTCTAAAAATAGAGAATGAGCCTCTAAAACAAATTTGCACAACAAAGATAAGTTAAGCGTTACATGGTTAAAATTAGAGATTACAACATAAGAATTAGACTCTATTACAATATCCTTAAATCCCATGTCACAAGCCAAATTAAGGCTCAAAATCACTACGTAGGCCTCCGCCAAAGACAAGTCAAAGCAATTGAATGCCTTAGTTGTTGTCCTACCAAAAATTAGCCCATCTGCATCCCACGCAATGGCCCCAAACCTAGCCATGCGCGTATGCTTGTCCTATGTAGCATCATGTTCACTTTCACTCGACTCATACAAGAAAGAAACCAACGCCCTATGCAAGGCTTCCACAACAAGATCAATCAGTTAATTAGGTTGTGAATGTGGAACTCATTATGTAAAGATTGCACATAATTTAGCACAGCATGAGGTGGAGTGAGGCATCCATGAAAGATTTCATTATTTCTTATGTTCTAAAACTCTCATAATAGCATACAAAAGCTAGCCATTAAAACCTTGTCCAACTTGCGTATAGTAAATGCCAGCTAGTGAGCACAATAAAAGGCATTGAAAGTATCAATATAGCATTTGAGATTGGACAGTCACATAGAGCATGGAAAATTGTTTCCCTTTCAGCACCATAATGGCTACAAGCTATATTAAGAGGAACTTTAAACACTGGAATCTTAACATGAGTAGGCAAGAATATTTCATACCCCACACACCAAGCAAATATTTTCTCATAAGGAAGCATGGCAAGCTTACATAGTTCCCTCCAAAGTGCTCGGTGTGGACAGTGGCTTAATTAACTCAACAAGAGCCATGAGTAGCCCTTTTTAATTAGAAAAAAATCCGTAAAAGAGTGACCCCGTAGCAAGAAATCCTTCGGCCCTATTCTTAATATAGGGATTGACAATATAATATCTGCCTCATCATGATTAAAAAAATTATGCACAAGCTGCTCATTTTATTCACATTCAATATTACACATTAGAAAATCACTATGGATGTGAGAAGTAAGGTATTGTTGTAAGACAAATCCATCATAATCAAGTTTTTCTTACTATAACACCATCCCATACTCGAGCTTCCCTGCATTTCCCAATAGAAACCCAATGCCAATCTATTATGTGCTCCACAAAAACTAGTTCAATATATGATGGTTTACCAACATTTCTATTATTAAAAACACTACTATTCAGAAAATATTTTGAGCTGAGCACATTGAAAGTGAAAGTGTCTCTACAATGTATAAGACACCATACCTATCTATCCAACAAACCCAAGTTAAATAAACGAAAGTCTTTAAAGGCAAGACCACTATACCTTTTAACATCCACATGAAATCTCGGGTTAGCATAGCCCATCCATGGTCCTCAAAATGCCCTTGCCACCAAATTTTTTGCATGCGCTCACTATAACATCAAATATAGAATTTGGCAATAAAAATGAGCTTATAGCATATATAAGAAGTTCCAATAAAACCGAATTCAAAAAGACCTCTTTATCACCATATGAGATAAAGCGCTTCAACCACTATTTAATTCGCATATGCAATCTATTAATTAGTCACTTACAAGCATTTATCTTATTACGACCAACTGTTAAAGGCAACCCCAGATATAATTCTAGCTTAACAACTACTCTCACTTTTAGAACGTGAATCATAATTTGACGATTAGTTAGCATGGTATTAAGACTTAATAAAAAAAAGACTTTTTAAGATTGATTTTTCAATCAAAAGCATTCTAAAAAGACTATCATCAACAACAAAAAAAAACTTACCAGTAGCATATTTTGATTAGCCCTTATCCCCTTTAATGAACCATTCCTTTATGCATTATTTAGTAGAGTTGAGAACCTTTCCACATAGAGTAAGAAAAGATAGGGGTCAATGGATCCCTCTATCTTAAGCCATAACCAGAAGTGAAAAAACGATTAAGCCTACCATTAGATTTAATCGCATACATAAAAGTTGACACACAATCATAATAAGATCAATCTATCCGTTTACCAAAGCCCAACATATGCATCATACCTTGTAGGAAACCCCACTTTATTAATGGAAAAAATCTAGTTCAAAAATGGTTTTCTTGCATAGCGAAAAATGAAAACTGAGCCGGTTTGTAATATCTATAGTAATAAACCTTTTACCAAAATTGCACATATGTTTTTTGCTAGATAGATCCTTACCGTTCTGAACTTTTAACCAAACGACCTTCTCTGCTATTTTGTATCATGAACTGTTTCGAGTGTGGGCTTGAACGATTCAAATCAAACATAGAACCAGAAATATATATATATATATATTTACTTTTAGTGTGAAAGCAAAATCTCTTTTCAATAGAAATCGATAGAATTGTTATTTTAGAAAATAAATTTAATACTTAGAGAATAAACTCTTACTATTTTCAAGTAGAGTAACAATATTTTAAAGTTATGTATACAGCCCTACCGGTGCCATTTATTTATAAGGAGAATAAATAAAACCTTTATTGAATTGTGGAAGTCTATTTCAGATAGAACAATGAACCCCTAATCTAACTAGAAGTATAGGGAGCAACAACCTTAGTTAAACAAACTAACATTTGTCATCCCTCTTTTAAACATGGGGGCTTTTGGGCCTCTCCCATATAGGGTCCAGTTACAAGTATTTCCTGGACTTTTAACCCAGGACTTTATAGTTTGATATAACTCAATATTTGTTTTTTTATTTCCCAAAATAAACATCTTACCAATTAAATTATTTTCTCAACTCAATTCTAATTTCGTTAAAATCATAACAACTTCACTGTAAAAGAATCTATGAGAAAATATATTTAATATTTCTACATTTAACTTATGATAGCTCGCTCGGCGTAGTCCATATCGATATGTTGTTTGGCGTATAATTGAGTAAGGCAGGATAGAAAAATGATGAGATTGGTGAATTTCCGTTAAGTGTCTTGGTGGCGTATTGCATGGATTCGACAATACGCCCACTTATGGAACGCCTTGCTGAAATTTGCCATTTGGCTAAACCCAATGTTTAGCGGACTCTTTTGTGAGACAATTTGCCAACCCTAGATACTTTAGGTGAACTTGTTAGTTCGTAGATAGATAGACTTGTTTTCCATGAAAACGACGGCTTGGTAAGAATAGTTAAAGTTTAGTTGAGACCTAGTTAGAATTGTACTAGAGCACTATAGATGACAACTTGATGTGTTTAAGTAGCTAAATGATTTGTTCAACTGACTTGTTTTAGTGTGCAAGCAACGTTTTAATACCCACTAGCTGATAAGTGGTAGTATTTATGTTTGGTAGATGATTAGGTTTCAAAATTTTAGGCAAGTTTATTCTTGGGTTTCAAGTGCTATAGTGGGATTTTCTAACCCTCTCACTAAGCTTTGTCTCTGTTGTCTCTACTATATAAGGATGCCGATAGCCGACATATTTCACCTTTGTTTTTTTCTATGTTCTTTTCTAAGTCTCTAAAATTTTTTTAAGGTATCTTCTTTAGAGAAGATGAAGTAAGTTCGAGTAGCTAGTTAAAACGCCCTTGTTAACTACCAGCTTACTAGTAATTTCTAGAAAGCCCTTAGGTTGTTGTCGAAGGGATTTACATTTTGCATTATTGCATGCATGATTAAATTAGATAAATGGTATGATGGTTACAACTGTTTCTTATTTAGCTTAAGAAGCTAGTGAAGGTCCGAACAATCGAGGCAAATGACCAGTAGAGTAGATTTGTTATGAAACCTAATGGTGAGTTCCTTCTTACTTCCTTTGAGTCATAATACTTCTATGATATGTGGGTTGTGTACGGTAAGTTGTCTCTACTGTAAATGAGTCGATATGTTATGTCTAGATGCATGTGTAATAAACTAGTGTTGTATGTGTCAGTCACATCTATGTCTTTATCTTCTGGGGTTCATCCGTTCTGATGCTCAAGATAAGGCATCTCTCCAATTGGACTTGATAAATGGCATATTAGTCTTTTAATCAGTTTGCACATTTCTGGTTTGATTAAGGATATGTTTAGGTTCGTCTACAACACAAGTTGTCTGTTCATTCTATGATCTGACCACGTAATACGACTTAGTATCAGTTCAACATTAAACAACCAATAAACAACATTTGCTTTCATTTTGCTTTGCATGCAAAAACCATGTCTGGGCAATATACAAAGTATTAATGTAATTTATTAATAATTTTATTAAGTAATCTGTTTGAAAATATTACAAGTGTACTTAGATGAAAATACTACAGTTAGGGCAACAGATCCAACAAGTTTGACCATTTTCATGTAAAAGCACCTTCCTTGGTACATTAGCTCAATACCAAATAAATTGTGATATGTGAAAATATGGAAAGGAAATCTATTTGTGATGCCTCTGATAGGGCAGCTATATTGCAAACTGGACTGGCAAATCATGACCCGACCTTGCGGGAGAGCACGTGTTCAACTTAACAAGAATGATATGAATATGAATGCAACTGATTTGTGGTTCTTAATTCTGAATTATGGGTCTGAGGCTGGCACAAGAAAGGGCCATTTGTAAACATGCATGATTGTGAGAGTTACGACCGGGTTGGCATATAGTAAGCACTTATGTACTCTATGTGTGCTATATTTAAATAGGTAAAGTGTTTCCGCTAGTGAACTGTAGATGGCATTATTGATGTATTGTGTCTGTATGACAGATCCCCACAAATAAGTATGTTTTTCTTATGGGTATTGATGGTTATTGATTAGCTGTATTTCTGTAAATTGTTTGCATCCAGTTTTGGGACTGATTAAGTTCAAACAAACTTAGTCCATTACTTTTATTTCTTAGGTGTTTGATAGTAAAAGAATAATCAGTTGAAGGGGACTACACCAGAGCTATGCTTATGAGTGAGCCATTTGGTTAGTTTTGTGTCATGCATGGCTATTTTGGCAAGTGGCGTATAGCTTTATTTTTACTTAACTTATGTAATTATCCTTGCCATTTACACTGTCTTTGTTTTGAAAGAATTGTCTTCTTTTTTTTTAATATGTATGCCAAACTCCTTTGAATCTAGTTTATGAACTTATCTTTTATATGCATATGCCAAAACTTGGCAGTGCTGGATAATATATCTTTCTTTTACAATTTCTATTGTTTTATTTAAGGATGTGTTACAAAATGAAAGAACAATAACTTTTAGCAAAAGGTTAAAATCTTTTGGTAATGCCCCAGCCTGTTGGGGAGTCTGTCTGGCTAACTGTTACACACCATATTTACCCTAATGAACTAAGGGGTGTTACAAGTTTTTGGTATCAAAGCCTAGGTTTAGCCGACCCTTGAAAATAAAAAATTAAGACATGCCTTACCATGCATGATATATCTCTGGCTTAGTCCCTGTAGTTTTGATTAACTTAAGTTGTGTTATAGCTAAAAATAATGTTTGAAAGCTCAAGAGAAATGAGAAGCAAGGAAATTGAGAGTCATGTACCTCCAATGCAAGGGTAGAGTCCTACAACAGATTTGGGTACGACTGAAAAATGATTTCCGCAATGTTTTCATTACAATGATGGGTCAATGGTTTGACTAGTTCGTTGGAATAGCCCAAGTACTCAACCACCACAACAACCTCAGTCGAAAGTCATACAGCCAGTACCTTTTGCACCATAGGTACAGGCTGCAACCCAGTTTAAAAGAGATCTTGTGAGGGAGATATGCAAATGAGGTGCTAAAGAGTTTTCGAGGAATAAAAGTGGTGACCCTGTGGCAACAGAACAATAGTTGTCTCGTGTATGTCTAGTGATTGCAAATTTGAAATACAAACTGGCAGATAACCTCTTATGTATTGTTTATTTACTAGAAGAGGAGGTGTATCAATGGTGGGAAATACTGATAAGCATGACCCTTGAAGAATAGATAGATTAGGAGTTTTTCTTAATAAAATTCAGAGAGAAGTATGTTAACCAAATGTATGTCAAGTAATTGAAGAAAGAGTTTCTATATCTTAGACATAGACGAATGTTAGTAATGGAATACGAACGAGAATTCGTCAAACTCAACTATTATGCAAGAGACATGTTCCAAACTGAAAAATCCTTGTATGAGAAGTTTGAGTGGTGCTTAAGGTATGAAATTCGCATCTTGGTGGCGACATCAGAAGTTTAGAGTCTAGCAACTATAATAGCCAAAGCTCAAAAGATGGAAAAGATTGTCCAAGAGAGAAATAAAGGGCATGATATGGAAAGAATAAAGTGTGGGATCTCCAGTCCACCACTTTCAACAAATTTTAAGAAACTGAAAGATAGAAGCTTCTCTGCACTAATGAGTTATTTTCATCCCGTGAGTTTCCGTCGAGAAGGAGGTGGGCGATAAGCTACCTCAATAGTGAGTATAAAATGATCTAGGATGATAAGTGATCTAGTATGTGAGTACTGTGGAAGGAATTATAGGGGAAAATATTGGAGGCATACAAGGGCATGCTATGCATGTGGGTCACTGGATCATTAACTTAGAGATTGCCCCTTAAAAGTTGAAGCCAACTCAGAACAGTCTGTACGTGTGACTCAAAATACTCAACATGAGGCGAAATCTAGAATAGTTGCAAAATTAGGATCAATTCAACCGACTCCAAGGAAGAGCTACACCAAGCCCAACTCAGGAGCGTCTTCCAGAGCCTATGTAATAAGGGCTGAGGAGGATGCAGACTTGCTAAACGTTATTACGAATAAATTTTCTTTTTTTTTTTGGAAATAGCATTCATGCATTAATAGACCCATTCATACATTTGTACAAAGGTCGTGGAAGTTATGAGTTTAGAAGTTGTTTCATCTGAGACAAATGTCTTAGTTACTAGCCCTCTTGGTCAAAGTATGATTGTTAGCAGAGTAATTAAAAACTACCCATTAACTTTTGGTGAACACATCTTTTTGGTAGACTTATTACTACTAAGTTTTCATGAATTCAATGATATTATTGTGCTGGATTAGTTAACTAGACATAACGCCGTGGTAGACTATCAAGCCAGAGGCGTACAGTTATTAACTATAGAAGGGAGAGAAATGTTACTGCCTGGCATACAAACCAGTATGGTGGGTAGACTAATTTTAGCAATATCCACCAGAAGGCTTATAGTTAAGGGCGCAGATGCCTACTTGGCGTATATTTTAGATTCGACTGAGTCTAGGAAGGCTATCAGCCAAGTTTCGATTATGAATGAGTTTTTTGATGTGTTTTCAAAAGAACTCCCAAGAATGCCACTAGATAGAAAGGTAAAGTTTTTGATTGAGATAGCACCTAGAAATGCGCTCATATCATGTGCGCCATATAAGATGGCACCATTGGAGCTGAATGAGTTAAAGAATCAAGTACAAGATCTTCTGGACAAAAGATTTATACGACCAAGTGTTTCACCTTGGGGGCATTGATCTTGTTCGTGAAAAAGAAGGATGAGACTCTCCACTTATGCATCAATTACTGTTAACTGAACAATGTGACTATAAAAAACAAGTACCGACTACCTTAGATAGAAGACTTGTTTGACCAGTTACGTGGAGCTACAATTTTCTCCAAAATCGAATTATGATCCGGCTACTACCAAGTAAAGATCAAAGGAGATGATATTCCAAAAACCACGTTTCGCTCATGCTATGGATGTTACGAGTTCTTAGTAATGTTGTTTGGGTTATCAAATGCACCGGCAATATTCATGGATCTTATGAATAGGGTCTTTTAGTATTATTTGGACCTTTTTTTGTTATTTTTTAATGACATTTTAGTTTACTCTAAAAGCATGGCAAGTCATGAAGAACACTTAGTGATTGTGCTAAGAACTCAATCAGAAAACAAGTTGTACGCCAAATTTAGTCAGTGCAAATTTTGGCTAAAAGAAATCCATTTTCTGGGTAACGTTATCTCTGCAGAAGGCATCAAGGTAGACTCTGATAAAATCAAAGCTATGCTAATTGGAATTGTCCAAGAAATATCACTGAGATATGTAGTTTCTTGGGTTTCGTGGGTTATTATAGGCGGTTTGTAAAAGGGTTTGCCATGTTGGTGACAGCTCTCATGCGGCTATTAAGAAAGAAAGAAAAGTTTGAGTGGATAGAGGTGTGTCAGAAGAACTTTGACAAGTTGAAAATAATTCTAACTGAGGCTCTAATTTTAGCTCAGTCGGAGTTTGGCGTGGAGTACACTGTGTTTACTGATTTTTAGAAGAGTTACAAGGGCACAAACATGAGCTGCAACATGGTCGTGTGTCGCTATTTCGAACGTCCATACGACCTGAGACACGAGCATGTGTCTCAGCTGTGTGAGTCACACAGCCTAGCTACACGGTCGTATAACCCTTGTCGGGTGAATTTTTTCATTTTTTTCCATGAAGTTGTAAATGTTTTTGATTTAGTCCTAGATCATTTCTAAAGTATTTCTAAGGCCTCAAAGGCTCGTTTAAGGGACAATATGCATGTGTTTGAATGGAATATGATGTGATTCATGAAATAATTTGGAATGAATATTTTGATGTTATGAATTTACAGTAATACTCCGTAACCCTATTCCGATGATGGATATGGGTTAGGGGTGTTACATTTAGTGGTATCAGAGCTATGGTTTAGTCAGTTCTTGGACTAAACGTAGCATATATAAAGTCTAGAAATACATTTCATTATATAACCCGTGATAGTGTGATATCTTCTGTTGCTGGTGAAATTTGTTTCATTTTAAACAGAGAAGCTTTTCAACTAAGCTAATTCCGATAATGTTGGAAGCGATATTCATGTGTATAAGTAAAAAGTTGCTTATGATGAGTCAGAACTCATAAAGGTAAGAATAAAAGTTCATAATATTATGTTAATGATGAATGCTATATGTTCTGTGTATATATATATGAGAGTTAAATTTTGAGGCTTTACGATCTCCACCCACTCACTCTCAAAGTCTTATACAACGGAATTCATACAAGATTTATGTTGATTAAGTTTGAGAAGATATAGAGTTCAACGATGGAATTAATAATAATGTGATCAAAGCCGAGAATTGGTTAGCAAATAAAGACAATTCTAGAAGAGATATTAGATTTTCTGAAGATCATTCAGGATACGCAACGTCGTTGTTAAAGAAGAATTTAATCCCAGGTAATCGACTTATTCAAGAATGGTATTTAAAGAATGGGTTAATTAGGATTTCTTGTGAATTAATTTCCTTAGCGAAACGGGATAATATGAGATCATAGATGACTTTAGTAGTCAGTGGTAGTGTTTAAACTACAAATATATCTAAATGTAGCCGTTATGGTCGAGTATCTTGTAGAAATCTCCTCTGGTTATTCTATATGTTCTTTTATTTTCAGAGATACATGCAACTGTTTATTTTTAGATGTGATTCTTATCATATAGAAATGTTGGCTAATCATAACGTTAGACAGAGGTATTGTTAGTCTGGTTGATTTTGATTGGCATTACTCTATTTTTCTTTGGCATTTTATTCTATTATGTTCGGTAAAAGATTCAACAATAAAATCATATGATTTTATTGTATTTCTTCTACTGGTTGATGCTTTGAATTATATATATGCAATTTATGTTGTCTCTGTCACAATTGGTTCCAGTGCGTATGAGCAATATTTTTCTTCTGGATTTTCTCTGAGATATCATCAATATTTTTATCATTAAATATGGGTTGTATTCTCAGAGATTCAATAGAGCTCCACATCTTGGATTTCATTATCTCAGTTCTCTTCTCGTTATTATTATTTATTCTATCAAACATGGTTCATTTGTAAAGGATGTTCATTGGCCGGAGGTAATTACATCTATTATAGTTTTTATTCCTGGTTAGATCATGGGAGCACGATGATAAAGATCTCAAATTATTAGAGGTTGTAGTATTGCACAGGTTGTTACTAGAACAGCATTTGGTTTTTCTCTTTTAGTTTGGAGTACACTATTGATGTTGAGATATTATTCTATCTATACAATTGAAAAGTTGGACTTATTATAGCACTATGGTTTTAATTCATCTGATGGTTGTGGCTCCGATATGGTTTAAAGCTTTGATGTTAATAAATGAAATAGCTTTATTATATATCCCATTTCTAGCTTTTGTGAAGGGGTAGACATCGGCAAAAGTATAGATGTAGAAGATCAAACTTAACTTTGCATACTGGTTCTCATTCCTCAGGTAATCTCGATTTATGTCAACGAGTTAAAATGGGATGTTATATTTCGTTTGAGCTAATGCAATTTGTAAGGATTCTTGACTATTGTATGTTTGGGTTCTCTTGACAACAAGAAGAAGGGATTATTTTGAAATGTTATTATCCAATAGATAAAATCGACTCATTTATTTTAATCAGAGCGAGTTATTCATTGAAAATTTAATTGAGTTATATGCATTTGAGTTTCTTCCCAGGTCCAGGAATAAATTTTCCGCATTCATAAGTAATTTGATAGACTGTTAGAATGAGGGATTCATATTTTGGAAGACATGATATAGAAATATATCTATCAAATAAGCTATAATTGGGAAATGCCATTATGAGTTAAAGTCGTCTCGATAGTTAAAGTTGTCACGCTTGTGTTAAACATTATTGCTTGACGCTTTCCATGAAAGGGGAACAAAAATCAGTTGAAAGTTATAGAAGTAAACATGTTAGAAACATTAGTCAGAGGTTGATAATTCGGGTTTCTCGATTTTGTTTCGTCAAACGATCGCTAAGAAATTTCTCGGTAGTAATACTACTAATGATAAAGTTTTGATAGGAGAACACCATAGCTGTTCAGTTAAGTTTTGATATAGTATCAAGTTTTAATATGAGTTGTGATATGAGTTCTGAATCAAAATGAGTTATAAATGATTTATCTATCGATTACCATTAAGAAGATGACAAAAATATTTGACGTGATGACTTTCATCAAGTGAGAAATTTCAAGGACGAGATTTTCGTAAGGGGGGAGAGTTGTAACAACCCCTTTTTTAGTGGTGTCAGAAATAGTGATTTTGAGGCCACCAAATTTGACGAGTAAGTTCGTAAATATTATTATGTAATATTTACGAGCCAAATGTGATTTTAAAAAAGTTTTTGATTTGATAAATTATGTTATATAAGTGATTTATTAAGTTCAAGTGGTAAGATCCTAAGGTCAAGTGGTTTTAGAAAATGAGGTATCGGGACCTCGTTTCTATAAACCGAGCCATAAATATTTTTATAAATATTTACGAAGTGTCATTAAGGTGGTATTAAAGTTCCGTTAAAAAAATTTAACATTTTGATAGTTAATTAATTAAAAAAGACTAAATTGTAAAAGTTAAAAAAGTTAATTGCTATTAGTTTAAAGGCATTAATTGATTAAATAATTATAATTAGATGACCTTATTGAGTAAATTACCCATCCTAAAGATAGTGGGATGGCAAGAGAACTTTAAAGTTTTGGTTTTATTTATGTATAAAGGTTCAAATAATTAAAAATAAGTATTATAATTAAAATAAAGATGAAAATTATGATTTGTTTCTTCATTATCCTTTAAACACCTTATGTTACCATGGATAAACAAAGGGAGAAGCTCCAAGCTTAGGCCAAACAAAAATGGGTGCATGTAAGTGATTTATCGGTTTCTAATAATTTTTATGTTTTTGAGATCGTTGCAATGAGGTCCAGCTAGGCCGCTTCAATTTTGAAACTATTAAAGATTTTGAATGTTCCCATTGATGAATCTAGTGATTTTTGATGTTAAATGATAAATTTTAAATATTAGTTGTTATTTAAAAGTATTTTGTTAAGTGATTTTTGATGAATTTATCGATTACGGACTAAATTGCTAAAATTATAAAAGTACAAGGATTTGATGTGAAATTTTTGCAAAAATGGGCTGAAATAGAGGCCATGAATATTCGGGTAGTGTAAAATTTCAGTAAAAAATGGTTAATTTGCATGTTTTAGGCTCAAGGACTAAATTGAATAAAAGTAAAATGTTAGAGGCAATTTTGTAAAAATGTCAAAAATGACTAAATCGCATAAAACACATTGTTTTACTATCTAAATTAATAACTTGAATGAAATTATTAATTTAAATCAAGATCGGGTGGAATATCGAAGAGAATAAAAAATTACCAAAATGCCCTTGTACTTTGACATTTCTACAATTTAGCTAGGTAAGTTCGTACGTTTAAATAGAATTTTAAATTATGTTTTAAATGTTATCATTTTTTAATATCAAACTATGTCTAGGCAAAAAAATCCAACGGCGTATCGGTAATCATCAACCAATGAAAAGGGATAGCTTCAGCTATCGATTATGAAAAGGGATGGTGACAACCATCAACTATGAAACGGGATGGTGATGACCATCGAATATGAAAAGGGATAGCTTCAGCTATCTATTATGGAAGGGGATAGTGATGACTATCAACTACAAAAAGAGATAGTGATGACCATCGATTAATGAAAATGGATGGTTTCGACCATCGAATATGAAAATAGACGGTTACGACTATTGTTTAGCACACTTTGTGTGAGCTCCAGTAAGGGTTTCGATTGACTTCACTACAACAAATATGGAAAGGTATGATATACCAATGATCAAAGTATGAATATTCATGTTTATGAAAGGTATAATATAAGTGATGCTATGTTATGAACCCATATCTTACCATGTGATGATATTGCTAAGTTATGTGTTTAATCACTAGTTTGTGGCTATAGTTAATGTTTTGTTATGTCTTATGTGTATGCAAATGAAATGGTTAGTGTTTAATAAGAACTAAGACATGTTTATATAAAACTCAATGGAATGGTGATACATGGAAAAGCATGATATGTTGTGATGGATGATAAATCTAATTGAATCATACTCAAGTATAATGGTTATTCATGTCAAATTCATATGAATCATGTCTAAATGAACTAACATGTGTTGTTGATATGCTAGAGCTTATGCCAAACTTGTGGATATGATTGATGTTTATGATTATGTTTGTACTGTGTATATGAAATGGGTAAGAAAAGGAAATGAAACGATAAGTACATAATTGGGATGTATTATGATGTATTATATGTGAGAAAATTGCTTATGTTATGGATAAATACACTTAATCGAGAGTTAAAAATGTTGTTTAGGCTTATGATAAGTATTGAGGATGGAATGGAAAGTAAGTAAATAGAAAGATATATAATCTTATAAAAGGGATTGGTGATTTATATTATGTGTCATGAAATCCTATCATGTTATGAATGGTCAATAAATATGCAACATTAATAAACTAAGCATTCATTGCTTACGTAGTTTTTCTTTTACCTTACAGATTATTGGAAGCTCAATCGGGTTAGAAGCTAGTCGGAGATCCATCACATTGTCCATTGATTTTATCGGTAGATTTTTATGCTTTGGTCGCGGTTATAATGGCATGTATAGGTGTTTTGTGCTTGGTGATATGGCCACTATGTTTGGCTTGTAAATATGGTTTTATGATTGATGACATTTTGATATTTTTAGACTTGATGGATAATGTTGAAATGGTTTATGATGATATTTTTGAATGGCCAAATTGGTATGCTTGTGTGTGAGATTGGCATGTAATGTTGCTTTAAATTTGTGAAGCTTATGTTGTTTTGATACCTTGATGGTTTGTGTGCTTTTGGCACTTTGATGCTTAATAGTTGGTGTTATATGATCAAACTGATGCATGCTTTTATGGCCAAAGTGGTATGTGTTGGCATGTTTGCAAAGTGATCATTTAGGGCATGTTTTGGTATAAGATTTAATCAAATATGTTTGGTTGAATTATGACCATTTGGACTTAAATTTGGTATGTATATATATTGGATGCGGGAACCATTTGATAATGGTTAGTTTTTTGTCATTTATATGGTTTTGATACATAAGAGAAGTGGTTTAAATAGTAAAGTTATTTTGTTATATGAATCTAAATTGGTAAGGTTGGTATGTGTCAAAAGTGGTATGTTTTGGTATGGAGATGAGTTAGTTGCTAAATGGTTAAATATGCACATGTTTAAGTATGTTTAATGTGTTTATTTGAGGTGCCTTTATAGCATATTGGTTGAATGGAAATTTGTTATTTTATGCATAGTTGAACATGTTTCAATACCTTGGTCATATGTGCAAATGGCTTGTTTAGGTATGCTTGAATTGTGTGAAAGAAATGGCTTGAATTTGGTTTATTTCTTGTCCACACGGCCTAAGACACGGGTGTGTGTCTCAACCGTGTGTGACAAATAGCCACGCAACATAGCCATGTGTCCCCTGTAGGTTTTTAAAGGTTGCATTTCAAGAGTTACACGGCCTAGTACACGGGAGTATGGCTTGGCTGTGTGACCTAAGTAAGAGAGTTACATAGGCACAGACACGGGCTAGAACACAGCCGTGTGTCCCTATTTCGAATGTCCACACGACCTAAGAAACGGGTGTGTGTCTCAGTCGCATGAGACACACGGCTTGGACACATGGCCATGTGACCTCTATAGTGTGAATTTTTCCATCTTTTTCCATAAAGTTGTAAATGTTTCTGATTTAGTTCTAAATTGTTTCTAAAGTGGTCCTAAAGCCTCGAAGGCTTGATTAAGGGATTATATACATTTGTTTGAATGGAATATGATGTGATTCATGAAATGATTTGGAATGAATGTTTTGATGTTACGGTTCTACGGTAATGCTCAGTAACCCTATTCTGGCAACAGATACGGGTTAGGGGTGTTACAACGCCCATTTGCAGAATGCCTTGCTAGAAGTTTCCATTTGGTGGACTGGGACAACTCGCCAACCCCAGATACTTTGGATGAACTTGTTAGTTTGCAGATAGATAGACTTGTTTTCCATGAAAATGACGACTCAGTGAGTATAGTTAGAGTTTAGTTGAGAACTAGTTGAAATTGAACTAGAGTACTGTAGATGATAGCTTGATGTAATTAGTTAGCTGAATGATTTGTTTAGTTAACTTGTCTTAGTGTTTGGTAGATGATTAGGTTCCAAAATTTTAGGCAAGTATATTCTTGGGTTTCAAGTGTTATAGTGGGATTTTTTGACCCTCCTACTAAGCTTTGTCCCCATTGTCTGTGCTATAAATGTAACACCCTAAAATAAGGCCTAGGAGTTTTAGGGGTATTTTAGGAATTTTAGCCTTAGAGTGTTTGAAATTTTATGACATGGTTTATCAATAATGTTTTCAACTATGGTTTTTAGAAAATCAAATCAAAATTTGAAACTGAGTTTTAAAGACCTTTAATTTTAGAAAAAAGGACTGATTTGTAACAGGGTCAAAATTGTGAGCATTTATGTTGCAGTTTTACCAATTTTTAAAATTTAACCTAAAAACCCCCAACCTACAGCTTATTTTCACAATAGCTTTCTCCTTTCTCCTTGATTTGTCGTCCTTTACTTTCACAAACTCAAAGAACTCAATTTTGATTTCCAAACATAATCCTCTTGATTTCCATCATTCTCCAAGTATTAAACCTTCATAAATCTTTAAGAAAACATCCAAAATTCTATTAATTTCATCATCTTCGTCACTTGTGGGTTTTCAACAAAACCTAAGTTTTTCTTTCATCAAAGGTAACCAACCAGCTACTCATTAGTTTTTAATGTTATTAGGCCTTTGAAACCGAATTTTTAGCCGTCAAATCGCATGTTTTGATTAAAAGTAAAAAATAGAGTCGTTAATGGTGAATTTCAGATTTTCGAGTAAAAATATGATTTCAAAGTGCTAATTAATAGGTTTTGATATGATTAAGAGGTTTCTAAACTTTTTTTAAAGTATCGTTAAGGATTTCTTGGGTTCTAATTAATTTTCAAAAAATAGTCATAAAAATGTCGAAAAAGTCAGTACTATGAATTAATTATTTTAGTGTAGTTTAAAGGTTGGGAATTAGTCGTAGGTGAACTATAAGATGAATGGAATTGGTTTTAGGCAAAAATAATGAGTATAGACTTAGATATTTGAATTTAAAGTTTGCTATGTTAAAGGTTTTGGTTACATGGAAACATAGCTTAAGCTTATGGTTTTGATTGCTTGTGGTGAGTCCATAGCTGATTTCTAAATGCATTGTTGTGTTGAAGTTCTGGATTTGCTAGGACTATCTAAGAGCTAGGAAATGCTAGTTTAAGCTTTTGGCATTTCGGTGAAAGCGTAATGGTGAGTGTTTAGATTAACTACTTGTGGACACGATTCAATGCGTTATTTGGGAATTTAGTGGTAGCCTAAACCCCTACTCTAAATTCAAAGTGTAAGCTTTCTTGTACTCATGTTTATCTTGTGAGATATGTGCTTGTGTTATTGTGAAATTATAAACTGAAATGAGATGCAACATATGTGTTATATGTTCATGATTACTGTTGTGAAACAATATATGTGTAGGCATGTTATACATGCTAAGTGACAGTGATAATATTGTGCAAATGATACAAATATGCAATGAAAGTAATCAGAAGTCGGTAAGTAATATGTATGTTTAAATACAGATATTGTGGGCTTGTGATACTTTAGACCATTGGATATAGTTGGCATGCCATAGGATTGTGAGTACTCGCCTATATGCATGTGTAATTTGGGCGTTGAAGCCTTAGGACATTTTGGAAAGATAAAGCAATGTGAGCTGAGCTCCATTCAATGTGAAATGTTTGGTGTGTTGGAGAGTGTTATCTTAATGCTTCACTTACGAGACATGTTTGACTCTGAGTCTATGCGATGTGTTGGAGATCCGTGTATCTGATGAGTGGCGATAGTGTCCACTTTTATGTTTCATATCTCAAGTGTCAAATTATCTCCAATTATCTTAAAATATGAATACGTGTATATTGTGATATGTGTTTATATGATATGTGACTATTACGGAAATTTTCTATAAATATGTTTGTATGTGTTGCAATGTATATATGACAGTGTATGCAATGAGTTGACCTATAAACTGTTAATTGTGAATAAGTAAGTGAAATATGTCAACTGAGTTAAGGCTGCTATAATTATGCTACGTATACATTTCACTAATGATTGATGAATTGTTTGCATTCTATGCATTCACTTAGCTTATTAAGCTCACTCACTCCCTTCTTAAACCGTTGTAGATTAGTCGTATACTGGTGTGAGCGGTGTGGTTTCTGAGGGTTGATCCAAGCCAAAACTCTAGTAGTTATTCGTAGGTGTTTATTTGCTTATTTATGTTTTGAGAACTAAAGGCAATATGGTAGACTATATGCTAGTTTTTGCTATGATTTTTAAGTTGTTTATATGGTTATTTTGCTTAGGAGTTATGGACTTTCAATTTGAATTATTGGTTTCTTGCTTGATCATGATTATGATGTTCTGGACTATTACTTTAGACATTTTAGTGACCATTTGATGAAGTGAATGATACATGTTGATTAGATATTAGCTGTATGAATTATATGCTTATAATTGTTGTATTTTTTTATGTTTGGAGCAAGGGTATTGATATTCAGGTTTTAATATCCGTACCTCCATGTTTTTGAAAGTGTAGGAAGTCTGTAATGTAATTTGGTATTGATATCTTATCACGATATAAATACTCGGGGTAAAATAATCGATGCTTTTTGAAAGGTATCGATAATTTTTGAGACTTTGGATTTTAGACGAGAAACAGAATGCTGATTTGGTATCGATTTTCCAGCAGTATCAATACCACTTGAGAAAAATATCGATACCCATATTCTAGTATCGATACCTACGTACTTGATTGGGAAATTTTGCTAAATAGACCTTATGCATGTTTAATTATTAGTATAAGACAATTTGATGTATGTTTAGCATGTAATGATGATAATGAAAGAGTATGATTGTCTTAAATCCATATGAATGTTAATATGAAAGATGTTTTTCTAGAATGAGCATTTTATTTGTTAAGTATGCATGAGACTGTGGTGTGGCATCCTGATATTCGGGCTCAGTGACTGGGCCGGGTACAGGGTGTTACAATATAAGGATGCCAATAGTTGTGTGTTTCTCCTTTGTTTTTATCAGCATTCTTTTATAAGTCTTTGGAAAATTTTTAAGGTATCTTCGTTAGAGAAGATAAAGGAGGTTCTAGTAGCTAGTCAAAACGCCGTTGTTAAGTACAAACTTACTAGTAATTTCTGGAAATCCCTTAGGTTGTTGTTGAAGGGATTTACATTTTGCAATATTGTATGCATGATTAAATTAGATAAATGGTATATGGTTACAACAGTTTCTTATTTAGTTTAAGAAGCTGATAAATGTCTGAGCAATCGAGACAAAGGACCAGTAAAGTAGATTCTGTTCCGAAGCATGTTGGTGAGTTCCTTTTTACTTCCTTTGAGTCATGATACCTCCATGATACGTGGGCATTGTATGATAAGTTGTCTCTACTGTAAATGAGTAGATGTGTTGTGTTTGGACGCACATGTAATAAACCAGTGTTGTATGTGTGAGCATTGTTAGAAAAAATCTGGTTTGAAAATAGTTTTGTCGCACAGCAAAAAAATTAAAATTTTGAAAACCGACCCAATTTGTGATATTTATAGCAATAAACCTTAACCAAATTCATATGTTTTTGGTTTAGTGAATATTCGTTGTTCCCAACTTTCAGCCAAATGATCTTCTTTGCTATTTTCGTACCATGAACTGCTTCGAGTGTGGACTCGAACAAATTGAATCGAAACACAGAACTAGAAAAAGTTTTCTCTTACTTTGGGGTGAAAACAAAAATTCTCTCTTCTTAATAGAAACCAGTAGAATTGTTATTCTGGAAAATTATATGTAATAGTTGACAATAAAATCTCTTATTTTTTGGCAGCATAACAATCTCTCAAAGTTGTCTACATAGCTTTACCGGTGCCATCGATTTATAGGAAGAAAATGTGGAATCCTTGTTGAGTTGTAGTGGTTTATTTCAAATAGAAAAATAACATCCTACTTAAAATAGGACTAGGGTGGATGACACACCCTAGTATTCCTACTAGGGTTGTCATCCTATTAATGTCTATGGGGGGTTTTTGGGCTCTTTCATAATGGATCCAATTACAAGTACTTTCTAGGCATTTTTGATCCAATACTCTGTAATGTGATCCAACTCGATTCGGTTTTTTTATTTTCCAAAATAAACTTGAATGTTTATATAAAAAATTTCTCATCCCTATTTTACCCCTAGTAAAATTTTAACGATTTTATCCTTGGTAAAATTTAGAGAAAATATCTATAATATTTCACAACTCAAAATTTTCACAATGACTGAATGGTTTATTTTCATTTTCGGGCTTCAAAACTGTCCAAAAACATAAACTCATTCTTCCAGTCATACTTTAAGTAAATCATATAAGATTGCAAATGTATCATTTCCATTTTTGGAAACCTACGTTCATTTTCAAATGATTCCATTTCTCCATTTCGAAGAAAATCATAATCATTCATGAATGTTTCTGATTTCTCTTTTCTTATTCATTTATGAATGTTTCTGATTTCTCTTTTCTTATTCATTCTGTTTTTTTATATTCAAACACACAATTCATTTTCGGTTTCAACGAGCTAGCGGAAGGACTAATGGGACATATGTAGTTTAGGCTGAAATGATTTATAATTAAGTTTTGGCTTTTTCACTATTAATTATAAACTCATTTAGTCACAAAGTCATTCCACTATAGTTTTGTGACTAAGCTCTCCCCAACGACACATCATTATGAAAACAACTACTCGGTGCTCATCCAATGACCTTGCCATAAGTGTGTTACCTTCATAGGATATCATTGATCTCTTTGGGATAATATCCGTTCTCCCAATATGATCCTATTTTAATCTCATGGTAACAAAAATGTAACATCCCAAACCCGGCCCAGACGTTATGACCAGATCTGGTGTGTCACATGGACGATTTATTCAAAATTAGACTCTTTGACAAACATTTCCTTCTAATTTCAAAGCCTTGTCCAGAAAGTTGGAAGTTTTGAGCGAAATCAGATCAAAAACTATTTTTATGTTAGATTGGTCTGTATAAGCAAATTTTCATTTGTTGAATCCCATTATCATACTATCTGAAAATATTACGCAGAACTTAGTTGAAAACATTCGATATGAATTTTGAAAACCTGAGTATCCTAATCTACCGGTTTAAAGCAAAATATCAGTGTAACAAAATAAAAACACCCATAATGGCCTTATTACAAAAATAATACCGAAACTAAAATAATGATAAAAATAAAAGTAAAAGCGAAGTCCAGAAGAAAAAGTCCTGTGGCCACCCCGAGTCCCTCTCAGCTCCAAATCCTTTACGGCTGGGGGTTAATAAAAGGGTGAGTTTATGAAAACTCAGTGTGTAATTACCCCAACCAATAACAAAGATCAGACCTACAGAATAGACTAGGCCGAAGCCCTATTCAAATACAGACTAATCTGGGCCTTGGCCCTATTCAGAAACAGAGTGGGCCTTAGGCCCATTACAGATACAGAACAGAAGCTTAACCCAACCCAGTCTAGCCCATCACACCACCCGTACCAGCCCATCAAACCATGTGGGGAATAACTCGACCCACCTAGCCCACACACCAGTTCGCAGTCACGCTGTTAAAATCAGATATCGTGGCAGAGCCACTAGAACAGATTACGTGGCTAAGCCACTAAACAGAATACGTGGCAGTGCCACTTTACAGAACTGCCTCCGATTTTAACCCAACCCCATGCAGACTAACAGTACTACATATAACATGCATACAGATTAACAGTTACAGATAAAGTCATACACGTATCAAACAACTTACTTCTAGGGGTATAACCGTCTTTCAACAGCTAGGGGTAAAATGGTAATTTTACCATTCAGGGGTATTTTGGTCATTTTACTAAGCCTCAGTGTCTTGGCACCTAATACGACCTTCTAGCAGGTCTAGCATTGCTTCGAGCGACTCAAGAGGTCTAAATGTTCAAGCGGGGTTTACGACTCCAAAACCCTTAATGGGCTCAGGTGGGCCCATACGTTCGTGTGGCCCGCTCAGTCCAATCTTACGCGCAATATCATAGATCTCAACATCTAACGTACCAGATAGCATTTACTGCATAACTTACCCTATATAGGCTCATTGGGCCTATTTCGGCCCAGAACAGCCCAAGTGCACAAAAACACGCATGATGGCCTTTACAGTCAAATGCCCATGATTTGTGGGTCCGGATCGGCCCACGAGCGTTTGCACACCCGCAAGACCTTGAAATGCCGGCATTTCAGCATTTCGGCTTTTCGACTTTTGCCGACCTATGCTATTAGGGAGTGTCGTTACACACCTGATTTTGCGATTCCAACTGTCCACACGCCCTCAACCTATTGTTATAACAAAATTAATTAATGCTCTAGCCAAAGTATAGAGAAAACCATACTCAAGGATTTGTTCAATGATTACCTACCATCGCTCCGCTTGTCTACAATCTCTTGCGACTAACGTGTACCTCAAGTATTTGATTGAACGACGACAGATCTAGGCACCTACGATTATGGATAAATCCAACCAATATATAAGGGTTAAAGGAGTATTAACCTTCCAAAGCAAAACTTTATTAAAGAGAAAAGCCCTAATAACAAAAGCCGAAATCTACAACGAGAAGTACTTACTTAAAAATTCATTTGACCGATTTGTTAGAATCTAGAAGCAGTCGTTTGCTAGCCCCGACCCAGTACTCTTGTAGGTTTAATCGAAATACAAAGAGGAAGAGGGGATTTAGGTATTTGGCTATGTAGGCAAAACAAAAGAAGCGAACAATTGAAGAAGGGGTAATCGGTTTAGGGGTTCATTTAATGAAATAGAGTGGTATTTGGCTCAAGGAAAATGTCTGGAGAGTGGAGAGCAGGGTTCGGTTTCATTAGATAGGCAGAAAAATCGATTCAAAGGTAGTTAAAACAAATAATGAACAAAAGGTTTCGAAGAGAAAAGAAGAAGATATGCGAACGGCAATGGCAACCTAAGATTCGGTTTTTAGAGTGAATAGCGAAAGATGATATGGGAAGAGGGGTTTGAGTTTCGACTAAAGAGTTATAGGAGAGGCATGAAGGATTCGACCAAGGTGAAATAGCAAAACGGAGAGGAGAAAAGAAAGTAAAGAAGTGGAAAAAATATAGAGAGGACTTTCAGTTTAGAGAGGAAATTGTGAACAAAGATGTCAAGTCAGTAGAGTAACAATGATGAAAAGAAAGAAGATTTTCTCTAAGGCAATTCGGCACCCAAAGCACACCCTAATCCTGAAAATGCACGAAACGCCCATAAAGCAAAAACTCGAAAGCTAATGGAAGGAATTCAGCACCAAGCATTCATACAAATTGCCGAAATGACTCACCCTTAATGGAAGGAATTTGCACCCCAAGGTTCCCCAATTTCGGCCAACACTTCCCTCACACCTCAATCCCTAAATTTTCTCCTTGATCTGCTCCCTGATTTACTCACCTTTGAATTTAGATAATAAGCTTTATTCATCAACCTTACCTCTTACCAAGTCAACAACCAACTTGATAGAGTTTTCCCTCATTCCAACTCTTGCCGCCCACTCCTAACAAAAATAATAACCTTTTGCTTGCAAGGGGATTTGAACCCTGGATCCCCTTGCTAATGATGCCCCAGCCTTGTTCCCCTTTGCCAGAGACGCCTCAAGCCACTCCACCACGTGTTAATTTGTGTCACAAAACCCCAACAACAATTATTAAGCCCTAAGAACTAACATCCATACTCCCCTAAGCCCAAAAAATAAAAATTTTCCAGGAGCTAGCTTTAACCTAAGCCTTCCAAAGGCCCTAGACGCACCCAAAACATCAATTCAGCACACATAACCATGCAATTGCCAACTTAAGAAAAAAATTCAAAACCCTAAAATTTGTGGCGTTACACATTACATCTTCCTTCATGAAAAGTCAAACATTACCAAATAGTGATCAAGTCATTCATCATAAAGACAGATGGCTCGTGGCCATATTTTCTTTTCATCAACCATGTAATGCCAATGAGAGGATATCATTTACCCTTGTTTTGGGCTATGAATTCCACTTTTGTGAATGATGCTATATACTACAAAAGTCGTACACCCAACATACCAATTTTCAATTCCTTACATATTTGAACATGGGCTTTTACTTACATCAAAGTGTACAAGTCATGCATACATAGTCTACCATCCACTCAGGATTTAGGTATGCCACACTATGAACATCACAAGTGAATAAATCCATAAATGGATTCAAGATTTGTTCTACTTGGGTCCTGTCCAATGTATTGTTAGTCTAATTAGTTACATCTATGTCTCTATCTTTTGGGAGTCATCCACTTCGATGCCGAAGACAATGCATCTTCCCTATTGAACTTGATGGATGACATATTAGTCTTTTAATTGGTTTGCTCATTTTTGATAGACTAAGGACATGTTTAGGTTCGTCTACTAATACAAGTTTTCTTTCCGTACTATGATCCGACCATATAATATCATGTAGTATCAATTAAACATTGGACAACCAATGAGCAACATTTTCTTCCATTTTTCTTTGCATGCAAAACAATGTGAGGAAAATATACAAAGTATTAATGTAATTTATGATTAATTTTATTAACCAGTCTATTCAAAAAAATTACAAGTGTACTTAAATGAAAATACTACACTTAGGGCACTAGATCCAATAGTCTCCCACTTGCCCTAGTGAAGTAGATGAGTCATGTTTCACATTCCTATGCCCTCCATATGTTCCCCAAAGAACTCTCTAGCTATAAGAGTCTTGGCTAAACAAATCCCCAGGGTTTGTCCTCAGATGCAATTTTAACTACATCCACTATTTCGTCGAACACTCTAGTCTCCCTTAATATGTTTTATCCTTATGTGGTTTCTTTTAGGTATAGCTATATCTAAAATATTATAGTCCCATAGCTTTTCCATACCTCATATTTGGCCTTCTATGGTGAAGTTAGCCGTGTAACCCTTCTTGACACTTATCCACACTATGGACCCACTGTTTAGGACAAAAGTAGAGGCTGATGTCGATTTCCTCGAATCCCGAAACATTTGGAAGTAAAAATTAGTATATCCCATAGAATTAACATCTCCTCCAGAATACACAAGCATATAATCCCTTGTTCTTCATAAAATCTTGAGTGCTTAATTGCTTGCCAGTGTCTTTATCTTGGATTCACCTGATATCAACTTACCAACCCAACTACAAAATAGATATCTTGGTGTGTGCATAACATAGCATACATGAGACTTCCTACTGCCGAAGCATAAGGAACCTTTCTCATGTTCTCTCTTTCTTCCACTGTCTTAGTATAGTCCTCTAAAAAGATATGAAATCCCGATACGGAGGGTTGATTTCCCTTCTTCAAATCGATCATTGCATAACACTCCAATATCTTGTCTATGTATAAAGTCTGAGGCAGTCCTATCACTTTGTTCTTTCAATCTCTCAGGATTCAAATAACTAGACAAACATTAGTTTCTCCCAATTCTTTCATGCTAAACTATTGAGTTAACCATAGTTTAATCGATAACAACTTCCCTACATTATTCCCAATGAGTAGAATATCATCAACATATAGAATGAAAAAGACTACATTTCCATCCTCTAAATGTTTATAAACACAAGGTTCATCTATGTTTTGCTCAAATCTAAGAGTTTTGATCGCTTGAGTGAATCTTTGATTCCAATAGTGGTATGCTTGCTTAAGTCCATATATGGATCTAAGCAGTTTGCAAACTTTATGCTTGTTTCCTTAAGTTATATATCTGGTGGGTTGCATCATGTAGATGCTCTCTTCAATACAACCATTCAAAAATGCTATATTGACATCCATTTATTAGATCTTGTAATCAAGAGTCATCGCAATGGATAGTAATATATGGATTGAATTGAGCATGGCAACCAAAGAGAAGGTTTCTTCATAATCGATGCCTCTGTTATGAGTATAACCTTTTGCTACAAGTCTGGCCTTATAAGTTTCCACTTTTCCATCTGTATATCTTTTCCACTTGTAGATCCACTTACATATTATAAGTTTTATCCCTTCCGGAAAGTGTATATGTTCCCACTTTGATTTGGAATACATTAAGTACATCTCAACTTTCATAGCAATTTCCTAGATCTTGGAATCAACACACTGCATCGCTTCGTCATATGTGAGTGGGTCATCATCTTTCTGTTCTACAGACTTAGTATTAAAAACACTTCCACCATATTGGAAGAACTCAGGCCTACAAGAGACCTTCCTACTGCGACGAGGCTCCCAATGCTGCTAATTATTTGTAGGTCTACTATTAGGAGTTGATTCTAGAACCATTTATATATGATTTTGTATATTTACTGAAAGCTCCTCGAGTATCTCCTTACTCCGAGGTTTGAAGTAATTCATTTGACTTTCTTTTGAGGAAAGTAGCATGAGGTAAAACTATAACAGTTTACTCTTTCGGGTTATAAAACAAACCACCATTTGTTTCCTTTGGATATCCTACAAACATGCACAATTTTATCCATTAGTCCAACTTCCTCGCATCTTTATCCAATACGTGGATTGGGCATCCCCAAATCCCAAATCCTATCTTAATAGCACAGATAGTTCAAATTGACAAACTCTTACATTGAATATGCCTTTATAATAATTTGAGAAATAACCACGGTGGATGCCCTATTTGAACATACTGAATCATACTTGTTTTCAAGAAATTTCCTTTAAGACTTATTCAATTTTATCATAGAACTTTTCGTACTAAAATTTTAGACAGATAATATACTTAGCATAGACTTACCAGAGTACATCATTAGGGCCAGATAGAATACACCACAAAGGTGACATATAGAATATACCACAAAGGCAATATACAGAGTACACCACAAAGGCAATATAATGCCACAAAGGCTAATAGAATGCCATGAAGGCCACGCCATAAAGCTTAACAGAATGCCACCCAGGCACCCCATGAACTACTATGTTTGCGATATGGATTTGCCTAAACTCACATCACATGAGGTTTGCCTATCATCCCTCTGAGACACCAAAGAACCCCGGTCGATAAATGTGACTCTTCCGCCCTTTTTAGAATATGCCATAGCCGTGGACTTTTCTTTAGAATTTTCATATCAAAATTCATGTTTACTGTCCTGACGGACTTCATCAAATACCGCCGCATTGTCCAAACTCACATCATAACCTCTCCATACTTAGATACATCCTATTCGTAAGCATTTTCAATCTCACATCACATATCCAATATAAACATATATTCAGGTAGGCTAACTCATTTTCTTAACCAAATCATACCTCAATACATGCTTCAGACGTATCAACACTATCATATCACATAGTATACATTCTAGGCACACACACACACATAGCTGCTTCACAGAATCACATACACCCATCCACATAATTCATCATATTCTAGACTCATAAGAACCTATATCAGGAAATACATACTTATTCTCTAGAAATAATTCATGTACTTACGCTATTTTCAAGAACATCAATCACAAATAATCAAATTATATGAAGTCATATGAGTCGACGTTAGAGACTCACCTAAGACTTACCTTGCATAAGGTCAAAATCCTCAATTCTAAATGCCTTTCATGAAATCACAGCATCAACTACTTAAAAGAACATGAATTTACCATTAAAACCCATTTATGAACAGATTTCTATCACCTCATCTATAGATAACCCCCATTCATGGCCTCTTAATCATAACTTGCTGCATATATATATCATAGTACCCTTACTCTTAACATACAAAGTTTTCAGACTTACCAGGAGATAGGACATCCTCTTTTTGTTCCCAAGAATCGTTAGCTTACAATTTACATAAGAATAGAAACCAACAATAACATTTGATATTTAAGAACTTAAGAGTCATTTTGAAGGAAGAAGATGTTCAGACCACCACTACACCCTAGCGCAGTGGAAAAATATTCTAGCGATCCTCAGCTAAAGATTCATGTACGAGGAATGAAACGGGTTGAAATAAGGTTGAAGATATACCTTAAAATGATAAAAGGATGTTACTGATTCGATGTCGATTCCAAGACATAATAAAAACGTCTTGGCCTCTATGTAGTCCACCCGGTATTAAAACAAACAAAAAAAATCTCCTAGATCTTTTCCAGGGAAAAATCTTCCAAAATGATTGCTAGACTTTTTTTTCTTATTTTCTTTAAAACACTTTTAACCCTAAGTCAGGATGTTGGTATCCATATATTGAAAATAGAATCATCCTATAGAGAACATATGAGAAGCATTAAAAAAGTTATATTCTTTCCAAAAAGAATTGTAACTTCTATGTGTCAATGTTTGACTAAAATCATAATTATAATAATTTATAATGAAAATTTCAGTAAACTGTATCTTATTAAAATTTTATATGAACCAATTTTGTATATTAATTTTAACTATGTTCTCTATTTGTGTACAACAAGCTTGTACATTTAATTCGTTTAATATTTAATTGTCAAATTAAATTAATTCAATAATTAATTTAATTCATGTGACAATTAAACACAATACCAACTGTGTTTGGATTTTGTATGTTTTAACCACAAGGGTGTTACCCTGTAGGTTTTTGTAACATTAGTAGTAATATTAGAACATTTCTAATAATACAAGAAATGAGTGGCATCTAGCAATGCATCATTGCTACCTAAGTTACAAGAAATCATAATTTGACATAACCTTGCTGTGATAAATATTTTTTGTATTACATCCTTTTGTCCTTTATTTCTAGATTGGACATAAGTCATGGAATAGCCACACTTGCATAACGCAATCTCATGTTTCTTGAAATCTCGAGTAGATTAAAATAAACATGTAACACCCAATACCTGGCCTGGATGCCAAGTCAAATATCGAGATGCTATACCACCGTCTCACATCAATTTCATTGTTATGATCAGGACTGAAATAAATGCAGTTTCATTTTACTTTAATTACTCTAGCATTTATGAGAATATCAAGTCATGCAAACTTAGTTTAGCGTTTAATCATACTAACATACAACAAACAAACATAAAATGTACATATCTCGGGCATTAGGACCACTTAGTAAATTTTCCCAAAAATGTTATGTAGGTATTGATACCACCTCTATGGTATCGATAATTGGTATCGATATCACTGGAAAAATTGATGCCAAACTAGCATTCTATTTCTTGAAAATTTTCAAAAAATCAAAAAATATCAGTACCTTTCGCAAGGTATCAATAATTACACCTCGAGTATCGATACCCAGGCCAAGGTATCGATACCAAATTGGTATTCTGACTCTCTGCACTTTTGAAAATATAGAGGTATCGTTTTAAAAGCCCTAATAATCGATACCTCTGCTTTAGGTTACAAAAATTCAGCATGTAAGAGCATTTAAATCATTCAAACTTAATCTCTAAACATCACATTTCATTCACCTAGTCATATAAGCATCAAAATGTCTAAAACAATAGTCCAAATACCATATCCAAGTCCACAAGCTTCCAAACATACATAATATGCAAATAATCCCCAAAACATCTTAACAAAACCAATATAATTGTCTACCACATTACCTTTTTATACCCTAGAACTAGAATAAACAAAACACCTACTATAATGAATAAAGAATGGCTTGAATTAGTCCCTCAATGGCCACACCACTTACACCGGGAATGCTTAGAACAACCACTACATAAACAAATCATCATGCATCAACCAAACAACATACAACATATTCCCAAAATGTCATTAACTAAGTACCATGATTTACATAATTAGTCAGATTCCATGCACACTTTTACACATTATTTATACGAATGTTTAGGCATATATATAACAATATTCCAACACATATTAAACACATAATTTGGCTTTTGAGTTTATGAAACATAAAGTGAACTTTATCACCACTCATAGGATACATGGATCTCCAACACACCACACATAAACTCGTAGAGTCAAACATATCTTATAAACGAAGCATATAGCTAACGCTCTCTAACACACCACGCATACATATCCCAATGAATGGAGTTTGGCTCACATTCCCTTATCTTTCCAAAACTGTCCCTGGGCCTCAGTGCCCTATATATCACAACACAAATAAGTGAGTACTGACAATCCTATGGCATGCAAACTATATCCAACGGTTTCATTAAGTTACAGGGCCAAAATATCCATAATGTCATCAAATATTACTTATCAATTATCTGCACGTATTCACTACATAATCACATCATTAGCACATTATACACACTGTCACATGGCATGAATAACATACCCTCATATTTACCATCACAATAGTCGTCACAACGTGTGCATATTTCATCACATCATAATTCCCAAAATACACAATGAATCATCTACGAGAAGTGATTCTAAAACACTCATTGAAATATTCACATTTGCCAAAAAATCGAAAGCTTAGACAAGCTTCCATTTGCCTTTATCTTTACTCGTTGAAGATCCTATCGACTCTGACACTTCAACAAGACAAACTATACATATATAAATCATCAATCAGTCAATAACTCACCTCAAATAGCCATAAACACATGCCTAAGCTACATTCTTTTCTAACCAAAACCTTTAACACAACAAACTTAAAATTCAAATATATCAGTCTACGCTTAATCTTTTCACATGAAAAAAATTCCATTCATCTACATATTCATCTATGACTAATTCTTAACCTTTAAAATTCACAAAAGTACACGTTTGAAGGTATCAAAATTTTTCGACAAGTTTGGCCATTACAATAAAAATTCATTAAAACTTGAGAAATCCTTGAAAAAACTTCAAAGTTACTTTAGAAAGCTTCTAATGAGGTTAAAAATAATTTAAAAAACACACTTTAAAGCCAAGTTTTTATCCACAAACTCAAAATTCACCATTAAAGACTCGATTTTCGGCTTTTAATCAAAACATGTGACTTAACTGCTAAAAATTTTATTTCAAAGACCCAATAATATTAAAAACTAATGAGAGTGGGAATAGTTACCTTCAATTAGAGGAATAATGAGTTTTCAATGCAAATCCACAAAAACCCACAAGTGGAGAAGATTATGAAATTGGTGAGGTTTTTAGGTAGTTTCCTAAAGATTTAGAGAGGTTTAATGCTTGGAAATGATAGAAATTAAAAGTATTATAGTTTGGGAGTCAAAAATCAATTGAAAGAGTGAAGAATAGTAAGGAACGACGACACTAAGGAGGTTGGAAGAAGCATTCATGAAAATAACTTGAAATGGGGGTTTATTAGGTTGATTTTAAAAAATTGGTTTAATTGCTTCATAAAGACTCATGGCTTGGACCCTTTTACAAATTAGTCCCTTTTTTAAAATTAAAGACATTTAAAACTTGTTTCCAAAAATTGACTTAACTTTACGAAAACCACGGTCGAAACGATTATTGAGCAGTAACCTTACAAAATTTTATGGTCAAAAAGACCAAAATTCTTAAAATACCCTTAAAACTCCTAGGCCCTATTTTGGGGTGTAACAAAACAAATAAATATGATATATCATATAAATTTATTCGAGCATGGCCATGCATTTCTAGTCTCACTTAATCAAGTGGCCTAAAATATTGCTCCTATTATGTAGGAGGGACAAATCCTATATTGATAACCATATCCCAATGATAAGTTTGATTAAAGTCATTTATTTTGATCTTTTCGTATTTATGTTATAAATGGTCTATCTTGATTTAAAATGTAATAGCCCGAATTAGGGCCATGTCGGGATAGTGGTTTCGAGACCATAAATCTGAAGTAGAATTTCATGTTTCATGATTATTTTAAAGTTTATGGTATGATTGTATGATAGTGAGAGAATTTCATGAAGGAATTTTATGAGATAGTGATTAATTTGTCCTTTAGGACTAAATTGCAAAAGTTGCAAAATATAAGTTTCTAGAAGCTTTAAGGATGAATTGGCATTAGAAAAATTATTAGAGGGCCTTATTTAGCAATTAGACCATTTTATAGCATGATGGACAAAATTGTCCAAGGAAGGGTAAAACTTTAAAGAAAGGTCATAAGGGCATTTGGTCATTTGGCAAATTAAAGAAATAAAAAGGGAAAATAAAGCAAAAATGTGCTCATCTTCTTCCTCTTTGTGTCGAAAATTGAAGGGTCTCCATAACTAGTGTTTCTTTCAATTTCAAGCTCAAAAATCAAGAAACACGAAGCCTAGACTGAAACCGGGGAAAGAACAAAGTGGTGGAGTAAATCGAATATCCATCCACAATTTGATTCCAAGGTAAGTTGTGTGTGATAAATTCAATGTTTCGATAATATGTATTTATTGTATGATGTTGTGTGAAATATACCTTATTCCCAAGAAATTATTGATGAGATTTCGATATAGAAATGATAGAGATATTACATTGGATCCCAGTTAAATTTTAAGGATACGAAGGATACCGTAGTCATGACATGAGATTTAGAAGGTCCCGTATAAGACCATGTCTGGGACATGGCATCGGCACCTATTTGTGATCCCATGTAAGACCATGTCTTGGGCATGGCATTGGTATCGACATGTGGTCCTATATAAGACCATGTTTGGGACATGGCTTCGGCACCGAGTTAAGATCCCTTGTAAGACCATGTCTGGGACATGGCATTAACATCTAGGAGTGATCCTGTATAAGACCATGTCTGGGACATGGCATCGGCATCAGTTTACAATCTCGTGTAAGACCATGTCTGGGACATGGCATCGACATCGATATGAGATCCCGTGTAAGACCATATCTAGGATATGGCTTCGGCATCGACATATGGTCCCATGTAAGACCATATCTGGGATATGGCATTGGCATCTTACCATGAGAATGACATTTCAAATATCCTTCAGTAATCCAAGTGATTTAACTGGAAAAGTATTTAAGTTGATATTTATGACGAAAAGACTAAAGTTATGTGATGAGTGATATAGGCGTATATGAGAAACTCACGAGAAATGTAATCAAAATGATAAGAGTATGTCGGTAAGAAATAACATGAGTAAGTCATGGGCGTGTCAACAGGCCGTATGTCCCCTGCACCTAAAATAAGCAAAATAGAATGCCCAGTAATAAACACACGGATAGAGACATGGCTGTGTGTCTCAACTGTGTGAAGGACACGGCCTAGCATACGGGCGTGTGACTTGGCCGTGTGTATCAAAATGGTTGCCGACATCATAAATAGAATGTCAAGGTTTTTACACACGAGCTGAGACATGGACGTGTCATGGTTGTGTGAGGGACACGGGCCATGGACACGGGCGTGTGCTAGGCCGTGTGAAAACCCTGTAGTTTGAAAAGAAAAATAAATTTTACACGGAATAGGGACACGGGCGTATGTGACCACACAACCTGCCCACACGGGCGTATCCCATCCTACATGGGCGTGTGGCCCTGTTTTGAGCAAAAAATTTTCCAAGTATTCGAAATTTTCTGATTAAGTCTCGAACTATTCCCTATGTATGTTTTGAGCCTCGTAGGCCCATGATAGGGACATTAAGAGAATGAATGAAAGGTTTTAAGTTCTAATGAAAATTACGGCCTGACTCTATAAGATCAAGCATGTTTAAGTACGGTAACACCTTGTACCCCGTCCTGGCGTCGAACACGGGTAAGGGGTGTTACATAAAATGTAGAGGCCATTTATTAATTGTGCTGAACCATCGAAAATATTATCGAGATAAGATAAACAACAATTATTCTTAATAATTATCTCAAAACCATTTTTGTCTAAACAAGAAATCGAAATAATGTTTCTAGTCAAACTTGAAAGTTGTGTACACCTGTATCACTCATCACAAAACTTTAGTCTTTCTCGACAAACTCATTTACTTACATGCTTCTCTTGTTAATTTTCTTGGAATACCGAAGGATATCCGAATGTCATTCTCATGGTAAAATGCCAAAGCCATATCTCGGATATGGTCTTACATGGGATCTCAAGTCGATGCCGATGCCATATCCCAGATATGGTCTTACACGGGATCTCATATCGATGTCGATGCCATGTCCCAAACATGGTCTTATACGGGATCTCTCTCTTAGATGCCAATGCCATGTCCTAGACATGGTCTTACAAGGGATCTAAGTCTCATCTCGGTGCCGATGCCATGTCCCAGACTTGGTCTTATACGGGACCTCATGTCGATGCCAATGCCATGTCCCAGACATGGTCTTACATGGAGCCTACATAACTCATGCCATGACTTCGATATCCTTCGTATTCTTAAATATTTTAATCGGGATTTCTCAGCAATAATTCATCAGTTCTTAATGAAAATCATATTAAACATTAATTCATGGAAATTTACATAATTTCATGAAATATTATCATCATAATTTACATAATGCTTAAAGCTAATTTATTCCAAACAACTTACCTTGAATCCAAAATACGAGTAGATGCTTGGTTTAATCCACCACCTTACTTTTTCCCCGGTTTTGATTTGGGCTTCGTGTTTCTTGATCTAAATAACAAATTAAACTTATTTAATACTCACATTGGCTAAATAGCCCATAATTAACACTTTGGAAAAATTTATAATTTTGCCCCTAAACTTATGTATATTTGCAAATTAATCCCTAGGCTCGTATAATGAAATGCACTTATTTTCTTGGTTACCCAAGCCTAGTTGAACTTTATTAATGCTTCATAACAGCCCCTATTTCTCATCAATTCACACTTTTACTACACATTTTACTAACTTTACAATTTAGTCCTTATTAGGGATTTTCATGAAAAATCACTTAGAAAAAGATGTTTACTACACTTTAAACTTTCATATTCTACCACTAGGTATCAAAATACTTGCATGACATGCATGGGTATATTTTTGAATATAAACCCTAGCTTAAATTAGTGGTAGAAATAGCTAGATTAAGCTACGAGGATTTCAAAAATACGAAGAGAATTAAAAACGGGGCTAAATTGCACTTACTTGGAGCTTGAAAATGAAAGAAACCCTAGCTATGGAGAACCCTTAACTTTCGGCACACAAGGAAGAAGATGGACACTATTTTTGACTTATTTTTCCCTTTTTTATTTCATTAATTAACCAAATGACCAAAATGCCCTTAAGCCTTTCTTTGGAAAATTTTCCTTCCATGGCATTTTTGTCCATCATGTTAATAAATGGTATAATTGCTAAATAAGGACTCCCAATAATTTTTCTAATGCCAATTCATCCTTAAAGCTTCTAAAAACTCATTTTTGCAACTTTTGCAATTTAGTCCTAAAGGACAATTTAACCACTATTTCATAAAAAAACTTCATGAAATTTTCTCACTATCATAATAATCATAAAATATATTTTTCTACTTTGGATTTGTGGTCTCGAAACCACTATTCTAACTAGGCCCTAATTTGGGCTATTACAGGCGTTATACTCTCGACATCATCAGCTACGGCTCGATCGGGATCCATTTACTATACAAAAACACATTTTCAAATGTCAGGAGTCATCACACTATCACAATATAAAATATGGCATGTATAGCTAGACTCACAGGCACTATGTTAGTCCTAAAATCGACTAAACCATAGTTATGACACCAATCAAATGTAACACTCCTAACCTGTATCCGTCGCCGAAATGGGGTTACGAGGTATTACCGGACGAGACAAAAACATCCGAACAATCACATAATCGCATAGGTTATACTCGAATATTTTCATTTAAATAAAAAAACATAAAATTCTAAGTCACGCAACATTTACCGATCACATCTCAAAGTTCAACCAAATTCATATCAAATACATATATCATATTTCATAAGTCAATAAGCATGTTACTAAGCTATGCTATAATTACTTAATAATTATCAAACATTTATTTCTATAATAGAATACATGCACTTACTAAACCAAAATCATATATTGCATTAACAAAAATAACAACATGACCAAACATGCTTTTGATGTCAATGACTTATATGAAATTTTACCTTAAAGGTAATAGTCATTTATATATATATATATATATATATAATCATACCAAATATTTATACTGCCTATTTACCAATTTGTACCTAAACCATATTCGAATATGCATAAATGTATTTATGCACTATTTCCAACTAAATCAACAATGGCAATGAACCATACAAATCCATCTCAAATGAGCATATTCAAATGTCAAATTCCGTATGCTACAAAATCAAACCCAACATTTCACATATACAAACCAAATAACTTAATATATATTTACATATATATATTCGGCTTTTTACTCAAACTTCCATACAACAACTAAAACTTATACATTCATATTATTATAAAACAAGTCTAATCAATAAAGAATCATAGCTGAACATACCATTACCTAAACTCATTATAATCTTCTTGCTTTTCCAATGCACAAATCACTATTCATTTGGTTATTTATTCCATCTTTAATACTACAATTATGACATATATCTTCAATTCATATGTAACAAACCTAATTATTTTGGTACATAACTGAACACATTCACTATAACTTCACTTAAAATATTTATACAAACCATCCAAGAAACTCATTCATTTCATCACAAAGCCCAAACATATCATACCTTCCATTAACGCACAGATATCAAAATCACTTCTATCACATACCATGATCGAACTTACCTTGTTACCAAAATACATAGCAAAACTTTAAACAAAACATGTCAAACATGTTTCACATATATATACATGTCATGGCCAATTCATCAAGCAAATATATCCATCATATTATACCTCAAACACATTATCAAATTGTAACTAAACACATCAAGCATAATTTACATCTATTTATATAACATAGCCGAATCATCAAACCATAAACAAATATATCAACCACATCATTTAATCAAAGCATGAAACCATACTTGACACAATAAACAAGCCATTTTCGCATGGCTTATATATACATATCCCAAAATCAAACATAACACAAACTAGCCTATACATGCCATAGGTTTTAAGTTCAACTTTATAAAATACCGAAACAGTCGATAGTGTAATAGACTTCGCTGACGATCCCCGAGCCCGTAATTAATCTTCAAAATCTATAAAAACAGAGGCAAATATATACACACAGTAAGCTATCATAGCTTAGTAAGTCTTAAGCAAATAAATTACTAAAATGTACATAAATTATACATGACTTGACATTTCATTATAAAATTCATTAGCAATATTATCACATAGCCAAATATACAATTTAACTTTTGTTACAAATAGGTATTTCACACTTAACTTTTTCATACATATTTCGTTAAACCAAAACAACCTATACTCAATCAAATACACATAATCAAGCTTGTATCTCATAAATCATTTCATGTATATTTATAATTTGTAATCATAAGGCCGAGTATAACCATTCATATATGTTTGCATATAAATCACAAGTATGATATCACTTATACATAACATTTGGCCAAATATACTTTTCATATACATATATATTTACATATGTACCATATATAATTTGTATCACATAACAAATAGTCAACTTACCTTATTTTCAAAAAACAATTTAACTATCACTGTAACGCCCTGAATTTGGGCCTAGAAGTATTGGGCCTTAAGCAAGAGAATAGTTGGGAGACGGCACATAAAGATTTAGTTGTGCAAGAAAGTGCCATAAATAAATGCCTGCTTCAGTGGTTATGTGTCTTGAGAAGCGTTGGAGAAGTCCTGGGTTCAAACTTGGGCTTTAGCAAAAAAAATTATTTTAAGTGAATAAGGCCCTTGGTTCTAGATAATAGGCTTCTTAAATTAATTTGGTTAAATTATGTTATAAAGGAGTTGTTGGCCTAGTGGTAAGAGGCGTGTGGAGTGTACATGGGGTCTGAGGTTCAAGTCTTGGCTTTTGCAGAATTTTTAGTTTTGCTCTTAAATGTGTAACAGGGCATTTTTGCCCGGAGCCCATTACCCACTTCAAGCCCATTTACAAATAACCCCAAGCCCAAACAGTAACCCAAATGACCAAGCCTAAATTAACCCTAAAACGGCAGCCCAGATACCCTCAACTGAGGACCAGGTTTCAAACCCTAGGTGCGGCGCACCTAGGGCCTTCTGACACCACCACCACTGGATGCCGTCCCACCGCATTTAATGAAGCCATCACCTACAAAATCAAAGACGAAAGACAGCAAGCAGAAAAAGGATGGAAATAGTGAAAAAAATGTTAAATAATAGCAACATTATAATGCATTCGGTTCGGCTATAAAGCCATTAGAAAACAGATATGTAATGAGCTTTTTTTTCTTCTCAACAAAAAAAATTGAATACAGAGAACGGATTTTGAAAAGAAGAAAGCAAAAGGTTGTCTTTTTACCTTCTACTTTGAAATATTAGCCTTAGTAATAAATCCCTACTGCGTCTTGTCTTTCATCGTGGTTGTTGACCTCCGATGACCTGAAAAATTATGAAACCCCTTTGGGTTCTGACCGGGTAGGAGTATGAGACAAGGTTCGATTCTCTTCCCTCGATTTCTTTCTCTGCTTCACATTTCGGCTTCCTCTTAGTCGGATAGAAGCTTAGATCTAAAGGGGGAGGTTTAAGGAGGGACCAAGTAGCGTGGCCTTCGAGTACTGCAAATGGGGTTGAAAACCACCCTTTTCATGTGGCCTCAACCAACGTCTATGGTGGATCTGCAATGGCGGCGAATGAGAAGGGTTTCAAACCCTGGTACAGTAGTAGAGAAGGAGAAAGAAGGAGGGTTTTCTCTTTTTAAT
Source organism: Gossypium stocksii (assembly GCA_020496765.1). Lineage (NCBI taxonomy): Eukaryota > Viridiplantae > Streptophyta > Magnoliopsida > Malvales > Malvaceae > Gossypium > Gossypium stocksii. The sequence goes on along the minus strand of CM035629.1, from coordinate 52,684,772 downwards.
TTTTGAAAAACAAAAAATGTGAAATAATAAACCTTTTTGGCTTTGAAAAGGGTGCCGTACAGAGCTCTCAACCCGACCTTTACCATGGTGGGGTCCGTGCACTTCTAAGGAGTGGGCATTTTGCCCTTTTGACCCTCTTACATTTTCTACCCCCATGATTTCGCCCCTCCGTGTGTTTTCTATTTATTATAAATTAGACCACAAGATTTTTATAGCCTCCTAAATTGGTCCTGGTTCTGTTGGTCACTTGATAATGAAACGCGTGTCCAAAAAGGGGACTTATTGCGTCTTCAGTCCTTGTAGCTTGCGAGGATCCCTTTTAAGCCTTGATTTCCCTGTTTAAAATTTGTCTATCAAGTTTTATTTTGAATTCGGTCCAGTCCTCGTTCCATTATTTTATTATGTTTCGTTTATATGTTATTACGTCTAAAGCCTTTCAAAATCCATATTAGACTATATATATATACATATATTACTGGGTTTAAACTACTTTACATGAATGTTTTGAAAATTGTATATTATTACTGTTGGATTTTTTTTCTTTCTTTTTTTCGTTCACACATCCCTTTTATATGCTAATTGTTTCATAAAGTATATACATACATGTACCATCCATGCTGCTGTCGTTCACATCACTCATTTACGATTTGTTCCACCCCTTTTTGGGTTTCGTAGACTGGGGCTTTCATATAGTATTTTTATTTTTATTTTCTTTTTTTTATTTTTTTAAAGAATTTACTTTAAGTTATTTTGGTTGCTTGGTATGTTAATTAGTGGATTATTCACACTACTTATTTTGAACAATTTTCATAATCTATTTTTAAATTAGTATATTATTTATTCCCCACTATTTTCGTTACTTATTTTACTATACATTATCTGTTTTACTTTACATTTTTCTTTGGTCTTTTTATGGTCTTTTTATTTGGGATCCAGCTTACTGCCACCGTTATATCATTACCACATTTCATTATTATTATTACTTTAATGTTTTGTTATTACATTCCAATATGTTCCATTAGTCCTTCCTTTTTGTTAGTATTCATTGGTCTGTTCATTATTTACGTGTGTAAATTAATTACGTAATTCATGTTATTATCTTTCGTCACCCTTAAGTTGTAAATAATTTTCATTGCATATTAATTCTTTCATACTTACATTATTTCTTATTATCACATCCTATTTGTACGTACTATCTGTCGTAAATTGCTCTTGCATCTTACTATAAATTCCTTTTGTCAACTCTTACCCTACTCAAAAATGATTTGCTCGCGAAGGCAATGTTTTGCGCTTTGGAATATCGAGGAATCGTACCCTAACTTACGGGGTTTCGATTTTTTCGTTGAACCTAAGTATTAAAACATCCTTTTAAATCTCAAAATGCGTTTTATTAAATTTGAAACTCGTATACAAGATCACATAATATTGCATCCTAACTAACGGGGTGCGATACTTCAATATCTCGAAATGAGGAGATTTTTAATAATTATCTTGGGCTCAAACCACGAGTTTTAATTCGTTATTAATAAGAGAAAATTACGTTTTAAAATTATTACGAACTTTCAACTTTTAACAAAATGGCATCAAGTAATCAAGTCGGTACCGATTTTGGGCGTGACGAGGGTGCTAATCCTTCCTCGCACGTAATCGATTTTCGAACCCGGTTTCTTAAATTTCGCAGACCGAAATTATTATTTTAATAAGTTTAGGCTTTTTTAAAATAATTTTTATGAAATGATCCGAACATCTCCAAATAAAAATCGGTGGCGACTCCCGTTCTAATTTTCATTTTCAAAACCAAAGTCGATTCCCCATTTCAAAAAAAATGGTGTCGACAAAATGAATATGGGCTCTAGTACATAGGCTTTATAAATAATTGCACTTGTTTTGAATCACAACAAGCCTTGTGGTCTAGTGGCAAGGTGGCGTGTAAAGGAACCTTGAGGTCTGGGGTTTGAGTGTTGGCATTGCGTAAATGAGGTATTTATTTTGCAGGTGGGTTCGGCCAGTGGTTGTGTTGCAATAGAATTCTGATGGATAAGTGGTGGAGTGATAGGGGAAGGATATCAAGGAGGAAATCGTGGAGAGGATTGGGGAGAGAATTGTGGAGAGAAATTAGGAGGTTGATGAGTGTAGGGATGTTGGTGCCATTTGGTATCTCTAATTCGGCATTGGGAAAAAAATGGACTATTTTTCGGCATTTATGAATATTTTGGGAGGAGGGTTATTTTCTCCTTTTTGCAAGTGGTAGCTAAATTCCTTTAGTCAATTTCGGTATTTGGTTGTTTCGGGTTTGTGCCTCTCATGACATTGTTCTTCTTTTAGTCATTTCTTATTCTCTACCAAACACTGTTCTTCTTTTTCCTCTACTCTCTTGACTTTGTCGAACATATCTTCCACCTCTTCCCCATTATTCTTTCAATTTTCTTTCTTAGCCAACTTTCCTTCTTCTTTCCCCTTCTTTTATTTTTCTCCCTTTTTCTTCTGTTTTGCTTCTAAACTGAAAAGTTATTCTTCTTTGTTCTTTCGCAAGCAGTTTGGGTAGTGGTTGGCTGAATATTATTCTTCTCTAGTATTGGTAAATCGTTTTGGTCTGAAGTGTTCTATCGAATTTGTAAGTGATCTGTTAAGCGATCTGACAAATCCGTTGCTTCTGTCTTCTTCTAAAAAATGAATACCCCTTCTCTTAGTGTTCTGTGATTGCCGAATGGTGACTCCTTCCACTTAATGTGTGTTTCTTGTGCTTAGGTGTTTCCGAGGAGTGAAAGTGTAGGAATTCTCTAGCTATCGAAACCTTGTCATCCACTAATCGATTAAGGTAATTTCGGTACCCTGCCTTATGGGCAGAGGTCGAATAGGCCTATTTTTTCTATAAAGTTATTATTTATGAGTTGAAGCCTCAATTATAATCAGTTCCATCTATTAAGATCTTTCATTATCGCAGTTTCTCAGCAAAGAAATGTGTGATCGATTTAGACTACGATATAAAGGAACAAGTCATAGTTCGTACATTCGAGGTTTGTAGTATTGTCTATTTGGGTTAGGTGTTCTAAACATTGATAAATGATGGACTGACTGTATGTTGGGATGGCTGTAGGTTGGGCGCTTGTGGAGTTTGAAGTGGTTGCGTAAAAGGTGTGTAATCGTACACCAATCTATTATTGATAAAAGCCGAATGGGTGTGTATTTACACCCCTCTTCTGTGAATCGGCAAAAGCTAAAATATCGAAAAGCTGAAACTTCGGCATTTGAGGCCTCACGAGTGATCAATTACTCGTGTGGTGAACCAAGCCCACTAATCATGGGCTTAAGACTGTAGAGGCCACCATGAGCGTGCTCATGGGCATAGGTCGTTATGGGTCATGTGGGCCGAATGGGTTCGTGGGCCCCATGCGGATAATATCCACATTATGTGGTAGAGGTTGGACTAGGTTATGCAGTTAGCATAACCGTGGCTAAATTTGGGCTAAATGGGCCACACAAGCGTATGGGCCCACTTGGGCTGGATCATGGGCCTTGGGCCCATATGCACTGATTTGCATATTGGGGTTACATAAGTCGCTCGAGGCGACTATTGACCTTCTGATGGGTCGGTAGGTGAGTCTAGACCTATTCTGATGAAAATGACCAAATTACCCTTGGAGGGTAAAATGACCGAATTACCTTTGGAGGGTAAAATGACTGAATTACCCCTATAGGGTAAAATGACTCAAATTTATCAAAAATTCCAATACAAAACATATTAATCCAAAACATATCTTTCATAATTCATGAACTAACATCACAAAGCTCAATTATTCATCAACGGCATAACTCAAAATATTATCAGCATCATAAATTCAAGCATGGGCTTTGTACATTACACTGCAACGATCTCAAAAATGTAAAAATTATCAAAAACCGAGCTAGTTACATACCTTAATCAAGCTTCAACAATGGCCAAACCTTAAAGCTTTATTTTTCTTTCTTTCTTTTTGTTATTCGATCAAACCAAAAAGATGAACACATGGGTTTTGATTTTATGTTTTATATTATCATAACTTAATAATCATTTTACATATATAACCTTTATATTAAAATTTTAAACCATTATAATTCATGGTTATAACCATCCATCTTATGTTATCATGGTAATATTTCATTATAAATACCTCAATTTAAAAAGACAACAATAATTCGGCACTTTCACATTTAACCATCAAATTTTCATTTTACGCGATTAAGCCCTTTTTATTAAATCAGCACTCAATCGACAAAATTAAAATACGAAAATTTCACGGATATAATTCACACATAATAAACATAGAAAATAATTTTTAAATATTTTTCTAACTCAGAATCGTGGTCCCAAAACCACCGTTCAGAATAGGGTCTAAATCGGGCTGTTACATATTTTCTACCATTAGACATCAATATACATGCATGCCTAACATGGGTAAAATTTTGAACTTTGATAATACTTCAAATTAGTCCTTGGAAAAGCTAGATTAGGTTACAAGGATCTAAAAAATGTAAAAATCATTAAAAACGGGGCTAGAACAGACTTACAATCAAGCTTGGAAAGCTTGGCCAAAACCCTAGCTATGGAGACCCTTGAAATTTCGGCACTAAGGGGCTAAATTGGGGAAGATGATATCTTTTGTTTGTTTAATTTTGTCTTTATTTTCCAAATGACCAAAATGCCCTTAATGCCTAACTTTGAAATTTCACCTAACCATGTCCATTTTTGTCCACCTTAAAGTATAATGGTCTAATTACCATTTAAAGACTTCCAATTTAAAAATTCATTACAATAAAACACCTATAGCTTCTAGAACACACATTTTGTACTTATTGTAATTTAGTCCTATTAGGCAAATTAGACACTCTATCGATAAAATTTCTTAACGAAATTTTCACACAAGTATTCAATCATACTATAAACCTTAAAATAATATCACAATAAATTTTTCTACTTTAGATTTGTGGTCTCGAAACCACTATTCCGTTTTAGCCCTAAATCGGGTTGTTACAAGACCTATTATTTGTTATTACTTTGATAAATGTTAAATTCAGCCTAACACGATTTACATTGAGAGATGTTTGAAATTCAAGCACTTGAAGAGAAAAACTAAGAAATAAAAAAGTAACTTTAGTAAAAGTTTTCTGACAATGACATGATATAGAAGGAGCTATCTAGAAACTGGAAGAAACAATGAGAAAGTAATGTTTGAATCTCTTTACTGGTAAAATTTTCGAGAACGAAAACTCCTTAAGGGGGAGAGTTGTAACAACCAAATTTTGGTGAAATTGGAACAGTGGTTTCGGGACCACAAATCTGAGCAAAAAATAAAATTTATTTTTATTTTATTACATAGTCCATAATATGATAGAAATGTCATGTGAAAATTTTGACAAGAAAATTTTACCGATTTCCTGTTTAATTACGAGAAGGACTAAATCGCATAAAATACGAAAGTAGAATTCTAGTAGCTAGAATGATTAAATAGATATGGAATTCAAAACTAGAGGTCTTCATATGGTAATTAGACCATTTAAGAAAGTATATAGATATTTTAAGGTGACTCATACATGGAAATTTAGAGAAAGGGCAAGGACTAAATTGGAAAGTGAAATATTTGATTAATTAAAAGATGATAAAAAGAAATATCATCTTATTTTCTCATCTTCTTCCCAAAAAAGTACATGGAAACCCTAGGAGAGAGAGAAGAAACTTTCATGGCCAAATTGGGTAAGTTTCTTTGTCCCATTTTTAGTAATTTGATATTTTTAAAACTGGGATAACTTAATCTATTTATTTGGGGGACTAATTTGAAAAGTTATCAAAGTATGAAAAATGGGTCATGGATGGATATGCTGAAAATTAGAAATTTATGGTAGAAAATGGAAGGTTGTTAATAGATAAACAACTTTTACAAGGTGATTTTTAATGAAAATATGATTTAAGGACTAAAATGCAAAGTTGTGAAATTGAAGAAAAATGCTGAATTTTTATGAATACATTTCTTGTAAATTTTGTAATGGGATTTTTACAACACCCCTTACTCGTATTCGACGCTAGGACAGGGTTCGAGGCGTTACCATACTTGAACATAGTTAAACATCTTAAACCGGGCCATAAATTTTCTTTCAAAATTAAAACTTTTCAATTTCCATCTTAAAGTCCCTTACTCAGGCCTACGAGGCCCAAAACATATACCAATAATGGTTTGGGACTAAACCGAGAACTTTTGAAACTTTTAAGACACTAATAAAATTTTCATACTTTGAGGAGTCACACGCCCGTGTGGGCAAGCCGTGTGGTCTCACACGCTTGTGTGGCTCAGGATACGCCCGTGTCCTCCACCCGTGTAACTCTCTATTTATGACATCATCAAACATTTAGGGGCACACGTCCAAGTTACACGCCCGTGTGTTAGGCCATGTTCTCCACATGTTGAGATACACAGCTGTGTCTCTGCCCATATGGCCAACACTTAGGCTATTTTCCAAGCCCTTTTGTTGCCCTTAAATTATTTACACACTTATACAATACAAAGACACAAATCATAGTATATTTAAGCAACCAAGCATCCATACTCATCAACTCAATTCATGCAAGTGCCATTCCCATGCAATGCATCACCATATGATTATATATAAGTAACATTGACTAATTATCAATGGCCTTATACAAAATGAATATCACTCCATTATAAGCTAACACTTTTGGAAAATTTTACTATGATAAATAAATAAAATAACTATGTCCCTAAACATGCCAAAATTTCAAAATACTAAAATTATCAATACCAAAATAATGCCTTGATAGTGTGGTGCTGCCTCCGACGGTCTCCAACCCCGAGCCAACTTGACAACACTAAAAGGAATGGAAAAGAAAGGAATAAGCTTATAGCTTAGTAAGTTGGCATATAATAATAAGCAATTAACTTACATGATTTTTCCAATCCTCATAATGTATACTTAAGAAAATAAAATCATTATTCACATGTTTCCACTTTTTACTCATGTTCATCTTAAGTTGTCTTACTAAGTCCCAGTCGCTAAACTAATTATATCTCAAGTTACAAAACTCGAAATTAAGTTCCATAAATTTTTCCTGAAACCAGACTCACATATCTTCTTACCATAAAATTTTTATAATTTTTGGTTTTATCGAATCAATATAGTTTATTCTTTAAATTCTCCCATATTTTGCTATCCAACAATTCTGACCTCTCTTCACTTAAAATTGATTATTTCATTATACTGAATTCAGATAACATTTCCATTTGTTTCTCTTGAAAGTAGACTCATTGAGAAATTTAAGCATATAAATTATACACCATAAAAACTTTTATACAATTTTTGGTGATTTTTCAAAATTGGAATAGGGGATTTCCAAAATCATTCTGACCCTGTCTCACAAAACTTTAAATATCTCATAATATAAAACTCTTTTGCTTACTCTGTTTCTTTTATAAGAAAATAGACTCAATAATATTTTATTTCATATCTCATTCAGTCTTTAATTCAATTCACATCATTTTTGGTGATTTTTCAAAATCACATAACTGCTGCTGTCCAATACTATCTGACAGCTAATTTCACTTTTTCATGATTTCATTGTTTTAACTTCGTTTTAGACATACATATCATCAATCAAATTTATCACATACTCGTACGTCATGGGTATTGACCTATGATCATCTTCATACGCATTACTTACTCATTTGTATTCTCGCTAAATTTTATTCACATACCGAGCACATTACTCATAAGTTTGAGTACATACCTGTATTATTTCATAACACTTCATATTCACATATACTCATTCACCACCTTACCGATGGTCCATCATGTATTTATCTCATTACATAACTTTTGCCTTTCTCGTTAAATTCATCAACTTGAATATTTTTCCTGTTAACTTACTTAGAACACCGAAGGATACCTGAAATGTCATTCTCATGATAAGATGCCAAAGCCATATCCCAAATATGGTCTTACATGAGATCTCAAGTCGATGCGAAGTCATATCCCAGACATGGTCTTACAGAGGACCTAAGTCTCGTCTCGGTGCTGATGCCATGTCCAAGACATGGTCTTATACGGGACCACATGTTGATGCCAATGCCATGCCCTAAACATGGTCTTATATGGGTCTCAGTTTAGTGCCGAAGCCATGTCCCAGACATCGTCTTACACGGGACCTACAAATACTCATGTCATGACTATGGTACCCTTCGTATTCTTTGAAAATTTAACCGGGATTTCTCTTTTATTCTTTCTCATTTCTTTGTAAAATTCATGTCAATAGATTTTCATGAAGTATCATGAATTCATAAAATATCATCACAATAAATTCTCATAATGCATAAGACTACTTTATTTCATACTACTTACTTGTAGAAGCTTAGTCCATATACATTCAATTACATAACTTATGGTGGCAACTAAGCTCACAATTTCACATAATGACAATAATCATAATGAGCACATTAAACATATAATTCAACATAATCGAATTTATATACCAATTTAGGCTTCAAACATAAGCTACAACAATATTGCCTTATTATTATTATTATCATACCAACTTACCTCGGACGCGAAAGTGGCTAATTTTCTCAACTTAGTCCATAACCCCGTTCTTTCCCGATCTAAGCCCGAATCTCATTTTCCATGATCTATAATATCACATTTAGCTCAATTATTAGTCACATTATTCAATGTGACCCAAAAATCATATTATGGCAAATTTAAGTTTTTGCCCCTAAACTTTCACATATTTACACTTTTTCCCCAAGGCTCGTAAAATGATTTTTATTTGATTTCCTTGTATTTTTGGACTTAGTTGAACCATTTTCACAACTATAGCAGTCCACAATTCTCATTAAATCACATACTTATGACAAATTTGCAACTTGTACAATTTAGCCCCTTTTATACGATTTCATCGAAAATCACTTAGTAAAACTCGTTTATCTCATTATAGGCATGCATAATCTACCATTAATCATCAAAATAAACACTTAATCAACCATGGCAAAACTCACAAACTTTAACAGTTTTGAAAACGAAGATACGAGATAGCTAGATTGAGTTACCACGACTCCAAAAACATAGAAATCATTAAAAAACGGGGCAAAAACCACTCACCTATCAAGCTCCAAAGCTTGGCCGAATGTTTGCTCATCCATGGCTGCCCATTTTCTTCTTACACGATTGAAGAAGAAAGAAAAAAGATGATAGCTTTTAAATTTTTGTCTTATTATGCCTTTATTAGCTTGATTACCAATTTGCCCTTTTCCTTCTAAACTAATTTCAAAAATACCAAACAAATATCTTCCACCAACTTATTAATAGGCTAATTTCCTCATAAGGACTTTCACTTTAAAAACCCATCACAATTACATCCCTTATCATCTAGAACACACATTTTGCACTTATAGCAATTTAATCCTACTAACCAAATTTTACACTTTATCGGTAAGATTTCTTAACGAAATTTTCACACAACAATTCAATCATACTATATGCCTCAAATTGATAATCCAAGCTATTTCATACTTAAAGCTTCTAGAATCTCATATTTTGCAACTTATTTAATTTAGTCCAAAAATCAAGTTGGACACTTTACGCATAAAATTTCTTCCTGAAATTTTCACACAAGCATATAAATATATTATAGACCTTATAATAATCATAAAATAAATATTTCTACTTTGAATTTATGGTCTCAAAACCACTATTCTGACTAGGCCCTAATTTGGGATATTACAATTTTAGTTAGGCTTGGAAAAGGGAGTAAATTGCACAAATTTCATTTTTCGAGCCTAGGGACGAAATAGGAATTTATGGAAAAGTTAGGGGCAAAATAGTAATTTTTCCTAGGATGAAAATTGAGTCCACTTGAATGTGAAATATGATAAATTGATGTAAAATTTATTCGTATAGATCCGGATAGACCAAATTCGGAGTTAGATCAAGGAAAAAGAAAAATATCATATTAATAGATTTTACGTACACGAACATTGTCGAGGTAAGTTCATGTAACTAAATTGTGTTTATTTACATGCTTTTATTGATTGTGTCTACGTAAATTGTATAAATGTCAAAAATATGTGAAATGATTACATATCCGAACAAGCCCGATAAATAAAAATAATTAAATTCAATGTTATGGCCCGATAGATGGTAAAGGATAAACGATGAGCATATTACTTATATGCTTGTATTGAATATGTATATGTGTGAATTATTTGAATGTATAAATCTGAACGTTGTTATATGATCAAGAATATTTAACAAGAGTTAAGTCCTATAAACATATCCAAGAAATACCAGATAAATCATAATGCCTGATTTAAATGATAAAATGTTATTCTTGTACTTGGTATGAATAGTGATTGTGATTTAAAGGAATTATTGGATACAATTGTGATAAATAGATGAAATATCCACATGGGTAATTATGTTCGTAAAATGTTAAATCCCGTTTGAATAAATGAAAATCGATGGTTATGTGATTTCCCGAAATGAATAAGGTTCTGCATTTGTTGCTGAAGGGATTTAGCTCGGACGAGTAATCCTATTGACCTTATTACAGAAAAGGATTTAGCCTAGACAGGTAATCCTGATATAATTCCTCTCGAGCATATGTTATGAAATAGATTTAGCTCGGACGGGTAATCCAAATTAAGCTCCTCAGAGCATATGTCATCAAAAGGATTAGGCTGGACTGGTAATCCTGTTGTTTATATATATGGCTCGAGAGTGTACTTTTTGAAATAGTACCCTATGGGTACCATTGAATATGAATTGACAAATCCTGATGTGTACACCACTAGTGTACTACTTGTGTATCCGTCAGTATTTCAGATAAATTCAACGGGTAAAAGTCCTTGACATGAGAATATGTAAATAAGAAATGAGTTATTGTACATATCAGCTTGAAATACATGAAAATGATGATACATGACAAATAATATATGAAAACAGAAGATGATGATATTTGTACATGGACTTTATTTGATGAATATGTGTTCATTCTTGATTATGGACTTGTACGCCTTGAGTGTATTAATCGTGACCTTGATATTCTTAGTAATATGAGTAAAGTTCTGATATGAAATGATCTAAACTCGAAATGGACTATTATGAAATTGTACTCGTAATAATGAGATGAATTATGTATGTTAAATGAATACATGTTGTGGAAAGAATGTGTGCTTGGAAAGTTGATTGTTGTTGAGCCCATATATGTTTTGATATAATATGGAATATATGACTAACAAGGGCAATGAGGATATGTGTAGGGCTTGAGGTCAAATTGATTGAATATGCCTTACATAATTACCTCAAAATAGAATGAATGGTAAGTTAAGTACCATGTTATACGAACTTACTAAGCATTTTATGCTTACTTAGTTTTATTTCCCTATTTATAGTAAATCAAAAGCTCGTTGGATTGAAAGCTTGGCAGAGATCATTTACACTACCCATCGGCCTATGTCGGTACAGTATGGTAAATCAATTATGGATATAATGGCATGTATAGGTTATATTGGCCATATTGGCATATAATTGTAAATGATGCTTGTAATCTAGCCATTGGAATGGCTTGTAATGGTTTGTTCTAATTAATTGTAATGTCTAACAATGGTACCTACATGTATGTTAAGTAGTTGATCAAACTATGCCTAAGTCAAGGTTTTAACCTAAGTAATATTATAGGTATGTATGCATGAAAGGATATGCCATGGAGAATGATAGAGTTTGCTTGATTTGAATGCTTGAAATGGTTGGTATTTAAATGTGTGATTCAAGTGCAAGTCATGGGTGTGATTTTGGGTGAGAAATGAAGCTAGGAATGGTTTCATTTTGTCCACACAGACAAACACACGGGCGTGTGTCTAAACCTTGTATGACACACAGCCAAGTACATGGGCGTGTAATTAGACCGTATGTCCCCTGCACCTTAATTTTGAGAAAATAGAATGCTTAGAATTAAACACACGGGTAGACACATGAGCGTGTGTCTCAGCCGTTTGAGGTACATGGCCTAGAACATGGGCGTGTCTCTTGGCCATGTGAATCTTGCACCTATTTTTCAAAAATTCAAATTAACCATACGGCCTAGCACACGGGCGTGTGACTTGGCCGTGCGACATCAAATTGTTCATGAGTTACAATTTAGCGATTTACACGGGTTAGGGACACGGGCATGTGAACCCATACGGCCTGACCACACGGGTGTGTCCCATACCACATGGGCGTGTGACTCTTAATAGGGAAAAAACTTTAGAATTTCATGAAAAATTCCCTGAGTTCCCGATTTAGTCCCGATTCGATTCCAATACTTGTTTTTGGCCTCAAGGGTCTATATAAGGGATGTTATGAATGATTCCGAAAAATGAATAGTAATTTACATGAATTATCTAAAAATGTTCTAAAAGTTCTAGTAATGCTCCGAAACCTTATTCCGGCGACGGATACAGGTTAGTGGTGTTACATAACGTCACAACCTTAGAAACAATAGCTTGATGTTGTGACTTTAGCAGGGAAATGTCATGCCCATGGAGACAATTTGCTCAAGGTTGCATCATTTCTTACAAGATTACCAAGCATTAATTCCATTTGGTCCAAAGTAACCCATAAACTCATCCCATCACATTGTGGCCCATTATACAAAAATTCCAAATAGCATCCTTTGCATATCTAAACATCTATAAATACATTATTTCAAGAATATACATATTCATACTAGAGTCATGCATCATACTCATTTACTAGACATGCAAGCAATATCTCAATCATAGCATAAAATAACAAAAATGAGAAAGCATATTGTCTTATCACTAGATTAATACATATACATACCATCAAAAATATATGGTCACATTCAAAATGAAAACTTTTCCTACAACAAGAACCAAAATAACAAGATGAGCATAAGGACCAATACATGAAACTAGTTTCATGTCACTCGCTAAGCATATCAAAAACTGTACAAACTTTGCTGGGTCGATAATTGAGTCCTGAATGCTATCATACACCTCGAGTCCTCAAGATCTAACGTTACCTATCCATGAAAATAAACAAAACCATACACTGAGCAATAATGCTCAATGATGCTAACATGATTTAAAGTAATAACCAAATATAAGCAAAATACCAAATAAATTTAATATGAAATCCAACTATTGTTATATCCAACATGCTTTATGCTATTTAAGATGTCATATACTAACATTTAATCTCTTTACCATTATATCTCAATTACATGTATATTAAAGCATATCACAAGAACCATTGCACTTTCTCATTACATTCTATAATCTACTTATTCATTTTATAACCATATCGGTCCTGAGGGCTCACATTTATTGAATCGCATGGTCTTTCACATGCTATCTTTCTTTGCTTTAACTTTAATATACAATTTTAGAATTTACCTTTAACATTCAATATCCAATGTCAATAAGCAATGTTTCATATTCCCTATTAATCGGACATAGACTCAAGATGGATACACGAATCATTGAACCATCACACCAACATATTCGACACTCAATACCTCATCAATACGTATAAAGTATAATGGGCTCCACACCTCGTCAGCATAAACTGATGTAAATATATAAATGTTCCTAGCACCTCATCGATACGTCCGAAGTATAATATACGCTTCGTGCCTCATCAGTATAAATCGAAGTACAATCCTGTACACTAATCCTATGGCATGCCAACTATACCCAACTGTATCCAAGACTTTTAATAGGGTATCAAATGTTTCAAACATATATAGTTCACATATCATAATTTAATACCTAATAAATTCACATCATGCTCAAATAATTTTCATGCTATTTCATATCGTCTTATGATATTAACATGTTTTCTTATATTATTTATCATGTTGCTATCATCATATTTAGTATCATCACATTTTTCACAAGTTACCGACTATTTTATACTTACCTATTAACTAGACAAGTATGATCAAGAACTTAAGCATGATAGTTGTAACAAGTCATGCATATATATATATTAAAATCAAATCATGAAAGCACAAGCCAAAATAGGCTACTCATATACGACATTCACCTTTGCTTTATTTCGAGATGACCCGACGTCATCCTTAACTACATACAATAAATTCAATATAGAAATAATATCAGTTTCACATAAACATATGAAAAACAACAATTTAACATAATGTAATTTTAGTCCATATATCCAAAATTCTCATATTTTTCGGTATTTAGTATCGAAAAAAAATCTAATTTCATATTATTTCATTAGGGACCCAAACTTTCAATTATAATATTATTTTCTAAAACTTTCACTTTATTGAAATTAGTCCCCAATATAAAAAATTAACTATATAGTTAAACTGTGACAACCCGAATTAGGGGCTAGTCGGAATAGTAGTTTCGTAACCACCAATCCGGAATGAGAATTTTAATTTTTGTGAATTTTTGATGATATTTATTTGATTGAATATTAGCGTTAAAATACTGTTTGAAAATTTTATTGATTTGGTGTTCAATTAAATTAGTGGACTAAATTGCAAGGAGTGAGAAATGTGCTTATTAGATGAGTAAAGGAGTTAATTGAATTATGATATGACATTGGAAGTGTTTATGAAGCAAATAGACCATTAGTAAGTGGTATGGACACAAAAGGGTACTTCTAGAATTAATTGCTAGTTATGGCTTTAAGGGTATTTTTGCCCAAAAGGGAAAATGACAAAATAAGATGAAATAAAACATCATCTTCTCCATGAAAAACACCCATGCTGCCGAAAATTCATCCTTCTCCATGGCTAGGGTTCTTTGTTTTTCTAAGCTCAATTATAAGTGAAATCTTGCCCCGTTTTCAGTTGTTTTCGTATTTTTATGATTATTTGAGCTTAGATTTCATGATTCTACCATTTTTTTGAAGAGTTATTGGGGTTTAAAAATATACCCATTTGTGATATGAGTATATTTAGTTGACTAATGGTAGATAATGAAGGTTTAAGTATTATATACATGTTTATTTGGATGAAATTGAATGAAAGTACATGAAAAGGGACTAATTTGTAGAAGTTACAAATTGTTCCTAAATGTGTGAAATAATGAATATTTGAGTGTCAAAATAGTGAAAATGGGCTTTATAAGTCCTTGGAATAAAGAAATTGAGATTTTTGTGCTCTAGGACTAAATTGTAATTATTGTAAAGTTGAGGGGTAAATTTAGAAATTTGCCTCAAATGCGAATTGTGACTGTATTGAAATAAGTAATTGATATCCGTGTATGTATATGTATTTAGATCAAGAAAAGTCTGAGAGAGCCTGTGATCGAGGAAAAGAGAAAGTCCTCGATTAAATTCGAGAAGTAAATCTTTTGACATTCAAGTAAGTTATATGTAATTCTAGTGAATTCAATTAATCCATGCTTAATTGATTGTTTTTATGTTGACGTATTGATAATTGCTTTGTGAGATGATTGAATATTGGATACTGTCACTGAATATATGGAAATGTTGAAATGACTGTAAGTCCCGATTGAGCAAGTAGGAATAGACATAGATATAGGTGACATGTCACTAGAAGGCCCTACTGTTTTGACTGTTATAGTGACCCAGGTGCTAGGTGGTCTTGCATGTGTTGCAGATACCTGTCAGCTTATGTGAGCAGGCCCGAGGTTAACTTCTGTACTGTTACTGATTGTAGCTTCAGCTACCCTACTGTTAGTAGCTTTAGCTACTTCATGGCTCTATCATGTCTGTTCAACACTTATGTGCTAACCTCTGTATATCTGGTTGTATTCCAAAATTGCTCAATGGGATTAGACTAGCGGTACTGTATGCTAAGTGAATATGCAGGTGAAATGAAATGATACTGTATACTGTGATTAGCATCGGTAAAAATGTGTATGTTTGATGTGTGAAAAGTGTTCAGTGAGTAAGTATAATTGTTTAATGATATGTGATGACATTTATCATGGTGGAGTAAATAATATAGTGAATTGTTGCATTGCTTGAATTTCATATGACTTACTAAGCTCTTGTAGCTTACCCCTTTCTTTTCCCTTTTCCATAGATTTCAAGCTTGTTAGATTGGGATCGTAAAGTCAGAGATACACAACACACTATCAAGCTTCTTTTGGTATATTTCATATTTCAGGTGTAATTTATGGCATGTATAGAATAATTTGTAGTTGTAAATGGCTATTTTTGTATGCTTAAGTTACATTACCCATGTGATATTTTGTAAGTAATAATTATAAATGAAGTTCTTTTGAGTAAAATTTCTCATGAATTGGTTGGTTTTGATTATGCATGTGCTTGAGTGTGTTTTAGGAAGGCTGAGGTTTGGTATATAGCCTGACGCGGCCTACACGGCAGGGCACACGGGCGTGCCTAGGCCGTGGGCAATACATGGCCTAACCCTACGGGCGTGCCCTTAGACCGTGCCTTCCTTGCACCTTGATTTAAATTTTAGTGTACCACACGGGTAAGGGACACGGCCGTGTGTCTCAACCGTGTAGGGAACACGGCCTTTAAACGGTCTTGTGTAGTGGCCGTGGCAAATTGGACAGATTCATCCACGGTTGCCGAGCATGGGCGTGGAAGGACCACATGGTCTAATAACGCGGCCGTGCTAGAGGTCCCACGGACGTGTGACTGGGTTTTAAAAGTGAAAAATTTTTCTGAGTGTCCAATATGATAAGATTCGAATCCTAATCGTCTGTAATGTCTGTATTGTGTTGGGAAACCCTCGATAAGGGAAATTCTGAATGGAATTGCATACGAACCTGTGCATGTTTTTGGGTGAGTCCTGCAAAGGTTGATCTGTATCCGGTAACACTCGATACCCGACTCCGGTGACGGTTTCGGGTAAGGGGTGTTACATAAACCTTTAAAACTAAGCTACTTTGACCATCTTCTGATACAATTTTAACAAAATATAAGCTAAACATTTAAACATCCATTATTTTCAAGCTTTAAACTTAACAACTCTTTAATGGCAATTAATATTTAACATAACAATTTGAAATTTTAACACATGGGTACGACATGCTAGGTTGACAAAATCATTAATTCACAAAAATTAAATGAAAATTTACATTTTTACATTGAGAATTTTGGACCGAAAATGGCTATGGGATAAGCATTTTCTTTTTCTTTCTTTTCTTTCTAACTTGGACGGCAAAGATGGAGAATATGAGAACATCTTTTCTCTCCATTAGAGTTGATCATGGGCCGGGCCGGGCCCAGAAAAAGATTTTGGCCCGTTTTCTAGGCCCTGGCCCCGCCCGAAATATGAGCCTAAAATTTTGTCCAGGCCCGGCCTGAAATAAAAATGCTAGGCCCGAGCCCGGCCCGGCCCGGGCCCGGCCCGGCCAGGCCCGGCCCGGCCCATATTATTTTTTTTGCTTATTTCATTAAAAAATTAAAAAATATAATAAATTAAATAAATTTAAAAACATAAAAACAAATATTAAAACAAGAAACAAAATAAAATTGAGATAAACAATTCTTAAAACAATATACAAACTAAAAAAACAAAGTTAAAAATTACATATGCTTAAAAAATAAAAAAATATATATATTTATATAATTCAGGCTGGGCCAGGCCGAGCCCGGGTCAAAAAAGGTTGCCAGAGGCCCGGCCTGTTTTCTAAACAGGCCTCGTATTTTTGCCCAAACCCATATTTCGAGCCTATATTTTTACTCAAACCCCTCCCATTTTTCGGGCAGACCTTCGGGCCGGGCTGGGCCGCCCAACCCATGATCACCTCTACTCTCCACTAACGTTGTCTATTTAAACATATATATTATATTTTTTTATATATTTTAGAAAATTCTAATGAATAATATTTTTTTGAGTTTTTGCATATTTAAATATTTTATACATATTTTAAATTTTTTTAATAATTTTTAATAATCATTTTATAATTTTTAAATTTTTTTTCATTCATCCAAAGTGAACCTAAACAATGTTGTTGAAATTTATTTATATGTACATTTTAATTATTTTTAAAAAGTTTTTATTTTTTAAAAATTATTTTTACTCGCACGAGATTATTTTTTAGTGATTTCTATTAATCATGTCAAGAAAATCAACTATCAAACTAATTAACTGATAATTTTTATTAATTAATAAAACTAATTAATATTTTTAATCATTAAAAACTCAATTGAGTCAACATTTTTTATAGCTGTCAAATAATTTTGTTATTTAAAATTTTCTTTTTGACCCTCATATATGATTAAATATAGTATAGATGTTTAGTGAGGCGAGTCAAAGTTTGGGTTCACAAGTCAAATCCAACTTAGAGTTCAGACGCATCAAGACTACGACCGCAACATATATTCATGGCGATACACCTTTAAGAACCCTTATTAGCCTCTACTCTCACAGCTGCTTCAACACAAAACCCAAGAAAAAGAATAAGAACATGCCAACCCAGGATGACGAGGAGCAGGGCCAGGTATTCGTTGATGAATCCGACATAATCCACGAAGTTGATGTCGATGAAGAAGGTTTCGGTCTCTCTATCTAAATTTACGTTTCCTTAGTAACTATATTCTTTTAATATTATTCGTATTTTTCTTTCTGTGCGTGGGTTTATTCAGATCTTCCTGATGCTGACGATGAGGATGATACTGAAAATATTGAGGATCCACATGATTCTATTCACATATTCACTGGCCATACGGGTATTAACAATTTCTTTTTTTAGTTGTTGTTTTGTGTTTTCATGTTCAAAGCTGGGATTAGATTTCGTGGTAGCTTCAAACGGCTTAACTTTATTGTTCAGACCTTGATTTATCTGGATTTTAAGTTTAATTTGAGATTCGATATTAGTTCCTGAAAATAATCATTGATGTTTGTTGAATTTTAATTTGCCATACTATTTTTCTTGAGAGAAACTTGCTTTGATTACCAGCTCAAATGTCAAAACTAATCTGTGTTTCCTTAAAGGGGAAAACAAATCTTAAAATTGTTTACGAAATTATTCCATCAATATAGAAATGGGAACTAGAATATTGAGAATGGGTTGTCCCATTAGATTATTGGAATATTTATGCTATCTCAATTTACTCTTTACTAATAGCTTCCTTCATGAAGGCTATTTTTCGCAATAGATGAACATCAAGCATCATTACGAAAGTTTGTAAGAAAAACAAAATCATTATGAAAGTCATCCTCTATGCGACTAAAAGAATTTAGAGTGAAAACTCACCAGAATTTGTACAGAATCTTAATGCGATGAATGTTTTTCCAGGTGAACTTTATGCAGTTGCCTGTAGCCCAACAGATCCAGTGTTAGTGGCTACTGGGGGTGGAGATGATAAGGGGTTCCTTTGGAAGATAGGTCATGCTGATTGGGCTTCTGAGCTCAAAGGTATGGCCATGATACAATACAACATCTAGACAGTTCACTCTCTTTTTGCAGTACAAGTTTTTCTCTTCAGTGATTTATTGAAGTCAATATTATTTTTGCATTTTGCCAAAGTGGATGTGACACACACATCCCTTTGACTTTTCTAACATTCTTTATTTCTTATGCTTCTACTAAACCTCTTGTAAATGCAATGCCTGTGCAGGCCATACGGATTCAGTCTCTAGTTTGGCCTTTAGCAGTGATGGACAACTACTTGCATCTGGAGGTTTTGACGGACTTGTTAAAGTTTGGGATACCTTTGGAAATTTCAAACGCACACTTGAGGGTCCTGGAGGTGGCATTGAGGTAAAACTACATAATACTTGGATGCTAACTACTCCTAATATTATATGTTTTCTTTGGAACTTAATTAATGATGGACTTGTTGCCTGATAGTGGATTAGGTGGCACCCAAAAGGTCATCTGATCTTAGCCGGATCTGAGGATTGCACTGCTTGGATGTGGAATGTTGATAATGGGAACTGTCTTAATGTATTCTCAGGCCGTGGTGCCATTGTGACCTGTGGTGATTTTACCCCTGATGGTACTAACTTTTCATTCTCTACTATTAAATCATTTGTTTTGCTCTTCTTTTCTGTTTTTGTGTCTTGCTTTCTGTTTGAGCAAATCTGATAAGTATATATGTGATTTAACTAGGCAAAACAATATGTACTGGTTCTGAAGATGCTACATTGAGGATCTGGAATCCAAGAAGTGGTGAAAGCATTCATGTTGTAAGAGGTATTCAACTGAAATCGTATTTTAGATGTCTTAATTGATATTTCAGACCTAAACTGATTATAAGGTTATATAAAAGACCATGAACTTAATTGATTTGAGAAAATACTATTGAAATCAAGGAGCTAAAGAGATATGCAGTTTGACCGCAAATATAGTAGCATTGGAATCTTCAGTTGTCACAGCTAGCTAACGAAGTGAACATGTTCACAAAAAAATATCATTTTATTTGTAAAAGAGCTCATATTATTTATTTGCTCTCATTTTCGCAGTCCTCTTTTAAATTGTTGGTAGTAATTTTTTCTCGGTAGGTCATCCATATCATACAGAAGGACTGACGTGCTTGTCTATAAGTTCTGATTCAACTTTAGCTATTACTGGTTCTAAGGATGGCTCTGTTCACATTGTGAATATCACAACTGGGAAGGTATGGCTTATACAAGAGATCGATTAGTTCTTAGTTCGAAGGATGGCTTTATTCACATTGTGAATATCTCTAACTTGCAAATATCACCGTCAATGCAGGTTGTTAA
Organism: Gossypium stocksii; assembly: GCA_020496765.1. NCBI lineage: Eukaryota > Viridiplantae > Streptophyta > Magnoliopsida > Malvales > Malvaceae > Gossypium > Gossypium stocksii. Next base: position 52,664,077 of record CM035629.1, on the reverse strand, counting down.
TTCTTGCTCTTCTCAGACAGTTTCAACTGATGGCAATCCGGAGTCAATTGAATGTGTTTCGTTTGCGCCAAAGTATGTATATGATGCTGTCTCTCTCTCTCTCAGCTAATCCAATACTTGTTTCACCAGTTTGAATGTAGTTGCCATTTTTCGTCAGATAATTATTTCTCTTAAGAGTTTTGGTGAATCCTTGATATTATAACGACGACAATATCAACAATATCAAATCAGTTTGATCAATGCCCTAAACCTACTTGAGTGTTTTGGCTTCCAACTTGAGAGATATTTCCCATAAGATTTTAAGTAAACTGACAAAGCTCATTGTTGAAATAAAAGAATTCTTCTAAAATGAGTTCAGCAAGGCCACTCAAGGGAGTGCAACCTAAAGTTTGCCTAGTGGGGTTTAGAACAGCTTGGGGATACCTATGATCATATTACCATAGAAGACTGCCTTTCTGGCTTTGTTTTTGTATGATTGATTTGATCTTATGTTCAAATTATATGCGACAGCTTTCCTTGGGCTGTTTTCGGTGGCATGGATCAAAACCTTACAATTTGGGATCTACAAAACTCATCACCACGTTTCATATGTAACCACGAGGTGTTGGAATCATTTCAACCTGTCTAATATTTTACTCATTATAACTGGTCAACATAAGTTAACTTCATGGTTAAAGCTACCGAGGTTAATTTGGTTAAGTTTAATTTGTAATGATGTGGTCAAACAAACTTTGCAGGAAGGAGTGACATGCTTAGCTTGGCTTGGAGCATCTAAATTCTTGGCTACAGGGTGTTGTGATGGGAGAATATGCATATGGAATTGTCTCTCCGGGGAATGCATCGAAACCTTCAAAGGGCATGAACATGCCATCCAATCTCTTGCTGTATCTTCAAATCTGGAGTTCCTTGTTTCTGTTTCCATGGACGGCACTGCTCGTGTATTTGAAATCCGAGATTTCTGTTAGTTCCGAGACCCTCGTGCGGTGACTTATTGTATAGTTGCTTAGAAGCATGTATACCCAGATAATTGTTTAACTTTTTTCACGTACCCCTCCCGATGATTTTGTAATATTAATATTGATGAAGTGAAATCCAAACTTTTCACTGGGGTTAATTCAATTGGAAATCGAATATAGGACAATCGAATACCTGTCTTGTACGGTTTTGAACATGCATTTTGCTGGTAAAAATTTTATTTAAATTACAAAAGTACGTATAAAATTTATGATAAATTACATTGATAGTTACTCAATTATTGATAATTTTGTTTGTCGCTCAATTATGAAAATTATAAATAGTTGCCTATGTTTTAAATTATCTTTTTTGGTCACCTAGTCATGAACCATTAATGAGAATATGGCGATGACTATTTTTTAACCGACATAATAACAAAATTAGTCTTTAACAATAATGCGTTATGTCAATTTTATTCTAATTCTAAAAAAATTTAGCTCTCAATTTACATACATTATGTCAATTGGATCTTGAATTTCATGGTAGTTGGTACCGAACTGGTACCAGTCGCATTGGTCAGTATGTACCATTTCGATCCTAAACCGGTACAGTTTGATGTGTTTAAGCCTATTTCGGTCAATTTTGACTTATATCGATGACCGCAACCAGACGTGTGAACGTCTAGACTGAAAATACTGCAGCAAAAGGATTATAATAAAGCAGTAGTGTCGCAAGTATATGGGTCAAATTTTAATAAAGTGTTACAATGAAATACTCCGAGAAGTATTCCAAAGATCATACCCAAGGGATTGCAGATTGGAGAAATTTATTATTAAATTAATTACCGAAAATAATTATTAATATAATTGAGTCATGAATTAATAGTATTGATGCAGAATTAAAATATTAATTAAATTAATTAACCTAAAATAACTAATGAAATTTCTTATTCCTAATGTCAACGATGCGAGCTCTCGGCCTATAATCGATTAAATCCCTAATTATCAATTAAGTCACTAATCACCCTCAATTGAGATATTTACCACCCTTAACTAAGAATACCCTTTTGGTCTCATCTTCACTAATGGTTACCACCTAAGTCACATTTTTAGTATCTTACTAGGCATACAAATATCCTTTCAATCTCATCGCTTGGCACAAGTTATACTCAACAGGATACCCTCTCGGTCTCACCAGCCCAGATATTCTACTAGGGGCGTCACCCCCTAATATATTAAGTACTCCTTGAATAAAGACCCAATTTTAAATAAATAATTACTTAATCAATAAATTTGTTCCATACCGAATCATGCAAGATATAAAATACACACAAAAATTTATCCCAATATTCATACGATCGTTAGTTGATCAAGTTAACGAAATATAAATAAAGGAATAAAAGATTAAAGGAAAAAAGAATGCTCACTAATAAATAATTAAAGCACAGTTTCGGAAAAATCTCCGTCCGCAATTGTCTTCACATCGGAATAGAAAGGTTCCAATTAAGCGAACATAAGAAAACAAAAAAACTAAAAATAAAAGATTGTTTGATGGCTCCCTAGGGCGAATCCCTAGGTCAACTCCCCTCCCAATGAGGTTATAAGGTTATTTATATAGGAAAAAAAACTAGGGAAAAAAAAAAAAACTAAAGTGCCCCTTCAATTATAATGTTAGTTAGGATTTTAGGTTGAAAAAAGACTCTTAATTGTCCTAAAAATCATAATTGTTGTGCACAAGAATTTTTGGCTACGCAGAAGTCGATGTCGTGACACTAAGTTCCGGTGTTGCAACACCTAGCCAATGTTGCAACACCCAATTCTAGTGTCCTAACACCGATTGTAACACCATCACCCGACCCGATCATCGAATCCGAGTATGGAGTGTCACAAATAGACCCGATTTGAACTAAGGACCAAAGTATTAGCTAAATAAATTATAAGTGAATTTATTAAATAATGTATATGTATCCCAACATAATCCTAAAATGAAAGTTTACTAATTTAAATTTTGGACTTAAAGGGTAACTACTTGATTACATTACATTCGTCCCCTAGGCGAAGTCTCTAATGTTTCCCCTTTCCTATGTGTATGGCGCTTGCCCACGAAGCTTCTTGGTCCAACACGATTTGACTGGATGCCTACCCAAGTTCCTTAATCTACAAATTCTGGAACTACAAGTCAAACCTTTTGTAAGTTCGAAAGAACTTAGTGAGTCTCTATAATACGCTAAAATAGACCCCCACCATGCAAAGGTTTAAATACAAAAAAACTAAACACGATTAACTTCCAGCTCAATTTTTAGAGGTTTTCTCTACCCGAAGTGGCGGGTTCTGATTTATTTTCAAATTTATCCGTTGGCAGATAGATCATTAAATAATATTTTCTTAGAAAATCCTACCAACCCTTGGTAGTCTCAACAATTCTTCAAATGTTTCACTATATCCCTGGATTATTTCATTCCTTTACTTGCATTCTTTGATCTAATGATTCCCAGTATAACATCTTCCATCCACCATGTCCTATTTTAATGGCCTTTTGGCTTATTCTCCTAAAGGCCCCTGGGTACATCCCCTTTGGCAATCATTCTACATTTATTTAGTCCATAGCGAACTCTTTTCCTTATTATAATCCTGTATAACCTACTCACATTCCATCTGTTGGCATGACTAATAAGGTCCCACACCACTCTGGTGGACCAAATCCTGCTTAGTTTAAATAGTGATTGGATTACTTCTTTGTGATCTGTTTTAGTTACATTACCTTACCCTGAAGCGTAGCACGCCCCTCTACTACAGACCACTATGGCCTATAGTACTCAGCCAGCTGTGACTGAGTGGCCATCTAGGTTCACAAATTCTCTTTCATACTACATCCCCACATAACTAGCCATTCAGCTGATACTTCCTCAATGATTTTCCCTTAAAGAGGATTAGTCTTGATAGATATATCTATTATGCAATGTGTCATTCTTTTTCAATGGGTTCTAACTAACCCCATTTTCCTTGTAGACTAACCAGTGTTCTTTATGTTAAATCTCTACTTTACAAGGTTTCTTTGAGTACCCTCTTTTTGTGCTAAATGACGGATCCTTATCTGTGATCCTCGGATAAACCTTCTTTTGTTTGCATATACACCAGGCACCTATTAGCGTGTCATTTTCCATGACCGTTTAATGTTGAGTTACCACCCTATTGTTATACTAGCTTTTATTATTACTATTCACGCGAATTGTCCACCCATTTCTACTACCTTTGCCTTGTTTGGCAGATTCCTTAAGTCCATAATTACCATCCTAGCATTCCACCCTATTTTTATTATCCCGATAGACTCTATTAGTTATCATATCCTAACTAGGGTTTTACTTCCTTTCACCCAGTGTTTATTGTCCCGACAGACTACCCTGTGTTTAGTGTCCTAGTAGACTATCCCGTGTTTATTATCTCGGTAAACCTTCTATGCTACCATACTCGAGCTATGGCCTTACGTAATATATCCCATGTTTAACGTCCTGATAGACTCCATTGGTTGCCATAGCCGAGCTATGGTCTTATGCCTTAAACCTCTTAGAGGTGTTGCCTGAAGTACCTTACCGACGTTGTGGTGTCGTTCCATAGAGCCTGGTAACAGTCATCATGGTGTTGCTCTATGAAACCTATTAGTCATCAATATCATCAGATCTTGTATCCACCTTGATGCTCAAACACCGAAGTGTCCCCCTCGCAAGACCCAGAGCTTCACACATCATGATTTGCTCCCAGTAATCTTGGATGGCAAAATTTTAACGGAATTCCAATTACCTTTTTCCCTACACCCCCGCTCATTCCTCCATTTGTTGTCCTATACCTTAATGCTCGAACACTACAATGTACCCTTTGTAAAACTTAGAGTTTCGCATATCATGGGTGCACACAGCAACGCCGTATGATGGCATCTAACAGAATCACCCTTTTTTTCCCATCCTAACTTCATCTATCCCTTCAATAATTTACCCTTATCATGCATACAACATGCATTATCATTATGCATGCATCACACCAGATGACCTTTCCATAACTAACTACTACTAAACAATTTGTAAATGACTGGTAAGTTTCTACAACAGCATGTATCAAATTTGAGGTAGGGTGTAGAGACTCACCTGATGATTCTTCGCCTTATCCACTTAGCTTTTCCAAATGCTAAAGCTTCCCTTCTCCTAGCAGCAGCTCTTTAGATTTTCTACTTTTTGAATTAATTCCTCACGATCATCGCTCTATGCAGAGCTTTTTATGGCCATCACTTCCTCGAAGCAATCAAGGAAGATAAAAAGGAGAAGGTGAAATTGATTCAAGAAGAAGTCTCCGTGGGAAGTTATTTCCCAGCTATTTATAGCCTTTCTTATATGGTCTTTAATTGTTTAAAAACCATCCATCGACAATCATTTTGTCTCCTGCTAAGAGACTCGTTGGTTCTAATCTAATCGAACCAAATTTGGAATTGGTTCTAATCTAATTGAACTAGATTTGGAACTCACATATGTTCCAACCTACCTCTATATTTATCAAATTTTTCGGTAAAGACCGCCAACTTATAGCATTTTTCAATTTTAACCCCTAACTATTCCAAATTTTTGTGTTTAAGGGAAACCAGATGTGACATCAATGCCTATTTCATCCTAAGATTTTATTTATCGCTTCGATCTTTGGTGTTGCAACATTGGATGCCTGTGTCACGATATGACTGTTGTCTTTTTTGTTTTTTTGGCCTAAAATGGTAGCCTGTATATTTAAATAGCCTATTAGTCATTCTCAATGCCCAAGTTGGCTTAAGGGTCATGGAAACACTAGAAAATGCGTAAAAATGCTTATTTTGCTTATAATTACGTCTAAGATACTAAAACGGAAAACGAAACAAAATACATAAAGTAACTTGAATCAAGCTTATTAAGTGTCGAAAATAGTCTAATTTTCCACAAAAAATTGTGGCAGACCAAACTTCCCTACAAATAACTCATTACTTGTCCTTAAGCAAACATGAAAAAAATAAAAAATAAAAAACAAAAAAAAATAAACACTCAATATAATTAAAGTACTTGAGCTTGCTTCATACATAAGATTGGATCGGAATATTATAAATAATATGGTGTGACTAAACACATAGTTCTCGTAACAACACATTTTCAATGGTGTCGAAAATTATGGTTATGATATGGATAATGGATCAGGATCGAAAAGCTTTCAAGTTGCAGATTTGACTTAAGGTTCTAGACCGGATTGAATAGAAAATTTTAGCCTTAATACCTAAACATAAACAATAACTTATTAGAAGAAAAATAATGAAAACAATAAAAATGATTGAAATAAAGCAAAGGAAAAGGAAATAGATTCAGTTTGGAAAAAAGACTCCTAATTTGATTGACTTTGATGTTCTTGGAGCCAAAGAAAATGCAAACCAAATGGATTTTTAGATGCTTGAACTTGGAAAACAAGAACTTGAAGTGATTAAATTCAAGAAAGCAAATAAATAAAATAAACAAGTAAAATTAAAGAAGAGATGAAAAAGATAATGGGTGGACGAAATTGAAGATGAAAGATGGAGTATGAATAATTGAATAAACGCCCTAAAAAGCCTTTGGAACAAGAGATCTAAAAACTCCCTTCAATCAGTTCTAATCTCCCCTCCAAGAAAGAGCTATTGACAAGTTGAGGCTTGAAGATGATCCCCAACAATCTAAGAAGATTGTCTAGAACAACTTCCAAAACAAATAAGAAACAAATCTTGCAAAAAGAAATTGAAAGAATATTTTTTATTAATAAAAAACTCACAATATGTCTTAAAGATGGTGGATAACACTCCTTTTTATACTACAAAAAAGTTGGATAAACGCGAAACAAATCTCTAAAATTGTGGAAAACAAATGCCTACAATTTAGCCAAACAAATCCCTAAAATTATGGAATACAACTTGATTTGACTAAGCTTATTAATTGGGCCATTAACAGGTTGAGCCATTAACAAATTAGGCCAAACTAAAACTAAAAAATAAACTAATCCTAAAGTGATCCAAATAAACTCTAGTTGAAACTTCAAGATGGGCTTATGGATGTCCCCATGGGTTAATTTTGCATACTAGATCCATTCGTTGTAAGATTGGGCTCATTTAAGTTCATCATAGTGATACATTTCGTTCCAACTCTAAAATGTGGTTTCTTAGACCAAGATTCAGAATCTTGTTTTCTTCAAACTCTTGGATTTTCATGTATGATGGAATTGGGCCAAGAAATTAAATATTGATCTCATTTTCCCTTCAAATAAGCTTGTAGGGACTTCATCACAAACTCTTAGATTACTATATTCAATCTAGACTTGATTTGCTTAGCATTCAACCTAGTAATTAGGCCCTGAGGTAGAGTTATCCCATCATGTTGATGCTCCATTGATTGGGCCTTGATGCTCGTGTCATTTTGGGACACAATTTCAACTAGTGATTCAGTATTCTATTATTTATTTATTATTTATCAGGTTATTATAGAGTCGTATTAAAATTTGGCTAGGAAATTTTAACGTTTAGATAGTTAATTAAGTGAAAAGGACTAAATCATAAAAGTTGCAAAAGTTAATCGCTATAGGTTTATTTTTATTAAATGGATGAAAAACCATGAATTAAGGGCCTTGCATGGTATATTTACCTAACTAAAGCATAGTGGACAGTTTTAGGAAAATGTGATTAATTTAAAATGGGTAAACTTGTAATTTGATAATAAAATATAATTAAAACAAAACTAAAAGATGAAACAACCATCGTCTTCATCTTTTTCACCTTAGAACTAAAATCACCATTATTATCTTAAGGAGCTTTCGGCCAAGATTCATTTGGTGTGCATGGTACATATTCTGAGTCTGTTTTTAGTGATTTTTATGTTGTTGAGATCGTTGTAGCTTAACCTAACTAACCCGTGGACTTATTCGTAAAATTGTTAAATGTTTTAGATTATTACGTTGATGAGTTTGTGGTGTTTTTGAAGTTTGATGGTAGATTCATGAACTTGTTAGCAAAATAGGAACATTTTGTAAAGTGACTTTAATCAGTTTTGGATTTAAGGACTTAATTGTTATAATTTTGAAATAGGCATCGTTTAACTATAAATATTCAGTTGTTAAGGGTTGTAGAGAGACTACAATGAATTCTTCTGATAACATGTTAAATTTGCATGATTTTTCATGTTTAAATCTGTTAATTCATGAATTGATCCCTACTAAATTAGTGATTTTATGTTTTAATGTTGTCAGGAACGCAATTGGAATGCTATTAGTAAAAAACGAGAAAAAAGGACTAATTTGCAGCATAGTCAATAAAGTGGGGCCAAATCAGAAACTTGGAAATAGTCAAGGACTTATCAGATTTCTTTTGACCTTGTAAAAGCTAAAGTTAGAAGAAAATCTGATTTTATTTTTATTTAATTCTAATTTTGTGTAGTGGGTAGTTAGGCCAAATTTAGTAAATCATTTTTATATAAATAGGGCATTTGTGATAACTTGAAGACACACTTGAATTTGCTTAAGCAATTAAATTAAATCATTTTTTTCCTTCCAATTTCATGCGTCTAGATACTACCATTCCATTTCCATTTGCTTGTTTCTTTGTAAATTAGTTTAATTGCTTTCCAAATCCCTTCCATTTCCAACTTTCACCATTTTTCATTCAAACCCACTCCATAACCAATCAAAGCATGATTAATTTCATGATTCACTAAATTCTAACTTAGCTTTAGGTCGGTATTCTTTCCGGACAAGAATCGTAAGATATGTATCCGTACTAAAAATCCTTCCAATCGATATTCACTATTTTCCTAAATATCAAGATTGACAAATCCATCCCTTAAAGTTAACTCGATTTCAAATCAAAAAGCGCATTGGGTTAGAGTCGTGTTTGCCGACAGTTGGGGAAACAAGTCAGTCGTGTTGTATTTGGATCTCCGAGAACAAATCAAAGGAGATACTAATCGAGTTTAAATGTCTCGCGCGGTTGAGGCTATTAATCTTAGTTAGGTTCTTCAGAGTGTAAGGCTGTCAAAATCTTGAATCGAGAGTGCATGTATCTTGGCTAGATAATCAGTAAGGGTTGGTTTACAGGTCGTACCGGGACCAACTACGAGAGGAAGTGTAATGACTCCATAGTTACAGGTATCGAAAAGTGTATTTTCGAGTCTTTGTTTTCGTAAAACGGATTCGTAAATATTTATTAAAAATATTTACAAAGTTAGTTGTGTGGTTAATTAGGTTTTGGTTAGGTGAATTAGCTTGAATTAAGAGTAATTAGGTAAAATGACTAAATTGTATAAAGGGTAAAAGTTGAATTTAGATTAAAGAAAAGTTAAAGGGGCTAAAGAGGCAATTATGCCATTTGTTTATGTTGAGGCGGCATAATGAAAAAAATATCATAAGATTTTTTTAATATATATTGTAATATATTAACTTAACAATTAAGTATATTATATTATATTATATTATTATAATAAACAAAACATAAAATAAATAAAAGAAAATGAAATAAAAGAAAGATCGAAATAGGGGAGAAAGAAAAAGGGAAAGAAAAAGAAAGAAAAATTAGGGTTTAAGGTTCAAACTCAAATTGGTAAGTCAATTTAGCCCCTTTTCTTGTAATTTTGGTGTTTTAGAATCCTAGAACAAAATACTACTTGATTTATGTTAAAATTTTAGAATTTGGTGGAATTTTAGATGTTGTTCATGTTGAATAAATTGAAGAATTAATGGTTAAATTGATACAATTTCAAGTTAGAATTGAGAAAATGATTGAATTGTAAAATAAATTATAAGTTTTAAGTAATAGGGAATAAATTGAGAGAATTTTGAAATTTAGGGTTTTATGGTGAAATTAGAGAGTTAAGTTTAGTTTTAGGTAGGAATTGAATGAAAATAAAGAATAAATTGTGAAGAAAATAAAGTTAATTTTGGTTAAGGACTAAGTTGAAATTTAGATAAAAGTTGAATAAAAATTTAAAATATTCAAAGTGAAATGGTGTTGTATTGATGATTTTTAAATTGTTTTAATTTTCATAGCTAATGTCGTGTCGGAGACTTCGGCTAAGAAAGGAAAGGAAAAAGTTGACGAGGAGTGACTTGGGAAATTATGATTTGTATTTCTATAATTAGAATTTAATAATTAATTGTTGAATTTATTACTTAATGTGTATGGTAAGTAGATTGAGGTAAGTAATTAATATTGTGATATTAAGTTGAATGGAATTGAATTTTATGAACATATGTAAATAGTTGAATTGAAATTATGAGAATTTGTGATTGGTGTGGATTTTGATTGGAATTGAATTGAGAAATTGAAATTGAAAACCCTATTAATTGTATCAGGCTGAGTAGAATATAGTTGACATGCCATAGGATTGGAAGTGTTCACGGGTACTTCGACCTCGAGTCAATGAGACATTGGGTGTCACATTATTACTTCGGATAAATTCGATGAGGTACTAGGTACCAACATACTTTAGCATGGCTGATGAGACACTGGATGTCAACTTATTACTTCGAATTATCCAATGGGGCATTGAGTGCCATACTGGTGTGTTTTGGTTGGATCCGTGTATCCACCAAAGTTCGAGTCCTATTAATAGGGGTAAATAAATGATTTGGCAATATGAATGGTATTGGATGATTTTGAACATAAATTGGATGGAGATATTAAATTGAGTTGTGAAATTGAAATGTATGAACCAATGGGTTCATGAAATGGATATTGATATAGTGAAATGATATGTGTATCCTATTGAGAAAAGTTATTAAATATAAATTATGAAATTGAAATAGTAAGAGATGAGACTTGAAAGTGTTATAAATGATATGTTATGAAATTGACTAAATGTTTGAATGATTTTTGTTATGTATGTTTAGATATATAAATATTGTAAATTCTTGTTTAATAAGTATTCGAATTATAGAAATACCACTGAGTTTATACTCAACATACGGTTTGTTTCCATGCACAGGTTAGGTTAAAGTCAGACTGTTGAATCAGCATCCAAAGCCGACCCCTAACTCAAAGTGTGGTGAAGTATGTTTTATTTTTTGGTAAATGGCATGTACTTATATGTATCATTTTGAAAAATGTTTGTAAATGATATTGTAATATGATAATGGTTAGTTATAAATATATGATATGTTAAGGTTATCAAATGATAAGTTTTAGTAGAAATTTAATGTGAAATTAGAATTGATTGAATGGTTTCAATTAGATTAATTTGAATAAAATATATGAGGTACCTACGAAAGTACAGTGGTTAGGTCATTAGATTAGTGATTTTGATATGTTTTAGATGTATTTGATTTTGGATTGGTTGAACGATTGATATTTGAGTTGCTTGAGGTTCAAGATTGTAGGGTTGGTTAACTTGATGTAAAAGGCTCATTTTGAATCCACACGGGCGTGTGACCAGACCGTGTGAGACACACGGCTAGCACATGGGCGTCTAAACTAGCCGTGTGTCTCCTGCATCTTAAATTTAAGAAACAGAATGCTCAGGACTAAGCACATGGGCGTCTGTCTTAGCCATGTGAGGTACACGACCTAGCATATGGGCTTGTGACTTGGCCGTGTAACCCATGAATTAATTGAATTACAAGTCAGAAAGCTATACGGTTAGGGATACGGGTGTGTGTAGCCACACGGCCTAAGACATTGGCATGTCACTTGGCCGTGTGAGCCACACGGACGGGCCATATGGGTGTGTCTTACAGTCACACGGGTGTGTCCCTTACCACACAGGCATGTGTGCCCTGCACAGAAGAAAATTCACAAAAAATTTCTAGAGTACACAATTTGTTCCTGTTCCTAACTCATATTTTGGGCCCCGGGGGCTCAAAAGAGGGACAATATGATTCAATTATGATGTGTTTGTTAAATGATTATGTGATATTCGTAATTGATCTGAAAAGTCCGGTAATGCTCCGTAACCCTATTCTGGCGACGGATAAGGGTTGGGGGTGTTATAGGAAGAATTGGCAGTTAAGACATTTTTAGCCGCTATAATCAGCTTATTGTTTGGGGGAGAAGACTAATTTTGAGGATCGGTTCAGCGATCAGAATTCACCGAGTCTAGGACTAAGGCTTACTTTTTCTACTATCAAAACCCAAATTCATTTTCTAATGTAATTTTACTCTCGATCTCTTTAATTACTTATTTCTACTATCTTAATTATTTAATTTCTGGACATTACCAACTCCTTAATTTATTTAATTTATTTTTGAGTAGGTCTGTTTGAGTCGTGGGCACAACTATTGCCACGATTATCGGCTCAACTGAAATTCTATTCAGAAGAAAGATACAAAACTTGATCATAATTTTCAATCCCTATGGACTCGACTCTACTATTCTTTACTATTATTTAGAGTCATTTTATTGTAGGAATTATTTTTGGTGGTTTCGACATCCATCATCTTCTTAGGGGTTGTTAGGTTAATTGTGGAAAATTTGTAAGTTTTAATATAGGGACTAAATTGCATAAAGGGTGAAAATTTTAGGGTAAAATTTTAAAATGATAATAAAAAGGTTTATCTATATAAGTTTAATTGTTTAAGTGGTTTTAAATGGTTAATTGAATTAAAACTATTATTTAAATCAAGAAACGAATCAACCGGATAATAATCGCGGAAAAAGAAAGTTAGCAGAGTAGTAGTTAATTGCTTTTTTATGATTATTTACTATTATACATGTTGTGAATGAGCTAATTGATTGATATATGGTAATTAGTGAATTGGACTAAATTATCGTATTAGTTAAATTGATAATTATGTATGAAAAGTGTGAACTATATGGATGTGTGCTTGTAATGGTTTGAAAATGAATAAAGTTAAATGAATTGCATGTGTAATGTGGCCCGTATGAACCTTGTGAATACTTAGGATACAAATGATATGTCATTAGGGGTATTTATCGTTTTGGGTGCAGGTCTTCAATGTCCTACCAATGGCAGAGGTCTTATCTTTGTTGCAGATTCTCCACAGCTCATGTGAGTAGCATCGTGTAGCCCAGCATCTCGACCCGCAGCTCATGTGAGCAAACCCATTTTACAGCTTGTGTGAGCATATATAGTTACAACTAGTGTGAATATTGCTCCTACATATCCACGTTATTTCATTTGGTTCATCGGGTGATAAATGTGTAAATGGAAATGGATATATGAAATGGCTATATGAAATTAGTCATGTGAATGGATAATTTTGATATGAAAAATTGAAGTGAAATGTATTATGTTAAATGAACATGGGATGAATGAATTAAGTTTAATATACATTTTCTTATAAATGTATCATGTCATGGTTATGTTATATGTTGTATTTATAAATTCACTAGCCTTGTGAGGTTTGTGGTGTGTATAGGAAATAAGTGAGCTTATGAGCTAATTAAAGAAGTTATGCATGAATTATTTAAGTTGATTCCTAATAGGTAAATTTATGTTTAAGTTTTATGCAAACTTACTAAGTATTGATTTTCTTACATCTATTGTATTCTTTTTTTTTAGATAATCGGAAGTCACGATCGGTTAGAAGTTTAAGTCGGAGCTTACACTATAAGTTCATTGATTTGGTAGAAGTTTTGATCATTTTGGTTTTGGGTTATAAATGGCATGCACTAGGAGTTTCTAAGTTCAATTGCTTATAATGATGTTGTTTAAAACTTTGGTTATGTAAGGTTTGTGGATGTGTACATGGTTGGTGCTTTTAGCTTAATTATGTCTATATGTATGCACATGAGTAAGTTGATTCATGCCTTGAAAAATTAGTTTGAATTGTGGTAAGATGTTATGACCTGAATGTTAGATACTTGATGGTGAATGTGATTGATGATTGTGTATGGTTTAATGCTTGAATTGTGGTGCCAATGAGGGCATATTGGTTAGGCACTTAGTTTGAATGTTTTTAGTATATTTTGACATATTTCAATGTGTTTTGAATAGGTAAAAAAATGGATGGAAATGGTATGGCACTTCTATTTTTGTCTTTCTGACTATGTGACACAAATATTTGTCTGCTTCAGTGGTTAAGTGTTCTAGGTGTGGGTGGGAGGTCCCAAGTTCAAGCCATGACTTGGGCAAATTGTGGTATTTTTATGAATAAAGTCCTATCTCTGGTTAGTAGGCTTTTAAGTAATAGTTAGTAGATAATTAACAGAATTGGCTTGTTGGTTTGGTGGTTAAGTGGTGTGTTAGTTGGCTGAAGGTCTTGAGTTCGAATCCCTGTACGTGCAAGGGAAATATTTTTTCGTTACTATCGACGCCATGTAAGAGTTTAAAGTGAATTAAAATGCTGAGAATTTGAGATGTAGTAGGATGTTATCAGAAAATCTGATTTGGGATTCTTTTTGTCAAAAATTCAATTTCTTTTCCCTTCATCTCAAAACGTTTTTCTTATCCTTTTTTTCTTTTTTCTCCCCTTTTTTGCTGAATTCTCACTGTTTCCTTCCCCATTTCTTTTGTTTTCTTTTATGCCTTTACCTTGCTCGATGATTGAACTCGTGCGATTCGTTAAGTTTTCATTTTGCCATTTTCTCTCGTTTCGTAGTAAGTGTCTAAAGGGGTTGTTTTGGTTCTTTAGATTAGGCAAAGGACAGTAATCGGTTGGTGCATCTATAGAGAACTGAGTGTTGTGATTTCGGTTGTTAACAGTAAGGGGTTTCGATGGATTTTTAGTTATAGTATTCGATAGGCTTTGATTGAATAACGAATTAAGTGATTAATTGAGAGTTGTATTGGTCGAATATAGGTTCTGGAAGGCTCAGGATACTTTTTGCAGCTATTCGATACAGATGTGTACCCGAAAACACAGAAAATGGGGTTCTGACGAAAGCCGAAAACCCAACTGTCGATGCCACACGGGCATATGGTAGGCCGTGTGACCTAACATGGCCGTGTGATCGACGAAGCCAGGCCGTGCGCGAAGGACACGGCAATGTGATGGCCAGGCAGGCCGTGTGGACACACGGGCTAGACTGAATTGGGTCGTGTAGGCCACACGGGCATATGGGTCCACACGGGTAGCCCACACGAGGGGTGTGCAAAATTCGAGTAAAACTGATAAAATTTGGTTAACCGACCGAATTCGGTTAATCGGTCGGCTAACCGAATTTTTTTGGTCGGGGGTCGATTAATAATTTTTTGAGTTTTCGGTTAACGGTTAATTCAGTTCGAAACTGGTCGGTTAACCGAATTTTTTCGATTTAACCAAAAAAATTAATAAATAAAATTATAATATATAAATAGCCCACTATTCATTCAAACCCAATCCAACATAAACTCAATCAAACTAAAACTAATTACCCAATCCAATTATCCAACCCAATTACCGAACCCAATCATAAAAATTACAAATAATTTAATAAATAAAAAAAATAAAAATAAAAATCATTCGGTTAATTTGATTAATTCGGTTAATTCGGGTAATTAGGGTAAATCGGGTAATTCAGTTAATTCAGGTAATTCGGTTAATTCGGGTAAATCAGGTAATTCGGTTAATTTTATACTTATTTTAACCAAAAATAAAAAATATATAATTTTTTGTTAATTCGGTTAACCGACGCAATTAATCGAAAAAATTTCGGTTCGGTTAATTTTTTTGAAAAATTTCGGTTCGGTTAACGGTTAAAGTTTTTGAAAGGTCAATTAATTCGGTTAATGGTGTTTCGAGTCGGTTAACCGATTGAACACCCCTAGCCCACACGGACATGTGAAAATTTGAACCAAGCCGTGTGATCCACACAGCTAAGGCAAAATCGGGCCATGTGGGCCACACGGGCTTGTGGGCCCACAAGGGCAGGCCACATGGGCATGTGAAGCCATTTTACTAAATTAATTTTTGAGGTTGCACGGGTCGCCTAAGTCAACTATGAACCTACTATAGGGTCGGTAAACACTACTTTGACCCCTAATTATGTGTACTGACTGATTGATTGATATGTACCGAGCATGTTAATAGTATATATGTATATTGAACTGTTTATATGTACTGGTAATCATGATATAGCATGACATGTGTGGTATGTTGCATTGCATTGGGTTGGGTTGATATTATGTTAGAGGAAGTGTACTGAAAGGCTTTTAAGCCTAATATCTGGTAGCTCAACTGCAAATTACTGCTTATGTGCTGCATTCGATACTATTTGGAGTGTACGAATGGGTGGGTGATTTAATCCCTACATGAAGTGTAGGGTTGAACGGAAATGGTATGTAGAGTCTGGTTGGGTAGGACTTTGATACTGAATACTGCATAATTGATATTGGTACTGTAATGGGCTAAAGCCTTACTGCATATTTGATACTGTACTAAGATGGGCTAAGGCCCAAACTGTTATTGATACTAAAAAGGGCTTAGGCCCAAGACTGTTTGACTGTGTACCGTGAATAATGATTGTTTGTTTGTTTCTATAGGATTACACACTGAGTTTACCTAAACTCACTCTTTTGTTTAAATGTGCACAGGTAATCCCTAGACCTAGACAGATTGATGCGGCGGAGGACTCGGCGGTGACTACGATTTTAGACTCTCACGGTTTTTTTTTAGTTATGATCATTGGGTTTATATTTGTTTTTATATCTATTTTTCATTGGTTATGTTTTGGGATGTAAGTTGAGGACTTTTTGGGATTTTTTGCTTTGAATTGGGTTTTTACTTATTTATTTATCTTATAGACTGATAATTGCTAGTCGTAGGAAATTGTGTTTTTAAATTAATATATGATTTCTCTAAAACACACGAGTACCTAAATTGTTTTCAAAGTTTCCGCAATGAACCCCATTTTAAAACCTTAATTAATTGAATAAGAGATTAAGAAAGATAATAACATGGAAATGATTTTTACACAACCAACTTAGTTTTCAAAGGTACTATCATGTGACATTACCAGATTCGGCCATAATGTCTAGGCTGGGTTTGGGGTGTTTCATGGTTTGTAACATAAGAAATGTTAATTGAAATGGCTTGGTTTTGAAGTTATTTTAGGTGCACACGGCCTAGACATACGACTTAGGACATAGTTTGCCACACAGCCGTGTGCCATACACGGCCTCCCCACACAACCATGTGGCCTATTTGATTCTTAGTGCAGGATTGTCCACACAGTTTTTTAGAGTTACACGGCCTGACGACATGGTCATATGACCCTTAGTTACATGGACTTAGGTTGTGACACAAATTGACCACACAACCATGTTTTTTAGCCACATAGTCTAGGCTCTGTCATATGACCATGTGACCCCTATTTTCAGTTTTTTCCTCATTTTCTTTTTTATTTTAAATTAGTCCCTACTTATTTCTAAACTGATTTTAGGGTTTCGAATGCTCAATTTAAGTCTCATTTTAGTATTTATGCTATGAATAGTGAATGATTATTGGATTTTTATGCTTAATTAAATACTTTGAATTGTGTTAATATATTATCATCTTGTTAACTATTATAATATCCAGTAACCTTAATCCGATAAAACTCAGCTGTAGTGGTATATTTTAGGCTGGGTTTGAGGTGTTTATTTAATGGTATCAGAGCCAGATTACAAAACTTAGCTGTAGATTATTGGTTTTAAACTTAGTTTTTAAAGAGTTGATTTTTAATAATTGAAATGTTTTTACTGAGTATGTGGTACACTGAGTCTCCAGCGTCGATCCTGTAAGTATTCTAAAACTGATTTATGTTTAAATTGAAAATGCTATGGTATTTTGAAACTACTGTAGGTAGTATACTGTAAAAATACTCTAGGTAGTATTTATTGAAAACTGTAGTTAAACTGAAACTATAGTAAACTGCTAAGAAACTAAGACATACGAGAACAAACTCTGAATTACTGAAACTGTTTACATAAAATATCTATTAATAAATATTGAATTGTAACTGATACATAAAACTTTTAATACAGATAAGATCGATTAGATATGAGAACACGAGGTATCCGTGGATGGGGCACTAGAGGCCGTGGTAGAGGCCGTAGAGAGACTCGAGCTAAATCTTCGTTATCTGGTAACATATCAAATTTAGACACGAGTGAGACACCAATATCGCTTGCTACTGAGACTGGGTCTCAAGATCACATGGTTGGGGATGACGCACTGTCTCAGGCTATGCTAAAGAGTTTAGAGAGGGTTGTTGGGCCCAATACTAGAGC
Organism: Gossypium stocksii; assembly: GCA_020496765.1. Classification (NCBI taxonomy): domain Eukaryota; kingdom Viridiplantae; phylum Streptophyta; class Magnoliopsida; order Malvales; family Malvaceae; genus Gossypium; species Gossypium stocksii. The sequence goes on along the minus strand of CM035629.1, from coordinate 52,645,964 downwards.
TGGGGGCCGAAGGTCGGTTACGGAATGACTCCAGTCTAATGGAGCTAAGCTCTTTAGGGGTGTTACTAGAGTTGCCTCTAATGTGGTCGAGTACTAGATTGAGGCCACGGAGAGGATCATGGATGATTTAGATTGCACCCTCGAGCAAAAATTAAAGGGTGCAATCTCAGTATTGAGGGATGAGGCTTATCGGTGGTGGTTTACTATTAAGGAGGGCACTCAGCCCGAACGATTGACTTGTGAGTTCTTTAAGATCGACTACTAGGGGAAATATGTGGGGGCCAGTTATATGGACGCACATAGGAGGGAGTTTCTGAATCTGACACAGGGAGATCGATTAGTGACCGAGTATAAGGCCGAGTTTCTGAGACTGAGCCGCTATGCACGAGGAATGGTGGCATTTGAGTATGAGTGATGTGTTCACTTTGATGATGGCCTCAGGGATAATCTGAGGGTTCTGATAGCACCGCAGAGGGAGCATAATTTTTCTGCATTGGTTGAGAAGGTGAAGATCACCGAGAAGGTTAAGCGCGCTGAGCACTAAAACTGTGACAAAGATAGAGGTATGAACAAGATAGATTCTGAGCCCTCGAGTTTTATATATAGGCCTAAAAAAAGGCCAGAGTTGATAAGTCGGTTAAAGCTGGGCCCCCTGTTGCTACTACTAGACTGCAGCCATGTATTGATTGTGGTAGACACTATCAAGACGAGTGTTGAAGGAGGACTGGAGCGTGTCTGAGATGTGGGTCTTTGGATCATCGTATTAGGGAGTGTCTGCTAAGAGCCGATCAGATGCAAGCTCAGGATACTGGTACCGCACAGCCACTAAGGGTAGCGCAACAGCCTCCGAGAGGCTGTGGTCAGGCTAGGGGTGAAAATGGTATGGGCCGTGGACAAATAGCACCAGGTAGAGGTCATGACAGACTAAGGCAAGACAGTCGGCTCTAGTATATGCTACACATCACTGAGAGGATAGAGATGTTTCGGACGCCATTACAGGTACGTTTCTCATTCAGGATGTACCTTGTGTTACGTTGATAGATATAGGATCCACCCACTCTTATATAGCTTGTACTATGTTTGAAAACTTGGGGATTTTGGTTGAGAGCACTACGAGTGAGGTTACTGTACTAAGTCCGCTAAGGCAATCTGTAAAGGCTAACAAGTTGTTTAGAGATGTCCTGTTGGAGGTTCAAGGGGCAGTCTTTCTGGCTAATCTGATAGAGCTTCCGTTTGAAGAGTTCAACTTAATTCTAGGGATAGACTGGTTAGTCAAGCACTATGTTAGCTTGGACTGTGTGGATAAGAGGGTCGTATTAAGAACTGAGGAGGATAATGAGGTAGTCATGATTGGAGAGTGCCAGAATTATTTATCTAATGTAATCTCTGTATTGGTGGCGGAAAGGTTGGTTTATAAGGGATGTGAGACTTTCTTAGCCTATGTAAGTGTTTCTGATTCTGGGAACTCTACGGTTAAGGACATCAAAATGGTAAAGGACTTTTTAGACGTGTTTCTTGAGGAGCTATCGGGTTTACCTCCTAATCATAAAGTGGAGTTTGGGATTGAGCTTCTTTCTAGTATAGCTCCGATATCTATAGCTCCCTATTGAATGGCACCGAATGAGCTTGTGGAGCTTAAGGATCAAATTCATGAGTTATTGGATCGTGGGTTCATCCGTCCTAGTGTGTCTCCGTGGGGAGCATCGGTACTATTTGTAAAGAAGAAGGATGGATCCATGTGGATGTGTATTGACTACCAGCAACTGAACAAGTTGACCATTAAGAACAAGTACCCCATATCGAGGAAGATGATCTATTTGACCAGTTTCGAGGAGCTTCAGTATTCTCTAAGATCTATCATCGTTGAGGGGTCAATGAGGCTGACATACATAAGACAGCGTTTAGGACCCGTTATGGTCACGACAAGTTCCTAGTAATGCTATTTGGACTGGCTAATGCATCGGCAACTTTCATGGATTTGATGAATCGAGTATTTCAGCCTTATCTGGATTGATTTAAGGTGGTGTTCATCGATGATATACTGGTTTACTTGATGACTGAGGATGAGCATGACGAGTACCTTAGAGTTGTTCTGTAGACTTTGAGGGAGAAGCAGCTTTATGCTAAGCTTAGCAAGTGTGAGTTTTGGCTACGTAAGGTGACATTTCTGGGTCATGTGGTTTCTGCTGAGGGGATTCGAGTTAATCCTCAAAAGATTGAGGCTATGCTGGAGTAGAAGTAACCTAGAAACGTGTTAGAGATCTACAGTTTTTTTGAACTGGAAGGTTATTATTAACAGTTTATGGTGGGCTTTTCATTGATTACAGCACCCTTGACTAAGCTGCTACGTAAGGGTGTGCCATTTAACTGGACTAATACGCAGCAAGAGAACTTTGAGAAGCTTAAGACTGTGTTAACTGAGGCTCCTATTTTGATACAGCCATAACTTGAAAAGGAGTTCACAATTTATAGTGATGCATCACACGTCGATTTAGGATGTGTGTTGATGTATGATGGTAAGGTGGTTGTATATGTGTCTTGTCAGCTTAAGACTCATGAGACAAATTATCAAACGCATGACTTGGAGTTGGCCGCTGTGGTATTTGCATTGAAAATCTGAAGGCATTATCTGTATGGTGAGAAGTGTATCATCTACACTGATTACAAGAGCTTTAAGTATCTCCTCACTCAGAAGGAGCTTAATCTTAGGCAGCATAGGTGGATTATGCTGTTTAAGTATTATGACTGTACTATTGAGTACCACCCTGGTAAGGCCAATGTGATGGCTGATGCACTGAGTCGTAAAGCTATGACGGATTTGAGGGCCATGTTTGCTCGCCTAAACTTATTTGATGATGGTAGCTTATTAGCCAAGCTTTAGGTTAGACCGACATGGATTGAGCAAATTAAAGGTTAACAGTTGAAGGATGAGTCTTTGGGTCCTCGGTTCCAACAGATTGAGAGTGGTAGCATTACAGATTTTGGGTTGAACTTTAAGGGTGTGTTGTGTTTCCATGGACGGATATGTGTACCGAATGACATGAATTTGAGGCAGTCTATACTGAGAAAAGTGCATAGTAGCCCTTATGCTATGCATCCTGGTGGAAATAAGATGTACCGAGACCTTCGTGAGTTATACTGGTGGCCAAGGCTAAAACAAGAGATTACTAATTTTGTGGGTAAATGTCTGACTTGCCAGGAGGTTAAGGCTGAGCATCAGTTGCCTTCGGGTTTGCTGCAGCCGGTTAATATCCCTCTTTAGAAATGGGAGCGGGTGACTATGGACTTCATTAGTGGGTTGCCCCTAACACCCATTGATGTGATCCCGGTCATATCATGTTACAACACAATTCGATGTCATCAAGAGTGACCTAAGCTCGAGGGGCCTAAGTGCAAAATGAAGCTTAATTACAAGCTCATTCAGCTCAATAAGTGTTACTTGCAATTTATTGCAAGTTGAATTTGATTTTTAATAAACTCCTCTTAGATTAATAAATGAGTTGATGGACTTTATTCAACTCATCTTAGTTTAATTAATTGAGTTTTGTTGAACTTTATTTAATAAATGTTTCTTTAATTAATCTAGTTACTAGGATAATTTATTGATGCATGAGTTTAAGTTTAATTAATTATGCTTCTCTTAATTAAACTAGCTGCTGGAATAATTGATGCATATGTTTTAGTTCATTTATTTAAGTCAAGTGTTTAATATGTATGTTCAATAAGTGTTTAAATGTGTTTAATATGTTTATATTAATGTGTTTAATTACAAGTGTCTTTTTAACTCATAACCGTTACAATTCAAGGCTGTTACAAATTCAATGATGTGGCTTTTCAAGTGTTTTTCGGTTATATAAGAGGGGGCTATTACAAAGGAGGCTTTATACATCATTTAAAGAGTTTAAAGGAGCATTACACTTCCTTTAAATTTTGGCAACAACCTTTCCAACTACCCAACCATTTTTGTTACTTCAATGATCAAATCATGCATTCAAAATTCTATTAAGATGTTGGTGTCTATTCGGCTAGCTAAAGGAGATTTCAAGAGTCTTTTTCTAAGCATTCAAGGTCATTGATTCAGCTGAATTGAAGTGTATTAAAGGGTGGAGTTACTTAGGTTCAGAATTTTAAGAGTCTTTGAGCTTTATTTCAGCTCTTTATTAGCACATTAATATGATCACATGTGACCATTCGGCTAGCTCCTTTTGGTACTATAAATATGTGTAATCAGCCTTTTGTAGAGGACTTTTGCTGAATATATGAAATGTTTTGAGTTTGTGAGTTATCCAAACTTCTTTGTTCTTTTGGAATTGATTTGACTTATCAAGCTTAGCTTGTGGTGTCTATCTTTTCTTTATTATTGAACTTATCACTTTCGAGTGTGGCGTTCATATACCAAGGTTCCTATCATTCTTGATAGTGGGTCGAGGTTTGTCTTTTGTTCTAAACTAAATTTCCCTAAGCCCTATTTTAAGATTCGGGTCAATAATTTTTTTTATCGTTGGTTCTTTCTTTGGCCTTAGTCGAATCTATTTATCCATTCTCTTAACTATTTTTACATCCATTACCTTGAGCCTATAATCCTTTTCTTGTCAGCCTATTGTTTTTTTTTGCCAAAATTTAACTTAAATCAAGAACGGATACATTTCTACTCAAATTCACGATTGGGCAACAAACGACTCGAATCCATCACGAGGCGAGTTCGTATCACCCACTAAAAAGGATTTGGTATGGGTTATTGTGAACCAATTGACCAAATTTGCCCACTTCATACTGGTTCGTACTGATTTTTCTCTGCAGAAGCTGGCGAAGCTTTATATTTCTGAGATAGTGAGACTATATAGGGTACCAGTTTCAATCATCTCTGATAGGGATCCTCGCTTCACGTCTTAATTTTGGAAAAAGTTGCATGAGGCTTTGGGTTCAAGGTTGAACTTTAGTACTACGTTCCATCCTTAGATTGATGGTCAATCTGAGAGGGTGATTCAAGTACTGAAGGATATGTTGAGGAGTTGTGTCATTGATTTCCAAGGCAATTGGGAGGATTACTTGCCATTAGCGGAGTTTGTCTATAATAATAGCTACCAATCTAGCATCCAGATAGCACCTTACGAGGCACTGTATGGTAGTAAGTGTCGCACTCCTTTATATTGGATTGAGTTGGGCGAGCATTGTGTTCTGGGTCCTAAGTTGGTTTCTGAGACAGAGGATAAGGTTAGGCTGATTCGGGATCGTCTGAAAGCTACTTCTGACAGGCAGAAATCTTATGCGAATCTGAAGAGGTCTGTGGAGGACTTCGTATTTTTCAAGGTCTCACCATGGAAGAAGGTACTGAGGTTTAGTCGTAAAGGTAAGTTAAGACCTAGGTTTATTGGACATTACCGTATTCTGAAGCGAGTGAGACCGATTGCTTATCAGTTGGAGCTACCTCTAGAGTTGGATCATATTCATGACGTATTCCCACGTCTCTATGTTGAGGACTATTGCTCTGATTCTACTTATGTTGTTCCTATTGAGGAGATTGAGGTTAGGCCAAACTTAACCTTTGAGGAGGAGCCGATTCAAATTCTAGATCGTGACATAAAGGTTCTGAGGAGGAAATCTATTCCACTAGTTAAGGTTTTATGGCAGAATCATAGCACTGAGGAAGCTACGCGGGAGCCTAAGGATGCGATACGTCAACAGTATCCTCATTTATTCTGATCAGGTAGATTTTGAGGACGAAATTTTCTTGTAGAGGGTAGAATTGTAACACTCCAAAAATTTTTATTTTTGTTTTTGTGACTGTGTGACACAAATATCTGTTTGCTTCAGTGGTTAAGTGTTCTGGGTGTGGGTGAGAGGTCCCAAGTTCAACCATGACTTGGGAAATTATGGTATTTTTATGAATAATGCCCTATCTCTGGTTAGTAGGCTTTTAAGTAAAAGTTGGTAGATAATTAACAAAATAGGCTTGCTGGTCTGGTGGTTAAATGGTGTGTTAGTTGGCTGAAGGTCTTGAGTTCGAATCCCTGTGCGTGTAAGGAAAATATTTTTTCGTTGCTATCAACGCCACGTAGGAGTTTGAAGTGAATAAAATACTGAGAATGATGTAGTGGGAGGTTATCAGAAAATCTGATTTGGGATTCTTTTTACCAAAAATTCAATTTATTTTCCTTTTCTCTCAAAACGTTTTTCCCATCTTTTTTTTTCTCTTTTGCCGAATTTTCACTGTTTCCTTTCTCCTCTCTTTCATTTTTTTATGTCTTTACCTTGCTCGATGATTGAACTCGCGTGATTCGGTAAGTTTTCGTTTTGCCATTTTCTCTCGTTTTGTAGTAAGTGTCTGAAGGGGTTGTTTTAGTTCTTTGGATTAGGCGAAGGACAGTAATCAGTTGGTGCATCTACAGAGAACTGAGTGTTGTAATTTTGGTTGTTAACAGTAAGGGGTTTTGATAGATTTTTGGTTATGGTATTCGATAGGTTTTGATTGAATAATGAATTAAGTGATTAATTGAGAGTTGTATTGGTCGAATATAGGTTCTGGAAGGCTCAGGATACTTTTTGTAGCAAATTGATACCAAGTGTGTACCCAAAAACACAGAAAACGAGGTTTCAGCAAAAACTGAAAACCCCACTATCGATGCCACACAGGAGTGTGGTAGGCCGTGTGGTAGGTCGTGTGCCCCAACATGGCCGTGTGAGACACACGGGCTAGACTAAATTAAGCCGTGTGGGTCCACATGTGTAGCCCACACGGGCGTGTGAGCCTATTTTACTAAATTGATTTCTGAGGTTGCACAGGTCACCCAAGTCGACTGTGAACCTACTGTAGGGTCGGTAAGCACTACTTTGACCCCTAATTATGTGAACTAACTGATTGATATATACCGAGCATGTTAATAGTATGCATGTATACTGAACTGTTTATATGTACTGGTAATCATGAGATAGCATGTCATGTGTGGTGTATTGCATTGCATTGGGTTGGGTTGATATTATGTTGGAGGAAGTGTACTGAAAGGCTTTTAAGCCTAATATCTGGTAGCTCAAATGCAAATTACTATTTATGTGTCACATTCGGTACTATTTGGAGTGTACGGATGGGTGGGTGATTTAATCCCCACATAGAGTGTAGGGTTGGACGGATATGATGTGTAAAGGCTAGTTGGGTAGGACTTTGATACTAAATACTGCATAACCGATACTGATACTGTAATGGGCTAAGGCCCTACTGCATATTTGATACTGTACTAAGATGGGCTAAGGCCTAAACTATTACTGATACTGAAAATGGCTTAGGGCCAAGACTGTTTGACTGTGCACCGTGAATACTGATTGTTTGTTTGTTTCTGTAGGATTACACACTGAGTTTACGTAAAGTCACTCTTTTATTTAAATATGCACAGGTAATCCCTAGACCTAGACGGATTGATGCGGCGAAGGACTCAGCGGTGACCACGATTCTAGACTCTTATGTTTTTTTTTTAATTATGATCATTGGGTTTATATTTGTTTTTTATATCTATTTTTCATTGGCTATGTTTTGGGATGTAATTTGAGGACTCTCTAGGACTTTTTGCTTTGAATTGGGTTTTTAGTTATTTATTTATCATATGGACTGATAATTGCTAGTCGTAGGAAATTTGGTTTTCAAATTAATATATGATTTCTCTAAAACATACGAGTACCTAAATTATTTTCAAAGCTTCCGCAATGAACCCCGTTTTCAAACCCCAATTAATTAAATAAGAGATTAAGAAAGTTAATAACATGGAAATGATTTTATCACAACCAACTTAGTTTTCAAAGGCACTATCATATGACATTGCCAGATTCGGCCATAATTTCTAGGCTGGGTTTGGGGTGTTACATGGCTTGTAACATAAGAAATGTTAATTGAAATGGCTTGGTTTTGAAGTTATTTTAGGTGCACACGGCCTAGGACATACGACCTAGGACATAGTTTGCCACACAGCCGTATGCCATACACGGCCACCCCACACAACCATGTGGCCTATTTGATTCTTGGTGTAGGATTGTCCACACAGTTTTATAGAGTTACACGGCCTGACGACATGGTCATGTGACCCTTAGTTACATGGACTCAGGTTGTGACACAATTTGACCACACAGCCATGTTTTTTAGCCACATAGTCTATTTTCAGTTTTTTCCTCATTTTATTTTTTATTTCAAATTAGTCCCTACTTGTTTCTAAACTGATTTTAAGGTTCCGAATGCTCAATTTAAGTCTCATTTTAGTATTTATGCTATGAATAGTGAATGATTATTAGTTTTTTATGCTTAATTAAATACTTTGAATTGTGTTAATGTATTATCATCTTGTTAACTGTTGTAATATCCAGTAACCTTAATCTGACAATGGAGACGGGTTAATGGTGTTACAGTTCAAACGTGATAAATAGCTGACTCATGATTTCTAGAGTTAGATAAGTTTGCTCAATAAATTACAAAGCAAACAAATCAAAGAATGTTAAGCATAGTTATCTATCAAAACAAATACACTAATATACATTTATGCTAAAAGAAAAATATAAGTGGTAAGAATTTTCCAAACCTAGTTCAATTTTCATCCATGCAATATATCACCTAGGTCACATAGGACATTTCAGCTTGTAACGTTCTACAGCTTAGGTTAGTTTGGATCTTAAGAATAGGCTCGACAAAATAGGTTAAGCACAAAAATAATTTGACACATTATATTGTTTCCAATACTCCCTCAATGTCCTAATTAAGTTCACCACCTTATATCCACTTCTCTCACCTTCCTTTTTTCTCTATTTCCTAAGACACAGTATAATATTAACAAGTACAATCATCTTAGTCTTTTGTGCTCCAAATAAGTATTTTCGTCTTCTTTTTTCTTTCTCTTTTTTTTTTTTTCACTTTGCTTTTATTTATTCAAGATTTTCTTGCTTGCCTTTTAGCCTTTACGAAGCTTTTCTTCCAATTGATTTTTTTCACTAAAGCACAAGCTTGCAAGAATCTTATACTCACTATACTACATTGTTCCTTAGTTTTCACTCTCAATATTTTTTTCTTTATTTTGAAACTTCTACAATGTGTCTACCTAACCCTTAATATAGATGGTCTAACATTTGTGTCCGAACCAAGAAAAAGGATAAAGATAATATGAAATAAGCTTATGGTTTCAATTATGATTCCTCAAGAAAATGGAGTTAAGCTTAAAATAAGGTACTAGGGGATTCATGCATCGGGTCGACCTTTTTTTAGTTTTGATGTGTCTACCAAACAATGCCTTAGGTCATCCCTAAATATTTACCCGATGCATGAATCCCCTAGTACCTTAGGGGATTCATGCATGTGTCTACTCAATTTTTACAACCTATATGTTCTATAAGGGCTAGCTATCAATGCAATTTGAGAAATCATTTCACTCCCGTGAAAGTTGATAAAAACCTTCAGTAGGAAAAGTTGAGTGGTAAAAGAATTCACATAGTAAGCAACTTTGAGTCTGCAATAATGATAAATTAGAGGGTGTACTATGAAAGAAAATCATTCTCTACGTAAAGCCTCATAGATGTATGTAGACATTTATGGCATTCCTCTGGTAGCATTCTTTACTTGTTGCTTTTTGTTAAACACATTATTCAAGCAACCCTAGTAACATCTTGTTACATTGGTTGTCAACAAACACATTTACACTGTATAACAATATTGTTATAGAGCTCAAATTTTAACATAAGAAGCTGGAATATTTTAAATATAACCAAGATTTAGCATTGTGGCTAGAAAATAACCTTAATGATGACATGCATATCAATTTTTTTTATGTCGAGTCCAATGCCCACTTAGAAAGTAATACATTGACAGTCATTCAGGTACATTGTAACATACACTTGTAGGGCAATTTTTTAACACTGTAATAGCAGAAAAACTGACAAGTATGGGATTAAAGCTTTATCCATATAAGGATATTGTCAAAGATTATGTGCAACAATAAATAGATTTCCGAGAGGAAAAAAAATCTAGACCAGAGCTTTGCCTTCCAATCATTAAGTAGTAGGGGTTGTGCCTTGAGCAATGTAGAGAAGAAGTCACTATAATGGTTTAGGTGGAAAAAAATGTTAATGTAATAGGTCCAGTCAGCAATTCGTTAATGGTTTAACGTTTGAGTGACCATTTTGAACAATTTCTCTTACAACAGTGACTAAATTGACAAAAAAAAAAAATTAGAGTGACCGAAATATGAATGACGTTATTTTAAAGTGATTTGCGATGTAATTTGCCCTTTTATTATTAGTATATTAATTTTGGTTATAATTATGATTATGATTGGTCATGCAATAACTTTTTGTAAATTATTATAATTATGATTTGTAAATTTATTTCAATATCATATATTTACCTATCAATATATAAATTGTAATAATTAATCATTATTTTATGGAAATTGAGGCTAAAAAAATTTAAATGAATTAAACCTATTAAAAACATTTTCTATAACAAGAATAATTTAGTAAAAATGTACTTCTAGAAAATTTCACATTCTATCAACTAAACACTTGAATCTTATATTCTAAACAAATAAAATACAACTCGTAATTACAAAATCATAATACTATATTGTTTGCCCTCAAAGGGATATCACGTTTTGATTTTAAATTTCCAAAATTCCTACATTTGATTGTGGTTAATCAGAGTAGTGTATCCTCCCTTGTTCCACTCTTATCTGAAATTCAAAAATAGAATTTTGAAGGACTATGAAAACTTCAAGACTTTTGATGGAATGAATATGGTGAAGGTTAGAACATAACACAAATTTTATTTTAAAATAAATTACATGAAATCTAATTAGAAGGAATTAAAAACGAAAGTTTCTTTCTTTAAAATATATTGGAATTTATTGTTGAAATAATAATTAATTGAGTGAACAACAACAACACACACACAAAAGGGGAGGGGGGAGCACAATGGAGAAAGGAGCAGAAATAGAAATCCTATTCGACTGAGGAGTTGAAAATAGAGAGAGAGAGAGAGAGAGAGAGAGATCTGAATTCTGAAGGAATGGAAGGTATATTCTTTCTTCTTTTCTCTTTCTTCCTCCCAATTTAAACCCTAAATTCTCTCTTTCCTGTCTCCATTCCTCGCTTTTGACTCTGTTTTCTTCCACCCCCACGTTTTTTTCTCTCTCTCTTTTTTTCTCTTTCATTAATTGTTTATTTATTTATTTATGTATATATGTTTTTAATTATCTGCTCCTTTCCCTTAACATATACTGCTTTCTTGTTATCTTAATTCTATTGAAATTTGCATCAGACCTTTTTAAAATTTTGGTTAAAACCTTTTTAATCGCGGAAAGGAAAACTGGGGATATATAAGTAACTAAGTATAACAAAAATTGAGGTGTATTCTTTCACCTCCAGTTCTTAACTTTTGTATCTAAGTTGATTATCGATCCTTTTTATATAGTTTAGCCTTTTTAAGACAAATACACTAGATGTCCATGGTCTGTCTGGAACTGCTCTGTGGCATTAGCACCATCAGCCAAGAAGGTGATATCGATGGCTGTAACTTCTGTTTTGCTGCATTTGTCTGTGCCTTGCAACGGACTTTTTAATACAATGGCTTCTCTTACTCTGTAAAGTTTCCTTAATCCAACAATAACAGCCTTATTTTGTGCTAGGTTGTTTCTGTGTGCAATTAGATGCCACATAGGGGTTTCTCGTGTTTAGCTTTTCTTAAGGTAACATGGTAATGTGATTTTAACTCATTATGTCACTATATTAGCGTTTCAATGCTTTAGTTTCGCTTTGAAAAATGAGCTAGAGGACTGTATTTGGCATACAAGACTACACATGATTCATCTATTGGCCTAAAACTGTCTCACAAATACAGTGCAGAAGGCTATATAATCTCAATGTCACATTTTGTTTCTGTTTTATGGAAGATTTTTACTGTTCATGTTCCTTTTGTTCCTTCTCTTGAACACCGTTGTTTTGGTTTCTGTGAATGTTTGAAGCCATTACATTGTTTAAACTTAGAATTTTTGCAGTATAAAGAGATCTGAGCTAAAATTTAAAACATGATGTAAGAAAAAAAGTGAAGTTACAATCCTGAGTGATGGTGGACATTATTCGTAGTGTGATCAATTCTTCATACCCATCACTTCAAAATCTGGAATTTTTAGTCATAGATCAATGAGATAGAATCCTTCTTGATGGTAGACATCATTTTTGTTTCCATTTTTCTAATTATTATAGTAATAAATATAGAGGCTAGAATGATATAGAATCCTTCTTGTGGGATTTTTTCTTTCTTGAATATAGTTGTACCTGGTTCATTTGTGCATTAAGTTACAACCATAAGAATGGCTTTTGCTTTGCGTACTTCTATATGCTTTTACTTAAAGTGGTCAGCTTGAGAGGATATGATTTAGTGCAAGTATTCCAAATTCAAAGCGCTCAAAATGTTATCTGAATTCTCGATCAAAAAGTCCAAATCAATAACCAAAATTTTAAAAATCCAATAAAATATCAGTATCTCAAACACATCATATTCCAAGCCTATGCATGATTAAGATAACAATAGGTATTTATAACTAAACCCTCGTAGAGATGCAAAATATAACACTTAACCCTTCATACTTGGTAAATAAAGAAAATTAATATAAACCAACCTACTAGTCTAGATAACTTTATTCCCCAACTAGCATGTTTCCATCATTAGGAAATCTTGTGGTATTTTCTACATATGCGTTGTATAACCATTTTTTGGTAACCAATTTTTCTGAAGTTGTGCTTTTGCATTGCCATGTTCTTGCCATACAATATATCTTTCTTTCAAGATTCTGTTAATTAATATAATTGAAATGGATTTTTGTTGGTGATGTCGCTAGGTTTATTGTAAACCTATGGCTTAGGTCTTTACAAGAACTTTGTGAAGCATCTTACTCTTCTTCCCTGATAAATGAGAGAATAAACTAATATGTATATGAATAAATAGAATATTGAAAGCAGATAATGACTTTCATAAGCTCCAATAATGCACATTTATTACATTAATACCATGTTTTTATTATTCTACAACATCCTGACTGTCTATCTTGCATTAAACTCTATATCAATAGATTAACGTGGCATGTTTTAAGTGAAGCAAAAATTACTGGAACTGTAATAAAGCATCTTTACAAAATATTTACAGGCAGAAAGTGGAACATTGATTGCCTTTGACTTTCTTTTTGTTTTTCATTCTTTTCTTATTTTTTTATTTTATTTTCCATATAAATTCATCTAACTAAGCAGTTGAACCATTGTCTTGGAGGATTACTCCTTTTGATGGTTATTAGAGGAAATGATCTTTTAATTCTGGACTTATATTATTGTTTATGATATGGACTTTCTATGATATATTTGGGCTTAATTTTTATGTGAAGCTCATTTAAAATGGATAGTTTTTCAGACATTTGGTTAGCTTTCAATGATTGAGATAATGAGTTTTAAGAAATGAATTTTGCGTTTTGACAATTTAAATTTCAAATAATGTCTCAAGTCTTTCTTTTAAGATTATGCGGGGAGTGGTGCTACTTGCTCCAAAACTTTTGTTACAACTTTTTATTCCACCTGATGCGCCAAATGTTTGTTGGACAACATCAAAGGTGACAGAAACATCTACCAAAGTGGATTAACTATTAATAATGCATGTTAAAAGTTGAAACAACAGATTTTTGCCACATCAAGTGGGGCAAATGGCTGGGATAAATTGTTTGGAGGCATAGTAAATCTTATTTTCCTCATTAGGGCTACATCAAATGGATAACCTGTAACATGGTATTTTTTAAAAAAAATTTTATTAAGGACTTTCTGGTCTGGTATTGGTTGATTTCTAGACTTTGTATCATATCATCATCTTTACCTCAGCATGAAGTGATTTGGTTTCTCTGTGTGTATTCTGTTTATGGAGTTAGTAACTTTTTAACTAAGGGTTGAGTGCAAAAGATTCTGAACCGTTAACTACACTGTATTATATCTGTAATATAAGTCTTATTCTCTTTGGTTTAAACTATTTTGGTGCCTGGTATTGTAATTTTCTTAATTGTCAGCTTATCTCAAATGCACATGATATTTGACAGGTGGGTCCCCAGACCAAGAATCAGTTGGGTCTGGTACAAAAAGGTCCAGTGTGTCCTCTGGCAGTAAATCTCGTAATCACAAGGAATTTTTATACAGACTTGTAGATTGTGAAACTTTTACTGCAAATCTTGAAGACTGGTTTCAATCATTATATGAGAAGTCAGCACAGATGAAGCCTGTCTTTGATGTACCTTTTGAGTTAATAGATCTTCAAAAATTTGACTATGCTTTGGAAGGAGTTTCGTTCCAACAGCTTATTCGGATGCCAAGTGCCGTTTATGCTTCAACATCTGATTCTGCAGAAGCAACTGCATATCTTGCTGTTGAAGATTTTTTACATGCAACAGTGAAGGCCTTGTGGGAGGCATTTTGGAGTCAAGATGAGCCAATGCCTTTCTCTGTTGCCTGTCTTTACAAAGAAAATTTAAAATTTTACCAGGCAGAGAACGCGATAGCTAGTGGGAGACTTGGAAGTCTCTGTGCTTCTGGTGTATTGCTTAAGAACCCAAGACATCCTCATGGAAAGTGGGACAATCTTCTTGAACTGGCTCTTTTGAGGCCTGGTATTCAAAGCCTTGTTGGGGAAAGCGAACAACAGCCTTCTCTGCATGTCCTTGGCGAGGCTCTTTTCTATGCCTTGCGCATGCTCATATCAAGGAGCTTAAGCAGACAGAATCTTCCTCTGAGTTCAAATTCTGCCTTTGTTCTTCTTGTTGATTCTCAATATGGTGGCGTTGTTAAAGTTGAAGGAGATGTAAATAAAATGGATTTTGATGTGAATAATGTCTATAAGTGTGCTGCTGAGTGGATACAAAGGCATGCCAGAATTGCTGTATCTCCAGTTGATAGGATCTGGAACAAGCTTGGGAATGCCAATTGGGGAGATATTGGTGCTTTGCAGGTAACTTTTGCAACATTTTACTGTATTATGCAGTTTGCTGGTCTGCCTAAGCACTCCATTGAAGATTTAGCTGCCGACCATGGTTGTCGCCTCCAAACAAGGAGACTGGAGAGGCAGTTGGGGGATACCAGAGTGAATGGAAGTGGTTTATTTAGGTTCCAGCAGCATGGTGTCTCTCCCGAAATTGTTGAAGTTCAGGATGAATCTGTCAAGCTTGAGTCTGAATCGCTGAAGCTGGAAGTAGGATCTGTATTATGGTTGGAGGATTCAAACTGGGAAAGAGGTTATCATATTAACCAAATCAGGAGTAATGGTGAGCTTCCTTATTACATTGCTTCACCAGTTGAAGACCCAGGAAAATCTCTCTTTCTCTATGTGGGTTCCCATCCTTCTCAGCTGGAACCAGCATGGGAAGATATGAATTTGTGGTATTTAGTTCAGAGACAAACCAAGGTATTGACTATTATGAAACAGAGAGGCCTATCTGGCAAATATCTACCTCAATTGAGTGCATCCGGAAGGATTATTCATCCTGGTCAGTGTCGGAGACCCAGTTCAGGTGGAAACTGTGATCACCCTTGGTGTGGCACCCCGATTCTTGTGACCAGCCCAGTTGGTGAAACCGTTGCAGATATGGTTAGTGAAGGTCATTTTGGTGTGGATGAGGCTATCAGGTGTTGTCATGACTGTTTATCTGCTCTTTCTACTGCCTCAACAGAAGGCATTAGACATGGAGACATTCGACCAGAAAATGTGATCTGTGTAAGATCTGGTGAAAGTCGTCCCTATTTTGTCCTTATTGGTTGGGGACATGCTATTTTAGAAGATAGGGACCGCCCTGCAATGAACCTTCATTTTTCATCTACTTATGCTTTACAGGAGGGAAAGTTGTGCTCAGCATCAGATGCTGAGAGCCTGGTTTACATGCTTTATTTTGCATGTGGAGGTGCTTTCCCTGATCTTGATTCTGTTGAAGGGGAACTACAGTGGAGAGAGACGTCATGGTCCAGGAGGTTGATTCAGCAGAAATTGGGTGACGTCTCTACTGTATTGAAAGCATTTGCCGATTATGTTGACAGCTTGTGCGGAACGCCTTATCCTATGGATTATGATATATGGTTAAGAAGGTTTAAGAGGAGTATTCGTGAGGAGGATCACGGAAAGGAAATTGATGCATCTGTCTAGAATCATGTTTTAAAAGCCATTCTGGCCTGGATTAGCCAACTCTTGCAATCTAGCTGATTATTGCTTGCTAAGTATGATGATTTTTCTGGAAAGCTCTGATTCTTGAACTCATGCGATGCTTGGACATTTATCTTCTGGGACTGGACTAATCAAAATTTTGGCAATGGCTGCAGTTCTCCCTTGACCAGGAGTTATATATTCAGTTCTGTAGGGAAGTTCTAGGTTTCTGAGAAATGAGGCCTTCTGATGAGCCGTTATCCAAAATATCGTGTGTGCTCATGTACCTGGGTTTGGAGGTTGGATGGGGTTACGACATGCTGTAGAGGAAATGGAGTATTATTTCTTGGCTTTTTGTTTTTACTTATTTTTATTTCCCTTTGTAAAGATACAAGCAATGTGGAGCCATTTCTTGTGGCCTTGTCACAGGTCTAATGTTGAAGATGATGATTGGAAAGTATTAAGGGGCATCTGTAAATGAACTGTGGCTTTGGCGGTTTCTGACTTCGATTGTCGTAAGTATTTCTGTGTAACTCAATTTTTTACACTCCTTGGCCTATCCATCCATATTTATTACAAAATTTATGACTACTGGGATCTTGAGCCATGCAAATCACCTCTTTTTTCCTTCATATTTCGCTACTCAGGATCACCATTCTTTTTGAATTTACATATATATGTATATATATATATATATAAAATTTATGAACAGCAGGGAAAAAGAAACCTTACTTAAAGAGAGCAGAAGATTTAGATTTTTAGTCTGAGCTGCCGACCAAAGAGAATTCCAAAAATACTGCTGCTTTATTAGGGTTAGTCCTACTCCTTCACTTCTTTAATTCTATTTGAGCTCAACGCTAAATAATAAAAGTTGCCTCAAATTGGAGAGCTTTTAGGTAAGCTTTAATCAATTTAATAGATAATAACAAAGTATATCTCAGTTTGACACCCAATACATGTATTTGACAAAAATACATCTTTTGGTACTTCAAATGTATGTTTAATTCAGGTCTTATGGTCGATTTGATAAAAGATAATTGTTATATTAAGTTTGAATTTTTCATTATTTTGCTAATAAAATAAATTTAATGGATATGATTTAATTTGAATTTTAGAATTGATTTGTTAAAAGTTAATTACTCTTTGGTAAAAGCTAATAACAAAATACCATGAACTTACAAAATTCTTAGAACATGCCTAAGGCATTTTGTTACCGAATTCTGTTTTTTATAACAAATATCTTGCATTTGTTCTAAGAACTTCTGTTAATTCTAAGGTATTTTGTTATTATCTTTACAAAAGATCTTATTACAAAATATCTTACATAATAACAAAATATTTGGTAAAGCTAACAACAAAATATCTTTGTAAATACCAATTTTATTTATCAAATTAAAAAAAAAAAAAAACAAAATTCCTTAGCTTTTAACAAAATATTTTACTACTTGTGTAAGATATTTGGTAAAGCTAATAACAAACCTAAGATTTTTTGTTATAACAATATTTTATTTTATTTTTGTGATTAAAGACCTTACCTTTTAACAAAATATTTTACAACCCATGGGAGATATTTGTAACTAATAATAAAATACCTTATTAAATAACAAAATTTCTTAGAACAAACATAAGATATGTTGTTATAACCGAATTTTGTTGTTCATAACAAAATTCTTTCCTCGTTACCAAATATTTTATAAGAATGTGTAAGATATTTTGCTAATCTAATTACAAAATTTCTTACCACCAACTTAATATATTATATTATACCAAATTTTAGTGGTTTTTTAAACAAAATGTCTTGCCTCTATCAAATATTTTATAATCTTACTCAACTATAGAATTTATTACCAACAATGTATTATACAGTGGTGTATCTAGGGACTGATAGGGTTCGTCCTAAAATAAAAAAATTGTTTATTTAGGTCATTTAAAATTTTTAAAATTTTAAATTAGTAAAGGTAAAATTACTTTAATCGTTCTTAAAAATGATAAAAAATTAATTTAATCCTTTAAAATTATAAAGATATAAATTATTAAAATTTAAAATTTAATTTCGACCTCCTAAAAATATTTTCTAACTTCGTCCTAGTATTATATTATACTCAAATTTAGTGGTTTGTTAATAAAATATTTTACCTCATGGATGTAAGATGTTTTGTTAAGTTAATAACAAAATATAGACACCGGATGTTTGTCCGGGACACTTAAACAAAAAAGAAAATTCTATTTCTTAATCAAAATCAATTGCTTGCCAAAAAAAATATAAAAATCAGTTTGGTGTTAATAATTTTAAACTTCTGAATTGTTGTTTTCGATCAAGTAACTTGATATGATATCACAGATTTATATTTTAGGATTTCTTTAGAGTTTAACTTGGATTGAAGTAATACAAGGGAAATATTTTTTTTTTTATTTAGATAAAGGAAAACTATGGATCCTTTATTTTCCTTCAAAATGTTAATATTTAAATTACCCCAAATCGAAAGGAAAGTTAAGAAAAATAAACAGATTTTAGATATGTAAAATACCATTTTTACCCTCTTTACTTTATACATAATTAGATTATAAAAAAAAGTTATGCTTATAAATAATCAATAATTAATTATTTTTTTAATTTCCACCGACTAACCAAACAAAAAAAAATTAAATTTGTTTTATTTTTCTTTCCCTTATTAATTTTAACAATCCAAATAAAATAATAACTTTTTATTCTTTTACAATTATTAATCCAAAGGTAATTATGAATTAATGTTGAGTTGTTTTAATAATGGAGGATTTTGATTTGTTAAGCAAACAACTCATAATACTCATCCCACCCAACAAATTATCTAATGCATTAAACTAAAAATCCATTAGCGAATTATTTAAACAAAAAGGGCAATAACGGTCATGATAAAGATCATAAACAAACTAACTTGCTCTATAGTTATTCAATGCATTCTATAAATTATCAAGTGTATTTATATAAATAACATTGACAATTACAATCAAACCTTTTTAAATAATCAATAGTTAATGATAGCATTTTGATTTGATGATCTTGAGTTTGACCAACTAACTTATGAACACGCGAGTATATAATCAAGCTACCACAAGCAATCTATCAACAATATCAATATTTTGTTACGCATAGAACATTCCAATGTTGTCAAGGACATCAAACGTTACAACCTCTTAGGCGTAAGGCACCAAAAAGAATTGATCACCCAAGTAAATTAAGGTGCAATCATATAAATATAAATATATATATTTAAAAAATATATAAAAACATATGTAATTAATACATTTAATTAATATGTATTAATTAATTAATTAGTAAAAGAAAGATAAATTTTAACTTAATTTTATTGTTGTTTTTAAAAAGTACTTTTGAAACAAAAACATAAATTAATTTTTTTTTTAAAGAAAAAGTATTTATCTCAAGAAAAAAATTGACCCAAAAGTAATTTTTCGAGAGGTTAAAAATTTTAACTTCTCTTTAGAAGTATTTTTCTTTTCAAAAACATTATTAAATTAGGCTTTAATTATGATAGGCGTCAAACCCAAGTGTAGAGGAAAAATGTTACACTAGGAAACTTGACGAAAGGTGCAGGAACTACAATTCTTCCTCAGATTATTACATATAATACGTATCTATAAGCAGCTCATCGAGGGCTTCTAGGGTGATCGGAAGGGCTTGAGCTGCTTTTGCCCTACCTCCTATTATATTCGTAAAGGGCGGAGGAGGAGCGCGTGAAGGAGCTCTTTCAGTGTAGCAATTCACGAACTTTGAACCAAGATCCAGGTTCCCAATGCTTTTTTTTTTAGCCATACTCGTCCTTTTGTTAATAAAAACTATCATATCATTGTGTACGTGTTGTATTGAACGTTTCAGTGTTCATGCTTTCATGGATCAAAGGTGAATCACCGTCATTGTTTTTCATGGCTGAACTTTGCAATTTATTAAGAGGCAAGTCCTTTATTAGTACTGAATAATAATAATAATAATAATAATAATAATAATAATATGTTTCTGACCTATCTATAATTTTAAAGCGAACAATGACTATCTTCGTTTACAAGTATTACCTCCCTTGCTTGTTATTTAGTAAACTGGAATTCCAAAGTAAAGAGCTTACACACGAACAACCTTCGCTTTGTAAAGGATTACCAACATGTCCTTTCTGTGAAACTCGACTACAAATTATATCTGGACCACTCACAGGGTGCTACTGCTTCCCCAGAGCTAAGGCTGCCGTTTCTTGACTCAACTGCCTTTCAGCTTCTCCAATTTGAGGATATGATCGTCCACTCCCTTGTATAAGATCTTTAATGATCGTTTTTAACTCTTTATCCTTTATCAAGGACTCCATTGTAACATGAATACCTGAGTTAGAAGCAGGATAAAGTAATTAAGTGTACCATTTTCAAGTAAAGCATCATTATCAAAATCAAAACAGGGATGCTACTTGAATGAAATAATGCAGAGAAATATCAGACCAATTTAGGGGAGGGCAAGTGTTACATACGGTATCTCCAATAGTGCTTTGGATTTGTTGGGTCATTTATCGTTTCCTCTGTAGCAGGGCGAGTCATGTACTCTTCCTTAAGAGCTAACAAATCCTGATCATCAAATCCACTGTTTCAAACACTTGTGTAATAGATATTGTAAGGCTTACATGAAAAGGGACACCAGCCAACGGCAGTTCCAAGACAAAATCATTGTGTTTAAGTTGATATTGCTACCAAGTTTTATCACGAACCTGAAGGGGGAAAATTGCCCACATCGATGGAGATTCTATATGTTGCCTTATGATCAAATGTGCCAAATCTGGGACACATTGACTCGGTGGTAGATCATCTGACCCAATCACAGACTTGAAAAACCGGTGTCGTCTCTCTTCATCTTCTTCCCACCAGGCACGCAGGGTGGAGCAGTCATGACATGATGGAGCACACACCTGAAACATATTGTTATAGCCAACTCCTCAATTAAGTTATTTCTTTTTATGGGGGCAACTATAGTTAACAGTTCAGTGAAAGCTATGGATAAGGAAAACGGAGGAACAAAAACTCCATTTAATTGCCAAAGACATTACATGATTTCGGGGAAAAGAAGAAAATTTTGTAACTTCTGATGCGCACTGTTTAGCCAGGAATACTAAAACAATATGCATCTCAGAGTAACAAAGACATTTATATGCTCAATGACAAGCCACACATTCAATAAACAGACAATGCACTAGTGTCCAATGTCAAGTATTTTAAGTTAAAGGCACACTGACTTTCTAATCAATGGCCAGAAACGACTTTTCAGATTAGGACAAGAAGTTGTCATTTCCACAGAAGAATCTCTGACAATGTTCAGTGATACTAATTAAAATATATCAAAATTATATAAATAAATTGTCCTAGTATCTTCACCTACTACATGGTGAAGCAAAAATGAAGCTGATTGACAAATGATAAGTGCAATTGAAATCAATGTGATATTGGCTCTTACTGTCATGTAGTTGTACTGAGAAGGAATACCAAATTCAAGATCTGGTTCACTGGGCATACGTTGAATCCGCAAGCCAATTAGGCCAAGTTCTTGCATAACCTGCATATTCAGATGAAAGGAACAATTATGGATCATACAATATATGCTAATTGTAAGAAGAGAGGGAAGGTCAATCAGGTTTGGGAAGCTTCAAATAAACATACAGGATGAACACAAGCCGGAATAAGACCTAGATCCTCCCCACAAGCTAGCATATCTGATGAGTTTAAGAGCGCAGGGAGCGTCTTCAAAGCATTTTGCCGCCACAACTTGTCTTGCCGGTGGAAATAGTAATCATAGTACAATCTTTTCAGGACATTTTTGCTACATTATGCAATAAAAATTTAGAGATCCATCAATTCTTGTGTTTTCAAAATCAAAAGAAGGCTATAAACTGAATATTATGATTTTGAATTTGACATAGAATAAGAGTTAAAATTATCAAACTACCTGTGATCATCCAGATCTCTAAAACTGGAAGTATCTTCCAGATTAAAACGGGGATAGAAACTTTTGTCATGTTCTGGATCTTTGATAAGAACTATGTTCTGCACAATGTGTTTGGGCAATGAAGTCTAACATTAGGGCTATGACATATTGAACGATCAAAAAAGAAGGAAAAGCACTCAAGTTTCCACATGCTTTTTATAAGATGACTATGAATGAATCTTTCTGACATATTAGCTTTTTAGTTTAACATGCAATTTGCACGTGAACCATGATGTTTCATCTTAATTATTTAAATAAATAATAAAACTTGAAGAATCGAGATTAAAATTAGGATACAAAGTTTTTGCATGCTTTGGATCTCTTGGTAACAACCACATTCAGCATTAAGAATTGATAGGACTATGAAGCCAAAGATCAGGACTGTAAAATATTGAACATTAAAAAAAATTGAAAAGAAAAAAGCTATATCAATGAATCCAACATGCTAGCTCCAACTTGGCATGCAATTTGCACATCGACCATGATATATTATCTTTATTATTCAAAGAAATAATATAATATACAAGTTATTCTAGTCAAGTAAGCATTTTATTGACTTCAAATTTCTATAATTGTTTTCCACTAAAATTTTGTAACTAATTATTCTATAAATCTTTCTCCAAGTTAATTCCTTTTAACCAAGTAGTTTTACTAAGTTTTAGTATTTATCAGTTTGTTCAAGGTTGTTTGTTAATAAAGATTATAGAGATTACTTCTATTAATAAGAAAATGACATGACTGGAATTTGATTAGAAGTAAAAGGGCAATAGTTTCACATCCTTTAAGCCACATTTATGTATAACATGGATATAGATTAGCTACCTTTAGAAGATCAAATAGATCACAACGTATCTTGTCTTCACTCTCTGGTAGCAAAGACTTCTCTGCACATGAGTGCACCTTGGCAGCAATTTTTTTCTCTGTGTTGCACTCCTCCTTGAACTAGAATTTCAGGGAAGAAGCAATGAAATGATTCAGTGTTAATTCTAGAATACCTGATCTTTGCTTTATAAAACAGTAATGCTAACAACCCATAAAAAACAAATGGTGAAAAAAACAACTAAATTAAGGATGCCGATTCACGATTCTTTCTAGTGATAGAAATTGATGTTTCATAGCCACAAGGAAAGAAACAGCTAAAAGCATTGGTTAATAACAATAAGAGTCCAAGGGCAAACATACATAAATTTTCCGATTAAAATTAAGAGGACAAGAGTTTTTACATAAAAATAAGCTCACATTATATTTGTCTCTTTTATATTTAAATTTTTTAAAGATCTTTTACAGGATATACACCATAGATTAATAGTACCGTAGAAATTAAATTTTATTAAGTTCATTTAAAGAATGTGAAGAGAGAAAAGGCTAAGAGAACATATTTTTTATTTCTCGATTTTCTGCTTAACCTGCTGCTACACAGTAGATGAAGACAAAATGGGGAGACAGAATCAGTGGTTACCAGATTCTCCTTAATCTTCCCCCTTAAACCCAGAAACTTAATTTTCAATTTAATTCTTGATTTTATTATATGAATTTTTGGGATTTGGAGATCTCCTACTATTCATAATAACAACACGCCTTCTCAAGCTGGGCTGTAGATGTTGAACAAGCCAAGCTTGGAACTGAGAATCTTGAATGTGATTCTTGGAAGGGTCTTGGTTAAGATATCAGCAACCTGAGCTGATGTAGGCACATAGAGTAATTTGATTGATCTTTTTTTTATTTTCTCCTTTATAAAAATAACGATTGACATCAACGTGCTTGGTCTTGTCATGTTGTAAAGGATTATTTTGCAATGTTTTATGGATGATAGATTGTCACAAAGCATCTTCATAGGACAGCTGATTTCAACCTCTAGCCCCTTTAGTACCCTTTCAAGCCATATTCCTTCACATATACTATGTGTCATTGATCTATATTCTGCCTTGGCACTATTTCTGGAGAGCAAAACATGCTTTTTGCTTCTCTAGGTGACAAAATTCCCTCATATTGAAGTACAGTATCCAAAAGTTGATTATTGATCTTTTAGTGAGCCTGCCCAGTCCACATCAATGAAACTTCAATACCTCAGCTGGTATTCCTCTTGAAGTAGAGACCTTTTCCAGCAGTCATCTTTAATTATCTTAGAATTCTATGGATTGCTTTACCGTTTTTTCGCGGAACATTCATGAATTAGCTCACACCACAACTGAGAAAGCAATTTCAGGCCTTGTGTGTGACAACTATATCAAATTTCAAACAAGCCTTTGATATTTGCCTTTGTCAACTAGATTGCTTTCATTAGACTGCAATTTTTGACTTGTATCCATTGGGGTACTTGAGAGTTTACATCCAAGCATCCCTAATTCTTTTAACAGATCAACAACATACATTCTTTGAGAAACAAAGATTGCATTCCTTGAATGCGCTATTTCCATCCCTAGAAAATATCTTAGTTGTCCAAGGTCCTTGATCTCAAATTCTTTTACAAATAACTTGTTTAGACTATTCATCAGCACGATATCATTCCCTGTTGTGATTATATCATCTACAAGCATAATAAGAACAAAGAGTTTTCTTTCTATCGTATGTTTAATGCATAACGTATGATCTATTTGACTCTAAATGTATCCTTTCAATTTGAACAAGTAGATTGCTTGAGCCCATATAGAGCTCTTTTCAATTTGCATGCCTTGTTTTTTGTGGAATGTTCATGTACCACTCTCCCACTAAACCTCCATTCAAAAAAAGAATCTCAACATCAAGTTGATGTAAGTGCAACGAGGCTAGATCTTTCGTCTCGCGAACCATGTGGCCTTAGGTGATTCATGCGTCCAAACTTGCCTAAGTTAGCTTTTACTCAAATGAGGATTCCTTTAGAAGTCCTCCAAGGCACCAATTTGTATAATGGAAACGATTTATGTCAAAAGAAGCAACAAAAGAACAACAGAAAGAACGCACAAAAGGTGTTTGAGTAAATGCTCTCATTCACAAAGAATAATAAAACAATAAACGGAGTCAATATGAATTAGAGGTGTGCATGGGCGGGCTGTTTGGGCCGGGCCCAAACAAAATTTTTGGCCTATTTTCTAGGCCTGGGCCCGGCCTAGCCCGAAATATGGGTCGAAAATTTTGTTCAAGCCTGGCTCGAAATAAAATTAAGCCCGAGCTCGGCCCGGCTCATATTAAATTTTTTTAGCTTATTTCATTAAATAAAAAATTTAAATAAAAAAATTTAAAATATAATAAATCAAATACATTTAAAAACATAAAAATAAATATTAAAATAAGAAATAAATAAAAAATGAGAAACAATTCTTAAAACAATACACAAATTAAAAATATAATAAAAAGTGATTATATTAAAATTAAAAAATAAAATGTAAATATAATTAAAAATAAATATATATATTTATATAATTCGGGCCAGGCTAAAAAAGGTTTACTCGAGCCCGGCCCATTTTCTAAACGGACCTCGTTTTTTTGCCCAAACCCATATTTCAGGCCTATAATTTTACCTGAACCTCCCATTTTTCGGGCGGGCCCATGCACACCTCTAATATAAATAAGGGGAGGCTCTCTATTTATAGTTGAGCTCCTCAAAAACGACGGTCAAAATACATTCACATCGACAAACAAGATTAATCATATCTCTTAATTTTATAAATTTATAAGATATGCCATATCAAATCTAATATAATCTTTACACATGATTTATCAATATTTTAAGATTAGTTATCAAAATAGCCTAAGTTGTCATATCTTCGGACCAACCAGGCTTCAATTTGACAGGCTTCTCCAACAGGTTACTGAATCGGGCCAGTTCTTTAGAGCCAATTGATCCCCATCTACACAACAGACCTCCATTGGATGCATTGGTGCGATGGTCAAGGGCTTTGAACTGCGGCCTGTGACATTCTCCCCCACCCATTCTCGTAACACCCTCGTTGCGACTTCCGAATGGCACTGACTTGATTCGCCTCAGTCTCATCTCGACGCCTTAGCTTTTCTCTTCCTTTGGAACTTTTGTCTCGGCTTACGTCGCTTCTTAACTCAAACCGCCCTACTCGTTGCATTTATTCTGATCAACTGTCCAACTTGCATCACTTTTTTCCCTTAAAGTCCGATGCATCACCCACCTCTCCCATAGGTGGAAGCCTTGTCAATGACTCGACCAACTCCGACGCTTCACTCGAATTGAGCCTCATTGGTCCCAGCTTCATTGTTTTCATCTTAACATTTTCCTCTAAGTTTGATGACAAACTCACCTCTTTTTTAGGTGGAAACGCCTCCGATGACTCACCAAGCTCAGACGTTGCCTTTCCTTTAACTACGGCCTTTTTGGGATAGTTCTACAACTCATGCAAACCACGGCAAGAAGCACTTTACTCGCTTCTTTTTGCTCTCCTTTGCTCTCTTGGTTTCAATTTTTCCCTTACTTGAGCTAGGCTCCTTGGGCTCCTTATCTAATTCATCGTCCCCTTCAATAACAAACTTCTTCGGACACTTCCGTAACCTATGTGGATTATGACATAAGAAGCACTTAACTGGCTTCTTCTCACTTTCAGCCTCCTTGGCTTCGACACCCCTTCCGCTCGAACCAAGTACCAAGGTCGTACCTACCTGCTTCTCCTTAAGCACGGATTTCTTCAAACATTTTTTCAATATGTGTGGACCATCATAGAGAAAGCATTTCAACTTGTCCCTTTTCTTGTTGGGTTTCTTCTTGCCAACTCGTGGTTTCCTATTACCACCATTATCGCCGATGCCATTGCATCATATCTTTCTTGTGATCTTTTTCACGTATGTCCCTTTCCCTAGACTTGAAAGACCCAAGCTTGTCTTTCCCTAAACTAAGCTTAATCCACAAATTCCACTACCGTCATGACTTCCAACAGCTTTTGAATACCTCTTTATTCCACCTCCTGTCTGACCCACAGCTTCAATCCATTTTGAAAAGCAAGTAATACTTCTTTCTCGGTTACATCTGAAACTTGGATCATGAGTTCTTTGTACTCTCGAACATACTACCCCAATGTGCTCTGTTGCATTATCCCTTGCAACTTTGCCCGAGCTTTTTCCTCGACAAATTCTAGATGAAATTGTCCCTTCAACTCACATTGGGACTCTTACCACATTTCAATCTCACCTTACCTTTTATCTATGGTCCAGACTCGCCACCATAAAATCGCAATATCAGTAAGAAACATTGAAGCAGTGTTTACCTTAACTGCATCATCCGTAATGCCTTTGACACGAAAATAGTTTTCCATCCTCCATAATAAATTGTCCACATCGCATACAGATCTTGTCCCCACAAACTCTTTCGGCTTTGGAACATCCTCATTACCAAGTGCTACACTCGACACTACTTCCCCCACGGCGGCTTGACACAAGGCCAGCTCTACCTCGAGCTCCTCTATTCTTGTGCTCAAAGCCATCGGCATGACCATCTCACCATGATCTCGTGAGCATTGTTCCTCTCCAGCAGCTTATCCTTATGTAAATTAAACAACTCGTTTATCTTATCCATAGTGGAAACAAGAGACATCTTTACATAGTCTTTGGACTACTCCTTCCAATTGTCTATGCAATCCTGGACCCCATCGAGTGCCTCCTTTACATCTTCCATGGATCCCTCAAGTTCACCCACATGTTCTACTGCCGACAGCATCTCCCTCAAAAACTTTTTGGCCTACATTTGTTTGAACTCTTCTTTCGACATCCCAAAAGTGCCTTCGAACCAATAGCTTGGATACCACTTGTCACGAGGCTAAACCTTTCGTCTCGCGATCCGTGCGGCCTTAAGTGATCCATTCATCCAAACGCCTAAGTCAACCTTTACTCAAATGAAGATTCTTTTAGAAGTCCTTCAAGACACCAATTTATATAGCGAAAACGATTTATGCCAAAAGAACAGAAATAACGCACATAAGGTGTCTGAGTAAATGCTCTCAATATTCTCTTATTCATAAAGAATAATAAAACAATGAATGGAGTCAGTACAAATGAGAGGGAGACTATTTATAGTTGAGCTCCCCCAAAACCGACAGTTAAGATATATTCACATCGACGGACGGGATTAACTATATCCCTCGATTTTAAGGATTTACAAGATATATCATATCAAATCTAATCTAATCTTTACATATGATTCTATCAATCTTCTAAGATTAGTTATCAAAATAGCCTAAGTTGTCATATCTTTATTATCGAGCCAACCAGGCTTCAATCTGACAAGCTTCTCCAATAAGTTACCGAATCAGATCAGTTCTTATGGACCAAATGATCCTATCTACACAATAGACTTCCATTGAATGCATCTGGTGCGATGGTCACGGGCTTTGAACTGACCCGTGACATAAGGGCCAACAAGGTCTGCTGCTAAGGAAAGCAGGATTCTTACTTGTGGAAAATATTTATCTTTCTATTTATTGTATATATCTTGTAAATATCTTGTTCCTAAAAGTTTAGGGATTAGATCATTGATTTTTAGGTAGATTTTATTTCTTTCCTTTTTCTCTTAGGGCTTTTTTGGATGAACGGTTCGTTTATCTCTGATTAGTGTCAAAACAGCGATGGCGATGAAATTAGATATTGTAGCGATACTGTAGCATGAGACAAAAAATAAAAGCTAAACGCACCACATTGAAGGTAAACGCCCATCCAAAGGAACCCTAAGTCTAAAAAATAAATGTGAAACTAAGGGAATATACAAGACAGAATTTCAGTTTTACAACTTGGTCTCAGCTTAATCAAAACTCATGACAAATGCTAACAAGGCGTCCCATGGAGGTCAATTGACTAAATGACTCATTTGACCCACTTGAACTAGATCGGTCCATAAAATATTTGGAGAAACCTATCTATTAAAAGCATTGATGACCTAGCGAAACATTTAGTAAAATTAGAGTTGCCCGGGTAAATATGTAAAATAATCTTAGAAGATTTTGTAATCTTAGAGGATCTTGGAAAATCCCTTAATCTAAATTTATAAATTAGTTTTAATCTCAATCGTTGATATAATTTAAACAGTAACGTTCGATCTTGGGGAGCTCAACTATAAATAGAGGTGTTTGCTCTCATTTGTAATCATCACATTCTTAAATAATAGAATACTTTTAGGAACAATTGCTCAAACACTTGATATGCTATTACTTTCTTGTGGTTTTCTGTTTGATTCATTCTTATGCCTTTTGAGTTTACTTACACTTTATTTCGGTGTCTTGGAAAATTTTCTTTGAGAATTTTTACTTTTTGAGAGTTAAGCTTATTTAGGCGGATTTGAAGACAAAAAATCACCTAAAGCCGTGCAATTTGTCAAACTACAGTTCTAGTCTCGTGACATTTGAGTGTGGATCATAATTAACTCCTATATTAGCTAGATGTAAAACAATACTTGAACGGAGAATTAAAAGAAGTGTTCATGAGCTTAACACCCAAGTTCAAACAGAAGCTTAGAAAAGGAAAAGTGTCCAAATTAAACACGTCTTTTATTGACTTAAACCATCTCCTTAAGCTTATTTGAACATTTTGGACAAGCTATAAGGAATCATAGCTATTCTTAGAGTCAAGCAAATCATATTGTATTTTACAAAAACTCGAGGGAAATAAAGTTGCTAATCTAATATTTATATGTATGACATAATTTTTACAAGTGATGACAATACAGGTTTCAAAGCAACAAACTTGAAACCAAAAGCTTGGGCTTAGTGAAAAAGTTCCTTAGGACGGAGTTCACTAGGTTTAAGGAAGGTATATTTGTCAATCAACACAAGCATACACCTAACTTACTTGGTGAAACAAATATGCTTGGTCACAAAGCAATCGAAACATATAGAAAGAAGATACGATAAACAAGGAAAAAATATCAAAGGCTTGTTTGGAAATTGATATATTTATATCGTGTTTGCCGGAACATAGCATTTGCAATGAGCCATGGTTCATGCACAAATTCGAAAGATACCACTTTGATATTGTATATCAAATCTTGGGAAGATATATAAAGGAGACTCCCAAAAAGGGATAGTTATTATTTTTTTTCTTCTTTTTCGATAAAAGACTGTTATTTAAAAGGTCTAGACATCTACAAATTGAGAACTATACAAATGTTGACTAGGCTAGAAGTATAATCGATAGGTCAACTTTGGATTACAACACCATTTTTGGTGGAAATATAGTTACTTGGTGTAGCAAGGAGCAATGCAAAGGCCAAATTTAATCCCTTACTTAGGATTTGTGAGGTAGTGTGGCTAAAAGACTATTTGAAGAATTGAAGCTATTAAATTCTTTACCCGTAAAGCTTTATTGTGACAACAAGCAGTTATCTCTATGGCAGACAATCCAATTTTACATGATAGAATAAAACATGTACAAGTAAACAAGAATTTTATCAAGGGAAAACTTGACAGAAGACAGACTTGCATGCATGCATTCTTACGACTACTAACATTGTTGATATACTTACAAAGGGACTTCATAAGAAGCAGTTTGATGGCCTAATTAACAAGTTGTCTATGGAAGATATCTTCCATCCAAGTTGAAAATAGATACCTTGAATGTAGGGGAATTTAATTCACTGATTTATGCTTGTAACTAGGGATTAGATTTGGGGAAATTTTAAAAGAATTTATTATCATGTAATATTTTGTTTCCTTAATTAGCCTAGGTTGTAACCTTTAAATATGTACTATTTTCACTCATTAGAAATATACGGAAGACTTTTCTCCTTTTAGCTTTTAGTTTTCTCCTTTAAGCTTTTCTCACAAGAGATATGCAACGAGTAATTAAATCTCATGCAGGAAAATCAAACTAACTGTGCATTAAATACTTAGGGCCCCTTTGAATGGGCGTTTACCACTAGTGCGGTACGTTTAACTTTTTTTTTGTCTCACGCTACAATATCTAATCTACCGTTGTTTTTACACAAACAGCAGGTAAACGCACCGCCCATCCAAAGGGGCCCTTAGTATTTTGGAATACACCAAAGAAAATGCAGGTTCTAGTTACATTTGTATGCATCATTAACAAGCCTTCCATGATAAGATTTCCAAAGACAAGATAATTGAATAGGTTACATTAATAATCTCATTTCCTTAGATCCTAATGAATTCCTTCTTCGCATTCATTTGAAAATTACTCCAAATGTATCTAGATAAATGACTCCACAATATAAAGTTTCAAGTCAGTTCAATAGTAGTATTTGTTAATTAGTTGAATTAGCATAGCCATCCAACATTTAAAATTGGCAAGAATTCACTAAACAGAAACTTCAGGAGTGGAATGAAATGGAAAACAAACTATAGCAAATGAAGTATGAACATCACCTCATAACGGTCTAGATATTCCTTAAAAAAATTTGCCGCAATCAAAATCCAAGAATCTCCAAAATTTTCCTGAAATATGACAAGAAAAAAACAAAGGTAAATATGCATGAGAAAGTAATATCCAATATAGCTAGAAGGAACTTGAGTCTTAAGGGAACTTACAAATGTTAAATATTCATTTTGGAATCCAATATTTACCAAATTATTATTTCAAGGAGTTAACCTGTTATTTCATAACCACAATGTAACCTTCTCATTTCTATGCATTTGAGGAAAATTGATGAAAAAGTTGCTGATTACCATTAACAGAACCAACTGATTCATAGCCATATATGTTGGTTACCTTCATGTGGCTACTATTAGTTGCATTATTAATAATAATCACCTATTTTTCATCAATTTTTCTTCAATAGATAGAATTGAAAAGGTAGCATACTAATTTGAAAGAAAAATAGATTTTTTGAAATGAAAATTTTGATAAACATTAAATCTTAAAGCAAGTATTTAGCAGTTAGATTCAAAGAAGTCAATACTCTTCACGAGAAACCAGTAAATGACTTTCCCCCACCTGTAAAAACTCCTTTCGAACATATGGGCAAGTCAAGCGGTCAAAGTCCCAAATACCCTCTCTTTCAAGTTCTTCCTGAAATCAAAGCATTATTCAGTTACATCAAGAGCAAATTTTCATCCCCTTGATGTTATATACCAGCATATCCCTTGCATATTTCAGGGAATTTTATTTTCTATACCTGGCTTAGAGGGATAGAGGGTCGGAATTTTCCAATCAGACCCGTCATAGCATGGTCTGGTAGTTCCCAAATTCTAAAGAAGCCTAATATATGGTCTATTCTATAAGCCGTAAAGTACTTCCCCATCTGCATTAAAAACAAAGAACATTATCAAATTTTAGAACTGAAAGGGCCATGGTTTTCCTTCAAACTACTTGAACAAGCCAAACAGCTTATTACATGTAGGATGAGAATTTAAAAGAAACCTGTATAAGAAAGAATAAAATAGAAAAACCTGTGTTAGGCGAGCACGCCACCAACCATAGTTATCTTTAGACATTTCCTCCCAATTATAAGTAGGAAATCCCCAATTCTGGCCATTTTTAGCAAAATAATCTGGAGGTGCTCCAGTAGAGGTGTTCATGCGGAACAAAGTTGGATAGACCCAAGTATCGACGCTGTTCCTGTCAACGCCAATAGGTAGGTCTCCTTTCAAAACCACCCCCTTAGCTCTTGCATCTTCCGCAGCTTCTGATAACTGTCCAATAAATTACCCAGAAACAAACACCAAGAGACCAATTTGTTTAACAGCAAGAAAAATCATGCACCAACAGGCAGAGAGAATGAGCTACACAACATTTGGGAAATCAACTAATTTTTAATTACCTGCAAATGTAAGTGGAACTGGATGTAATAATGAAAGCAAATTGTATCATAGTGCAAAGCATCTTTAGAGACAAGTTTCTCAAGCTGTAAGAAAAGGAGAGTGAACATTTTTGTTAAGATGAAGAAGCTTATCTATGCAATAAAACCTAGGGCAAAACAGATATATAAAAGATAGGACAAAATAACTATACTCAACAACCTGACTCAACTTGGAGGTTCAAGTAAAAGTAAGAAGGATCAGTACCTTGTCCTTAGAATAATTAGAAAAACAACCCCACTGACTATGATCGGATGTTTCAAAAAAGTCCCGCAAAAAACAGAAAGCCGCATATGGTTTTAACCAATCCTTTTAACAATTAAAAGTACTGTCAGAAAAGTAGTCATGTATCGTAAAACAAAATATTAGAAAGAGATATGAATATTTAACCATTATATGGAAGGAATGAAAATTTTAGAAGACCTCATTCTCAGAAAAAAATTTATGGAAGGAACTTGAGTTAAGTATTAAATCCTTTTCTTGCATGAAGACTTTCTTGGCAATTGAAAGTTTGGTAGCCATTGTAGCCTCATAATCAACATCCTGGACATACCAAAAACATGTCATTATAACCTTTATAATCATAAATATTAAGATAGGATACAAGAAATGCATATGCTAAATCTTACAACATCACTGAAGATATTGACTTTCATATGTACTGTACTTAAAGTTCTTTTCTCATTTTCTTCCTTTCAATGTCTACAGTTGGGTTTTCATAAAACTAATAAGTTTAGTTTTACGGCATTTTCTATTAGCCTTTGCACTGTAATCTCATTATAATTTTCTAAAACAATGACAAGGACCAATCCTAATACTACTGTAATTTGCTTAACCAACAAATCCTGAAACCAAAAGGTATTCATATGCAAGTAGTGACAGTTATTATATCTAAAGGAGACGAAAAAATCCTAATTAAGAGATTAAATTATCAAGGATTCTATTTTGAAAAATTAAGTTATATGTGTTGACAAAAACAGAATCTGACAGCCAAATTAGTGATTTGGCAATGTTAACTAAATCATAATCTAACAGCCAAATTAGTGATTTGCAGGCTGATATGTTTGCGAATTGATAGTTTTTTTAGCTTGATTTTAGGATATCCTATTCATTGTAGTTTCCTAACTTAGGCTCATATAGTATATATAAATACCCATGTAAATTGTTATTCTCAACACACAATAGAAGCAATTTCTTCTCTATTTCATGATTCTATTATTTCTACAAGGCATCAAAGCCAAAAATCTAGATTTACAGTTCACTTTCTCTTTTTTCCCCCAATTTTGGCAAACCATAGAAACCAAAATTCGATACTTACCCCCTATGAAGCACGGACACGAGCACATAATACAAGTACAATATGACTCAAACACGACACATTAATTTTGAAAATTTGATGACTTGGACATTGCATGACACAATAATAAAATAATTCTTTTATATATTTATATGTATTAATATTTAATAAATATATAAAATATTAATATTTTGGTAAACTACACCCAAGGTTATTAAACTATTAGTAAGTTTACATTTTGGTCGCTCAACTTCAAAAAGTTACAAAAATAATCATTGAACTATTTGAAAGTTTTTTATTTAAATCACTGGCCTATTAAATCGTTGTTGTATGACCTTCTCTGTTCGCATTGCCTATACCAATCAAAAGCTCTCATTTCTCTTTCTTTTACAATTCAGATTTTTTCATAAAACAGCTTTAAACATACGAATGAGCGACCAAAATCGAAACAACTTTCTTCTCCGATCTTCGACACTAACCTATGAGTTGGATTAGTCTAATACTCTTTCTCCTATGGCCAAACTATCTTTTGTTTGTCTATTTATTTCGTTAGCTAGTTCAAGGAGTTGGCCCCCACACTAGTTAGTTATCAAGAATGTTTTTTTTCGTGGATACAAGAAGGAATGTCTTTCTTCATATGAAAAAGAATGTCTTTCTTCAAAGAAGAGGTATATATGGAGCAACCACCTAAGTTTGTTGCTTAAGAGTATGGGAAGGTATGTCATCTAAAGAAATCTCTAGATAGATTGAAGCAAAGTCCTCATACTTGGTTTGGCAAGTTCAATGATGTAGTTCAAGAATTTGGATTGAAAAGAGTAATTGTGACCACTCATTTTCTATACACAATAGAAATTGGTATCATACTCTTTGTGGTGTATGTAGATGATACTATTATTACAGGAGATGATAATGTGGGAGTCTCGTTTTTTAAGTCCTCATTGCACACCAAATTTCGCACAAAAGAGTTAGGGCAATTGAAGTACTTCTTAGGGGTAGAAGTAACAAGGAGCAAGAAGGTACTTTTATATGAAGAAAAGCCACGAACGAACATAAATGCTCTAGCAAATTATTAGCAATTTAATGGGTTGATTATTTCCTTGTCAATTGTTGTAACATTTGTATATATTTTCATACAAATCAATAGCAAAGACAGATGTAAATTCTTCTCATTCTCCACTATTATGTAACAAAATGCAAGTTCCCTTTTAACTGAGTTGAGTTATATTATGTAACATACGCGATACTTGTTGGGTTCTCCATGGATGACATTCTTGCCAATACCAAAATTCTCGATCTTTGCTCAGTTACTCAATATCAAGGAGATGATTTACTCCTTTTACCATCCGCACTAGAAGCTAAGTCTGTTACCTTGATGGGAGCAGATTATGGCAAGTACCAGCAGAATCAAGCATTGAAACAACAGTCTTCTTCCTCCATAGCTTCAGTTGCACAACCTGGTAATTCCTTTGCTTGCCTAACAAAGTCTTCCTAAAATGGTACTTGGATATTTGATTCAAGTGCTTTAAATCATATTTCTGGTAATAAACACATTTTCTCTACCCTCTCTTTTCCAATTACTTCTTCCACAGTCACATTAGCCAATGGTATTCAAACTGTTGTTAAAGGTTGGAGAAATACATCTTCTTCCATCCATTCCATTAAAGTCAACATTATATGCCCCGAAATGTTCAGACAATTTAATATCCATTAGTAAACTTTCTCGCCAATTGAAGTGTAACGTCATTTTTTATTCCCATTATGTTTGTGCAAGATCGAAGTATGGGGAATATGATTGGCGAAGGGCGTGAGTCACAAGGATTATACAACCTCTACTATGTTGCTCCAAACTCAAAAGAATGGTTCCTGGTTTTTCTAAGCTCTCATCTTTAGAATACAAGTCTCGTCAACTTGGGAAATACACTCATACTTCTTTTCCAAAACATTTGAATAATAAAACTTCTTTGTTTAATCTTGTTCACTCCGACATATGGGGTCCGAGTTGTGTTGACTCAACTTTGGGAATTTATTTTGTTACTTTTGTTGATGATTATTCCTATTACACTTGGTTATTTTTAATGAAAGATAAGTCTAAATTGTTGAAATCCTTAATCAGTTTGGTATTTCTTTTCAAATTTTGTGAAGTGTATAAAATATCTCAACCTCTAAAGGGATTATTCATCAAACTTCATGCTCTTATACCCCTCAACCAAATGGAGTAACCGAGCGCAAAAATCGCCACCTTATAGAAATTGCTCGCACAATGCTCATTTGTAACAAAATACCTCTTCGTTTTTAGAGGGATGTTCTTACTGCATGTTATTTAATTAACCGAATGCCTTCTTTTGTCCTACAAAACCAAAGCCCTAATTTCATTGTCTTCCCTAGTTAGTCTTCTTATCCTCTTCCTTTTCGGGTTTTTAGGTGCACATGTTTTGTTCATAACCACACACCAGGAAACACTAAACTTCTTCCCAAAGCCATTAAATGTATCTTTTTGGGGTACTCTTAGCATCAAAAGAGGTACAAATGCTATGATCCTTGCACTTAAAAATATTTTGTTTTTGCAGAAGTCGTTTTTTTCCGAGTTTGGTTTGGACGATTCAGTGGTGTTATTCAACAATTTGGGATGAAACAGAGTGAAACGAATCACTCAATCTTTTATCGTCATAAAAACCATGACAAGTGTATCTATCTGATTGTCTATGCGGACGACATTGCTATCACCGGAGATGATCATGAGGGGATAGTGCAACTCAAGCAACATATTTTCTGTCTTTCAAATAAAGACTTGGGAAAACTGAAATATTTTTTGGGCATTGAGGTGGCACAGTCAAATACAGGCATTGTCATTTTTCAAAGGAAGCATGTGTTGGATATCTTGAAAGAAACAGGGATGATGGATCGTAAACCTATCGATACGCCTATGAACCCTAATGTTAAACTTGTTCCAGGACAAGGGGAGTCGTTAAGAGATCCTAGTCAATATCGAAGGTTGGTTGGAAAATTAATCTTCCTATCACCCGATCGAACATCTATTTTCCAATGAGTGTAGTAAGTCAATTTCTTCAAACTCCTTGTGACAATGTTATGCGCCTTGGCATAGGATCTAATCACAGGTCTAGAAGAGAAAGAATTCTTGCTTCAACCTATGATTACTCAAAAGGCAGATTCGTCCTTGACTGAACCCCCTCTCAAAATAACGTTTCTTTTTTATAGAATAATTGCTTCTCTTTATTTCATATTGGCAGCCTTTTATAGACTGTTAATAACAAAGGAAAGAGTTCTAATAGAATTCTTAAATTAGAGTTTATGAAGGAAATAAAAAACCTAATATAATAAATAAAACTAAAACTCCTAAAGAAATTAAATAAATGTAAAACTCTAATTCCTATTCCTTCTCTAATATTGTTTTCCAATGAAAACATCCATATCAGACAATCATTGGGATGCAGTAATGCATATCCTTCAAAACATTAAGGGTACACCTGGACAAGGTCTATTATACGAAGATAAAGGCAATACACAAATTGTTGGATGTTCTGATGCTAGTTGGGCAGGATCTCCTTCTGATAGAAGATTTCAGGATATTGTGTTTTCTTTGGAGGGAATCTAATATCATGGAAAAATAAAAAGCAAGATGTTGTAGCAAGGTCAAGCGTAGAAGCAGAATATCGAGCCATGGCCTTAGTCACTTGCAAACTTATCTGGTTGAAACAACTTCTTTAGGAATTAAAGAGTGAGATTGACAGTCCAATGCAATTGATAGGTGATAATCAAGAAGTCTTACATATTGCAACAATCCGATGTTCCATGAGAGGACGAAACATATAGAGATTGATTGCCAGTTTGTTAGATAGAAGATGGAGGCAAAGTGTATTGCAACTAGATTTGTTAATTCTAATGATCAGTTAGCAGATATCCTCACTAAAGCTCTCAGGAAACCTCGGATTGGATATAAATATACAAGCTAAGAGCATATGATCTATACACTCTAGCTTGAGGGGGAGTGTCAAGATATGTATAAGTCTTACACAATAATTTAGGGGATCACAATAGGCTGAAATTTAGGAAACTAGAAAATTATCTTTCCTTTTTATGTATAGTTTCACTTGTATATATTTTCCCTATGTTTGATGATAATGACAGGCAC
Source organism: Gossypium stocksii (assembly GCA_020496765.1). Lineage (NCBI taxonomy): Eukaryota > Viridiplantae > Streptophyta > Magnoliopsida > Malvales > Malvaceae > Gossypium > Gossypium stocksii. The sequence goes on along the minus strand of CM035629.1, from coordinate 52,607,594 downwards.
ACACATTTGAATATTTTCTCTTTTTTCTCCCTCTTTTTTTCTCACAGCAGCAGCCACCTATGTTCTACCATTTCTTTCTTCTCAAATTAACAAAGAAAATGTGTAGTTTTTCCACAATTCAAAAATGGGTATCAATAACAATAGAATGAGGAAAGGTCACATGATTGAAGTCGTAAGAATAACTCAATAGCTGCAAAATAAACTTTTTGAGTTTGACGTTAGTTCGCACTAACTATTACCATTAGACAGCTAATGACCTCTAGCATCCATCATCCTATTTCCATAATTCTTTTTCCAGCAATCTAATTGTACAATTAATGCAACCAATATATCAACAAATATATCTTATTAGCAATAAAACATTAGAAAATAGGAGAATCTACCTTTCCATCTAGGCGTTCTTTGGCATTTCTAATCTCACTCTGAAAGGAAAGAAGGATTAACAAGATGATTAAAAAAATTTTTAAAAAGGCCTATCAGAAAGATGAAATAAAAAAATAAGTAAAATTTAAGGTTGAACAGGCTGTCAACCTACCTTGACATCCTCTGGCAAATTTTTCGAAAGGGCTTGCACTCTCAGGTATAGTGGATGCAATGCAAATACGGACAATGAGCTGCCAAAAATAAGAGAGCACTACTACAATTCAGCATTACAACTTTAAGTTTATGCATGTTGTATTCAATAATAAGCACTCTTAAAGGGAAATCTTAATGGTGTCAAATATTAGATAGCATACTTCCTTCTATTAGATAGTAAACAAAATCAGAAAAAAAACTGTAACAAGAAAATGCAGACATGCTGCAGCCAACAAGAGCTCTTGATGGGGAAAAAACAAACAGCAGTCCATGAGTTCAAAATTGAAAACATCAGCTCCACCTTCCATAGAGTGAAGACAAACAGGTGGGGATAACTTTTAATGATGACATAATTTGAGCCATTTTATCTACTATCTTATTTATAGGCGCTACCTGTATGGATATGAATCCCACCACATCCTATGTACAGATGTATCATTGATTGGTAGAAGCTGAACTAAATGGAATCCAGACTCCACAGCCCAATCAACAAGTAGCTTTAGGTCAAGGAATTCACCAACACCAATATCATCTTCCGATCGCACAGAGAACATGGGAACAGCAACACCACAACCTCGCCAGGGCATTTCCTACAAACTCAGTTGACATATTAGTACCATGGTCACTACACATAATCCATTATACTATTCACTTAACTATGAAGAAATCTTCAGTGTGTACCCTCAACATGCCATCTGAAAGGAAAATATATTGTGATTGACTTTTAGAGGAATTGACAGAGAGCTCCCTTGTTGAACCAACTTCCAAAGAGAAACATCCATTCTTGCCATATTTACAGTACTTATATGTGAAATAATTGTTAAGGAAGAGGAAAGAGATAGATAGCAATGAAATAAACAAACTCCAGATGAAAAAGTATATTTTTGAATTACAGAAACATATATAAGAAAGGATATCTTATAGGAAAATCACCCCTTGGAATTACACAGTATGCTTCCCAGAAATATTCACCAGTATAATGTAGCTTAAGTCCATCCTGAACCTTCCAATTCCCCAACTTCGTAGAGCTACCAATCACATACACCTGCATTGGTCAAACATCATAAATAGATGGAACATCCAGCGAACTTCTAAAATACCAATTAATGCACCGTAAAACTCCTTTGGGATAGGGAAGCCTACCGATGTGCCTTCTTGTACATTTGGACAACAGATTTTGAAACGTACAAGGATTGACCCTGTATCAATTCAAATTTCATGAACAGTAATTAATTAGCTAAACTTTTTTTAAAGGACAAATGGTGAAATTACCTTGCTGAACCAATTCATCATGAAGGATTGCTTCGGCCCTATCAATGTTAAAGGTAGAATTTTTGCAAAATATGACATCTTTGAAGGCACTTCGGAAAAGAAGAGCATCAGCACCAGTCTGGATTTTAACAAAAAAAATTTAGGTTCAGTTTCAAATGTCAATGTCAAGAAACTAGCACGTTTTACAATGGCCAAATATCACTCAACCACCAATCCAGCATCAACCACAAAGCTGAAAAAGCATCCATTTAAGAAAACCAGTTCTTTAAAGAATACCAACTTTGTTCTAGAAACACCTTGAAGAAATTTGTTGACGGCAGATTTGGTGAGCCTGACACGCTAACTGAACCTTTTTAATACCTAACATTAGGATGATGAAAGTAGAACCTGGAGGACAGGTAGGCTGATAGAAATATCAGAAGATGTGAAAGTTGATTCGTGAAAGTAGTTCAGCCAGGATGCTATAAAGCAGTATTTATTTGCAAAATGTGCCTACATTACTTCTGAGCATTAACGTTAGCAATGGTTTGCCAGGCAGCTAGGAAATGCCAAATGATCAAGAATTATGAAAACAAACAAGTAATTATAACTGGTCATTGGCAAATAGATTTTGTAATAAGTTTCATCTAACCTATGAGTCTATCGCAGTTGTCTCAGAACTAATATGTCCATAGGAATTTGAACAATTAAAATCTTAAAGAATTTAAGCAGATTTGCTCATTTTAAACCTTGCCAACAACAGTCAGAGACTAGTGTTGATAACCCCAACCCCTTTCCAGAAAGAATCTAAAGAATAGGTGGATAAAATGAATGCTTTGTGGCTTAACTTTTCAGTATTCAAATTCAGGGGAGAAAATCAATAATTTTCATCTGGAATGGATAAAAGATGCAAGGCTGTCAATTATGTAGGTAGATGATGGAAAAAAATACAGAATTGCCCAAGAAATACTGCATGAAAGAGAATAGTTTTACTATTAGTTTGACAAGAAAGTCAAGAGTAAGTTGCAAACTTTTTTTGGCAAAAGCATCAACAAAAAGAACTCCACTCTGATTACTACAAGTTGTATCATTTAATTGTTCCCAGTTACCATAATCATTTCACAAGATACAGAGCAGTGCATGTTAATTGTAGAAGGAAAGGTTAATGCAGACTACTTTTTTCTCGTCTTAGATCCATTGATAAATAGCCATCAATGAAGATATTAGAAGTCCATCACAGCAAACAGAGTAAAAATGTAGAATTATGGAATAAAATACCATTGACCTTAGTTAAAAAATATATATATCATTGACTTGAATAATTAACACAGTCCAATTCATAAGGAGCTTGGAGCTGTCAATTAGTGATTTGGAGCTAGTTTAATAAGATTTTTTTTTATGTAAAGTTTAATGAAGAGATCCCTTGAATCAAGAACCTATCAATTAAGGGAATTTCATACCATATTTAGTCGTATGCTTTCCCTATAAATTATATTGAATTTACAGAATATAGTATGCAGAAAATTAGTCTTTTGTTCCAAGTTTTTGCTTAGTTTTGCAAGAAGCAGCAAAGCAAATTGACGATTAACAGGAAAGTTGCCATTGAAATTAACTTCTGATGTCAAATTACAGATTAATTATTTGCTTCCTCAAGACTTCCAGACACGCACAAGTGCAGAACAGAAGACAACTTAGTACAGTCTAAACGTAAAAGGTCATATCAATCTGCACTAGAAGAACGAGAATAAGCTCATCTGTCTATTGCTCAGCAGATCTAGAACTCAACAACAAAAATAAGAACAACAATAATAAACTATTATTCATATAGATACGGTAATATACGTACTTCCAATACAATGGGAGCAAAAACCGTGCTTAACAAGAATATTGATCTGAAAAGCAATTGAATGAACGAAAAAAAAAGGATGGATGAATCAAATGAAAGTAGTACCTGCCAAAGATCATGAAGCTCGAGAGTATGACCCTCCGGAAGCAGGTGAGGTATTGACAACCGACGCTCGTTTCCCATCTCCCATCTCAGTAAATTTTTGGCATCATCCACCACGTAATAACGGTAGCCGCAACTGAATTGACATGGCACTGAAATGGTTGCAGTCCATATGAGTTGATCATCTTGATGAACAGGGCTCAGCAACAACCCTTTCTTAACGTTCCATAAACCAAGCGTTGGTTCGGAGCCGCATACCAGCAGGCTTTGGCCCCATTCCGTGTAATACGGTATTCTAAACTTGAGTTTCACAGATTTCATAGACTTCGCCGCTGAGAACAATCCCTGATTCGCCATTTCTTACTAAAACAGATTACAACCAGAATCCAAAATCAGACGTTATTTCTGAAATTTAGGAATTGAAGAAATTCAACAACACGGATTAAACTGAGACGTGGCCAATTGCAAATTCACACAATTGGGGCCAAACAGAGAAATAGAGTCACCTTTACTTAGATTGAAAGTTGAAAGCTATCTATCAGTCCGGTATCCTCTTAAAAGGAATGGCGAAGTTGTGGGTGTGTATATATATAAATTTTTATTTTATAAAAGAGAGACGAACAAAAGAAGGCTGCGAAAGGAGTGGGTCTGTCCGCTTCTATCGTCTCCATGTGTAGAAAAAAATCTATTTTATCATTTTCTATAGATATTTTTATTTCGAACAAATCTAAAAAGACGGGCGTTATTTTTATTTTTTAGTATTTTTCATTTATATAGACTTTTTGTTTAAAATATATATATATATATATATGGGTGTTGTCATTTTTTTTTCCCTTTTTGCCAATATGAAAATGTTGTCGGAAAGAATGTGATGCAAACCTGAAAACTTCAAATCACGTTCATTCACGAGCGACGCCGCAACCACAGCCGCACAGCTGGCTTGAAAGTTGAAAGCTATCCTCTTAAAGGAGCGGTGAAGTTGTTGATATATATTTAGTAATTATTTTATCTTTATTTCATAAAGGAGAAACAAACAAAAGAATGCTTACCGATGATTTTTGAAAATTCTATTTCTTAATTGTTTATAAGATTGGACATGAGTTAACATTAACCATAAATGCCTGCACCGACTGTACCGTCGCTTATTTCAATTATTTTGTTAGCATTTTTGCTTGGATGTAATAGTTCTTATTCAATGGGCTAATCATAAACAATGTTTGGTTTGTTATAATAGCCATCTATACTTTGGAAAGTCATATGGATATCAAAATGTTGGCATAGAAAATCAGAGATTTAAGGCACTGAAAGTGGGATTGAGATTTGGCATGAGATAATTGCAATATTTGGTCCCTAATTGTATAGTGACTTTGCAAGTTGATCCTTAAACCTCAGCTATAAATAGGCCTAACCATTCCTCATTTTTATCAACTCACATTTGCCATTCTCTAGTTAAGGCATTGTTCTCTTTCTTTGTAAATCTTCACTTGTATTTTGGAGTGAAATATATTTGGTAGTGCCCGAGGACGTAGGCAAAATTTGCTGCAAATTTCGAGCTGAAACTAGTTCAAGATCATATTGCGCAATCAAGGCTAGCAAAATTCGAATAGACGAATGCTTCACAACTGGAGAAAACACTTCATTGTAGTCTATTCCTTCTTTTTGAGCGTAACCCTTTGCTACCAATCTAGCCTTGTATCGAATTTCATTTTTAGCAAGAAATCCTTCATTCTTTGCATATACCCATTTGTATCCAATTGACTTCTTTCCTTTGGGCAGTGTCACCAACTCCCAAGTCTTATTTTTATGAAGAGACTGTATTTTTTCATCCATAGCTTGCTTCCACTTTACACCATTAGGGTTACTTCTTGCTTCTGTGTAAGTAGAAGAAACATCATCATCTACAATTGGAAGTGCATAGGCCACTGTATCATCAAAGCGAGCAGGCTTACGAATCTCTCTGCTTGGCCTCCTATATGCAATTGAATATTGTTGCTGTAGAAGTTCTTGGGTCGAAACTTCTTCATCATTTGTTCCTTTAATATTAGCTAGATCATCATTAACCTTTTCAAGTTCCACTTGCTGCAAAGTACTACTAGTTTTGTCATCCTTTTGTGAATCATTGTACTTCATCATGGTTGATTCATCAAAAGTCACATCTCTACTGAAAACAATCTTCCTTGTATCAAGACACCAAAGACAATATCCTTTTACTCCACTAGTTATACCTACGAATACTGCTTTCTTTGCTCTTAGGTCTAACTTAGACTCTTTTACATGATAATATGCAGTGGAACTAAAAACATGTAAAGAAGCATAATCAGTAGCAGGTTTACCAATCTACATTTCCATAAGAGTTTTTTCATTTATTGCAACTGATGGCAACCAATTAATTAGATGGCACGCATATGTAACTGCCTCAGCCCAAAATTTTTTGCCCAATCTAGTATTGGACAACATACATCGAACTTTCTCCAGTATAGTCCGATTCATACATTCTGCCACCCCATTCTGTTGTGGTGTATCCTAAACAATGAAGTGTCGCACAATGCCCTCATCTTGACATACTTGTAGAAATAGATCATTCTTGTACTTAGTACCATTGTCTGATCGAAGTCGTTTGACCTTCCGACCAGTCTGAGTCTCCACCATCTTCTACTATTTCAGAAATGCATCCAAAACTTCACTTTTTCGTTTCATTAGATACACCCATACTTTTCTTGAGTAATCATCAACAGAAGTAACAAAATAGTGCATACCTCCCAAAGAAGCCACTTTGGTAGGTCCTCACACATCACTGTGAACGTAGTCTAGAATTCTTTTCATATTGTGAATTGTTGAACCAAATTTTACCCTCGTCTGTTTGCCTAGAACACAATGTTCACAGAATTTCAATCTGCAAGAATTTTCACCTTTCAACAAGCCTAGCTTCACCAAATTCTGCAAAGCTTTTTCACCAGCATGTCCCAATCGTATATGTCATGACCTAGTAGCCTCTAAATCTGCATGTTTCGCAGAAGCTGTTGATGTTGATCCAATAACTATACTTTCATTTAAATAGTACAGGTTATTCATTCTTGTGCCTTTCATCACCGTCAATACCCTAGCTACTACCTTTAGTAATCCATCTCTCAAAGTGATTGTGAGCTCTTTAGATTCTAGGACCCCTAATGAGATGAGATTTTTCTTCAAGCTAGGTACGTAGCGAACATCTGTTAAGACTTAGATTGAGCCGTCATGATTCTTCAATTTAATTGTACCTACTCCCATTGTCTTACAAGCACTGTCATTGCCTATAAAAACAACTCCACCTTTAGTTCTTTAACACTAGAAAACTAGTCCTTATTAGGACACATATGGTAAGCACATCCCGAATCCAAAATTCACTCATCTGTATGACATGCCATTACCACGCCAACCAAGCTAAAGTCTGACTCCTTATCATTCTCTGCTACACATGCATCAGAAATAGCCTTGCCCTTTTGTAACTTAGGACAATTCTTTTTCCAATACCCTTTCTCACGACAAAAAGCACATTTATCTTTGGTAGGTCTCCCTTTGGACTTACTCCTTCTACCAGGTTTATTGCTATGCGAACGACCTCTTACTGTTAAGAATTCTGTAGTTGTATATCTGTGATCTCTTTTATCTTTCTTTCGAGTCTCAAATCTATACAATGCAATACAGACTGCATCAAATGTGATCTTATCCTTCCCATGAAACAGTATGGTGGTAAGATGATCATATTCATCAGGAAGAGAATTCAACAATAATAATGCATTGTCTTCATCTTCAAATTTCTCATCCAAATTTAGCAAGTTTGCTAAATTTTTATTGAATGAGTTCACATAATCATTCATCGACATACTGGATGCATACATGAATTGATAAAGTTTCTTTTTCATATAAAGCTTATTTTTAAGACTTTTCGTTAGAAACTTTTCTTCCAGTGTATCTCATAACTTCTTCGCTGATGTCTCCCTCATGACATTACTTCTACTCTTTGGCCAAACATAGATGGATTGTACCACACCCCTGTCTATTGATCTTGGCCCACTCATTGTCATCCATCTTGTCAGGTTTTTCTTCAAGGGCTATATCTAGCTCTTGCTGACATAAGACATCTAGGATCTCACATTGCTGCATACCAAAATTATTGGTACCATCAAATTTTTCGACGTTAAATTTTGCATTGGTCACAATAGTATTTGCTAATGACGATGCCTTTGTCATTTTTCTCCTCAATCCCAACTACTATATACATGAATAGTACCGTCAATGCAAATAGTGCCATGGATGAACAATGCCGTATACATAAATAGTATCATAAACGATTGTGTTCCCTAAGTATAAATCTGGCTCAGATACCCATTGTTGTGCGGAAGCGTGTAAAAGAGTAAAATTATTGTACTAAAAAATACACTAAGTTCAATTCCTAAGAAAGAGATGTGGATCACGAGGATCACTTAAGTATCAGGTCTTTCCTAGCCAGGATATCCCTCTATCGTAATTTAATAGCATAATAAATCACTACACGAGTCGAATAGAATAAATAACTATTACGGTATGGCGTGTAATAATAATTTAGAGACATAAGGTCTGAATTACCTATTCAATATCACCTATAATTACATTTTTTTCCTCTTGGCTTCTTAGCTACATTGTTTTCACTATTTACTTCAAACCATTTCATTATTCCTCAACTTTTCCCCACAAAGTGAACCCAAGAAATTAGCTTATTAATTGACGATAAATCAAGCATTCACTCGCCATCTTCATCTTCCTTCCAGTCGAACCTCCTCATTTACAGTAATTGATAGTCTAATTTGGGTACTTAGAAATAAGAAATTGACTTGGACAAGCATAATCATTACTATTCTTTTGTTTCTTTTGCTTCCATTTTCTTAACCTCTACCTTGCAATTTGTTTCTGCCTCAACAAAATCTCTCATTTTCCTTTTTACTTCTTATAGAGTTTTATTTTATTTATTTTTCCTTAAATTATATTTTGTTGAGATTGCATATCTTTCAATTTATTAACAATAATGAATCTTCGATTAATAAATAACAAAAGAAGCAAAAAAAAAAAAACAAAAATGATTAAAAAAACCTCTGATAGGAAGAAAATAGACGATTAGATAAGTAGAGTTAGTAGCTATAAGATGAGAAAGTATCGTTGAAAATACGTTTGGTTTATATCCAATCGTACTACAACTCTTGTGTATGAATACCGATTCCTGTTTCGAAAGCTTGATTGTGTGCTTTGAAGATATAATTTTGCTCTGTAATTTCTGTAAGTTTATCATCTGGACATGTTGCATTCTTATGGTTTGTAATTTGTGCAAGGATTTTTGTTTATTCTTTTTAACTTTGCCTTGTGTGCTTTGAAGATATAATTTTGCTCTATGTTATGGTCAGTCTTGTTATTAAAATTGGATATTGTAATGAATTCTAGGGTAGTTAAGGGTATTTGGTTAGAGTAAAAGGGTGACTAAGACCACATTTAAGAGTTGCTTAAAAATGATGTTCAACACAATTCTGGGGATTTTATTGCCCATTTTGTTATGAAATTGAATAGAACAAGTTACTGATCAAATATATGCATCACATTCTTGTGTTGTTCATTTCTCTTCCTTTATGGTTAGTTAACTATATGGTTACATTTTTCCCTTCCTTTATAATATTGGTAATGACTAATAAGAACTTATGCATCCTGAAGAATTCCTCTGTCAAGTCTAGATGTCATCTTACCTTACCTACATTAACTATTGCATTATAAATGAATATGTAAGTTTTGATTGGGGGTGTTTTCAAGGTAATGAGGATGCCATTTGTATTTCTTATGGAAATTAATTTGATTATAAAATTATTAAGTTATTTGAATTAAGAAAACATGATCATTTTTAGGTGATACATGTTTTATGTTTTGTGAGCTCGAAATTGTTAGTAATTATAATTCATTTTATACATGGTAGGTGTTTTTTTGCATTTATCTATGTGATCTATTGAGTCGAAGAATTTTGCATCCTTTACCATATGTGTTGTAGTTTAGATGCTCCTTTAATTGTTACTATTTGAAATGGTAATAAATTAAGTTTTGCAATCCTCATTCTTAACTGCCTAATTGAAATAGTTGTCTCATGCCCAGATATATATATCATATCTTCCTTTGGCACACATTTATGAATAAGGTTATCAGGTTGTTTTAGCATATTTCGAAGTTGCAATTGGATTCTACCAAAGGGAATGAGAGTGAACCTAAACACCTTCCCTCTTATATAAGATCTTTGGTTAGTTCTATGTTTTTCCTTAAATTTGTTTTTGGTCCACTTTTGGATTACATGCTTCAAGCTGCCAAGTAAATGAAATCCTATACTTCTTGCTTAATATATATTCTAGAAGTAAAAACTTTATCTACGATATTTTAGATGTTCATCATTAATTTTGTGAATCCTACTTTCTCCTGTTTGGAACTTTAAACTGGATGAGGGACTAGAATCTATTGAAGCTTTTTCTTATTTCTTTTGTTGAAGATGTCATGTTGTTTATAAATCCACATTACTTATAACTGTTCTAATTTATCTAATAACTTCATCTTCTCAAACACATCAATCATACCATTTTTCTCCTCTCTTCGTCTTTGGTTGAATTTTTGTTTACAGAGCACCCATTTTTCTCTTTCGTTGAAATGCAATAAATTTTGAACTTAGAGATTAAGACATATTGCAATCACTGCCTTTTATTTATTTGCAGTTATGGAAGTAAAAAAGCGAAAATAGGGAGCTTGGATGAATTGATGTTGGATTATACAAACAAACACTAGTTATTAGTTAAAAATCAGTAACTTTTTGTTGACATTTTTCTTTTCAGAGTCGAGGCTATGAACTTTTGTGTATTTAAGCTACGCCAACTTAATCTAGTTTTGTTTTTTTTAAGGGGTCATGCTTATTTTTTGTAATGTACAAGGACCATTTTGTTTATTTTTCGAATAAAGGAATTGTAATGCAATTTAAGATATAAGACAATGAATTGTATAATATTTTTTACCATTGGTAATTCATTTTACAACTAGTGGGATTAATTTATTAATAATTATATGGTAATTCTCTGAGCATATATTTTGTGAAAGAAATATTAATTTACATTTAGCTTGTCTTTTTTCTCCTTTTTATATAGTAATACGTTTCTTAGTTGTTAAGTTTTAAATCTTAAATAAAAACCGAATCTTTTAATTGGCCCCAAAATCGAAGGCCATCCTCGATGCTAATAATGAACGTAACCCAATCAATTTCATAGGCTATTGGAACGTTGAAGATTATAGTTTTTGGTTATTTTAATTTTATTTATTTATTTACATTATCTTTAAATATTTTAAAGTAATTTAGTTATCTTTAAATATCATTTTTAAAACAACTATAGTTTTTGTTTAAGACATTATTATTTACTAAATAAAGAGCGGGTTTTGTTGAATGAAATTTTATAAAGAAATGAATTTCAGGTTTTTTACTTGCAAAGATAGTTGTAATTTCTATTTTGTACTTTACAAAGATTCTTAATATGTATTGTTCATTTTCTTTGTCAGTGTGTTATTGCTTTCTCTTCTTCTTCGGCTTACTTGATTGCTTCCTCCACCCACACCTAAGCCTTTTGTATTCACTGAATCATTATAAGTTCTTTTGCAATTAAATTCTTTGATTTTGTTTTATTGTTATTGAGATTAGTATTGAAGAAATGTGACCATTTTCATATGATTTAAAGATATGTAACACTTTAATATCTTGCAATAATGATTTCTCTGCCTTTAATAGTACAAAGTGAGAGGCGTAAAAGAATTGATCTTACATTGGCAGAATGGTTGTAAATGTGTACAGTTGCGAGTTGCTTCTTAGTTACATTAGGTGTCATCCATAGCCTACATACTTATAGACCAATGATTAGATTATATATTTTAGACTTTTATACAAAATGAGATTATGTGAAAAGACTTGTATATGCTAGTGATGAGAACAAGTTAGGATGAATAGAATTACTTTTTTAAACTATGCGAGATGTTACAAACTTGTATATGCCATTCGTATTGTTTATCTATTTATTTTCTATTTAATTTATTTATTTTTATACTTTTAATTATAAAGTAATAGAATTTTTTTTTTGAATTCATATATGTTCTTTTTGAGAAGACAATGTCTAAAACTACACATAGCCCCTCTCCAACCCATAAATAAGAGGATAATGAGTTCAGCGCATTCGAACCTATGTCCTCCTATATTACTATAAAATTAAACAAAATAAATTAAGATAAACTACCTACTTGGTTACCCAATTTTTTAAGCGCTTTCATTTTGATCACTCAAATAAATAAAAAAAACCTTGTTAGAAAATTCTCAATAACCTAACTCTTTCATCCTCTTTCTTTATTTATTCCGTTCATTTTTGTCATATTTCATTCTTCTTCTTTCCCAACCCAACCTGACTTTGTTTCCCTCCCATGCTCTTGCTTCCAATACCCGACTTGATCATATCACCCCACACTAACTTCTGAGAACCAAAGATGCCTTCCCCTGCTTCAGAACTACCCTCTGTTGTTATATGCATCTCATAGCTATCTTGATCATCTCTTTGAGGTTGTGTTGGTACTAGTTTAATTTCCATTTTTGGTCCCTATTCTTGATTGGAACTTTCATGGGAAATAATCTAATCGTATTCTCCAATCAAAACCTAAAATATAGGTCATCTGTTAATAGTTTTCGATGTTAATAATCCCACCTTGCTAACAAATATTAAAGTCTTTGCAATTTGAATAATCGAGTGTCTAGCACATTAGTTAAGTGGGCTTACCTATTAGACTTTATCTACATATTTACAGGTCAAAAGGTAGAATCTTAGGCTCTACGCACATATAGTTATTATTTTTATTTTCAAAATAATTATAACAATTATTTTATTTGCGTTGAACAAATATATTTGAATACACAACTTTTAGAAAATACATTAAATGAAAAAATATAGTTTTTTTTGAAAAGTTACAATGTTAGAGAAAAACGTAACTAGTTCCACAGGTTATATATTAAGTGTTTATATGTAAAACTCAACAATGTCATTTTTTTTGTTCTATTTTGTTATTTTAAGACTTGTTGTGTCCTAGAAGCAAACTAAAGCCAAGTCAATGAATCACACTTCAAGTGTGTTTGTTTATTTCCTTAATTTTTCTTTCTTACTTCACAAGTTTCTTTTGCGTACCACCTTTTCTAACATCATAAGGACAACAAATTATTGTACAACACAAAACCCCAAGAACTCAATCCAAGGTTCATCACCAAATGCTCAATGTAAATCATTTCAGTGGTGATGGTAGCCAAATACGCAAACGCCCATGAATAAGCAATCAAAGTACAAGCGGAATCAGTAGCTACATACTCAACAGTACCACCCAAAATGATCAAAAGAGACATAAATGTGAGCTTTGAAGGACAAGGTTTGCCTCCTAAACGTTGTATCAGCCAAGGCAACCCAAAAAGGGTGTCAGTGATCTAAACACTACGGAAGTATCCACATTCGCATGGTTCATGATGTAAAAATCCAAATTTGCCCAAAACCCAGACCCCTAAAGCAGAAGTTATGTAAGTATATAAACCTAGGTAATTGAATTTGGTTATAACAGTAAGTACGCTTGAACAAAGTGCATAACCAACTACTAAACTGACAGTAGCATATTATTTTTTAGTGGATTCAAAGCTAATAGCTAACATTTTGGAAACCCAAAAAGATTATAAATTTATTCTCAAAAAAATAACAAACACCCCAAGTCTAAAACAACAGATCTTAAACGAAATTGACAATGACAGATACATTAATGGGAATTATAAGAGGATGTGGATAGTGAAGAAATTTATATGATTTGACAAGAAAATAAATACTTTGATTATGATAAAAGAAAAAAAAACAAATTTAAAAGTATAATGATGAAATTAAAAGAGAGATATAATAGAAACAGAGTAGTCACCGATATGAAAACAGGGATCCCAAATGAATGGCTGTGGGAAGAGCTGAAACGGGATTTTATGGAGAGATGAAAGATATGGGGTTGGCCATTGAGGCGTAAAGGGCGTGTACTATAAGCAAAATCAGCGTGTTTGAATCGATAATACCGCTAAAAGGGACAGCGACAATGTTCAGAGGTTGTTTTCCCAAGGCCTACATCTCTTGTTACGGAAGAAGGATGAAATATGACAAAGAAAAAAAAAATTAAAGAAAAATCCGATTGGTGGAAAAGTTATATTATACTGGGATTTGCTGTGCGAAGACAGATGTCCTTTTATGGGATAACTGATAGACTAAAATAAAAAATGATTAAATTATAAATTTTTTAAATTTGAGTAATTAAATGGACCATCAACTAAGTAATTTATCCAAGGAATTATTAAAAATTACGTACTTAAATAGTGAAATATAATTAATTTAAAATTTAATTAAATTAATAAAAAATATTTTTCATTTTCAATATAAATTAATACTTCTACTTTTAATTTTTGTTAATTTAAATTTAACTGAAATAAAAAGTAACATATTTAAATAAATAAAATTATTAATTTTAAAATTTTAACAATTTATGCTAACTAAATCTTAACTTGGTTGACATCAACATTATTACTAACGCAAAGAACATAAATTTGAACATACCGGAATACGTTTATCATTCTATTTAAGAGTTGAAGAATGGATATGAATAGTTCTAAATATTATATAAAAAAGTTAACAAATTATATATATATATGAATAATAACTCATATGTTTGTGTAGTGAGAGACAGAGAGCTTGCTTGGAAAGATGTTTGATATCAAACCTATCCGGTAAACTAGGGCGAGTTCAAAGATACACTCAAAAACTCCCCATACACGCATAAATACACTATTATCATTGTTTCTCTTTCAGGCTGGCTGCACGTAAATTTTGCCAGCAAAGGTTTTGATATACATGAAGTCCACTTCTCTTCCAAAAAGAATTTTACAACATAGACATAGAAAGAATACTAAATGTTTACATATTCTAAGACACCATTGAACTTCCAGAATCAGTACTCCACCAATAGCTGACTGAAAAACTTGTTGTTAATGATCTCACATAATGCCACCATTTCGGTGGGATATAAAGCATTTCACCTTCCTCTAAAATGCAGTCTATGAATTCTAAGTCACGCACCTTTGGAAACTCTACCTCATCTATGTTGTCCAGATCAACCTGCATAACATACATCTTTTGTCAGTGTTTGTCGCTAAAACTTTTCATATTAACTGATAAAAGACGCATAACAAAATAAACAGCTCTATATGAAATTCATAAGTAGTTCAATGTTTTCTTTTTGTCCCTACACATCAGATTTTACCGCCTAACAGTTAGGAGAAATTTAATTTTTTTCTTAAGAAAAAAACAATGAAACACACCAATGAACAAAAATCTATTAAAGCAAGTGTTTCTTTAAAATCAATACAAGATATGCTGCTCCTTGCCTAACCAAAGTCTGCCCAGCTGTAAATTAACAGAGCAAAACATATACTACACCTAGAAGAAATCTAAAAAACGTACCAACCTTGCTGAAAATGGTTATAAATCAAACTAAATATCATGACCAAGCCCTTAAATGAAAAAGTGGTCAATCTAATGCTAGATGTGCACATTGGATTCACCAAGACAATAGAAAAAAAGGTGTTTCCATGTCCAAGTGAGTGTCTTTTTGTTCATGTCTTAAGAGTATACATGGATGGAACACTGTAATGCAAATTTTATCAAGAAAAGTATTCAGGCAAGTCATTTACTTGTCCAAGTGAGAGAATGTGCATGTCTTAAAGAGTCTCCACGGATGAAACACTACAATATCAGTTTTATCTCTTACACAAAGTTCATCAATCCAAGAGAGGGGATCAAGTAAGTGGATACCTGGCTGGAATTGTTGAGCATGGTTTCGCTGTATGGGTAAAGCTCCTCAGAATATGTAGCAGAGTAGAGTCTCACATACTTCTTACCAACAACCTAAAATAAGGAGCAGAATATCCATTGAGTTAAATCCATGCAGAATTAAACTGGACCTGCTACCCACCAACAAGCGTTCATAGATAATGCAGCATAAGGGAAAAGAAAATTGCCTGAAAACCATTTCAAAAGCTTAAAAAAAAAGTTTATACAAGAGTCATTGTAATTGAGCTGTTGAAAAGTGTAGAGCTAAAATAGCTTGTTGAACAATACTCATGAAGAGAAGCATAGGTCAACAATCATTAATGAAGAATTGATGCTCTTGAAAAACATAGCTCAAGAAATGCTACATGCTAACCTAACACTCACTATTACCCTTTTCCTACTGGAGATGCTTGACTGAAGGCCCCTTATCATTGTATGTAAGAAATGTGACCCTAGAGATGATTCGGTGCCTACCAGAAAGCACATTATGTTAAAACTTTGAAATTTATTCAAAAATAAAAGTAGTTGATTTAAAAGATTAGAACATTTCAAATTTCATGCAAACCATTCCAAGAAAATGCCACTGGTTTTTATCCAATGACCCCAAATCATCTTTTAAACTAGTGGTCTGGATGTCTAATTTTGCACAAATCTGAAGCAAAAATAGAATGCATGATGACCTACATGTATCAAAGACCATAATGGAATATGCAACAATGTTGATTAAGATGTTTTCCTGATTAAAGAATCCCCTTCATACAATTCATTTCAAGGAGCCCTTGCGTGCTGCTACTCATAATTTACTAAAAAAAAGAAACTCTCTTTTGTGAACTAGTTGGATGGTAAATTACTCATTTACAAATCTAAACCAGTTGGACATATACCGATTTGGAGCCTACTTTAAACATGAGTCCATAATACTAAAATAATAGCACAAGATAGCATGTCAATAATGTATTGCAGCATGGGGAACATGAGTCAAGCTACCGCTACTATTATAATCTAAGCTCCAAAACTGAAAACAAACCTACCATCTCAAGACTCATGAGCAAGTATATTATGGTGTGGATCATGGTGCAAAGGTATTTGTCTTAAGACTCATGAGATATGAAAAAAGTTTCATCAGAGACCATGATTCACCTTACCATTTGTTAGGATTAATCAATGCATGACAGTACCTGAGCAAGGATATTATGGTGTGGATCATGGTGCAAAGGTGTAACCGTCCCAGCTGGACCAAACCATGCATTGACAGATCTCAGCTCCCCACCACCAGCACAACAATAGTCAGGAATAGAAATGTCTTTCCGCAAATCATTTATCTGAATTATTGTAGTAGCATTAATGCAGCTTCAGTACATAACAGTGAAATTAAATCTCACAAAGAATAAAATAAGAGGATAATACTACCTGATCAAACAATTGGTGTTGTGCCAAATATGTAGGGGCCTTACTACGGCAGCCTGTAGATTGAACCCTCTCAAGAAACTCGGAAAATGTAACAAGCTCTTGCTTCCACTCTGAACACAAGTAGTTTTTTCCTACCTGAAAAGCATTCCAAGCTTTACCAGCTTTCAGTTTAATTATCTTCATAGTAATAACTTGCCAAAAATAAATAAAGGAAATAGAATTAAATAGCTTTCAATAATACAATCTCCATCCATAATAGGAATTCTTAGTGACAATAACTAGGTAAGTTAAGTGAAGAATAACTTTACAATTTTAAAGACTTCAGCAAACCATTTTATTTCCGCTCCTAAGTCCAAAAATGGGTGGCTGAACCATCTAGACCAATCCTTAAGTTCCTTCAGTTAACCACTTTTAGTATTGGGGCAGGTTAACCAATCATTTCTTACAGCAAGAATATTATGAAAAGATTCTAACTAGATTATGGCATTACCCATGATGTGGGTGGAACAAAAACTTATATAAAAAATGTATTTATACAAAAATTGATAAAAAAAAAAAAACTGAGACTTTGGTTGAAATAGTGAAGTTAAGTTATTAAAGTCTGATGTTTTAGGTTCAAACCTTATTTTGTGCATTTCTCTAGATTTTACATAAAACATAAAAATGACAAAAATAGTCATATTAATGTTTGTTATTTTATTAAAGGAACAGGTTTTTGGTAATTTCGCAATTGAGTTGGGACTGGGTTAATGGGTGACACTGACCCAATCAGCCCTCTAAATAATAGTGTACGTACAAGAATTCCTTTTTGTTTTGTTGCTGAATAAATGATGAAAGCTTGTTTAATTCACCAAACACCCAACTACAACGTTCCCTGAAAGGTTCATCCGTCAAAGGAAAGATCTGAAGCTTTTTTCCATTATGATCATTAAGAATCCTATTACCTGGAGAAGGATTCCATTGCTCAACTAAATTGCCTGAGAACTACACATGATCACATAATCATTAGTCAAGCAAAGCAAAGTAAGCAAAACGATATGATAACTGACGGATTAAGAAGGATTGGGTTTAGTGGAAAGCTTAAATATTTGCAAATACCGGGTGTGAGCCCACTTGATTGTCTGATTGTAGCAAGGTAAGTACATTAATCTAGATGTAGAAGGGTATCT
Organism: Gossypium stocksii; assembly: GCA_020496765.1. NCBI lineage: Eukaryota > Viridiplantae > Streptophyta > Magnoliopsida > Malvales > Malvaceae > Gossypium > Gossypium stocksii. The sequence continues at coordinate 52,589,292 of CM035629.1, read as the reverse complement.
GGGTTCAATTTTGGCAATAATGGTCCATCCACTAAGGAATAATAATCAGTTGGGATACACTAGAAGATCAACCATTTAGTAACCTTACAATCAAGAAAACACTCAGATACGTGACTCTTTGCAAGTGCCTCAAGATCGAGTAAATTCATTACAATGCCCACAAAAGAAACTAAAGCATAAGGATCTTTAACCTAGCAATTGCTCATTGAGCATATGAAGACACAAATTGCCTTTGGAACCAAACTAAAACTATCAGGATCTATGTAAGAATACAAAAGATGAGCCACAAACCCGCATTAGATTATCAAGATCCACACAAGAATGCACCTTAGCTTAAATGCCGTGAGAAAATAATTAAGATTGGTAACAGAGAAATATTCCCAGTTAAGTGACTTAATATGTAGAAAAGATCAAATAAATATGTTTAAAGATCAAATTATGTAGAAAAGATCAGATAAATTACTGTTTAAAAGAGAAAATAGTATATATGCAGGTAAGAGAACATATGTGAGGAAAATATAATGTAGCAAAGCATTTGCTGCAGATTTGATCTCTACTGAATTTTGAAAAAAAAAAAAAGGAAGATTAATCACCTCAACTGGGACAGTACGATCACCAGCAATCCTTCTTAAATAATCCATGTCATTCCACCTTGTCCTAGCTGGCCAGTGAGCCATACAATCAGTAATTATAACTGGAGAACCTGATAGGAAATATTCACATAGAAATGCCTCCAAAGATAGGGCGGACCTCTTCCCCACAATCTTGGAAGACAATGACCTTATTGGTAAAATTCGTAGCACCTATAGGATCAGAACGAAACAGAAACTGAGATTAAACTCAGATATCAAGCTACCATACCAATTTCTCTTTATCAGAAATATTCAACCATCCTATTCAAAAAATAATAAATTACAGGAAAAAGGAGCTAGCCAACATGATAAAATGATGTAAACTATTATTTATGTATATAAGTATCTAAAAGAACTAAAGAAATGACAAATGGACGAGTTACCCTGTTTTTACTTTGAAGAATAAAATAATACACACAGCTACAACTTCTGAAAGTAGCATATCACGGTTATACCCCCTTTTCCTTGTGAGCATGTGTCTGTATGTCATGGTTATTGTTCATTTTTAACAAAATAAAAATAAGAAACACCGTTGTTAAACTACCTGGTGGATCCTTGTACTATAATTTTAGGAGCTAATATGTAAAAGTATAAACGACAGTAAGGTTATGGTGTTAAAAGATGCTGACTTGTCATGTCTAAAGTGAGCAAAATTTAGTCCTTGTGGCGTTTTGAAAATGCTGAATTTTAGTTTTATATATTTTTCCAGATCACTTTAAAATACAAGTCAGAATTTTTTTTTAACATTCAAGGTTACCTCATTGTTTCAGAATTAAATAGACCAGGACCAAAAAAACAAGAGAGAGAGAGAGAGAGAGAGAGAGAGAGAGACCAAGACAATATTACTCAGTTTTATAATAGAGAGCCTATTTACACTTCAATCTATAATCCAGGGACTTGTGGAGTAGTTTAACCAATAGAATCCACATAACAAGTTAGCGATAGATGGAAACCATGGTATTTATATTGTAAGCATCAAATCAAACTTAACCACAAAGAGAAGAAAAAGTAAAATTCTATTGATAATATCCTCAATGTTTTATTCATTTAAGGCACAAGCATAGATGAAGCAAGAATCAAACCATCAATACATACTCGGAAAAGAAAAATAAAATTGTTATAAATAGTATTTATTTATACTATATAGAATGTGCCTAATTGAGCTAGTGTCACTCGTTAAAAGCACAAACTTGGTAAGAAAAGTACAAAAGAAGAACAAAAATTATGTTATAATAACAAAATGGAGTTAGAGGAATTTAGGTCCTCTAACTTTAAAAAAGATCTCCACCCACTCTGTTTTTATAATTATATAACAAATCAGATGGACACTGAACTCACATAAGCATAAGAAACTCAAAGGGATTCTGCATTTGAGCATTTTCTTTTTCTTCCAATAATCTGATGAAGTAAAAGTTTGTTCTAACACATCCACAAGGGAATCAAACAACAGACACTATAATCAATTCACAGAAGAGAAAAACTAAAATTTCATATAGTTTTTGAGTTTTTATTGACATTAAATTTGTTCTGAAGTTGATAAAAAGCAAAAGAAACTAGTAAAACTCATAATCTCATTCAATTAGAAAAATGTAACCCAAATTCATGTATAAGTATATCTTATTATTAAATACTAAAAGATCAAAAAACTTTCATTGTCAACTATTAAAAAGTATATTCTAGCACGCATCCAAACATGCTTTTGGCTTCAATATCAAAAGCAATCTCCACACGGACACTACAATAAACCCTAAATTTAACCAATTAACATTATAACTATGTTTATACTATCATAAACATTATTACTAATCATGATTAGTTAAGATAATATTACAACAATTGGTTTTTCATTCCAAGGCAGAAGAATATTTTCAATGCATTTTTCTATCTATAAGTACAGTCTGTCTTTAACAATCTCCAATTTCATTAGAACAAGCAAAAGATTTTTTTTTTAAATGTAGAAAACGAACCTTACCTCGGACTTATCGAACTCCTGTGGAGAAACCAGCAATCGGGACCCTGCGTCTCCGTGACCTTCTTTATCATCATCAGCTACTCCGTTATGATAGTACCTGGACTTGGCGGCCAAAACGACTTCGATTGCGGAGTCCAAATCTTTCCTAAGCAAAGGACCGCCCATTATGATGCCCATGTCCAAAGACCTAAGAGCATCTCTGAACTCACCATTGGAGAAATGGAATTTGGCCACATGTAGGCAGGCCATGGAGTAAGCGTCACGCCAGACGGGGAGAACCGAGTGCCAAGGACCGGAGTGAAGTTGCTCCCAGGCCATCTCACATGCGGCCTCGGCAGCGCGTTGGTCGCCGGCAGCGGCTAAAGTGGCCATGCGGGTAAAAGCGTAGCCTCCATGGGAGGTGATGGATTGGAGGAGGGCAGGGGACTCGGAGTCTAGAGTTGCGGTTGAAATGGCGGTGGCGATGTTGGCGGCGGGGGAGGACATGGGTGAAGGATGGCAGTTAAAGTATTGCAGTGGTATTTTTGGGGAAGATGGTGGTGAAGGACAGGCAGGTGCGGCAATGCCCTTTTTAATGATTAGTTAAGACTTTTGGGACTTTGGAGGAAGATATTTGATGAGATATTTACATAGTAGATTATGGAACTCAATCCTTTTTGTAAGCCTACAATTTTTCCTTTTCTTTCCTTCTAGAAGCTACGGTTTCTCTTCTTAACATTGAAAACAAAATACAAGTAAATTGTAGTATTACTAAATTTTACCATGCCTACAATAATTATTATAAGAATTTTTCACATGATTATGTGTCTTTTAATTATTTTTATGACATTAACTAAGTGATTTATTTTGTACCTTTTCTCCCTAACTTACGAATTTTTAAAAATAAAATCTCTTATTTTAAGGTTCAAGAATCTTAAATTAAAATTATAAATCAATTTAACTTACTATAGAAAAAAAGTCAATAAAAGGAATCAAAAGAACTCCTCCCCTCTATTCTTCTAAAAACCAACGTAAACTAATAACAACAAAAAAAATTGATTCTTTAAAATATGTTTAAATTCAATAATTTAATAGAAAATCCACTTTATTGAGATGTATTCTTGAAGAGAATATCAAGTCGAGAGAAAATTAAGAGGATTTTAGAGTGTAAAAAAAAAAACAGTGTTTCATGAAAATGAGTACGAAAAACAGCTTCCTCCAACTAATCCTTCAAATGAGAATTTTGCTAAAATAGACTTGGTCTAATTGAAAACAACCTCAAACTCTTAAAATTATATTTTGTAATATTCACACATTAACATCACTAATTCTACTAACTTTATAATCTAGTCCATAAGTCTTAATTACTAGGCTCTTTACTCAAACCCCTAATAAATCTAGTTAATGCCTACACAGTAATCAATAAATCTCTATCACCTTATTGAATACATCCTCGAAATCTTCTCAGTTTAACTTCCCAAAATGACTCAGTTTAAGATATTCGGTCCAAAATCGAATTTTTTGACACCAATAAAAATCGAGTTATTACAGTTTTTCTTTATAGAGTTTCAATTCAATACTTGTATTTGTTTTAGGAACAAGTCTATTCATCGTTTGATTCATGAGCTAGAGGATAGTGGAGAAGATTTGATCGGTTGAAAACAAAGTTGAAGTTATGTGAGAGTCCAAAACCAATCTTGTAGGATTCTACCAGGTAAACTTTGAATGAACTTTTAGATATGCTCCATCTAGCTTTTGGGGTGATTCTCTAAATCCTAGAGCTTCAAGTTCTCTTTGAAATGATTTTTGAATCACTTGATTTTGTGGCTTGTAGACCATGTTATGATCATTTTCATAAAGGAGTGCAATTTAATGTGGGAAGTTCGAGATTAATCTATGGGTTTTACAATGTACACATTGACTTGGCTTTTCGAGACCTTTCAACTACCTTTTTGGCTATTCTTGTGCCCAAACAATAGATATTTGAGTCATGTTTGAAGTAGTTTTTGAATCACCTAATTTCGAGGTTGTAGCTTGTGATATGGTTATTTACATAAAAGAATGTAGTTCCTTATGGCTAGTTCGAGTTCAATCACAAAACAAATTATCCAACTTATTCTTTATAGTGACTTTGTTTAGTTGCCTATAATCAATATACAACCTAAATGGTGCACCCCAAGGTGGCACACTTGACCGTATGAAACCTCTATCAATCAACTCTTGCAACTGTGTTTTAAGTTATTTTAATTCTATTGGTGCCATTCTGTACGGCGTAATAGATATCAGAGCGGGCCTTAGCTCTAAATCAATCACGAATTCAACTTCCCATTTTGGAGATAACCCAAGCAATTCTTTTGGAAACACATCCATAAATTCATTAGCAATCGGTACCTGATCAATCTTCAATCCCAATCCTCGAGTATCAAGAATGTAAGCCAAAAATGATTTACAACTCTTTTTGATTAATTTCTGAACGGAGATTACCGATATAATATTTGTAGCACAATCAGGTCTATTAGACTCGACAATAATCTACTCAGCATTCTGACATCTTAAATCAAATTGTTTCAGTCTACAATTTACCACAGTGTCATGTAAAGTTCACCAGTCCATACCTAAAGTAACATCAAATTCGTGACTAGGCAATAACTTCAGATCAACAAGAAAGTCACAGCATTGAATTCTTAGTGGACACTTTCTACATATTAGATTGACTATAACACTTTGACCTAGACGATTCGTAACTCTAACATCAAATCCAGTTGACTCAACAAGTATGTTCTTATCTATTACTAATGTAGTGCAAATATATGAAAGTGTTGGCCTAGGGTCAATTAGTGCATATATAGTAAGATTAAAGAAAAAGAAGGTACTAGCAATAACATCGGGTAAAGAAGGTTCCTTTCTAGCTCGAGTAGCATATGCTCGGATAGGCGCTTTAGCTTTAGAGTTGATTACCGTATCTTTGGTTAAACTATGATTTCCCCCAGTTGACACTTGTTTAATGTTTTGATCATTAGTAACACTAATCTTCCTCAGGTAGTTTCTCAAAAAATACTCTGTTGAACCACATCGGAAACATACATGTTTTAATTCTGCATTTACCAGCGTGTGATTTCTCGCAATGCTCACAAATAGGTCTAGAAAAATTACGAACACTGCCAACATTGTTCACTGGAGTAGTCTGAAATATCGAATCATTCGGCCTTGCCTTATTTTCCCCAAAAACCCTGATGGTGAGGTGAGGCGACTAAAGGCTTCCCTTGATTTCTTTGGTAGTGGGGCTAAAAACAGTCTAGATACACTCATTTTACTGGAATCCCAAAATCTCATTTCTATTTGTCTCTTTTCATTACAAATTTCTTCATCTTTTGAGCTCTTTCCGATAGAACTACAAGATCTCGTAGCTCTAGTGCCCCGACTAACATTCGAATCTTGTCATTCAACCCAAATTCAAAATGAACACACATTTTGCCCTCTATCAATATGATTTCAAGAGCATATTTACTTAGCTGCATAAATTCTTGTTCATATTTGGACACGAATTGGTTTCCCTACTTTAGTTCGAGGAATTCTTTCTTTTTCTTGTCTAAGTATCGTTTGCTAATATATTTCTTTCAAAATTCAGTTCAAAAAAAGTCCTAGTTAATTCTCTCATTCGGTACCATAGTTGTTAATGTTGATCACCAATGATAAGCCTCATCTTTTAACAGTAATACAACATATCTTAAATAATCGTCCAGTGAACATGCTATCTTGTCGAAAACTTTTTGATTATTTTCAAGCCAATATTTAGCCCTAGTTGGATTGTCGTCTATTTTACCTCTGAACTCTTTGGCCCCACATTTTTGAATCTTGTCTACTGGAGGTCTATGAACATGTACGGGAGTTGAACTTTGAGGACCAGGAGGTGCTAGGAAGAGCACAGTAGGGGGCGGAGGTTGTGAAGCCGTAGGATTAACCTGCATAAACTTAGAGAACCATTGACTCATCATGCCGAAGAAGACATTTTTTGCATCATTTTTGGACATTTGCAGAACCGAAAAACTATGACTCGCTTCCTGTTTGGAAGTCGGTACATTACTGGCTACCTCATTAGTGACAACATGATTAAACTCTATTGACATCTTTAAATCAATAAGAAAACAAGGTTAGATCAGATCAAATAGCACTACACTATCAAAGGTTAATGTGGCATGTATTTTTTAGACTCAATACACATTACGTTCAGTCCTAGAATTGACTAAATCGTAGTTTTGATACCACTAAATGTAACACTCCTCACACAGTCTGGTCACTAGACTCAAGTTATATGATGCTACAACAGTTAACGAAGTAAATCACATACAATTCCAACTTTAAAAATTCAATTAAACAATAAAAATAGTTCATAATCCATGCATAATATGATTTACAAACAAATCCAAGTCTCAATCGGGCTTATGAAAGCTCTTAAGTAGACCCGAGTACAAATAAGGACTAAATTGAAAATGTTTCAAAACTGGGTTACACAGTTGTGTGCCTAGACCGTGTTACAAACGGTGGTAATGTGGAATTAGAGCCATACGACTATGTAACTCACTGAAGCCACGTGGACTTAAATGCAAAATTTCATCAATAGTTACACGATCGTGTGGCTAGGCCGTGTAACAAACTGAGACCATGTGAAAAATTAAATGACCAAATTTATAGTACTCATATGCATGTAGCCAACACGTGTGTTAATCAGAAACTGTGTGATACAAAAGCTTCCTAATTATCGATGAGCACACGATAGTGTCACTTACCTCTGTGTGACATATGGTCGTGTGTTAGTCCATGTGGTGCAAAAATGTGTCTTTTAATGCAAGCTACCAAAACCAATCTTTCAAATAGGCCATGCATATATACAACTAACCACTTTTAGACTTGTACCAGCCTAATTTAGACCCTAGTCAGAATAGTGGTTTCGAGACCACAAATTCGAGGTTAGAAAAATATTTAAATATTATTTTTCGTGTTTACAACATGATATATGATATGTATGAAAGTTTCGTATGAAAATTTTGCCATTTCTGTGCTTGATTTGATAAAAGGACCTAATCGTAGAAAATGCAAAAGTTGTGTTCTATTTGATTAAGTGCGGAATTGCTATGTCTTAATAAATGCAATGTCCTTATGTTGATAATATACCATTAAATTGATGAGTGGGCATTGTTGGACATGAGATAGTGGAATTAAATGATATTAAAAAGGCTAATTTAGTAATTAGCTAAATAAGTTTAGATTAATTAAAACAAACATGAAAATTCATGCATTATCATCTTGTTTTGCCGAAAATTGAAAGAAAAAGAGTGAAAGAGAGCTTGGTAGGGTTTGGCCAACATCTAGCTTAATTAAGGTATGAGTTTTGCTCGGTTTTTGATAATTTTTTGAGATTGTTGCTTGGTATACTAGCAAGCCCATGTCCTAATTTCTGAAATTTATGATGATTTTATGATATGCCATTGATGAATTCATGAGTTTTGTGATGTTAAATGGTGAAATATGATAGCTTGGTGATAGATGAACATGTTTTGTAAACTGATTTTTGATAAAAATGCATTTTTGGGATTAAATTGTAAAATGTTTAAATTGAAGGGTTAGAATGTGAAATAAATGAAAGATATGGGCTTCTAAGGATTAATGGAACATTCGGCCAAGCATGAGCATGTGGGAATTTTGTGTATTTTGTGTTGTTTTGAAATAAGGACTAAAATGTCAAAATGTGAAATTATGAGGACTAATGTGTAAAAAGGCCTAATTATGTATTTGTGGATTTGATTAAATGAATGTGATATTATATTAGTGAAATTTGAATTTATATAGATCAAGAATGAAAGAAATCAGAATTAGGTCGGGGAAAGTCGAAGGTTGTCGAATAATCGACTCGTTTAGCCGTTCTCATTTCAGAGGTAAGTTCATATGCAAATAAATGTATTTGAATTGAATTATTAATGCATATATGATATTGAAATGTATTGAATGGATATGGATGATGAATATGTGAAATTGAGAAAGTATCGATAGTGTTACGACGTCCGAAAGCCCCGTACAAACCATAGGAATAGAATAGGATTTATATGTCATGACATAGGATTTCTGAGATGTGGTATCGTATAAGACCACATCTAGGACATTGGCATTGATTAGAGATTACGTGTAAGACCATGTTTGGGACATTGGCATCGTATATGATTTCGTGTAAGACCCTGTCTGGGACAGAGGCATCGATATTTGATAACATGTAAGACCATATCTGGTATATGGCATTGTTTGAGCTTTACAAGCTATCCGAGTATCCTTCTCGATTTCAAACGGTTCAACGAGTATTATTATGAAAGGAATGAGAATGTGAATGAGTATCTGATTCAGGTAGAAAGAAATGCATATGAAATGTAAGTATAAAAGGGTGAGCATGAATGTAAATATTGATATGTAAGTTGAATGAGAATGAGATGTGCTTATATGCAAATGAACTATTTAAGTAATATGAACTAGTATTTGTGTTTTGCCATGGTTCTCATGAATGAATTGCCCTATATTTGTTTATGTGATAAGTTTATTTGTATATGGCTTACTAAGCTTTTGAAAGTTTACTTTGTGTGTGTTTTCATTGTTTTATAGATTATTAAAGCTACCGGAAGCTCAGGGATCGTCGAGGATCGTCATCACACTATCAAACTATATTTTGGTACCTTTTGAAGTTGTATATGTAACACCCTCTAACCCCAAACCGTAGCCGGAACAGGGTTACAAGGCATTACCAGACTTATACACTAGTAGACGAATAAAAACGAGACATAAATTTGAGTTTCAATCTAAAACCATCTAATTTCTATCAAATAGTTCTTAATATAGGCCTACGGGGCTCAAAATAGGTTTAGAAAATGATTTGGGATTAAACCGAGAACTTTGAAAATTTTTCTTTGAAGACAGGGGCACATGCTCGTGTGGCCTGGGACATGCCTGTGTGGCCTGAGACATGCTCATGTGGCCAGCCCGTGGACAACACTGACTTTGCCACACGGCCTGGGCACACGTCCATGTGTCTTGGCCGTTTGAAAACATAATTTTTCACCATTTTTAAGCTACTTTCACTCCCTAAACATACCCAATTCATGCCTAAATCATTAACTTATAAATCTTCATCAAATACCATTCATTTCATTTTCAAAACTTAACAAAAACTCATTCATTCATTCCATAAACTTCTTAAGGTTTATAAACCATATTTACATTCAAAATATTAAACATTTACAAGTGATAAACATTAAACCTAGTACATGCCACATTTCCAAAAGATAGGTACATCACCAAAATTTGAGCTGAAGTCGGGATTGATTTGAATGCTGAGCCGAACTTTAACTCTACCTAACCTGCGCACAGAAAACAACCGTACGCTGAGTATTGTAAATACTCAGTGGTATTATCATAATTCAAATATATATAACTACAATCAAATATCATAAACATACTTAGATAAATAGCACATCAAACATATAATTTCATGCTAAATTATCATATTATCAATGTGTCATTTCCAACATTCGAATCAATATCTCAACAATAGAATTCCAATCATTCATGAACCTTTGGTTCATCTCTTAATCACATATACATATTCAATTCACATTTCAATAGGAACCATTCATGAACCTTTAATCTCATAGCATAATATCATTTCTCATTTCTATTCACAATATAGCATTCATTGTTCATTCAATGGTTCAAATAATCAAATTCAATAGATTTTATCATTTCACATAATTACCCCTATTAACATGACTCGGACTTTGGCGGATACACGGATCCAACCAAACACACCATATTGGCACCCAGTGCCTCATCGGATAGTTTGAAGCAAAGTTGACACCCAGTGTCTCATCGGCCTAGCCGAAGTAAAGTGGTACCCAGTACCTCATCGAATCTATTCGAAGCAATATGACACTCCAAGTGTCTCATCGACTAGAGGTCGAAGTAACCCTGAACTCTTCCAATCCTATGGCATGCCAACTATATCCACTAAGCCCGACTAGTTAATAGGGTATTGAATTCCTTTCTTTATTTCAATCAAATTCACATAATCACATATTTCCACTTTGAACATTTCATGAACCTTTAGTTCATGTACTTAATCTCATTGCACTAATTCCATTTCACATTTCATCTCATAAGAACACTTTCAAAATCAAATACACTATCCATTCACGTTTCACATTCCAATTCTATTCAATTCAATATCATCAATTCAAATTAATTCCAACCACATTCAAATTAAATATCACTACTTATTTCAATTCCAATTCCATGCACATATATTAAATAAATTAAACATAAAACAGTAAATAACTTGAATTATGATAATACAAATCTAAATTTTTCTCGGGCTACTCCTCGATCACTTTTTCCTTCCCTTTCGTATTAGACGTCTTGATTTCCTTGTTTGCTACGAAAATTAGCATAATTACAATTAATTAATTACACACATATTTTATACAAAATAATAACTTTCCATGCAACCTTTGCCTAAATACCAAATTTGTCCTAACCAATTCCATCTTCTTCCTTTTTACAATTCCTTTCATTTCCTTATTCAATTTCCATCAAAACTTCAATATAACTATCAAATTTTCATCATTTTTCCATAATTTCGAAATTCTTTCAATTTAACCCCTAAAACTGAAAACTTATAAGCTAGTTTACAAATTAATCCTTAAATCAATTCAAATCAATAATTTTATCAAATTAATCCTTAATTCCATCATTTACTTAACATATACCCTATTCAAAAGTCTATCATCTTTCAATATTTCCATAAAAACTCAAAAGTATTCAACTTTAAGGCTTCAAAAACATCAAAATCATAAAAAAAAGGGCTTAATTAAACTTACCAATTAAAACTTCAAGCATTAAAACCTTAATTTCCTTTTCTTCTTTCTTTCCCTTTTCTTTCCCTATTTTTGTTGCTTTCTCTGGTATGTTTCTTTTGTTTCTTTATTTTATTTACTTTATTTCTTTTATTTCTTAATTAATTATTATTATAAAATATCTAATTAGTAACTAATATATTTATATATATTACATGTGTATAATACCTATGTATACACATGTATTAGTCCACACCACACATTTGTCACCATCATAATCAATAAATAAAATATAATATTACATAATTATTAATAATAATTATAATAAATAAATATCTTTTACTTAATAATTAAGCAAATACATATATATTATACATTTGTACCAATAATTTAAAAACACATGCATTTATTCTCTACCTTACACATATCACTAATTTGGTTTAATAACTAATTTAATCCCTTAATATTTTTATATTCCATAATTAAACTTTTATACTCTATTCAGTTTAGTCTTTTCTATTAATTATTTCTAATTAAACTAAATTCTCCTATTCAAAGCTTAATTAATCACACAACTAAACACTTAAATATTTCTAATAATTATTTACTAACTCGATTTACTAAGACGGAGGCCCTACGACTCGTTTTTTCGGTGCCCGTAAAATTTGGGTCTTTACAGTATATGTTAATGTATGGCATGTATAGGCTAGAGATGTTATTATATGTTTTGAGATTGAAAATCTTGCCATGTGATATGGCTTGATTATGGTTGAGATTATGGCTTGATTTTGGTATAAGTTAAGTGATGGAAGAATGGTCATTTTGGTAAGCTTTTTATGAAGTTGAATTGGTATGTTCATAGTTGTGAATTTGGTAAGGTTTTTTGATATGATGTTGATTAAGTAAAAGTGTTGTTGAGACATATACATTGGTATGATTTTGGTTCATGAATTGGATGCCTTTTGATTTGTGAATGAATGTGATATTGGTTGATGATATTATGGTTTGAATGGTGCATGTTTTGGAGTTAAAATTGGCTAAAAATGTTGTATAATTGACGCTTGAATTTGGACTTGTAGGGATGACCCTAATGGGTGGCAAATTGGCTATTCAAATGGCTTATTTTTGCCCACATGGGCAGGGACACGAGCATGTGTCTCTACCGTGTTGTTCGAAGGCCAATTCGAATTGAGCCTGGGCTCCCCACACGGCTTCACACACGGGTGTGTGGAAGGATGTGTGGCGTAAGACAGCATACCCTACAGGTTTTGACACTGTCGAGCACACGGCCTGATGCACGGGTGCGTAGGCCATTTCGAAAGGGCACACGGGCTGACACATGGGCGTGTGGTTGGTTGGTGACCTAAGTCAGTATACCCTTCAGATTTCACACGGCCTGGCACACGGGCATGGCCTTGACTGTGTGACCTAAGTCAGAATGTATGCCTTGTTTTGCCACAGCCTAGACACACGGGCGTGTCTAATGCCGTGTGAGGCACATGGCCTATTCACACGGGCTTGTGACCTCTATTACTTTGAAAAATTTAAAGTTTTTCGAAAAATTTTATATGAGATCGGTTTAGTCCCGAACCTTCTCTAAAGCATGTTTAACGTCACGTAGACCTTCTAAAAGGACTTTATGATTATGAATGATTGTAATTTGATGACGTGTAAGATATGTATGTAATGTGTTATGAAATGTTCGGTAATGTCTCTTAACCCTAGTTTGGCGACGGATACGGGTTAGAGGTGTTACAAGACTTGTCCAAAATGTACAATATCATTTCAAAGCATATTACAAATCAACATCAATAGCATCTAAGTAATATGCCTCAATGGCACTATCACACAACATGAATCAACTCAAATAATTAATCCCATCTCATGCCATTTTAGATTATGACCACATATATGCCCTATATGCAATCAAAACACCAATTTACAACCACCTGTAAATGACCATATTACCAAAATTAATAATGTACAAGTTTGGCACCAAAACCATTCCATGTATTATGCTTATATCATCCAAATTAATCACCAAAATTACTGTCTTATTTATCACTAAGACATAACCTATTTGCACATCTCATGACACATTCAAAAATACCATCAACTCATATTGTTCCATCATATTTCCATACTAGATAACTACAAAATACCCATATATATATGTAACACCCCTAACCCGAAACCGTCACCGGAGTCGAGTACGAAGTGTTACCGGACTTTGAACAACACTTTCAGAATTTACTTCCTAGAGGACACTTAGTCACATACAATTCAATCCAATATTACCCCATCAAGGGTTTTCGAACATAAAATTATTATTACAGACAATTCGGATTCGAATCCAATCAAATTGAACACTAGAAAATTTTTCAGAATTTTAAATCAGAGTCACACGCCCGTGTGACAATTTGGCACGTCCGTGTGAGTAGACCGTGTGGTCTTCACATGCCCATGCTTGGTACCCGTGGAGTAATCTGCCAATTACACCACGGCCATCCCACACGACCGTTTGGGGGCCGTGTCCACCACACGGCTGAGACACACGGCCGTGTCTCTTACCCGTGTGGTACATTAAATAACAATTTCAAGTGCAGGGGAGGCACGGTCCAAAAACATGCCCATGCCATCCATCCGTGGCACATTCTGTCAAAAGCCCCACGGCCAAGGCACACGCCCGTGTGCTTTGCCATGTAGACCGTGTTAGGCTATTTACCAAGCCTTTGCCTCCCTGAAACGCAAGTAATCATATTCGCAACCAATGCAAAGAACAATATACCATAACATTTTAATATAACAAATTACCAATAACTAGTCTTTATACATGCCACCATATAAATATACAAGTAAATGAGGATTAACATTTTCCCCCAAGTTGACAAGTTGATAGTGTGACGCGGCCTCCGACGATTTCCAACCCCGAGCTAAATCCTGAAAACAATAAGAGAAATGGAAAGATGGGGTAAGCTTCATAGCTTAGTAAGTTGGCATATCAGATGTAATTCAATTAATGAGGTTTGCCCATTCCTCAATAAGTATTTTAAGAAGGTAAATAATTATTCACTTAGTTACACTTTTTACTCAAGTTCAACTTGAGCTGTTTTTCTGAGTCACGGTCGCTAATTTAATTATTCCATAAGCTACAGAACTCAAAATTTAGTTCCGTAAATTTTCCTTGAAACTAAACTCATATTTCTTCTTGCCATAAAATTTTCAGAATTTTTAACTTAGCCAATTAGTACAGTTTATTCAATAAAGTTTCCCCTGTTTCACTGATCAACTACACTGACCTTTGTTCATTACGAATTAAATATCTCACTGTACAGAATTCGAATAATATTTTCGTTTGTTTCTATTGAAATTAGACTCATAAAGGAATTTAAACATATAAATTACATGTCATAACCATTTTTACACAATTTTTGGTGATTTTCCAAAAACGGAACAGAGGATCACGAAGTTATCCAGAACCAGTCTCACTAATGTTTAAATATCTTGCAATTTGCACTTCTTTTTTTATAAGAAAATAGACTCAATGAGCTTTCAATTCATATCTCATTCACTTTCTAATTCAATTTCTACCATTTTTGGTTATTTTTCAAACGTACACAACTGCAACTGTCCAATACTGTTTTAATACAAATTTCACCTTTTCATGCTTTCTTAATAAAAGTTCTAATGGTAGCACTTACCTCTTATCTTTCTTACCATATCGATTATTTAACGAGCTTATTGCTCATCATTTACACTTACATACCTGCACTATTCATTAGATCTCACATTCACAATTATCATGTAAATGCATCAAACATAATGTTCACTTACACATTTTAACACATGATCACTTACTTTTCACAATCAATCACTTGTTCTTCATGTACATATATATGCCGATCCTAAGCACACTTAATAGTATCATTCACAGTATACAGTACCATTTTCAGTTCACCTGTACAACCACTATATTACAGTACAGTTAATCTAATCCCATTGAGCAATTTCGGAATATAACTAGATAAATAGAGGTTAGCACGTAAGTGCCGAACAGACATGGCGGAGCCATGAGGTAACCGAAGCTACTAACAGAAGGGTAGCCGAAGCTACAAACAGAAGGGTAGCCGAAGCCACTATCAGAAACAGAAGAGAAGTTACCATGGGCCTGCTCACACAAGCTAACAGGTGTCTGCAACACATGCAAGACCACCTAACACCTGGGTAACTATATCAATCAAAACAGTGGGGACCTCAAGTGACATGTCACCTATATCTATGTCTATTCCTACTTGCTCAATCGGGACTTATAGACAATACATAAATCGATAGTTTCAGAAACACATACAATGATCGATCGGAATTTACAGTCAATTCAACTTTCCATATATTCAGTCACCTCATAGAGCAATTATCAATGTATCATCATAGGAGCAATTATTTAAACAGAACTAATCAAATTTGCTAGAATTTCATATGACTTACTCCTTGAGCACTTTCTATAACACTTTGCACCATATGTATATATATTTTTAAACCAATTCACCAACTTGGCGCATTAAACATTTATTCCACATATTTCAATTAATACACAAAATTTGGGCTTCAAATACAAGTTACAATAATATTGCACTATTATTATCATACCAACTTACCTTGATTGCCGAAACGGCTAATTTTCCCGCTTTAGCCCACCATTTTGTTCTTTCCCGATCTTAGTCCAAATTTCACGTTTTCATCATCTAACATATCAAATAGCATTCATTTAACACATTTTATCCACACACTAATCAATTCAATTCACTTATCATGTTTTGGCAAATTTTACAATTTTGCCCCTAACTTTACCATAATTACCAAATTGCCCCTAGGCTCGTAAAAATGATTTTTAATCAATTCATTACTCCTTAGGCCTAAATGACCATTTCATGACCATAGCAACTCATAATTTCAACTATCTCACACATTTACAACTTGTTTTACCATTTTTGCAAAATACCCCATTTTAGGTGTCTTCATGCAATTTCTTTCATAAAGGTTGTTTATTAGGCAACTACAACTCATATTCTTCCATAAAAACTCAGCAAACAACACATATATGTTCATGGCAAAACCCTAGACTCTTAATCATTTTGCAAAATAGCCCCCTCTTTTGAAAGCTCATGCTTTAGGGGTTCCAAAAATGTAAAAATCATCAAGAAATAACCAAAGATCACTTACTTATTAGGGCTTAAAGTGGCTGAAAGTTTAAAGCTCAAAACCCCCATCCTTTGCTGCCATTTTCGTGAAAAAGAAGGAATGAAAGAGAATATGACACTTTTTCTTTTTTACTTTATTTTATTACCAAAACTAGCCAATTAAAACACCTAACACCTAACTTTGACTTTTCAACCTTCTTTTTGCCACTTATGGCCGGCCACACACTTCCAATGGCCTAATTTCACTTTAAAGGCCCCCAATTTAAGATACAAAGCAATTTAACACCTTTAGGCATTAACACACAACTTTTACCTTTTACGTGATTTAGCCATTTTTTAAAATTGAGCTAGAAATCGCTAAAATTAACTTACCAAAATTTTCATGCACCTTTATAAATATGCTATATCACATAAAATAATATCAAAATAATTTCCTCCAGCCTCGAAATAGTGGTTTCAGAACCACTGTTCCGACTAGGCCTAAAATCGGGCTGTTACAATATATATGTAAGTTTGGTCAACCACATTCAAAAGTTACCATTAAAAATTATAAGTTAACATACCAACTTGCCAACAAACACACACACATTTTATATTTCACCAATCAACATTTAGCTTCCAACAAAACATATATAGTTACATGCCACATAACCGAGTTTGAACTATTAAATTTCTACCAAGATTGAAGCGGGATAGTGTGAGCTTTGGGGATATGATAGACGCATTCCACAAAAATGTCAACTACAGAAAACAGAAAACGAAACAGAGTAAGATTTAAATAAGCCTAGTAAGTTCACAGGTTTTAAAACATTAAAACTCACCTCTTATCATAGTAAGATATGAATTATCTTGTAACACTCCTAACCTGTATCCATCGCCAGAAAGGGGTTACGAGGCATTACCAAACAAATCACAACTTCTGAACAATTATACATGTACACATGTTCGATTCTCTTAAACAAATCAAACTTTAAATAATACAGCTAAATAATCACTTACAAATCTTTTTATAACATATAACTAATATATAAGTAGTCGCTTTAATCATAAGCACCAAAATCAAATATATCTCATAAGCATGTGCGCACAACTAAGATAATAAAATTTTTTTCATTCTATTAATCCATGCATGAATCATATAAATCTAATAATTCAATGCACCTATCATTTGACCATATCATATTCGGCATATCTAGCTTGTTCAACTTATGGTCACGTTGATTTATGAACCTAAATGACTAACCAATTTAGCATACAAAATATGCGTATATTACCTTTTTGTAATATACAAAGTATGCGTATATATTTATCTGATTCGCATATAACTCATTTGTTTTCTTATTGCATGAATTACTATATTTCTCAAAAGTATACCATTAAGCACATAAGCCAACTTTGCATGCAAACAAATATGCATATTTGAACCAAAACACTATTCATTTGGTACTTTACCAAATTCTTAGTCGAACATAAACATGCATATAATTCTGTATAAAGCCAATTCATATATTATGCAAAAATTTCATATCATATTAAAAACATCAAAACTATGCGTTCGAGCAAATAACTTAACAACCATTTGGCTAATACATTGAAATTTTCCAACCGAATCAAACATACTAATCTCTCATAATTTGCAATGTATCAAACATCATATTAAGACTAATCCTAAAATTCCTATTCGGCTAAGCACAAACAATTTTAATGAATCTAAATGAAATATGTTTCATCTACTAATGCAAAGCTTAAATGAACCATCAAAATAATTATAGAACATTGTACTTACTCATAAAACAAGTCATATCAAACTAAACATAAACACCTAATATTTAAACATACCATATATATATATATATGTATATATAAACTTTCCATCACAACCCAAAACCAAAAAGCCAAATCATAAATGAATTAAACATCCTTACATGTTTATAATAAGAACATCAATACCAAAATTTATAAATAATTCTTAGCAAAAAATACGAACAAAACTCACACATATAAATACAAAACATAACCAAATATTAACTAAGTATATTCACTACTCACATCCAACCTTTAATCAAAACACACCATCAACCAATTTAACATATTACTAGACACAATATATATATATATATATATATATATACCAAAACCTAATCAACCAACCACAACCATACCAAATCATCAAGCGAAGGCATAAATTTCAAGATTTACAAAATGAACAAGCCATTTTCGCATGGCTCATTATATACATATCCAAAATCAGACCAAAATACATATTAGCCTATACATGCCATAAGTTCGAAATAAAACTTTTAAAAGTATCGAAAGTAGATGATAGTGTGAATGACTTCACTGACGATCCCCGAGCACGTAACGACCTCCAAAATCTATAAAACAATGACAAATAAATATACAAAGTAAGCTAACTAAGCTTAGTAAGCCTTAAGCAAATATATATATATATATATATATATATATAACATATACTTTCATAAGCAATTTATCAAGGCCGAATATACACATATATAAACATTACTAATACATTCACAAATCTCAAATCATTTTTGTCATGGCTAATCGTTTATTCACAAGCTTCCAATCATATACATATACTTAACATAAAGCTGAACATACCTTTCATATACAAACATATACTTATAATAGCATTATGTATCATTTTTTGTTATATATCAAACAAACTTACTTACCTAATTATCAAATAGGGTAACTAAACATCACATACCTGATCATTTTAACTCATTAATAACATTCGATACCATATTGGCATAAAGCTTGCTAGGTATAAAGCTTATTAAAATACACCGGCATAGAGTCTACTAGGCACAAAGCCCAATATGATACATCGGCACGAAGCTTGCTAGGCATAAAGCCTGATATGGTACACCGGCACGAAGCCTGCTAGGCATAAAGCTTGATATAATTCACTGGCATAAAGCCTGCTAGACACAAAGCCCGAATATCACTGATACAAAGTCAGTCTTACACATAATTCATATATTGAAAATCCTAATTATTCTTTAAGGTTCATACGAAGCTTTTTGAACGTCGTATCTCAGTTGAATCGAACTTATACCCAAATCTCACAAGCATTTATACATTTGGCTATTAATATAAAAATTCATACAATTAAATTCAGCATATAAAATTTATATACACTCTAATTTAACGACGTTTATTTGCTTATAGACTTACCTCGGATATTGACAAACGGTATAAATCGACTATTCGACTATTTTTGTTTTTCCCCAATCCAAGTCTGATTTCTTTTGTTCTTGATCTATACAATTTCAAATTAAGTTCATTCAAATACAATTTCATTCAATTTAATCCAAAAACATATCAATGGAAAAATTACCATTTTACCCCTGACATTTCACATTTTTTTCAATTTAGTCCAAATTGCATAAAACACAAAACACACAAAATATCAAAACAATATGTTTAGGCCGAATGTTCATCTTATTCATAAAATCCATACATTTCATTTATTTCACAATTTAGTCCCTCAATTTATCATTTTTGCAATTAAGCCCTAATTACTCAAATTCATCAAAATTTCCAATAAAATACATATTAACCCAAAACTTATCTTTCATATTTCATTTTCAAACACCGCAAAACACAATTATTCATCAATGACATATCTTAAAGTATTCATCAAAATAAAAAATTTAAGCATGGGTCGGGTAGTATTTGAAGCAACGATCTCAAAAACGTAAAAATTATCAAAAATCGAGCTAAACACTTAGCTCAATCAAGCTTATACTATGCCGAATGCTAAAACTCTTTTCTTTTATTTTGTTTTTTTAGTTTTGTTGATATAACATGAACATGCAAACCATTTTTTTTTCATGTTTTAATTAATTATAACATATATAAATTTTCATTTTACAAGTTTAACCTTATAATTAAAATATGAAACCATTATATTTAAAAGGTCAATGCTCTCCATTTATTTTTACTTTATTTTATTTTACTATTTCATGCATACCAACCGGCCACTACTTTTAAATTATGGCCAAATTTCAATATAAGCACTTCCAATTATAAAAACATAATCAATTTAGCACTTACACATGCGACTACCAAATTTTTATTTTATGCGATTAACCCCCTTTTCACAATTAAGCATCCTAACGATCAAATTTTTATACGAAAATTTCACACACATAAATTCTAATACTGCAAACACCAAAAATAATTTTAAAAATATTTTTCTAACTCGAATTCGTGGTATTAAAACCACAATTCCGATGAGGGTCAAAATCGGGCTGTCACATATCTAATATACAAATTCCTGCCAACATATTTCACGTATAGAAGGTGAGTGTATCACATTCAATAATATAACATTTCAATTCATTTCATACTATGAAATTCCATTTCATTCCATAATACATCCATGTTATATCACATTACATCTATTACCATTCAATCAACATTTCATTTACATAAACTATTTAGCCTAATGAACTGTAATAAATAGATACAGATGCGTGAGTAACCACCCAAAACACACATGATTGCTTAAATAAGCTATACCACATATACACACCTAGGAACTGAGTGCCAAGCCCATAGGCTACACATCACTCTAAAACACACCTGATCTCCGTAGAGATAATCAATAATAGTGGTCTTCGTGGAGATAGAATCGGTAATCTACAATAAATGTTTGATTTCGGTACAATCAGTATATTTTTCGACCTCAATCATATCTCATATATAATCTCGTATAACACACAAATAACCCTATTGGCATGCTAATTGTATCCTATCCTATGTTCATCTGGGCTCAGTACACATATCAATATAACTATTTACAAATCAGTCTTTTTTCCTCACCTTTTACACCAACTTGTAAACAAATTAAAATATTTTTATTTTACAAATCAATCACAAACATTACATAAATATACAAAAATATACCGTATGAACTTACTAGGTACAAATAGCAATAGTAGAAGTGTTAGGGACTAATATGCTATTTTCCTTTTTCCTCGATTATCTACCAGTTGATTTGATTCTTGATCTATTCGGTAATTCATTTCAAATTATCAGTCCTAAATACCTTATAACAATTTATTTAATGCATATGATATCCTATTATCACTTTACACAAATTTTCCTAAAATTTTGCAATTTATTCAATTTAGTTCCTAAAACTGAAGCAATCATATCTTTTATATTTAAACCCAAAATTTCAATATTATTTCAATATCATCCCTATAAATTTCTCAAGCATATACATTTATAGAAATTTCATGCTAATTTTGACATATTTTCATTTAGCCCCTAAATTCAAAACTAATAAATTTCACTTCACAAAATAGTCCTATTCCATATCAAAGCTTCAAACTCTAACATTTAACATCCAAAAAGCTTCAAAAACAACAATGGTAACTTTTAAAATCTTTGATAATTTTACAATTTAGTACCCGATTAACTAGATTAAGCTACAATGATCTAAAAAATATAAAATTTACGAAAAACGGGCTTAAAATCAACTTACATGTAAGGGCCGAATGGTTTGAGCATTCAATAATGGTGGTTTGGTTATTTTCCCTTTAGAATTTTTGGTGGAAGAGAAACAAAAGAAGATGATAACTAATTCATGCTTATTTTTATGTTTTTATCTTATTTACCTTAAAAAAATAACATAATTTGTAATACTTAATTCATTAAAATCAATTACTAATTGTCTACAAACATGGAAAAATGTCTAATTGACATTTCAACCTTTAAAAAATTACTAATTAAACATTTTGGCTAAAAAAATTCAATAGGGATTAACTCTTACAATTTTTATGATTTAGTCATTGTACTCTAATTAACTATTCAATCAATAAAATTACCTAACCAAAATTTAATATAACTCTATTATAGACTCAGAAATACTAATATTTAATATTTACTGGCTCAATTATCGAAAAATGGGCTTCCAAAACCATTATTTTTGATACCAAGAAAATGAGTGTAACAACTATCCCCCTAATAAAATTTCATAAAAGTTCTTACCTGAGAATATGTAACACCTCTAACTTGTATCTATCGCTGAAACAGGGTTACGGAGTATTACTGAAGTTTACAGAACAATTACAAATAATTCATGTTAATTACCATTAATATCTAAAACTAATCATATCGTCTTTTGAATGGACCCTCGAGGCCCAATTTGAGCATTAGAAATAAGTCAGAACTAAATCGGAATCTCAGAGAATTTTTAGCAAAATTCTAAAATTTTTCTAATATACAGGGGTCACACGCCCATGTGGTCAGGCCGTGTGAGCCACACGGCCAAACATGCCCATGTCTCAGGCTGTGTAGCATATAAGCTAAGGCACATGTCCATGTCCCTAACCTGTGTAACTCTCTGACCTGCAACTTAATCAAGTTCAGGGGTCACACGGCCAAGTCACAAGCTCGTGTGCTAGGCCGTGTGGACAATTTAATTTTCGAAAATTAGGTACAAGATTCACACGGCCAAGGCACACACCCATGTGCTAGGCTGTGTATTACACACAGTTGAGACACACGTCCATGTCTCTGCCTGTGTGCCTAATTCTGAGCATTCTGTTTCTCAATTTTAAGATGTAAGGGACACACGGCCAAACCAGAAGCCCATGTGCCTGGCCGTGTATCACACACGGTCAAGTCACATGCCCGTGTGTCTACCCGTGTAGACAAAATAAGGCCATTTCCTAGCCTTATTTCTCACTCAAAGTTTCCAATAGCCTACACCAATACTTGCAATCATATACCAACCAATTCAGGCATTATAACCAAACCAAACTCTACCATTTAGCATGATATATCATCACATGCATTCATGTTTATAATCTTACCTTTATAAACATACATTTTTAACATAACCCAATTAAATTATACTAAACACATATATATATTTATCATTATTTAACCTTATAAATATACCAAAACAAACTATCACTAGCCATTCCAATGGCTAGATTTCAGACAACCATTTACAAGTCAACAATTGGCCAAGATAATCTATACATGCCATTATACCAAAATATGTTTACTATTTATGCCAAAACGAGTTGGTGGATAGTTTGAAGATGCTTCGACCAATCTCCAACCTTTACGAGCTTCCGAGCACTATAAAATAGAGGAAATAAAACCTAGTAAGCATTTAATGCTTAGTAAGTTTGTATAATAGGAATTAAACTTACCAATCATATTCATTTAGATAAGCATAACAATAACATACTTCCCAACAATTTGGCAAGTTTGTCTAAACACATACACTCAATTAAGTAAGTTAGTCACATAATTCACATGTACATCAAATAAACATGGATGAGCTCATCATATTACAATCTTTCAAGTATTTCTGAAACATTCGAAACATAATTCATTTAATCTCATAATTTATCATGTTAGACATTTTATCCGTTGAATTATTGAGATATCGATGGATTCTTACGTAGTACACATAAAGTGTACAAAACTGTAAACCGTCAACTCATAATCAGGGGTACCCATTAGGGAACTTAATTAGGAAGCACACTCTTGAGCTACATATCAGAATGCTTAGATGAGCCATGTAATAGGATGCTTATCCGGGCTAAATAAGGAACTCATAAGAGTTTTAATCAAGGAGCTCATAGAGCATAACAGGTAACTCTAAAGAGTTATTTTCAGGGAGCACCGGATAGCGTATTAGGGAGTTCAAGCGAGCCATGTCAGGAAGCTCATAAGAGCCTATATCAGGATGCTCACAAAGAGCTGCGCTTGTGTTTGCAATAAATGTTAGATCACAACCGATTGAATCATGTAACAGGACGCTCATAAAGAGCTGCGGTAGTGCGCAACACATGCAGAATCACTACCGATCAGGATGCTCGCAAGAACTATATAACAGGATGCTCGAGAAGGCTTTTAATAGGATACTCGTCTAATCTATAATGTCTGCAACATATGAAGGACTATAATCAATACAGGAAAATACTGTATCCATTACATTTCATTATTCAAACGAAACTTATCACTTATCAAGCGATATCAAGCATGTGATAATTACATATATTAAAAATTTATACAATTCATACAAATACAACATTCAATTCAAACATATTAATGTACATAATTAAGTTACACGAACTTACCTCAACACTTGTTCGTGTATTAAAGTCTACTAATCCAACACCTTTTCTTTTCCTCGATCTACCTCTTTACTCGATCTTTCTGAATCTATATAGATGAATTTAATAGTAATTTAATCCATTTCATACTCATTTACATTTAATTAACATCCTAGGAAAAATTACCATTTTGCCCCTATACTTTTCATAAATGACAATTTCGTCCCTAGGCTTGGAAAATGGAATTCATGCAATTTTAATCCTTATTCCAAGCCAAGTCAAATTTTCTATATAACAATAACAGTCGCTATATTTCACAAAAATTAGAAATTTTCCGTGAATTTCACATTTTTACAATTTAGTCCCTAAACCATAATTTCATGAAAATTCACTTTACAAAAATTGTTTATCTATCAACAATCCTACATTTTCTACCATAAATTTCAAAATTTTCAGCATATTCATCCATGGAAAAATTTCTATACTTTGATATCTTTACAAATTAATTCCCACAATAGATACATTAAGCTATTTCGATCTCAAAAATATAAAAATTACTAAAAACGGGACAAGAATACTTACCAATTAAGCCAAAAAAGCTTGCTTCCTCTTTCTGAGGGTTTCAATAGAAATTTTAGGGAAGATGACGATATAAAATGATGATATTTCTTTTTAATTTATTTATCATCTTTTAATTATCCTCATTTCCAATTTAGTCCTTATCCTTTTCTAGTTTTTCCATGGATGAATCACCAAAATTATCTACTAACTTTTCTTTAATGGTCTAATTACCATATAAGGACCTCATGTAACACCCCTTACCCGTATCCGACGCCAGGACAAGGCACGAGGCGTTACCGGACGATAACACAACCAACCGTACATTATCGAGCCATAAACTTCACTCCAATTTAAAACTTTTCAACTTCCACTTTAAAGTCCCTTATATGGGTCTACGAGGCCCAGTACATACACTGATAATGATTCGGGACTAAACCGAGAACTTTTGAAAACTTTTGAGACACAATTAAAATTTCTTACCTGTGCGGGTAGGCCGTGTGGTCTCACATGCCCGTGTGGCTCAGGACATGCCCGTGTCCTCCACCCGTGTAACTCTCTATTTATGACATCATCAAACATTTAGGGACACACGGCCAAGTCACACGACCGTGTGTTAGGCTGTGTCCTCCACACGGTTAAGACACACGACCGTGCCTCTGCCCGTGTGGCCAACACCTAAGCTATCTTCCAAGCCCTTTTTGTGCTCTCAACTCTTCACACTCATTTACATTTCATAGCCACAATTCATAGTATATTTAAGCAACAAAACATCCAAAATCAAGACATACACCCTTTATGCACATGCTACACTTGTTATAGATAAACTCCACATACTCATCAACTCAATTCATACAATTGCCATTTCCATGAAATGCATCACCATATGATTATATATAACAAACATTGGCTAATTCTCAATGGCCTTATACAAAGTGAATATCATATCATTATAAGCCAACATTTTTGGCCAAATTATCTATGACTCAAAAATAAAATACCAAGTCTCTATACATGCCACAATTTCAAAAATACTAAAATCATCTATACCAAAATAATGCCATGGTAGTGTGAGGCTGCTTCCGACGATCTCCAACCCGGAGCTAACCTGGAAACACTAAGAGAAAAGGAAAGAAGGGTGTAAGATTTATATCTTAGTAAGTTGACATATAATAATCAATTCAATTAACAAGATATTTCACATGATTTCAACTTTTGCTCATGTTCAGCTTATGCTGTCTTCATGAGTCACTGTTGCTAAATTAATTATATCTAGAGCTATGGAACTCCAAATTTAAATATGCTAATATTCCTTGAAACTAGACTCACATACTTTCTTACCATAAAATTTCTAGAATTTTTGGTTTAGCCAATCAATACAATTTATTCATTAAATATTCCTCTATTTCACTGTACAACAACTCTGACTCCTCTTCACTAAAAATTAAATTTCTCAGTTCGGATAACCTTCCCGTTTATTTCTCTTGAAAGTAGACTCATCAAGGATTTTAAGAATATAAATTACACACTATAAAATTTTTTATAGAATTTTTAGTGATTTTCCAAAGTTGGAATAGGGGATTTCTGAAACCATTCATACCCTGTCTCACGAAAATTTAAATATCTCATACTAGAAAGTTCATTTAGTCACACCGTTTCTTTTATGTGAAAATAGACTCAATAAGCTTTAATTTCATATCTCATTCAGCATTTAATTCCATTCCCACTATTGATGGTGAGTTTTCAAATTCATGTAACTGCTGCTATTTCAAACTGTTTTACTGAAAATTTTACTTTCCCATGTTTTCTTCATATTACTTTCACATATGCACACATAACACCAAGCATGTTCAATACTAGCCATTCAAATGAATAATCTTCACCAATATTTACGAGTATTCATAGTAGCGCTTACACCATATCAACCTTACTACAATTTCAATCACATATCGAGCACATTGCTGACATTACACAATTGCTCTCATATACATTTGCCCAAATATACACCTGCGCTTATACATCACATAATCACATAAACATCACTTAGTAAATGTTCCCGTTGAACCTCTCGGAACCATATCTCATTCTTAGTGGTTTCAGCACATAGCTCCACCCTCACAAAAACCCAGCTCTCGTGTACACATGGTAAACACTCAATATCACCCATGTGACCTAACCATTTAATTCCATAGCTCTCGTGTCTACATGGTGTCCAACACTCAGATCCACACATGCGACCTAGCTACATGTAACATAGCTCTCGTGTCTACATGGTGTCCACCACTCAGATCACACATGCGACCTAGTTATTTTTAACCCGTAGCTTTCTTATACACATGGTATACACAGTATTACACATTTAACCTAGCTACATATACAAGAATATTCCGTAGCTTTCTTGTACACATGGTATACACCTCGTATTACACATGTGACCTAGCTACCATATGATATCTTGTAGCTTTCTTGTACACATGGTGTCCTACCCTTGGAACCACTGATGTGACCTAGCTACATACCATTTGTATCATTCGGTGTCTGAAGGTTCAATTGGGAACTCCACATTTCAAAATCCACCAAATCATAATTATTACCCAATCATACTTCATATTATACATAAAAATATTATTTTACAAATAAAATCAAGGCATCATTTACACATAAACTTATAATTTCACATAATCATCATAGTCATAGAAAGCACTTTTGAATACAACATTTCTATTCATTTTCCATGTCACCTTCGTCACCCTGTATCATAGACATATTATTAAACCGATTCACCAACATAGTATATTAAACGATTAATTCAACATAATCAACTTAACACACCAATTTAGGTTTCAAATATAAATTACAATATTATTGCATTATTATTATCACACCAACTTACCTCGAACGCAAAAGTGACTACTTTTTCTGATTTGGTCCACAACCTCGATCCAAGCTCGAATCTCGTTTTTCGTGATCTATAATATCATAATTAGCTTATTTATTAGTCTCATTATTCAATGTGACCCAAAAATCACATTATGGCAAATTTACGTTTTTGCCCCTAAACTTTCACATATTTACACTTTTGCCCCTAGGCTCGTAAAATAATTTTATTTAATTTCCTTGTATATTGGACTTAGCCGAACCATTTTCTCATCTATACCAGCCCCTAATTTCCGCTAAATCACACACTTATGCACAAATTTACAACTTTTGCATTTAAGTCCTTTTTACGGTTTTCACCGAAAATCACCTAGCAAAAGACGTTCACCACACCTCAAGCATTCATTTTCTACCACTAAACATCTAAATACATGCATATGATTCATGGGTAAATTTTTAAACTCAAACCCTAGCTCAAAATGAAGGTGAAAATAGCTAAATCGTGTTACCGGGATCTAAAAAATGTAAAGAACATTAAAAACGAGGCTTGGGTGCACTTACTATTGAGCTTGGAAGCTTGAAAACCCTGGCCATGGTGTCCATGGAGAGTTTTGGCCAAGGTTGAAGAAGCATGGACACAATTTTGGCTTATTTTTCCCATTTTATTCTTTTATTTACCTAATGACCAAAATGCCCTTAATTAAAAACCTTTGGTATTTTGTCCACCCAAGGGTATTTTTGTCCAAACTAAGTTATAATGGCCTAATTGTCATTTAAAGACCTCCACTTTAAAAACCCATTCCAAACAAGTACCTTTATGAATTAGAAGACACATTTTTCACCTATTGCAATTTAGTCCCAATTATCAAATTGGATATCTAATCGATAAAATTTCTTAACGGAAATTTCACACAATCATTCTATCACATTATAAACTTTAAAACTTAATCGCAATAAATTTTTCTACTCTGGATTCATGGTTTTCGAAACCACTGTTTCGTTTAGGCCTTAATTCGAGCTGTTACACCACAAGTTTTGAATTCCATAGCTATTTAATCCTTCTAGCTTCTAGAATTTAACTTTTGCACTTATACAATTTAGTCCTTTCTACAATTAACCATGTAATCGGTAAAATTTTCCTATCAAAATTTTCATAAAACATTCTTATCATGCAGATCATGAAATAATTTAAAAATAAATTTTCTTTATGACTCAGATTTGTGGTCCCAAAACCACTATTCTGATTTTACTGAAAATGGGTTGTTACAAAATAGGGTCGAATATGGAGATTTCATCGACTTTTCTATCTCCCACGTAGCTTCTTTAATACCGTGACGGTGCCACAGAACTTTCATTAACAATACTCTTCTTGTTACGAAGTTCTTTTACCTCTTGTGCTAAAATCTTTACTGACCCTTCTAAATACGATAGATCAGACTGTAATTCAATCTCACCAAGAGTAATTATATGAGAAGGGTCTGATCTATACCGTATTAGCATAAAAAATGGAAAACATTATAAATCTTTTCAAGCTTCAGAGGTAATACTAGTCTGTAATCTATTGGAGCCATTCTCTCTATAATTTCATACAGCCTAATAAATCTCGAACTAAGTTTCCTTTTTTTGCCGAACCGTAACACTTTCTTCTATGAGGATACTTTTATAAATACCTTGTTGCCATTCTGGAATTCGATATCTTTTCTTTTTAGATAAACATATGATTTCTGACGTTCTGAAGCTGCTTTTAGGCAATCTCGGATCATACAGACTTTGTCTTACATTTCTCTAGTCAAGTCTGTCTTGACTAGCTTTGTTTCGCTCAATTATAACCAATATAACGAAGTTCTACATTTATGTCCATATAAAGCTCCAAAAAGTTCCATTTTAATACTGGACTGATTGTTTTTATTATAGGTGAACTCAATTAATGGTAGACATTTCTCCCAACTGCCTTAAAACTCGATAACACATCACCGTAACTTATCTTCCAGGATTTGAATTATGCGTTTTGATTGTCTGTCTATCTACTGATGGAAAGCTGTACTAAATTTAAGTTTAGTACCTGGGGCCTCATGTAGTTTATCCCAAAACTTAGAGGTAAATCTCATATCTCAAACAAAAATAATGGATAGTGGCACACCATGTAGTCTGACAATCTCGGAGATGTACAACTCAGCTAGTCTCTCGAGTGAGTAGTTAGTCTTGATAGGAATAAATTGTGTTGATTTCTTTAGTCTGTCAACAATTACCCAAACATAATCTTTCTTTCTCTGTGTCAGAGGCAAACTCGATATGAAATCCATCGTAACTCATTCCCTTTTCCACTCTGGAATCATAACAGGTTGTAACAAACCTGACAGAACTTGATATTCAGCTTTCACTTGTTGACATACTAAACATCTCGATACAAATTTTGAGATCTCACATTTCATTCTCGGTCATCAGTACATCTGTTTCAAGTCATAAAACATTTTAGCACTGCCCAGATGAATTAAGTACTACAATGAGCCTCAGATAGAATGTCTCGTTTCAATTCTAAATCATTCGATACACACATTCAATTTCAAAAAAATAGATTATCGTCATTACCAACACTGAATTTAGTGGTCTAACCATTCTAGATCTATTCTTGTTTAGCTAACAAATTCAGATCATCTTTTTGCAGCTCTCGAATTTTCTAACAGAATAATGGTTTAGCCTTCAACTTGGCTAAAATGATACCGTCTTGTTCCAAACTCAACTGGGCATTAATCAACCTCAACATGAACAAAGACTTACGACTTAAGGCATCAACTACAACATTAGCTTTACGCGAATGATAGTAAATCCCATGCTTATTCAAAACTAGGCATTAAACTCAAACCCAATATAATTTAAACTCAAATTAAAGCCCGAAACTCATAATTTCCTGTAATAATCCCGTCCAAAAATTTTGCTCACATAGTCTTTAGTAAAATGGTCATAACTTGAGCTCCTAGACTCGAAATTGAGTGATTCAAAGTGCATTTTAAAGTTAAGAGATAGGTATTCAAATTATATGTAGACATCTCAGCCTAGAAATGCCTAGATCCATCCAAAAATTCATCGCAAGTCAATTGATCTTCCAAACTTTAGAATTGATTGCTTGGTTGAATTAACTTTAATAAATTTCACTTAATCCGTGCATGTATCAGAGTTGTTCCTAGATGCATGAGAAAAATTAAATTTCCTCTGTGCATACCCACCACATTTTCTCCACAATAAAAATAGACTTCTAAAGATAGTTTCAAACTACTTAAGGCAATTTGAAGATAATACAGTAAAGTTTCCTTCATATGTTTATATCCAAAGAAATAGAAAGTATAATTAAACTCTTAAAAAAGATTTCTCAATTAAATTCTCACAGCAAGGATAACCAAAGAGATCATAACAAAGGTAAAGGACCAAAGTTTAGTCATAGTCTTATAAATATTTTGATGTTATAGTCAATCAAATTTTTTTAAGATTTTTCTTTGATGAATTTCCAAAACTAAGATAGTTAAAGTGCTTATTTGTGCAATGAAGGCATTTTCCTTTATATTAACTAACTTGATGAATAAATGTACAATTATAGTTCTATTGAGTTTCCATAGCAATGATAGTTTAAAACTTTAATTGGTGTTAATAAAAAGTTTTCATCCATTGATAAATGGTTTACATTTTAATAGCATAGTAAATGATTTAAAAGATTTTTAAAGATAGATAGTGATTGATGCCATAGTTTGAAATTATAGATCAATGTTTAAATATTATATTAAATGATGTATCTTGTTAATTCTTGTCATTTCTTAGTATATGGTATAGTTAGTGCTTGTGTGAGCACCACTGAGCTTCGAGGAAAGCTCATTGTGCGTAACGTTTACTTTTAGTGTATAGATAGTTGATTACTGATAAGGAAGAGTTATGCATGAAATTGCATCATTGTTCGAGGATTCATTTCCTTTTGTAATACTTTTCCTACCTTGAAAGTTAATAGTGACATATATAGGATGTTTATTAGTGTATATTTTGGTAACATGTTTGGTTCTGTATTAATGGGGCAACAATGGCCATGTGGTTTTGGGTTTGTATATATTTGGCCTTATTGCTCAAGACTCTTATTTTGATCCCATAGTTGTGGTGAGTTTTCATAGGTTTAAATTTTAAGTATTTGACATTTTGGAATGGCTTGTTGCTTACCCTTGTCAAATGTTCATTATGGTAGAAATTGTGTAAATGTGTTGGTAGTGCTTGATGCTAAAGTTAGGTTCATAGGAAAATGGTTTAGGTTTGACCTTGAAATAAGGCTTTGATGTCTATTTGTTTGTTTAAGATAAATGTTAGCAATAGGTACTAGTTGAACCCTTAAAAAGGGGTCATATAAGTTATAGGAACCTTAGCAACAAAGTTAGAGCATTATCTATGCTATTATAAGCGTTTCTTGCAAGCAAAGAAACCTTAAGATGGTCTTTCTTGTACATTACTATAACACCCCCTTACTCGGTTTGGTAACAGTCTTTTGGTTAGGTGGTGTTACATTTGATGCTTGGAGTTACGCTTGATAACTCTATTCAATTATGTGCTTTTTTTATTTTTCCTTTTGTATCAATGGCATGTATATCACATATAAGCATCATTCTTATGCACATCATATAATTAAACATTAATTTTATCATACCTCAACTCGTTTATAAGTAATACCCTAACCAATGTGTCATGTATGGACATTTATCATTGAAACAAAGTCATTTAGGAATATTCGATAATACTGTCTAAAACATTCATTTAAAATTTACATTTAACAAATAATACCTTTATAAGCATATTAAATGTTATGCAATTCAATTTCCCTTAAGCATGAACAATTCTAGAGCTTATTTTAGCAATAATTTTAGACATATGGTAAAACTGAGTTCGATCTCTTAGCAAATATCATTAAATAATATTCTCACATGTTTTTGCAATATTCAATGACAACTTTTAGCATTCTATTAATACCCTATTAAATTATCATGTTCTTAACTATTTCCATTGAGTAATCAATGTCATGATCAATCCTTCAATTATCAAGACTTGACTTAACTTCTTTCAAACTTTATTTAGCAACAATATTTCTTATAAATCATAGTTCATTACATTTTCATACCTCACTTAGTTCTATATGTCATTGTCATGTCACCTTTAATGAACTTATACGCTAACTTATCAATCGAGTAATTTAATTATTCAAATCTAATTTCTTCTTAGTTACAATGTTACTTTATTTCATTTATATGTTTCTCGTTTATGTCACATAAATCATGCTTCCTTACTAATCCCATTTTACACTAGTAATTTATGCATAAACTTACAATTATTTTAATATTATTCAATCATGAACACACACACTACAATAATTAAGATTTTTGGTGACGATATAATGGTGACAATAAAGAATTTCGTTAGAAATAGTTGATTATTTGTAAAAAATTTTGCATGTGACACTAGTAGAATAAATAATTGTGATTCATTAATACATGGTTACTATTTTAACAATAGTTGTGATGGTTTAAATTGTATCACAAGTAAATTGTCACTATAGATGTATAATTATTACCAAATCCATTAATCATTGCCAATTCTTCACTAAAGAAGTGCTAAAATTAACGCGAATTTTTGTTTCATTGAGGAATGATGTAATAGTGGCAACATCTATATTAGACACTATTATTAATTATTATTGTGATAAAATTTTCATGGTGTATTGCACTATCAGAAAATGATCCTCAAGCCATATTTTATTATATCTTGTTTGTTGTTGATTGAAATTGGGAAGAATATAAGGAGGATGGATAAAAAATTCCATGTTAAAGCCTTATCCTCATCTGAAGCCTTATTATTATCCTTTTACTTGGTGACTAAGCTAGTTGTTTTACTTAGAGATGAAGGAAATTTATGGGATAATTATTAAAGATAGTACAAGAGATAAATTCAACTTGTAACTAGTAGTTTTATCTGATCAATAGTTACTTAGAGAAGCTATCATTCTTGGAATATAAATAGGTTAAATTGTTGCACATGTTGGTGTTCTTGTTGGAATGCTTTTGGTTGGTTATTTGTGTATATTATACTTGGTATTTTTCACACTATTTTGTTATGCTTTTCTTGGAGAGTAAACTTTGTTGTAAGTGAGGTTGTTTGGGGTGAGTGATTTATAACAATTGTAAGTCACAGTTGCAGTTGCAATAGCTTTTTTGTGTAAAGGTAGATGGAGCTTTAGCCAATAGGTGATCCAAATGATTGTTGAACGGAATCTTTCTTTGAGTGAGGCTTTGAAGAGTAGGATTGGCAAATCCTAACTTTGTTAACAAATATCACTTGTTGATATGCAAGTTCAAACATTTGCCCAAACAGTAGTTGGGACATCAATTTGAGTAGAGAGTAAATTGACGTGTGCTCTTTCAATTGGTATTAGAGCAAACTTTAAAAGTTGTTTGAAGCTGATTCTGTGTTTAGTTTGCTACCATAGAATCCATGAAGAAAGGTAGTTCAATTACTTGACCCCGTTGCTATTTGGTACAAAAATGATTTATATTGGAAGGCTTGCAGAGGACTTTCATCATGTCTAGGAATAAAACTACTTAGGAAGCTATTGAAGAAATGTGGACTTTATTGGGTTTGATTCGTTAAGTGTAGTATATTCGTTTATAAACTAGTAATTTTTTCAAATAGATTGATTAATAAAATAATTCATGGATTATATTAATATATTTTGTATAATTTCCTCATGTGGTTTTTGCATGCAAAGCAAAATAGAAGCAAATATTATTTCGCTAGTTGTGTAATATTTAAACTAATAGTAAGTGATATTACGTGGTCGGATTGTAATATGGAAAAACTACTTATATTAGTAGACGAGCCTAAACATGTCCTTAGTTTAATTGAAAATGAGCAAACCGATTGAAGATTGATATGCCATCTATCAAGTCCAATTGGGGAGATGCTTTGTCTTAGGCATCGAAGCAAATGACTCCTAGAAGATAGAGACATAGATGTGATTGAGTAGACTAATGTTGTTCCCTATTCACCCCCAATTTAATTGGGAAACTTACCTCTTTATTTCTGCTTCTCTCACATTTCTTATCTCTCCAAAGATTTAAAAGATACCATTTGATATTGATGCATAAAAAATCTATCAAACATTAACAAATTATGAATCAAAATATTTCCTTTTAAGCTTGAATTTGATTTTTCGTTTGAGATTTTTTTCTACGTGTTTCATGCTTTCACTCACAACGCTTTTAACTCTCACATTATTTTATTTCTTGATTTTTCATTGAATTTCACTTAGAAAGAGTCTATATACACTATATCATTCTCTCAAGAACAAAATGAAGCCACCAAAATGTCTGTACCTACCCTCAATATCTATTGCTCAATGTCCATTTCATAATACGTTTAATGATTAGGGAAGAGAGGGGTTGAGTTTTAACTCAATTTAGGCTAAAGGCTTTGAAAATAAGGCTTTTTGAGAAAAGGGATACTTGAGGCTCGAATTATGGGAACTAGGGGTTAATAGCATGAAGGCAAGTCTTTCTACCTCTAGGCTATTCAAAAGATACGTTAAGTCCTTCTCGAAAAATTCTACAATACACATTTCCTATCATGCATACATTTATTTGAATGAACAATGATAATTTCAAGCTTCATTTATCTACAAGTATCCACACAATTTATTTATCCTACGACACCATTTACACATTTTTTATTATAAGTATTTGCCTCTAGTCTATTAAGCAAATTACTTATTGAACTAATTAGTCTATTTCTAAGAATACCAAATTATCTAACATTAGTCAAATTTTACAGTCTCAGTTGTTTAAAATACTTATTCAATATCTACAACTTGTGACCTATTACCTAATTGTAAGCCAAACACCATGCAAACATGAGAAAATCAAAGAAACAAAATAAACATTTTTTGGAAAATTTTGAAATTTTGTGAAAAAAATCGTAAAAGTTAAAAACATGCAATTCAACACACAAGAATAAAGAAAACAAAGAAAACTAAAATGATGTACATCCCCTACACTTAAACTACACACCTTAATGTGTACTCGATAAAAAAATAAAAAGGTGAGTGGGCTTCCTTGAATGGCGTGATAGTTCGTGATCTTATGCTAGGGTTATCCACCTTCCTGTTTTCGCTTGGTATTGTAGTGTAGTCACCGAGGGAGTGGCTGCACAGAAAAACAAACAAAAAAAAAACAATAAAAGTAAAAACAAATAATAAAAGAAAAGAAAAAACAACAAACAAGCAAGCCCAAATTCGTCCCCCCAAAAATAAATAGTTACATGTTGCATAAAAAAATAAAAGAAAAATATGCAAAGGCATGCACTAGTCATCATCTCCAGATTGGGGCTTTGTTTTAGCCCTCTCATTTCTTTTGCCCTTCATGACCGACCTCTTGTAGCACTGATGAATTGGTCAGTTATTGGGGTCTCGAAAGACTACCCCTTCAGTGGAGGGATAGTCGGGTGCAAACACTTCCTCATAGTCATCTACATAAGGTGTGGGGTTATCGTCTTCTATTTCCTCCTTGTTTTCTACTACTTCTTCTTCTTCTTCTTCTTGTATTTCCTCTTGTTCCTCTTCTTCACCTCCTACAGATGCACCTTCGGGCTTGTTAGGCCACTTTGGGTTGACCAACCTGAATTTGGTCGTGTAATCATTGACATACGACTTTACTGTTTTGAGTAGTCGGGTGTTATAGCACACTTCATCTAGTAACTCGAGTTGCCATTGTCACACCCTCATTTGGTGAGCTGGTACTGTTCGAGAGACCACATGGCAAAGACTGCCTAAGTGTGAGACTTAGATGGGATAAGGTTGGTAGCTGTGTGGCGAAGTACTTCGTAAAATTATGCCGATACAACAGAGTTCTACTTCATTTACAGGCGAGTTCTTTGTTGTGGCAAGAACCTTATTAGGCGGACTTGCTCACTAATAATTCACCACCTATGTTTTTCTGTCGCTGATAATGTAAATGTAGTAGTCAGTGGGACATGTTTTAGTCATTTAGCATCCTAGTAGAGGTAACATGTTAGGAAATAGGACACTTGGAGACTTCGTAGGATGTGAATAATTAGTGAAAATGTGTGAGAATGATTACTAATTGGATTTAACCTTGAGTGGGATTTGGATGTGAGTT
Organism: Gossypium stocksii; assembly: GCA_020496765.1. Taxonomy (NCBI): domain Eukaryota; kingdom Viridiplantae; phylum Streptophyta; class Magnoliopsida; order Malvales; family Malvaceae; genus Gossypium; species Gossypium stocksii. The sequence continues at coordinate 52,551,886 of CM035629.1, read as the reverse complement.
ATCTATAAATAGGATAACCTAGTAGTGGAGAGAAGACTTTTATTTCATCTTCTCTACTAGTCTTTGTTATCATCGAAGAAAACCAGAACAATTATTCATCGTTAACGAATATGCTGTTTGTGAAGCTTATAAGAGCTTCCATCTTAAGCTGTCTATTGGTAATCTTAAACCTTTTTTTACGTTTTACTAGATGGAAAGAAGTTGTTTTAGAGAGGTTTAGTAGGATTTTCATTTGGGTACTGGATAGGAAGGATACTTCTATCTAGAAACTATTTGCATGTCTATATATTTATGTTATTTTATAAAGTTTTGGTTGTTTTTGATGTTTAAAGAAGTTGTTTTATTATTTTAGCCAAAGAAACGAGAAAATGTCCTAGTACTAAAGTGAAGGAACCCATAAAGTAGATAAGTGAGTTCCTTCGTACATTAAGTCTATTATCAGTGCTATTTCATTTAAACTTTTATAACTGTATAGCTAGGTAAGTGGCTTTGTCTTTTGGTTCTGATACTTGTGTCTAAGGAAATGTGTTTGAGGAGTCAGTGCATGCAAGGCTATAAATGGCTAAGCAGACACAAAAGTCTGGTATGTTCATGGTTTAAGTACTCCTTTGTTGTTGCACAAGCTTTGTATCCAGCCTAGTGTAAGGAGGCAGCGGAGCAATGATGCGTATGATAATGAAAAAAGGACACATGATAATGTGTTTTGCCTTCGATATGACACTTCGGTGTAAATCGTAACTAATGAAAACTCGACCATGTGAGGAACATCTACTTGTTCGATTACAAGGAAGGATGTTAGGGGCACATAGGTTATGACTAGTAAATAGCTTTGATGAGTGGTATGAAGATACATGGAAAATGGTTCGTTGGAACTAGGATTAGAAGCTAGTAGAAGGAAGGGAGTATGTGGGTAAAATGGTGCATGTGTGTAAAATAAGGAGTGCACATTGCATGAAATATAAGTAGTATGTCTAACAGTTATATCAGGGTAGTCGACAAAAGTGGCATACCTGTAGAGCATTTGTGCCCGTGTCCATCATATACGCATGTCCAAAAACTAATAGTGTCTGATAGTAGGCTAAGTTTGATAGTGGGAGTATTCGTCAATGGATAGTTCGGATCAAAGAGAATTGCATCCGTCAGATATGGTGTGCTAGTTGTCAGTTTGAGTCTAATGTCTTAATGTCTGATGGTCTTTTCTTTTGTAGGATTTTATTTCTCGAGAACTCACTAAGTTTTCTCAAACTTACCTAGTTTCTTCTTCTTATATCCAGGTGTAACACCCCTAACTCGTATTCATCGCTGAAATATGGTTACGGAACATTACCAGACTTATAACATAATTCATCATACATTTCATATACATTTCTCATTCTAAACATAAAACATTCATACACATTCATATAGTCCTTAACACCAAAATGATAGCTAGATAGTGTGATGAGATCTTCGATGACTACCAACCTGAACGAGCTTCTGAAACACTATAAACATAGAAAAGAAAATAAAGTAAGCTATTAAGCTTAATAAACTCGTATGGCTAATAAGTATAATTTAACAATTCATTAAGTAAATATAAATAAAATTTATTCAATCCAAAAATTAGCACATTGCCATAACCAAGTGAATCATGTATAAATTCATCAACTTTCACTTACTTTTCATATGAATTTATCATCTATCACTTGTCGAACTTACCACGAGTACCTAAATCATTCCATATCATCCATTTTATCCTTGTACTATCATCTTTGCCCATTGAACCATTTGAAATAATATCGGATACTCGGGTATCTCACACACTAAGTGCCATATATGTGGTTAAACCACCACTAAGTGCCATATACATGGTTAAACCACCTCTATCACATCTCATATACATGCTCACTCTCGAGCTATCACTAGGTTCACTCAAACAAGCTATCAGTCAAGACATAGCTATACGGTAGCTCACAGAAGCTGTCAAGTAACCACAACACATGTCGATAAACTCAGCCACTGGTAGGACAGACAGGACCAGCACCCAGGTCACATAATCACGGTAAACCCTAATGACATGTCTTTTGTATCCTATCTATTCCTAAGGTTCAAATAAGATCTGTAACACCCCGAACCCGGCCCAGACGTTATGGCCATGTCCAGTGTGCTACATCACCTAGACTATCCTATGTCGCCCTATTTACTAAGTCCGGTGGTGAGTTTTGAAAAGTAATGCTTGATTTTTGGAAATTCCCGTTTTAATAATTATTCAACTTAATCTCTATTCCATTTGATAAGAGATTCATTTTAACCTTATTATCCTACTTAGCCATTAGTATTGTCAGGTTGGTTACGAAAACATTTGTTAAATTTTCGAAAAATGGTGTGTAGTTGTGGTTGAAATAAAACAGTTGAAAATCCCAAATAAAAACAGTCATAGTGGCCTTATTACAACCCATTAACAAATTTAAAAGTAGAAACCGATAATTAGAAATATAAAGTAGTAAAACTTATTTAAACCGTGCTTAGTCCTTGTGGCCACTCTGAATCCCTCCCAGCAACCAAGTCACGATCTAGGGCTCACCTGCAAGGATGGAAAGAGAAGGGTGAGTTTGGGAAAACTCAGTGTGTGCAGAATCCATCCAAAGCCCACATCGGCTCGAGCCCATTGTGCCTGAGCCCTAACCAGTCTCAGTCAGTTACTGGGCCGAAGCCCTATCCAGATTACAGATACTGGGCTAAAGCCCTATAATAGATACTGGGCCGAAGCCCTATGCAGATAACAGTTTGGCCCATAGGCCCATCACAGTACAGTACAGTATAACAGTATGAATGTAACCCAATTGGGGAGACTACTCAACCCACCAATCGCTACACACCACCCGTACCAGCCAACACACCATGTGGGGAATAACTCGACCCACCCAGCCCACACACCACAGTCGCAGCATGGCTGCTCAAATAAACAGTATATGAGGCAAAGCCCCTTTCAGAAACAGTACGAGGCATAGCCCCTTTCAGTAACGTGGCAGTGCCACTCACACTTCCTCCAATATAAATCCAACCCATGCATCAGACATACATACATCATGATATGCAGTAACAGAAACAGTCATGTCAAACAGTACAGTCGATTTTAGCCCTAAGGGTATAATGGTAATTTTATACTTAGGGGTAAATCAGTAATTTCTCACCCTAAGTGTATTTCAGTAATGTTGTTCTCTTATTACAGTTTTTATTATTATTACAGCCTCTATTATTACAGTGGTTGTTACAGAAACTCATTTAATTCAGTTTATCAGTTTTAGCACTTAGGCCCTAAAACCCCTAATGGCTCCACCATGCCATTTTAGCCCATTAGGCCCATTTAAGTCTTAATTTCCAATCCATTATCTTGTTTTAACAATTTTTATGCCTGTAATCCATATTATTGCCTTTAAACCTATTTTTACCCAAATGGGCCCAAATTGCCCATTGGGCCCATATTCGGCCCACCGAGGCCTAACTTACCGTAGCGCACAAAATTCCGCGGACAGCCCACCTGACAGAGCCGATTCCAAAACCAACCTTATCCTACCAACTTGAGAGCGTTCGCACGCTCACAAGCTCTCAAAATGCCAGAATTTTGGCATTTCGGCTTTTCGACTTTTGCCGATTTAAGCATTGAAGGGTGTTCGAAACACACACCTGTTTTGTAGTTCCACTGACGAGATTTCCTATAGGCCCGTTCCTACAATCCATTATCTAAGTGATTAATCAGTAGATCTATGAAAAACTACAACCAAAATCCCTTACCACATTCGGTCATACCCTTAATGGCCATGAAAACTTACCTCTGTCGATTTAGATGCACTAGATCTAGATCTGATGATACCGATGCCTTCCACTCCTTGCTTGATCACCTTCCTTGCTAACTAACATCCAAAAAGAACCAAAATACTACTTTAAATCACTAATAGACTAAATCGACAACCTCCCTAACTTTAGGGACTTTCGGCTTTTCCAAAGTATGAAATATCTTAAAGATCTGAGTTGATAACCACTTACCACTGCTTTTACCTTGCCTCTAACTAATGGTGATTTCGGCTTTTAGAAAGGTAAGGAAGAAGATGATTCGGCGTGGGGAGTTTAGTATAGGTGTTGTCGAAAGGGATTTAGAGTGTAGAAGAGTGAGATTTAGCCAAAACAACGAAAGAAAGTTGAGGAATCTTGGCTTAGGAAATTCGGCACAAAGGTGAGTTCTTTTTGGGATTTCGGCTTTTTAAGGAAATTGATTATGGTGATTTTATGGAGGGTGTGATCAAAAGAGAAGATGAATGAGGGAATGAGGGGGTTTCGGCTAAGGAATGAATCAAAGAGGAAGAAGAAAAGTGAAGAAAAATAATGGTAGAGGTGGAGAGGAAGAATTCGGCTATGAGCTTCCTAGGGAGGCAAATTTCGGCTTTTCTGACAGTAGAAGAGAGAAATAATTCCTAAGGTGGCTAACCCTAATTCTTATGACAGAAAATAGAAAAAGATCTAACCCTAATATCACACTTGAGTAATCGGCCCAAGTCCCTAAAAGCACTTGCCGATATTCCTACTTAAATTAGTCACATGCCCAGCACATGCTTAAAAATTAAAAAGAACACTACGCTTACCTTGCAACTCGAACCCTTGTCCTCGAATACCCACTTAGACACCACTTTTTTAGGAGCTTAGTGGCGCCACCTTGCCACTCTACCAAGGCTCCATTTGTGACATATTTTACATGGTTTTTCGTAAAGGCCCACTTAACCAAGTCCCCTTTCACTTGAAAATCCAACTTAATATATTACCGGGTTTTAACTTAAGCTTGGGCCTTCTAAAGGCCCACTAACACATGTACATACATTTTCAACCTTCAGAACACCAAAATTTTAAAACTTCACTAAAATTCACAAAACCCGAAAAATCCCGAAAATCAGGGCGTTACAAGATCTATTCTCGGTCAAAGCCATGTCAATAACTTTCATAGATGTCATTTTATCACAATCACATAATTTAAGCATTTAACACATGTAATATAAAGCTTATTAATCATACGAACTTACCTCAAATATATACGAATGAAAATCGAGCTATCAATCCACTACTTTGTTTTTCCCCCAATCTAATTCTGATCTTTGCTTTTCTTGATCTATATATAATCAAATTTAACTTATTCAATTATCATTCAATTCAATTTAGCCCAAAACTCATATTTTTACAACTTTACCTTTTACCCCTAAACTTTTAAATACTTTACAATTTAATTCTTATCTCATAAAAATTAAATTTCATACAATTAAGTACCAACCCATGCTAGCCAAATTTTACTTATACTCATAGCAGCCCATATTTTTCATTATTTCTCACATTTTCCACACAATTTACCATTTCTTAATTTAATCCCTAGTTGACAATTTTATCAAACATCATTTAACAAATGTTGTTTATCTAACAACAACCATTCATTTTCCATCCTAAAACATCAAAATACACACATATTCATCAATGGTAAAACTCTAAACCTTTAAAAATTTTGCAAATTAGTTCCTGGGCTAGCTAGATTAAGCTACAACAACCTTAAAAACATAGAAATTATTAAAAACCGAGTCAAAATGCACTTATATGCACAAAGAATATTGGCTGAATGTTTCAAGACCTAACTATGGCTTCCTCACCTTCAATTTTCAGTGGTTGATGATGGAAAAAGATAATGGGCATTTGTTTTTCTTTATTTTACATTATTTATTTTAGTAATTACCATATTAACCTTATTAATTAACATTAAAATCACCTATTTAGTGTCCATAAATGTCCAATCAATATAAAATTGGTCTAATTGCAACATAAGGACCTCTAATTTAAAGTTCTATAGCTGTTAGACACCTTTAGCTAATAGAACACAACTTTTACATTTTATGCAATTTAGTCCTTTCTCACAAATTAAGTACTCAAATGATAAAATTTCTAAACGAAATTTTTAAGCAATCATACTATCATACTACAGACCTCAAAATAATAATAAAATAATAATTTTCACACCATATTTGTGGTCCCAAAACCACTATTCTGATTTCACTAAAAACGATTACAAATGCTTTGGTATGCTTAGTGGTTGTCAAGGAAATACCCTTAACATGAGTTGATGAATTGAATACCAGAATAGGTAAAATTTAGATGTGCCATAATGATTATGAAATAGGCATGAAAGTGAATATAGGCCCTTGACCATTTAGGTGATTTTTGGACATGAAATTGGTATATGTTTGAATGGTCATTTGGGATGATTATGAGTAATATGTGGTTGGTAATGAAATGGTATGTTTTAGGCTTAATTTGGTAGAATTGAATGCCTGCTTTGGTTGTGGATATATGCTTTTGAGTTGTGTAGGTTGCCACCAATTTTTGGGTGAGAAATGTGGTTAGGAAAATAGCCTATTTTTGTCTACATGGGTAAATACATGGGCATGTGTCTCAGCCGTGTGTGACACACGGTTAGGTGACATGATCATGTGTCCCCTAAAGTCTTTAATGAATGCAAGTCAGTGAGTTACACAGCCTAGTCACACGGGCGTGTGGTTGGCCGTGTGACACAAGTTAGAGAGTTACAGGGGGTAGGACACGATCTGGGACACGGCCATGTGATCCAATTTCAAATGTCCACACAGCTTGTGACACAGGAGTGTCTTGTGGCCGTGTGTCCCCTGTATTTGAAAATTTTCAATGTTTTCTCAAAATTTTCCTAAGATCTTGGATTAGTCCAAAATTGTTTTAAATGTCTGATTTGGCCTTCGAAAGCTCGCGTTAGGGACTATATGAATGTGTATGGATATTTTATGTTTAGAATGAGAAATGTATATGAAATGTATGATGAATTATGTTATAAGTTCAGTAATGATTTTTAACCCTATTCCAGCGACGGATAAGGGTTAGGGGTATTACATTTGTTGGTATCAGAGTTACGGTTTAGTCGATTATAGGACTAACGTAGTGTATGTGAGTCTAGCTATACATGCCATATTTAACCTATGATGGTGTGGTATCTCTTGACTGCTTTTAAATCATGTTTTCATATAGTAATGGATTCCAACCGAGCTGACTTTGATGATGTAGAAAGTAATGCGCCAGCCTCCATTCATGGAGCAAGGCCGTTTGAATCGAGACCCGTATCTGAAAGTCCTGGAGGAGAGGCCAAAGAAGCCTTTTTCTAGATGATGAATGAGTTATTTTTTGAGTATGTCTAAATAAATCCAGCTGGTCAACAACCTCCACCCCACCCATTCCCTAATCGGTTCCCGTAGCTCCTCAAGGTTTGGAACCTTTACGTTTGAGTAAGCCACCTGTTGATAAAATTCAAAAGTACGGGGCTGAAGAGTTTAAAGCTATAGTTGATGATGATCCTAAGAGAGTTGAGTTTTGACTTGAGAATACTATCTGGGTATTTGATGAACTGTCTTGTATGCCAGCAGAATGTGTTAAATGCGCCTTATCTCTTTTGAAAGATGCAACATACCAGTGGTGGAACACTTTGATATCTGTAGTTCTGAGAGAATGTGTCATGTGGGAATTCTTTCAGACCGAGTTCAGAAAGAAGTATATAAGCCAATGATTTCTTGATAAAAAACGTAAAGAATTTCTGAAGTTGAAACAAGGTTGTATGACGGTGTCTGAGTACGAAAGAGAATTTGTAAGATTAAGCAATTACGCCCGAGAGTGTGTCTCTACTGAAGAAATTATGTGTAAACAATTTGAAGACGGGTTGAATGAAGATATTAAACTTCTAGTTAGAATTCTAGAATTGAAAGAATTTGTTGTTTTGGTCGACAGAGCTTGCAAAGCCGATGAGCTTAGCAAAGAAAAGAAAAGAGCCGATTCTGAGGCTAGATATTCGAGAAAGAGATTGATGAATAAACCCTATCATTCCTCTTCAAAGAAATTCAGAGATTTTTCGTTCAACTACTTCAAAGTGGTATTCAGATAGAGATCGTTGGAAGCAACACACGAGTTCAAAGTCTCCAGCCACTTCAGTAGCGAGTGTTGATAGTGTTAAAGTCAACAAACTAGTATGTAAATAGTGTGGTAGATGACATTTTGGAAAGTGTAGAATGAATAATAGAGTATGTTTCAGATGTGGTTTAGAAGAGCATTTTATTCGGGATTGTTCCAAGTTAACTAAGAATGATAAACTTCAGACTGCTCAACCGAATAATACAGTTGCTAGAGGAAGATCACCTCAAAATACTGAAAATGTGACTTGTAGCAAAGATGCGATAAAAGATTTTGCTGTGAGATCCGAACTAGGGTGCCAGCCAGAGCTTATGCCATTCATGCTTGCGAGGATGCGCCGTCACCAGATGTTATCACCTGTATATTTTTTTTCTTTATGATACTGATGTAACTACTTTGATTGATCCTGGATCGACTCATTCATATGTCTGTATGAATCTAGTGTCTAATAAGAGTTTACCTGTTGAGTCAATTTAATTCGTGATTAAAGTATCGAACCCCTTAGGTCAATATGTCTTAGTGGATAAAGTTTGCTAGAATTGTCCTTTTATGACATAGGGCTACTATTTTCTGGCTGATTGATGTTTTTACCTTTGATGAATTCGTTGTGATTTTGGGTATGGAGTGGTTGACTCTGCATGATGCTGTTGTGAATTGTAGACGAAAGATTATTGAGTTGAAATGTTAGAATGGTGGAATTTTTCGTATTGAATCTAATGATTCGAGAGGATTGCCTATTGTGGTATCGTCTATGTTAGCTCAAAAATATGTGAGAAAGGGTTGTGATGCATATCTTGCTTATGTACTGGATACAAAAGTATCTGAATCAAAGATTGAATCAGTACCTATAGTTTGTGAATATCCAGATGTGTTTCTAGAAGAGTTACCCTGGTTGCCACTCGTTAGAGAAGTTGAGTTTGCTATTGAATTAGTACCAGGAACATCACCGATGTCAATAGCTCCATATAGAATGGCTCCTATAGAGTTGAAAGAGTTGAAAGATCAGTTGCAAGAGGTAATAGATAGAGGTTTTGCACGATCTAGTTTTTTGCCTTGGGGTGCACTAGTTCTGTTTGTTAAAAAAAAGATGGATCAATGAGATTGTGTATTGATTAACGACAACTCAACAAGGTTATGATCAAGAATAAGTATCCTCTACCAAGAATTGATGATTTATTTGATCAGTTGAAAGGACCAACAGTGTTTTGTGAGATTGATTTGAGATTTGGTTATTATCAGTTGAGAGTTAAAGATTCGAATCTGCCAAAAAATGTGTTCAGAACCAGGTATGGACACTATGAATTTCTCATTATGCAATTGGGTTAACTAAGGGCCAGTTCTGCATTGCTTTTCAAAAGCACTTCTGGCTTCAAAAGCACATCTGGAAGAAAAGCTATGCAGAACAAGCTGCTTTTGGCTGAAATTTTTAGCTTTTCCTCTCCCAAAAGCACTTTTAGTGCTTAATTATTTTTTCATCCCTCCAATAACATAGTACTTTCTCTTTTTTTTTCTTGGTACTTAATTACAAATGTATTAAAATCATTAATTAAAAAAATATTTTTTAAAATACTAATTACAAATATTTAATAGTTATATTTAAATATTTAAAATATAGTTTATACATTCTAATTAAATTTTATAAATAATTAATATTTATTGCTTAAAAATATTTGAAATTTATATTTTATATATTAAAATATTAACAAGAAGTTATAATAATTTTTTTATATTCTTACAAAAATATAATAATATTAACTAATTTAAATATTATTTAAATGCATATTTGTTACTTGATAATAACATGTCTAAAATGGACATTTTATTTCTCAAAAGTACTTTTTGACAGTAATGCTAAACACTCAAATTTTAAACTAAACTTCTCAAAAGCACTTTTTCACAGCACTTTTCAAAAGCACTTTTCAAAAGCATTGCCAAACTAGCCCTAATGCTCCTATAGTTTTTATGGAATTGATAAATAGAATCTTTAGACCGTATTTAGATAGATTTGTTGTTGTACTCATTGATGATATTTTGATCTATTCTCAAGATGAGTTAGAGCATGCTAAGCATTTGAAAATCATATTGCGAACCTTGAGAGATAAGCAACTGTTTGCTAAATTCAATAAATGTGAGTTTTGGCTCTGAGAAGTTGGATTTTTGGAACACATTATTTCAGCGGAAGGCATCCGAGTTGATTTGAGTAAGATTTCAGCAATTATTGACTACAAGCCGCCAAGAAACATATCCAAAGTCAGAAGTTTTCTGGGATTAGCGACTAGTTGATTGACAAAGAACCTGAAACTATAATTGATATGGATTATCGAAGCAAGCTAATCACCCATAATCAAGATTTGGTTCATTCTACTCTTTTGTCTCTTAAATTTTATTTTATGTTATTTTATTTTATCATTATAGAAACCTTAAAAACCTTTTTATTATGTTCTCGTGCTATAACTGATTTAGAGTACTAATTAGATCTTTTTGTGTTTAGGTTAGAATTGATCTAGCACTCACCTCCCTTAGGTACAATCCTCGGAGTACTCACCTACTTTGTTTTAAAACTATATTACAATTGAACCTGTATACTTGTAGATATCGCCTCGTCTTTCTATATTTTATTATAGTATTCACACTCTGGACATTAGTACGTCTGGAGGCAGTCATGTTGTTGGCGTTGTTTCCAGGGATTACGATGGTGATAATTGTTATTGTATCAATTACTTACAAAAAATATTAGTCAAAAGACGAATGAGTTAGATAGTGTGCTAATTTTATTAATTTATTATTTCAGCTTAAATTTTATTTTTCACAATTTTTATTATTTTATTATTTATCTCGTTGATTAAGAAAATTTAATCATGAGTGCAATTAATGATGATTACAGTTGGTACAAAGGTAAGACGTGGGATAATTTATATGATTACGTGGAATCAAGTTGGTTCGACGGAGATTCGATGGATCAATGAAGTTTGTATAGCGAATATGGAAAAGAAAGGTATTCATATAAACCTCTGTATGAGTTAGATGATAAAATATTGATATGCTTGAATATCTAATAGAGTCTCTTTCTAATCCACCAGAGATATTGTCATGTGGAACAATTGAGACTAACAAACCTTTAGCAAGTATAAATTTGATTACAACGATAGTAGGTCTGAGTCAGATGAGTCATCCTTTTGGTATAGTGAGTGGCATAGTAATGAAGGACAAATTTGGTTGAACGGAGCTTTGACAAGTCGGTGGAGTGATAACAATGAATACAATATGCCCAGAAATCTAGACGAGTTACCTTACGATGCATATGAGAGTTATGACCACAAAGATAAAAGCAAGTATCCAGAGGAACCCATATGTGAGCCGAATAAACATCCATTCGAGTGTGATTAAATCTTCCAGGATAACAATGAAACATATAACATTTTATCAAGAATTAAATCTTCCAGGCTAACAATGAAACATCTAACATTTTATCAAGAATGTTATATAAGATGACACAAATGATGGCAATGCTCCGAGAGATATCAGAGGCATTACCTATATGGGAAGAGGTTGTATATGATTTTCTAAACTCTGACCACGGTGACCATTGAACTACCAATAGTTGTTTGGACTTAGATGATTGAAATCAACAAGAGTTTGGAATTAGGGAATGTGTTGATGAACTAAACATACTCGAAGGTGTCCCAGATCCAATTAATGTAGAAACAAATATAACAGTAGATGTAGCCACTAACGTAAAAGTAGAAGTAACCACTAACATGGAGCGTAAACTGATTTTGAATGAAAGTGTAGATGAGCTAATACACTTTCTGGCCATAGTAAAGAAGGTGCCAACCAAAGAGATCGATGAGCTCGACTCATTCTCATCTGACAAGGGTAACAAAATTAGAGTGACCAAAACTTCACGTGACATTAGAAGGAGGAAGATCAAGGCAATAATTCCCTGAAAAACGATTTGGGGTTGTCTCAGATTTGGTACCAAATGGCTTGTAATATGATTGTCATGTCAGTCAAAGATAAGATAATATTAATGGAATCGACCGAAATGGATGGTTCATATAAATCGATAGAAGAACAAACATCGGATCAAAGTGTTGAGAACCAGTTGGAAGTTCTTCTATGGTGGCGACACAGATTGTGTCGATTTTTAAAGAACTTCTATTTCTTGCTTCAAATATTGATTTATTATTATTATTCATTATTTTTATTAATTTTAGTTGTGTTAGTTTTTTTCATAGCAGGTGAAGATATCATGGAGTGATAGAACCAAAAAAAAATGAAGAAGCTAGAAACTGGGCTCAATGTCTCGACATCACAACTTAATGTCGTGACATCTTAGACAGAACACAACCTCATAACATTGAAGGGTCAAGTTCATCTAAGACGTTCTGTCACCCATTATCAACACTTATCATTTTTCATCTTTTTATCATAGTATATTTTTAGATACTCTTTTCATCTACATAGAGCACACAAATCGCAAAATTATCATAACAATAAGGATCCAACCTACTTAGGGAAGTTTTCTTATTTGCACTTTAATTATTTTTTGTTAAGGGCAATGCATTTTCTAAAGTGTGTGGGGGGGGAAGGGCATAGGATTAGTTTGTGTGTTGTTTTTTACTTTATTTTAGTTAATTATTTATTTACTTTTAAAAAATATTATTATTGTTGCATGGTGCTTAAATTATATTAATATTATAAATAGTAGTTGAAGATAATAAAGCATGTCATGGTTCTTGTCAAGCATGAAATTTTTGATTGATATAAGATAATTTGATTATTTTTTAAGGGAATTGATTAGGTTACTTAGCTAAATTGCATAATATATTAGAAGTACCTAAGTAAGAATTTTTGACGATGCCATATGAGATATAAGTCTTTTAGATAGTTGTAGAGACATGAATGCTTGAGTTGATTATTATTCATTCAGTTTAATTTGAAGCATGAATGAAATTGTGTATGGTGGGATGCTTAGGGATGACCTAAGGTATTGTTTGAATAGCTAGTTCTCAAATGACCATTCCTTGATGCTATGAATCTTAGTTTCCTTATTTGAGCATGATAACTCCTTTTGATGAACCAAAAAAGTTGAAACCCAAAGACCACACATAAATTAAAAACTTGAACTTTTCCTTATTCTTAGTCCTTTAATACATGACGGAATAGATGTTAGACCATAGATATTGAGGGTTTAGGTAGATACATCACGGTGGTTTCTAAAAAAAAGCAAAAAAGGAAGAAACAATGTGATACAATGATTATAGGTCAAGCAAAAATGTGTGACAAGGAAGAATCGAGAAAAATTCAAAAGTAAAAATGAGAAGAAAAAGTATAGAATATCAACACTGTGATTAATAAATGAGTAAAAAGTCAAAGTGACAAAACAAAGAGTAAAAAAACTAAGAAAACTCAGTCATTAGAGCCTCAAAACTTGTTAAGCTGACCATAGTTGCTAGTATTATATTGTATATTCCTAATGTAGAGATAAGGTAGGTGAGAGAGGGAGACAAAAGGCGGTGAGCTTGGATGGGACGTTAAGGGGGAAGAAAGGGAATAATGTCATGTGCCTAACTATTTCAAGTGTTTTAACCTTTTTGAGCCATATTTTTCTTTGGACTCATACAGTCCTTAACCTCAGAACGTTACAAGCCTAGAAGACCAATATGACTTAAGCGTTCTCTGTGCATAATCTTTTAGAGTTGCTAACAATTTTACTTAATGAATGTTTTTGATTCACATGATTGTGTCTGCTACATAGTTGTTTGATTTATGTTAATGGTGATATTGTGAAAAATTTGGTCACGGGAATTATTTCTAATTTGTTAATAATGTAACTCTGTAAACTAATGCTGATTTACTTTAAAAATTTTCAGGGCACCAAACTATCAAGATTAAGTTACATGTGCGATAAAAATTATTATATCTTTAATTTTTGACAATCATGTTCTTAGTAGTAATAAAATCCAAGGGACATTTTCTTATTGCATGCTATGTGTCTGGACTTGGTTTGCTTGAGGACAAGTAAAAGTTTAAGCATGAGGGAAAGTTTAGGAGTGAGGTTCTTATTTACATCCATCTTCACTAACTTTCACTTGTTTAAAGAAAGAAATTAAGTCATTTTTGTATTAATTTTTCTTTATTTTCTCATTTTTTTCAATATATGTGTATTGGTCTCTTGAGGACAAGAAACAAGTTAAGTGTGGGGGTGTGATATGCCATGAAATACACTATTATTTACATTCTTTTTACACATAACTTTAGCTTGTTTGATAGTTAAATCAAAGCATCTTAGTATATATTTAGGTTTTCATACTTAAAGTAGTACTTTATGCTTTCTAGTAGTTTTTATTACATTTTATTTATCTACATAAGGTTAAATGGTCTTGTAGTTCAAGTTGGGAGCTAAAGATTCTTATTTAGGCCAAAACTGATGCCTATGTTGCAACACCAAGATATTGATGTCTCGATGTCGAAGACAAAAGCTAAAAACAAGTTTTGGAGTGAAACTGCGCTCGATGTCACGGCACGACCTTCCTGTGTTGCGACATACCCGTTGTGGTTGGTTGCAACATCGTAGGCCAATGTTGTGACCAAGCCTGTAACACCCTATACCCAGCCTGGTCGCCAAGCCCGAATACGGGATGCCACACCATCGTCTCATGTCACATTCATCAAGTAGAAAGCTCATTGTAAACAAGACGTGCATCATTTTATTATTCGTATTGGTTTTAAGTCAATCATTCAAGATAGTTACCAATGCTACATGCTAAATTCACAACAATTAGCCTTATAAACAATTTTAACCATGTATAAGGTCCATTTAGCAAAATTCCCAAAATATGTCCGTAGGTATTGATACTGACATTAGGGTATTCATATTTTCTCTATTTGGTATTCATACCACATGGAAAAACGATATAAAACTTGCAGTCTATTTCTCGATTAATAATCAAAGTCTCGAAAATTATCTATACCTTTCGTGAAATATCGATAAATTTACCCCGTGTATTGGTACTTGAGAAAAGGTATACCAAATCTCTATTTTGACTTCTTGCATATTTCAAAACACAGAGGTATTGATTTTATAACCCGATTATCGATACCTCTGCTCCAGACCTAAAAAATGCAACATACATAAGTAATTAACCTATTCCAATTTAGTTCCTAAACATCATGCATTAATTACTTTGACCAATAATCATTCAATAGCCTAATTAATAGGTCAATATCATAAAATCGTGTTCGAGAAAGTAAAGTCAATCCATCCTTATGTTCATGAACCCAAGCATAATAATAACATGTAATACTCATAAACCGAACCAAAAACCAACAAAATGTCTAGAAGTTAACGTGGCTATAAAGAAGCCTACCACGTTACCTCATTCCCCAAAATGCAAATAAATATAGGACACCTACAAAAATAATAAATAGACTTGCTTGGATCACCTCTCAGAAGCCACACTGCTCACATCAGCACACAACTAATCTGCAATGGTTAAAGAAGGGAGCGGGTGAGCTTAACAAGCTTAGTGAATGCCCAGAACAACTAACATGCAAATAGTTCATCAAGCATTAACGAAATAACCATATAGAACCTTAACAATTCCAACTATAGTGTCATAATATACTTACTCGTGCATTATTATTAGTTCTTTTACATGGTGAACATATTCACTTTTAAGCAAATAGCATATTTCACATATAGCCACCTAACATACAATCATATATCACCATACTCATATAATCTCATGACATTTAAGCATATGCCATAATACTTATAAAATTACATAACATTCAAGCATATATCGCAATACTCTAAAGTATCTTTATAGATAGGTTGCATAATGGTCATAAAACACACATCACAATACACACATATTCATACGTTAAGATAAATTTTTGCATAGCAACCACATACTCTTTTAGGCATATATCACATTACACATATATAAATTTTAAGATAATTTAGCACTTGAGCTATGAAACATAAAAGTGAGCTTTATCATCACTCATCGAATACGCGGATCTCCAACACACCAAACATAGACTCATAGAGTCAAACATGTCCCATAAATGAAGCATAAAGCTAACACTATCCTTATTTCCCCTTACATGTCCCGTTGAATGGAGCTTAGCTCACATTCCCTTATCCCTCCAACATGTTCCAGTGCCTCAACGCCCAAAATCACTGTACATATAGGTGAGTACTCATAATCCCATGACATGCCAACTATATCCAACGGTTTTAAGATTACAAGGGAAAAATATTTGAAGTTAAATGCATATCACAAGGCCAAAATATTTGAAGTTAAACGCATATCACTTACCAATTATCCATGCACAATCACTGCATATTTGCATCTTTAGTAAAACACTGTCACTAACATTTAACATATGAATAACATGTACATATTTGCACTTTTACAACAATTATCATAACCACATATCTCATGTTATAGCATCTCATCTCAATTCACATATTCACAAACACATAAGCACTTTTTTCACAAGATAATATAGGTATGAGAAAGCTTACACTAAAAATTTAGAGAAAGGATTTAAGCTGCTACTAAATTACCAAATAATGCATTGAATCATGTCCACAAGTAATTATTCCAAACAATGACCAATTACACTTTCACTGAAAAGTCAAAAGCTCAAACTAGCTTTTCCTTACCTTTATCTCTACTTGTAAAAGGTTCTATTGAATCCAAAACTTCAACACAATAATTCACACAACAATACATCTAAAAACCAGTCAAGGACTCATTACAAGCATACAAAACATAAGCCTAAACTATATTCCCATGTAACCGAAACTTATAACATAAGAAACTTTAAATTTGGATATCTTGATCTATACTTAATATTTTCTCCTAAAACCAATTCTGTACATCTTATAATTCACCTATGGTTGCCTTTAAACTACAATAAAATACTCAATTCATATTATCAACTTTTTTGACATGTTTTATGGCTATTTTTCAAAAATTCATTAAAACTTAATAAATCTTTAACGAAACTTTAAAGTAAGTTTAGAAACCTTCTAATCATGTTAAATCAAGTTGAAAAACACTTTGAAATCATGTTTTTATGCAAAATCTCGAAACCCACCATTAACGACCCAATTTTTGGCTTTTATTTAAAACATGTGTTTTAATGGCTACAAATTTAGTTTAAGGGACTAGATATCATTTAAAATTAATAGAAAGTTGAATGGTTACCTTTGATGGAAGAAAAATAAGTTTTTACGCAAATTCAGAAAAACCTACGTGTGGAGAAGATGATGTAGATTATGAAGTTTTTACGTAATTTTCTTGGTTTTTATAGAGGTTTATAACTTAAAAGATGATAAAAGTCAAAAGGAATGTAACACCCCGAACCGGCCTAGACGTTATGACCAGATCCGATGTTTTACATTGGAACATTTTCGTAAAAACCCATAGTTCGTTCCTAAAACCTTTTCTAAAAGAGTTTTAAAAGATTGTCTTTGCCATGAAAGTGAATGGAAGCTGTGCACCAGGTAGGTATCCGAAACAGAGGAGGTGAGCCATGAAGGCTGCTTAAGTACCAGGCTCTTGATTGGATCCAATCCTCGACATGCCCACAACCATTGCCACACTTTACGTTGTTGATAGGTTTTGAAAACAAGTTGTGTTGGTGCTCATTCAGAGTGATTATTTAGTTAAAGCGTTTTATTTTGTCATTGTGTATTTTGAAAACAAAATGTCGTTTTAAAACGTAACCTAGGTCTAGCCCATTTTAAAACACTAATAGCAGCATAGAAAATAAAGGTTAAAACCAAATAATCCCAAAAAGAAAATAGTTAAAATGGCCTTATTACAACCCAAAATCGGACAATAATAATAATTAAATAAAACTTATTTAAATGCAGTAATTTAAAAATCCAAATGAACACCATGGCCACTTTGAATTCCCTCCGGCTCCAAGTCTCCATATCAAGGCTCACATGCAAGGTTTAGGAAAGGGGGGTGAGTTTGGAACTCAGTGTATAACAAGCCCTTTCAGAGCCCAAATCCATACATGTACAAGCTCAATTTTTAACATACACTGGGTCGAAGCCTTTCGGTTAACTGTTACTGGGCCGAAGCCTTTATATTACTCATATCGTTAGGCCAAAGCCTTTCTGTAAACGGTATGGCCCATAGGCCCATTTCAATATCACATATGTCAAACCATGCATGTATGCAAAAGCCCATTTGGGGAGACTACTCAACCCACCATCCTCTACTCTCCACCCGTACCAACCAAACTCTCCATGTGGGGAATAACTCAACCCACCCAACCAAACTCTCCACTGGCAGCATAGCTGCTTTATCATATAACTGGAGGCCTAGCCTCGTTTAATAACTGGGGCAGAAGCCCTTTCGGTAAACTGGGGCAAAAGCCCTTTTCGGTATACTGGGGCAAGGCCCTTTAACACTTCCTCCATCATATAATAACCCAACCCATGCATTTAATGAGTAAAACATGGCATATCGTATACATGTCATAGCATATCATGTGCATATCATGTGCATATCATGTTATATCATGTAAAATAACAATATCACAATCATCATATTCAGAATGAAACCCTAGGGGTATAATAGACATTTTCACCTAGGGGCAAAATAGACATTTTCATGTTTTAAGCGTAATTGCGTAATTTTATCCATTATTAGGGTTTTTATACTTGTTAACAAATTATCAACGTTATTAAGTGTTTATACGGGGATTTTGTCCATTTTAACCAATTTGGACCTTTTGGGCCCAAAACCCCTATTGGGCCCTACGTAGCTGATTTAATCATTTAGGCCCATTTAGCCTATGTTCCATAATAGTTTTAATAGTCTCAACATGCAATTTATCCATATTTCATTTTCTATCAAATTTACCCAAATGGGCCTGAAAGCCCATTGGGCCTAATTTTAGCCCATCGAGGCCCAACGTACCAAATTGCACGAAATCGTGTTCTTACCTGTTTCATCCATTTCGTTTTCTGCGTCCATCGTAATCGAACTCATCCACATACCATCATGTGTTTACAAGTTACAACAACAACAAAATTCGATATTTCGGCTTTTAAGCAATATGAATCTAAGCTATTACGGGGTATGTTACACACCTGCTTAATAACGATCGATTTCTCAAAGTCTACCACGCGCTTGTCCTACATATGTTTATTTGACATATCAGGTTTCGAAATCCAAGTGAGTAATAATACAGTCTATCAATATCATTCGGCCACTACCCCTAATGCCGTAGATTACTTACCTTTGCCGGATTCGACGATTCGAACTAAGTTTACTCAATACCGATTCTCCAAACCTTGTTGCTCCTCCAAAATAGCCCACTTTGCTACAAGAGATCATAAAACTGAATGAAAAAGGCCTAATAAAGCCTAAACCACAAATCGGCAACCTCCCTAGTTCTTAGGGAGTTTTGGCCTTTCATAACATCCATAACACCGAATAGACTAACGATACGAGTACTTACCACAATTACCTTTTCGTACTACTCTAAACTTGAAGCAGACCAAACTCCCAAATGCTAACAGAAATCGTACCACAAGATCCTAAGATTCGGCTACCAAGTCTCCAAAAGGTGCTATGCTTCGGCTTTTGGATCAAAGAAATAAGAGATGGTTATGACCAGAAAGGAGTGTTGGTAGAAGAGTTTAAGGGCTTTTAGGAAAGAATAGGAATCGTCAAAAGAAAAGAAAAGGAGTTTACCTTTACATAGAAATCAACTGCCCCCTTTGAATCCTTCGGGATTTGGTTTATGTACTATTCGGCTAACAGGAGAAAAGAGAGGATGATAGGTTCGGCTTTTACTAGAAATTAATGGGAGAAAGAATGAGAGAAAGAGAGTTTGTGGAAGGAAAGAATGAAAGAAAATGAGAGAGTTTTGGCTTATGGGCAATCGGCAGAAGTGAGAAAAGAAGAAAAATATGCTAAACTACACCTAGTAGCCGAATTAGCACTACAACACCCCCTTGGCCGGCCACACTTCTTCCCATTTCAAAAACTCCTAAAATCCCTCCTAGATATGCTCCCCCTTATCTCTCCATTATCCATGCACTTGACCAATTCAAACTCTTGTCAATAGAGTTCTTCTCAACCTCAAATTCTTGCCTACTCAAGACACAAAAATAAACAACATAAATACCTACATAGTGAGTCGAACCTAGGCCTTCTCCCTTCCACTTACACGCCACCTTTTTAGGAGACTAGTAGCGTCACTTAGCCACTCTACCAAGGCTTCTTTTGTGATACATTTTACCCACATCTTTTGATAAGGCCTCCTAACCAGAGCCCCTAATTCTTAAAGTCCAAAATTCAAAAATTCTACCGGGTTTTGGCCAACTCATGGGCCTTCTATAGGCCCATTTACACACTCTAAACATGAATTTCACAACCACATACCAACATTTAAAATTTTACCAAACATCGCACAAAATTACTAAGCCCCAAAAATCAGGATGTTACAACTCTACCCTCCTTAAAGAAATTTCGGCCTCGAAATTTACCTGGCCCAAAAAGTTGAGGGTATTGCTGACGCATCGCTTCTTCAGGTTCCCAAGTAGCTTCCTCTCTGCCGTGGTTTCTCCAAAGTACCTTCACTAATGGGACTGATTTTCTTCTCAACACTTTAACATCGCGATCAAGTATCTGCACTGGTTCTTCTTCGAAGGTTAAATCTGCTTGTACCTCAATGTCTGCAACTGGCACGATGTGAGTAGGGTTAGAACGATATCGTCTTAGCATGGATACATGAAAGACATCGTGAATACGATCCAGTTCCGGTGGTAACTCTAGCTGATAAGCGACCGGTCCTATTCGCTTTACAATTCGATAAGGCCCAATAAATCACGGACTCAACTTGCCCTTCTTACCAAATCTCAATATCTTCTTCCAAGGTGAAACTTTAAGAAAGACCATGTCTCCTACCGCATACTCAATATCCTTACGTTTAAGATTCGCATAAGACTTCTGTCGATCTGCTACCTCTTTCAAACGGTCTCTGATTACCCTAACCTTGTCTTTAGTATCAGCCACTAACTCTGGTCCAAGTACTCGTCTCTCTCCCAACTCAGTCCAACAAGTAGGCGAACGAAATCTTCTCCCATACAGTGCCTCATAAGGAGCCATCTGAATACTTGCTTGATAACTGTTATTATAAGCAAACTCCGCCAACGGCAAGTAGTCCTCCCAGTTACCCCTAAAGTCGATCACACAACCCCTCAACATGTCCTCTAAAGTCTGAATAACTCTTTCTGACTGCCCATCTGACTGAGGGTGAAAGGTTGTGCTAAAATCCAGTCGCGTTCCTAACGCCTCATGCAATTTCCTCCAAAATCGAGATGTGAACCTTGGGTCTCGATCAGAAATTATTGACACTGGCACTCCATGCAACCGCACTATCTCTGCTACATACAACTTGGCTAACCTCTAAAGTGAATAATCTGTTCGAACAAGTATGAAATGGGCAGATTTTGTCAGCCTATCCACAATCACCCAAACTGAATCTTTTTTGGAAGGGGTCAAAGGCAACCCACTTACAAAATCCATGGTTACTCTTTCCCACTTCCAAAGTGGTATTTTCACTGGCTGCAACAATCCTGAAGGCAGTTGATGCTCGGCTTTTACTTGTTGACACGTTAAACATTTCTCAACAAACTCAGTCACTTCTCGCTTAAGCCCAGGCCACCAATATAGCTCTTGCAGGTCTCGATATAACTTATTCCCTCCTGGATGCATAGCACAAGGTCCACCATGAGCCTCTTTCAAAATCATCAATCTTAGATCCGAGTCCTTCGGTATACAAATTCTTCCTCGGAAACAAAGAATTCCATCACTGTTTAATCCAAAGTCCGAATTCTCCTCTTTCTCAGCTTGCTGAAATCGAGAACCCAACGATTCATCCAACAACTGTTGCCTCTTAATTTGTTCTACCCAAGTCGGTTTTACTTGTAACTCTGCCAACAGACTCCCATCGTCATACAAGCTCAATCGTGCAAACATTGCTTTTAATTCTGCTATAATCCTTCTACTCAACGCATCCGCCACCACATTTGCCTTGCCTGGATGGTACTCAATCGAACAATCATAATCTTTCAACAACTCTATCCACCTCCGCTGTCTAAGATTCAGCTCCTTTTGAGTCAATAGATACTTAAGACTTTTATGATCCGGATAGATGATGCACTTCTCCCCATATAAGTAATGCCTCCAAATTTTAAGCGCGAAGATCACCGCCGCCAGTTCTAAATCATGAGTAGGATAGTTCACCTCGTGAGGCTTAAGCTACCTTGAAGCATACGCAACCACCTTTCCCTCTTGCATCAACACACAACCCAAACCTACATGTGATGCATCGCTATACACTGTGAAATCTTTACCAGACTCTGGCTGGATCAACACTGGTGCCTCGGTCAAAACTTTCTTTAATTTCTCAAAAGCTTCCTGCTGCTTCTCAGTCCACACAAATGGTACTCCTTTCCTTATGAGTTTCGTCAATGGTGCCGCCAGTACAGAGAATCCTTCCACAAATCTTCGATAATAACCTGCCAACCCAAGGAAACTTCAAATTTCCGACACTGACCTCGGTGGTTTCCATTCCAGAATTGCCTCAATTTTCTGAGGATCCACTTTAATCCCCTTAGCAGAAACGACATGCCCCAAGAAGGTTACCTTCTTCAACCAAAATTCACACTTGCTGAACTTCGCATAGAGTTGCTTTTCCCTCAATACTTGCAGAACGGTACGAAGATGCTCATCATGCTTTTCTTCTGTTTCTGAATACACCAAAATATCGTCGATGAACACAACAACGAACTGATCCAAATATGGCTGAAATACTCGATTCATCAAGTCCATGAATGCTGCTGGTGCGTTAGTCAGTCTAAAGGGCATAACTAGGAACTCGTAATGACCATATCGAGTTCTGAATGCCGTCTTAGGAATATCTACCTCTTTGACTCTCAACTGATGATATCTTGACCGAAGGTCGATTTTTGAAAATACCGATGCTCCCATCAACTGATCGAACAGATCGTCGATTCTTGGCAAAGGGTACTTGTTCTTGATCGTCAGTTTGTTCAGCTGCCGATAATCGATACACATTCGCATGGTTCCATCCTTTTTCTTTACGAACAACACTGGTGCGCCCCACGGAGAAACACTTGGTCTTATAAATCCTCTGTCCAATAGTTCTTGTATCTGAGCTTTCAATTCTACCAACTCCTTTGGTGCCATCATATAAGGTGCAATGGACACCGGAGCCGTTCCAGGTAACAGGTCAATTCCAAACTCGACCTCGCGATTTGGAGGTAATCTAGGAAGCTCCTCAGGAAAAACATCTTGGAACTCTTTGATGTTCCTGACTGTCTCTACAGTCACATTTTCAGGCTCAGTTTGACTTACAAAGGCCAAGTATGCCTCACCACCTTTCCGAATCAACTTCTCAGCTTTTAAGGCTGAAACTACATTAGACAAATAGTTCCTTCGCTCCCCTATGACTAATACCTCCTCATCCTCGACAGTTCTTAATACCATCCTCTTAGCAGCACAATCCAATGTCGCCCTATGCTGAGTTAACCAATCCATTCCTAAGATAAGATCAAATTCTCCAAATGGCAGTTCCATTAAATCTCCTACAAATACCTTATCTTGAGTCTCTAGAGGCACCTTCTTAAAGAGTTTATCAACCTTAACCGGCTGACCCAAAGGGCTTATCACTGATACCCCACTCACAGTCTCCTCAGGAGGCACACCCAACGCCCCAGATACATCACATGCAACATACGAATGAGTGGAACCAACATCTATCAAAGCAGTATAAGGCGTGCTATGTATGAAAAATTTACCGGTTATAACATCAGGAGAATCACCCTCCTCTCGACGTCGTGCAGCGTAAACCAACGCCGGCTGACGAGCTTCAGCATGACCAGCACCCCTGCCAGGTGCCCCACGTCCTCGTCCATTACCATTACCACCTTTGCCTTGCCCACGACCTCTCTGTGGTGGTTGTCCCCCTCGCACTGGTTGAACAGCCCTTGGCTCAGCAACTTGATCCTGAGCTACTCTCCTAGGACACTCTCTGAACTTATATTCCTTGGACCCACATCAGAAGCATCCCCCAGTTCTTTTCCAACACTCACCCAAGTGTACTCTACCATAATCCCTGCAAACTGGTGGTCTAACGGTATTCACTGGAACTGCTCGTACTGGTTCCTCCACTCTGGCTCGTTTAACATTTCTGTATACAGCACCCGATGGCCCAGAATCCCTCCTAAATCTAGGTCGATCCCTCTGACGATTCTGTTGCTCAACCCATTTAACTTCCTCAGCTATCTTGGCCTTTTCTACTAACGCAGCAAAATCCCGCTCCCTCTGCGGAGCTATCAGCACCCTAAGCTCATCTCGAAGGCCATCCTCAAATCGAACGTTACGCTCGTATTCAGTCACAACTATCCCACTAGCATATCGACTCAACCTCAAAAATTCTACCTCATACTCGGCAACAGTCTTATTACCTTGGGTTAAATTCAGGAATTCCTTACAACGAGCATCCACATAACTAGCTCCAACATACCTGCCCTTAAAAGCAGTCTTAAATAAATCCCAAGTTACCCGCTCAGCCGGGGTACTCTCCCTTACTGTGATCCACCACTGGTAAGCCTCGTCTCGCAGCAATGATACAGCCCCTTTCAGCTTCTACTCCACAGAGCAATCTAAGTCATCCATAATCTGCTCGGTTGCCTCCAGCCAATATTCCGCCACGTTTGGGGCTACTCCAAAACGCCCCTAAAAACTTCTGCTCCGTTGGCCCGAAGTTGCTCAGAGATAGATCCTCTATTCACTATCCCAGTACTAGCTCCAGCAACCCTCTCTAAGACCCTTAGCATCGCTTGGGACAAAGCATCATCTCCCGCAGCACGATCATGTGACCCAGTCTCGGTTGCTTGTGGCACAAATGCCTCCTCAGCTGGCCTATGCCCTGAAGATGAAGATTCAGCTCGCGCTCTTCCGCGACCACGTCCGCGGCCCCGTCCACGAGTTCCTCTGGTACTCATATCGAATTATCTGATTACGAATTTTATGACATTAGCTTAATATTTTAGTTGTTTATTGCGAGATGTCTTATGGAAGTATAGTAGTTCAGAGATTGTTTCTGCGACATCGTATTCTAGCTACAGTCTCGATCTTAATGTTTTTAGCTCTACCCTATCTAAAGTAACATAGTAGGGTCTTGGTTCTATCTATAGCATCAATATCAACGATAGCATCATATCATCTTAACATCATTTTAATATCAAAAGATAAGAAAAGTATACTTACAGACTTGGTGCCGGGAATTCAGTGTGCCACTTCCTTCCTCAAACCATTCAAAAACATCTATCTCATTACAAAAATAAGTTAAAAGAATTTATTTATTTTACTAGTATTTTGGAAATCCTTAAAATATAATTATTTTGAAATCACTGAAAAAGCCCGTTAAAACCCACAGCCGAGTTGTTGCAACCTGGCTCTGATACCACTAAATGTAACACCCCGAACCTGGCCCAGACGTTATGACCAGATCCGATGTGTCACATTAGAACATTTTCGTAAAAACCCATAGTTCGTTCCTAAAACCTTTTCTAAAAGAGTTTTAAAAGATTGTCTTTGCCATGAAAGTGAATGGAAGCTGTGCACCAGGTAGGTATCCGAAACAGAGGAGGTGAGCCATGAAGGTTGCTTAAGTACCAGGCTCTTGATTGGATCCAATCCTCGAGATGCCCACAACCATTGCCACACTTTACATTGTTGATAGGTTTTGAAAACAAGTTGTGTTGGTGCTCATTCAGAGTGATTACTTAGTTAAAGCGTTTTATTTTGTCATTGTGTATTTTGAAAACAAAATGGCGTTTTAAAACGTAACCTAGGTCTAGCCCATTTTAAAACATTAATAGCAGCGTAGAATATAAAGGTTAAAACCAAATAATCCCAGAAAGAAAATAGTTAAAATGGCCTTATTACAACCCAAAATTGGACAATAATAATAATTAAATAAAACTTATTTAAATGCAGTTATTTAAAAATCCAAATGAACACCATGGCCACTCTGAATTCCCTCCGGCTCCAAGTCTCCATATCAAGGCTCACCTGCAAGGTTTAGGAAAGGGGGGTGAGTTTGGAACTCAGTGTATAACAAGCCCTTTCAGAGCCCAAATCCATACATGTACAAGCTCAATTTTCAAATACACTGGGCCGAAGCCTTTCAGTTAACTGTTACTGGGCCGAAGCCTTTATATTACTCATATCGCTAGGCCAAAGCCTTTCTATAAACGGTATGGCCCATAGGCCCATTTCAATATCACATATGTCAAACTATGCATGTATGCAAAAGCCCATTTGGGGAGACTACTCAACCCACCATCCTCTACTCTCCACCCGTACCAACCAAACTCTCCATGTGGGGAATAACTCAACCCACCCAACCAAACTCTCCACTGGCAGCATAGCTGCTTTATCATATAACTGGAGGCCTAGCCTCGTTTAATAACTGGGGCAGAAGCCCTTTCGGTAAACTGGGGCAAAAGCCCTTTTCGGTATACTGGGGCAAGGCCCTTTAACACTTCCTCCATCATATAATAACCCAACCCATGCATTTAATGAGTAAAACATGGCATATCATATACATGTCATAGCATATCATGTGCATATCATGTGCATATCATGTTATAGCATGTAAAATAACAATATCACAATCATCATATTCAGAATGAAACCCTAGGGGTATAATAGACATTTTCACCTAGGGGCAAAATAAACATTTTCATGTTTTAAGCGTAATTACGTAATTTCATCCATTATTAGGGTTTTTATACTTGTTAACAAATTATCAACGTTATTAAGTGTTTATACGGGGATTTTGTCCATTTTAACCAATTTGGACCTTTTGGGCCCAAAACCCCTATTGGGCCCTACGTAGCTGATTTAATCATTTAGGCCCATTTAGCCTATGTTCCATAACGATTTTAACAGTCTCAACATGCAATTTATCCATATTTCATTTTCTATCAAATTTACCCAAATGGGCCTGAAAGCCCATTGGGCCTAATTTTAGCCCATCGAGGCCTAACGTACCAAATTGCACGAAATCGTGTTCTTACCTGTTTCATCCATTTCGTTTTCTACGTCCATCGTAATCGAACTTATCCACATACCATCATGTGTTTACAAGTTACAACAACAACGAAATTCGATATTTCGGCTTTTAAGCAATATGAATCTAAGCTATTACGGGGTATGTTACACACTTGCTTAATAACGATCGATTTCTCAAAGTCTACCACGCGCTTGTCCTACATATGTTTATTTGACATATCAGGTTTCGAAATCCAAGTGAGTAATAATACAGTCTATCAATATCATTCGGCCATTACCCCTAATGCCGTAGATTACTTACCTTTGCCGGATTTGACGATTCGAACTAAGTTTATTTAATACCGATTCTCCAAACCTTGCTGCTCCTCCAAAATAGCCCACTTTGCTACAAGAGATCATAAAACTGAATGAAAAAGGCCTAATAAAACCTAAACCACAAATCGGCAACCTCCCTAATTCTTAGGGAGTTTTGGCCTTTCATAACATCCATAACACCGAATAGACTAACGATACAAGTACTTACCACAATTACCTTTTTGTACTACTCTAAACTTGAAGCAGACCAAACTCCCAAATGCTAACAGAAATCGCACCACAAGATCCTAAGATTCGGCCACTAAGTCTCCAAAAGGTGCTGTGCTTCGGCTTTTGGATTAAAGAAATAAGAGATGGTTATGACCAGAAAGGAGTGTTGGTAGAAGAGTTTAAGGGCTTTTAGGAAAGAATAGGAATCGGTAAAAGAAAAGAATAGGAGTTTACCTTTACATAGAAATCGACTGCCCCCTTTGAATCCTTCGGGATTTGGTTTATGTACTATTCGGCTAACAAAAGAAAAGAGAGGATGATAGGTTCAGCTTTTACTAGAAATTAATGGGAGAAAGAATGAGAGAAAGAGAGTTTATGGAAGGAAAGAATGAAAGAAAATGAGAGAGTTTTGGCTTATGGGCAATCGGCACAAGTGAGAAAAGAAGAAAAATATGCTAAACTACACCTAGTAGCCGAATTAGCACTACAACAACCCCTTGGCCGGCCACACTTCTTCCCATTTTAAAAACTCCTAAAATCCCTCCTAGATATGCTCCCCCTTATCTCTCAATTATCCATGCACTTGACCAATTCAAACTCTTGTCAACAGAGTTCTTCTCAACCTCAAATTCTTGCCTACTCAAGACACAAAAATAAACAACATAAATACCTGCATAGTGAGTCGAACCTAGGCCTTCTCCCTTCCACTTACACGCCACTTTTTTAGAAGACTAGTGGCGTCACTTAGCCACTCTACCAAGGCTCCTTTTGTGATACATTTTACCTACATCTTTTGATAAGGCCTCCTAACCAGAGCCCCTAATTCTTAAAGTCCAAAATTCAAAAATTCTATCGGGTTTTGGCCAACTCATGGGCCTTCCATAGGCCCATTTACACACTCTAAACATGAATTTCACAACCACATACCAACATTTAAAATTTTACCGAACATCACACAAAATTACTAAGCCCCAAAAATCAGGATGTTACAAGGAATTAGGATTCAGAGTTCAAAATTCATTGAAATAGAAAAAGATAATCAATGGATGACAAACACAAATTTTGGGTAGTTTTTATGTGAAATAACTTGGTAAAGAGAGGTTATTTAGCTTGGATTTTTAAATATGCTGAAATTGCTTCATAAAAACTCTCAATTTTGAGTCTTTTACAAATTATTCCTATTTTCAAAATTAAAGGTATTTAAAACTCATTTTTAGAAATTGATTTAATTTTCTAAAAATCATAATTGAAAACATTACTGGTATGCCATGTTACAAAATTTCGAACACTCTAAGGCTAAAATTCCTACACTACCCTTAAAACTTCTAGGCCCTATTTTGGGGTGTTACAAAGCCCCTACGCAACATAAAAGTTCCTGTATGTTTTAATTACGTTTTGGAGGGTAATTAGGTGTATTTATCCTAATGGAACTCTAAGGACTTCAAGGATTGTAACGGCCCGAACTAGGGCTTAGTGAAATAGTGTTTTTGAGACCACAAAATTGAAAAAAATTTGTTTCATGATTTTTGTTTTAGATTATGATATGATTGCATGATAGTGAGAAAATTTCATGAAGAAATTTTTATGAAATAGTGATTAATTTGTCCTTTAGGACAAAATTGCAAAAGTTACAAAATATGAGTTTCTAGAAGTTTTAAGGATGAAATAGCATTAGAGAATTTATTGGAGGTCCTTATTTAGCAATTAAACCATTTATTGGCATGATGGACAAAAATGCCCATGGAAAATTTTCTAAAGAAATGGTGCAAGGGCATTTTAGTCATTTGGTAAAATTAAGTAATAAAAAGGGAAAAAGAAACAAAAATCTTGTCCATCTTCTCCAAGGGCTACCAAAAATTGAAAGGTTCTCCATACCTAGGGTTTTGACATTTTCAAGCTCACTAATAAGTGCAATTTAGCCCCGTTTTTAATTCTCTTCGTATTTTTGAAATCCTCATATCTTAATCTAGCTATTTCTACCACTAATTTAAGCTAGGGTTTATGTTGAAAAAATATACCCATGCATAACTTACAAGTAATTTGATGCTTAGTGGTAGAAAATGAAAGTTTAAAGTGTAGTAAACATCTTTTTCTAAGTGATTTTCATGAAAAACCCTAATAGGGACTAAATTGCAAATGTGATAAAATATGTAGTAAAAGAGAAAATTTATGAAAAATAGTTACTGTTATGAGAATATAAAGGGTTCGGCTAGGCTTGGGTAATCAAGAAAATAAGTACATTTCATTTTACGAGCCTAGGGACCATTTTGTAAATATGTAAAAGTGTATGGAAAAATTTATAAAATTTTCCAATGTATGAATTTTGGGCTATTTAGCCAATATGAGTATTAAATAAGTTTAAATTGTCATTTTAGATCAAGAAACTCAAAGCCCGGACCAAAACTGGGGAAAAAGCAAGGTAGTGGATTAAATTAAACGTCCACCGTCATTTTTGGACCCGAGGTAAGTTTTATGTAATAATTTAGCATTATGCATTATGAAAGGTTTATTAGTAATTTTTCGTGAAATCTATGTTATTTCTATGAAATTATTGACACAAAGTTTTACAAAGAGATGATGATGAAATAAAGGAGAAATCTCGGAATAAATGATGAAATTATTATTGAGAAATCCTGAATATATGATAAAGAATACGAAGGGTACCTTAGTCATGATTTGAGATATATAGGTCCCATAAAAGACCATATCTGGGATATGGCATCGGCAACGAACTGAGATCCCATGTAAGACCATGTCTGGGACATGGCATTGGCATCGACATGTGGTCTTGTATAAGACCATGTCTGGGACATGGCTTCAGCATCGAGATGAGATATAGATCCCCTGTAAGACCATGTCTGGGACATGGCATGGGCATCTAAGAGAGAGATCTCGTGTAAGACCATGTCTGGGATATGGCATCGGCATCATCCTACCATCTCATGTAAGACCATGTCCGGAACATGGCATCGACATTGATATGAGATCCCGTATAAGACCATATCTAGGATATGGCTTCAGCATCGACTAGAGATCCCATGTAAGACCATATCTGGGATATGGCTTTGGCATCTTACCATGAGAATGACATTATGGTCATCCTTCAGTATTTCAAATAAATCAATGGAGAAAGTATTCAAGTTGATTAGTTTAATGAAAAAGACTAAAGTTTTATGATGAGTATTACATGTGCAATTGAGTAAGTTATGAGAAAAACGAAAATGTAAGCCATGAGAATGAGTAACTCATGAGAAGGAGTAAGTTATGAGAATGAGCAAGTCATGAAAATAAGTAAGAAAATATATGACACTTTATTATACTTTATTCGAATGATGTTTCATGATCTGTGTTGCTATTTTATTTCATGCAACTTACTAAGCATTTTATGTTTACCCTTTCATTTTCCCATTTTCCATGTAGATTTACCAAATTAGCTCGAGGATCGATTAAAGTCAGAGCTCTAAGTCACACTATCACATAATCCATTTTGGTATAGTATAGCAGTTTGATGTATGGTATGTATAGAAAATTTAGTCATTATGATATGTGCCAATTTGGGTAGCCAAATGTGTTGGCTAGTATCATCACTCAAGTAGTGTTGTAATGGCATTAAAAATGGGCTAATATTGATGAAGTTAAACTATGCAATGTTGATAAAGTTCATGAATGTGCAAGATTTCATGTTTAAGTAGAATAATGATGGATGAGAATGATATGCATGGTGGCATGTGAGTGCCTTAATTATGAATGTTTATAATGTATACCATGCATGGATTTGTGAGGTTGAAATTGGTATGAGTTTGATTGTGTTTTAGGGTGACAAAAAGGCTTGGAAAATAGCCTATATTTGTCCATACAGGTAGGCACACGGGCGTATGTCTAGGCCGTGTGTGACACACGGTCCGCACCAAGGGAGTGTAGCTTGACCGTGTGTCCCCTACATTTTAAGTTGGTGATAAACGTTAAATTATACATATTTTTACCTCATGTTTAGCCTATATTTTGGATGAATTATTATCAATTTAGTGAGAATTAGTGCTCTTAATCTTTCTTTTTCATATCTTACGCTCAAGAGAGCATATGGAAGAGAAAAGAACGAAAAATGGACCAAAAACGGAGAAAATGGGCCAAAATGTGTAATCAACACGACCTAAGAAGTCACCACACGACCGTGGCACACGGCCGTGCCACACGAAGATCACACAGTCCAGCCCCCGACAAGCACGGCCAGGCCACACGGCCGTGCCACTTCAACAGTCTCGAACACGGCCTCTTGTCGAAATCACACGGGTGTGGCACACGGGCGTGTTCTAGTTGTGAGGAAGAGGAATTTCACTCGGATTTGGATACTTAGGGGCTAAGAAAGCCATTCTAAACTCTATATAAAGACCCCAAGAGGCAACTCTAAAGATATACTCTTTTCTCTCAAGAAAGAGCGCCGTAATTCTGCCAACACAAGGAGTGAAAGTAAGGGATGACTCCAAGGGAAGCCGATTGACTTATCCCAGAAGCCAAAATTTTACTTCAAGATAGAGGATCTCCCTAAATTCCTTCAGGGGTTTTTGGGTTCTTTATGTTTTGTTATCTTAATACTTCTGAGGTGTTTTCTTTCTTTATTATGAACTAAACCCCTCAAATACTTGAGGGGGATGAAACCTAAGACAGATCTTGTTATTATTTATTCTTGAATTATATGATAAATACTTGAATTGTTCTTAATTATGTGTTCTTCATTCTTGCTTTAATAATCCTAGGTATTACTTCAAGAACTTGATGTGCTTAGGCAGAGGAGCAAAAGTCCCTATTTTAAGAGCAGATCTACCATAATTAAGCAGAGTTGCATGCAACTGTAGACATAGGGCGACATAAATCTGCCGGATTAGGGTCAAACCTAATAGGGGGATCCATAGATCTAATTAATGCAACCTAGGGTGTTAATTAATAAAGAAACTTTAGTTAACAGCCTAGGCCTAATTGTTCTTAGCCTCGACGGAGGGATTAACATAAGTTAGGGATCTCTACGGATCAAGTCAAGTTAAGAAATCGTCTAGTTCAAGAAGTCAATAACAAGTGAAGTCTAGGTGGATTCTCCCTTAAGTATTGTTCATATCAATCAGCTTTTCCCTAAAGTTTTCCCCAATTTACTTTTTGTGCACTTTTAGTTAATCTTAGAATTAGTTTCAATCAATCCTCTTTTATTTTTAGGCTAGATAATAGAAAGGAAGTGAGTATTAGTACTTTTGGTTCCCTTGGGTACGATAACTCGGTCTTGCCGCTAAACTATACTACTGTTCGATAGGTGCACTTGCCTTTAAAATCGTGATATTAGTTAGTTTTTGGTGTGATCAATTTTTATAAATTTTATTACTTATATCGCAAGCATATCAGTTGGCTAAGTTAGTATTGCACATGGGCTAAGCACACGGGCGTGTGCCTTGGCTGTGTGAACCCATGTTGTTCATAGTGTTCAAAATAGAGGGGTATACGGGTTGAAGACATGGGTGTGTTGAGGCCGTGTGAGGGACACGAGCCATGGACACGGGCATGTGGCTCAGCCATTTTAAAACCCCTGTAGGTCTGAAATGAAAAATAAATTCAACATGGGCTAGGGACATGGGCGTGTGTAACCACAC
Source organism: Gossypium stocksii (assembly GCA_020496765.1). Taxonomy (NCBI): domain Eukaryota; kingdom Viridiplantae; phylum Streptophyta; class Magnoliopsida; order Malvales; family Malvaceae; genus Gossypium; species Gossypium stocksii. The sequence goes on along the minus strand of CM035629.1, from coordinate 52,518,576 downwards.
GGCCTGCCCACACGGGCGTGTCCTACTTCATACGGGGTGTGTGGCCCTGTTTTAAGCAAAATTTTTCTAAGAGCCCGAAATTTCTCGAATTGGTTTCAAACCACTCCCGATGTATGTTTTGGGCCTCATAGGCCCATAATAAGAATATTAAGAGTATGTTTGTAAAAGTTTTAAATCGGAGGGGGAATTAAGGCCCAATTTTGTATGTACGAGTACATTTAAGTATGGTAATGCCTCATACCCTGTCCCAGCGTCGGACTTGGGTAAGGGGTGTTACAAGGATAATTTAGGAACTTTAATATTCTAAATTGAGCCCATAAAAGGCCATTGTTATCAGGTTAAACACACAAATTTTAGGGTTTTGATTCTTAAGTTCTTCTTTCATTCTTAGTTTTTACTTAGGTTTTTCTATGTTCTTGTAATTGAAAGATCCTATTCCGAAGTGAGACCTCCGCGAGGGGAGATTGGTTTGAAACCACGCTTTCATTGATAAATCCACAAGCATCTCTTTTCCTTAGTCTCTTCTTTATATTTCTTTATTTAAGATTGTTAGATGAATGTTTGTGTAAATATTATAATCAATTTATGCTTTCTACATATTTTGCATGTTTCAATTGCTTTAACTTAATTAATTGATTGAATGATAGAGTTTCTTAGCGGATCAATTGTTTGGGAGAGGAAGAACTTAAACCTTAGGCTTGACAACCCTAGGAAGTCATTTAGGTGGGAATTAAACCAAATTTGCTATGTCCTATCCATGAACACCTTAACCCTGAACCAATTTGGACTATGAGGTTGGAAGATAGGTAGTTCTTGCTGACTCGTTATTCTAGTGGAAGATCAGAAGATCCTGCTAAGGTATCAACTAATTGATTGATTAGAACCCTATATGAGTAATTAATTAGGTAAAATAGTTGATTTAGGCTAAATGGAACTCATGTAGTCAAAATAAGGAATAGGAAAAGCAGATACATAAATCTAGGAGTAGATTTAGGTTTAGTTAAATTTATTTAGTTTATTATTATAATCATCTTACTTCTTGATTAAAACTACTAATTCCTGACTCGAGGAGATTAGTAATTATTTCCTGTAATTGGCTTGATAATAGTTTTCCCCAAACTATAGCCCCTTGGGTACGATTCTTTGAGTACTCACCTACTTTTTTTATAAAACTATATAAAAACTCGACCCGTATACTTGCAGATACCGCCTCGTATTTCTATATTTTATTGTAGTGTTCACACTCTAGACATTAGTATGTCTAGAGGTGGTCAGTAGAATTAAAGCATGTTACTAATTAACATAGGTTATTGTTTGCTTATAAAAGGTACAATTGATTAAGATTGTTAATATCAAAAGCATAAAAGTATGCCATCATTAGCAATAAATTTAATGAATAAAAGCACGCCACTAAATTGAGATTGATATAAAAAAGGGTGATTTGCTTCATTAAAAGTATGCCATATTGCATTATATGGGGCTTGAGTATTGATTGGGTGATGGAGGAGTTCTATGGAGTACCGACAATTTATCTGTAACATTGGTTAGTCAATATACTGCACGTTGGAGTATTATTGGAGTATTAGTGACTTATCACAATTTACTGGTAGCTTGTCTATAATTTTACTAGCAGTTTTACTACATCTTGTTATTGGTGGTTTAACCATATTGAGCTTCGACTCTTATTATTTTAGTGTTCGGATGACGAGTTCCAAGGAACTAGCGGTGTGTAGTGGATGGATGGGTAGGACCTTTGCACTATGTCCACTTTTGTACATGCCCATGCATAAACATTGTTTATGAATTGCCATGATCTTTTTATGGACATTGATTTTTTCAGCTATTATGCCTACTATAATTGTTTGAATGTTTTTTTTTTAACTGCTATTTATTCTATTGAGACTCACACTGAGCTTTTTAAGCTCGCCCCTTTAGTTTAATCCTTACAGACAACCCTTAAGGATAGGATCACACTTGGTAATCGGAGGTCTCGTCTTAATTTCTTTTTAACCTAAATATTATTATTTATTTTATGATGGTTTTTTTGGGACTATAATTTTATTAAGTATGGATTGTGGCATGGGTTCATTTGTTTTATTTGGGATTTATTTGCATGCGTGCAATTTTTGCTAAAATCAAATAATCCTTAATAACCGGTTCAAATGTGATTTTCTAACAACTTTAAAACTAGAGAACTGAATTAAAATGGACGTTCTCCTAAAATGGGTTAAAACCAAAAGGTGTTTTTAAATTGAATCAAAACTATTTTCTGAAAAGTAGTCACCCTCAAATCTGGCAAAAAGTATCGATACTCAGGCATCTAGTTTCGATACTTGATCAAATGAATGGTTTTCAAAACTAACAAAATGTTAAATTGGTATTGATACATATAAAAGTATCGATATCGGTTAATAACATTTGGGTTTTCAAAATTGGCAGAATGCCTAAATCGTATTGGTACTTCTCCCATTGGTATTGATACCTATCGAGAAGGTTTGAAACTCAATATTTTGAACTATTTCTGGTTCAAACCAATAAAATTATTTCTTGAATGATCATTTAGATTGTGTGCACTATATTTAAGGATTTTACAGTTTGAAATCATTATAAAAAGGGTTTTTACTTTCTCTTTGATTTTATCTAAAAACCAAATTATTTACAAGGCCATTTCGGTGGCTAGTGAAGTCTTCATGATTTGACCATAACGTTTGGGCCGGGTTGGAGAGGTTACAATCTTGAACTGGCTATCGCGGTGTTGGCTTTGATGATTGGGAGACACTATCTCTATAGGGAGAAGCATCGTATATTTTCAGACCACAAAAGCTTAAAGTACCTGCTCACTCAAAAGGAGCTAAACCTATGCTAGCAAACATGGATCGAGTTGTTAAAGTATTATGACTCTGGCTGAGTGTAAGAGTGTGTCTGGCAGATATGATGGGTCACTTCTTGCTGAGTTAAGGACGTGGCCTATATTTCTTTCCCAGATATTAGAGTCTTAACTCTATGATGTATGATGTAATAAGATAAAGGAAAGGGTGAAGTTTTGCGATGCAAGGAATTTTAGCCTGGCAAAAGATGGAGAACTACGCTTTATAGGAAGGTTATATGTTCTCAATGAAGAATATTTGAGGTAAAAGATCATGAATAAAGCTTACCAAGGACCTTACTCACTTCACCCATGGAGTGTAAAGATGTATCAAGATATGAGGAACCTATTTTGGCGGTTGCGGATGAAAAAGGAGATATCGAAATTCGTAATGAAGTGCTTAACCTATCAGAAGGTCAAGGCTGAACATTAAGTTACCTCAAGTAAACTGTGTTCATAGAATCTTGGAATGGAAATGGGACAGGATCACAATGGATTTTGTTTCAAGGTTGCCCCTCAGTGCGTCTAAGAGGAATTCAGTGTGGATGATCGTGAATAGGTTAACAAAGTCAACTCACTTTGTGGTTGTGCATACAGACTACTCATTAGAGAAGTTGGCGGAGTTGTACATTTCAAAAATAGTTCACCTACATGATATTCCTTCTTCAATTGTATCTGACTGTGACCCCAGATTCATATCAAGGTTCTGGAAGCAGTGTCAAACGTCCCTTAAAACCAAGCTTTGGTTCAACACTGCCTTTCATCCTTAAACTGATGGATAATTAGAAAGGGTGATCCAAGTATTGGATGATATGCTTAGAAATTGTGTGATCGACTTGGAGATGAACTGTGAGAAGTACCTACCTTTGGCAGAGTTAGCATATAACAACAATTATCACACTAGTTTGGCATGTTATCTTTTGAAGCACTGTATGGGAGGAAGTGTCGATCACCGATTTGCTGGTTGGAGCTCAATGAAAAAAAGCTGATCGGCCTAAACCTAGTTTGTGAAGCAGAAGACAAAGTAATGGTCATCAAGAACCACTTAAAGATTACCGAAGACTGCCAAAAAGCATACACAAATAAAAAAAGGAAAGATGTATCCTATGAAGTTGGCGACAAGGAGTTTTTTAAAGTTTCACCTTGGGAGAAGATGATTCTCTTTGGGTTAAAGGGGAAACTTAGCCCAATATTCATCAGACCTTATGAAATTTTGGAGCGTATAGGGCCAATAGCATATCGATTAGTTCTTCCACTAGAACTGTCCAAGATCTGCGATGTGCTCCATGTGTTGATGTTGCGAGGATATCACTCTAATCCAGACTATATGGTACAATTAGAGGCATTGGAGGTGGAGCCAAATTTGTCTTACGAAGAAGAGCCTATTTGTATCCTGGATAGAGAAATCAAGACTCTCAAAAATAAAGAAATTCCCTTGGTTAAAGAGTGTTATGACAACCACAAAGTTAAAGAGGTTACATAGGAGAGAGAAAGTACAAAGAGATAACAATATCCTTATCTATTCATAGGTATGAAATTTCGAGGATGAAATTTTTTTATAAGGATGGGGGAGTTGTCACAGCCTTATTTGGTGAGCTAGTACTATTTGAGAGACTATATGAAGAAGATTGTGTAAGTCATAAGACTTAGATGGGGTAAGGTTTGTAACTTTATGGCGAAGTACTTCATAGAAATTTCCTGATACTGTAGAGTACTACTTTACGGATTAGGGAGTTCTTTGTTGTAGCGAGAACCTTTTTAGGTTGACTTTCTCGCTAATAAGTCTGCCATCCATTTTTTTTTGTCATTGCTAGTGTAAGTGTAGTAGTTAATGGGACATGTTTGAGTCATTTAGCATCAAAGTGGAGGTAATATGTCAGGAAATAGGAAACTTAGAGAGCCTAGTAGGATGTGATTTGTAACAACCCAGATTATGGGCTAAACTGAATAATGGTTTTGAAACCATGATTTTGAAGTCTAAAATATTTTCCATATTTAGTTTTGATGTTTCTTGGGTGCTTGAATAATTATGTGAAATTTTGGTGCATGAATTTTATTGTTTGCATGTCCAATTTGGTAGGTTGGACTAGATTGCAATAGGTGAAAAATATGGGTTTTAATCCATAAAGGTACTTGATTGAATTGAGATTTTAAATTAGAGGTCCTTATATGGTAATTAGGCCATTTTAACTTAGTTTGGAAAAAAATGCCCAAGGAAGGATGGAATATCAAAGGTTTTTAATGAAGGGCATTTTAGTTATTAGTTAATAAAAGAAATAAAAAGGGAAAATAAGTCAAAAGTGGTGTCCATCTTCTCCCCCTTGTGCTGAATTTGAAGAGACACCATAGCTAGAGTTTTGTCAACTTCTTAAGCTCATAGTAAGTGATTTTTAGCTCCGTTTTTATTGTTCTTCATATTTTTGAAATCCTCGTAACTTGTAACACCCCAAACCCAGCCTGGATGTTACAGCTGAATCTGGCATGTTACAGCTGAATCTGGCGTGTCACATTGAAGTGTTTTTCGAAAACCATGTTTTTAGTGAAAACCCTTCTTATTTAAAAACTTGTTGCCAACTAAAACTTGTGTTTGTTTATTTTCAAAACGTGGTTTATTAAAGGTCATTCTCTTGTAAAACGTTATTACCTTTAAAACTTTATTTGTTACGGAAGCTTAATTTAAACAATGGCAGAAACGTAGTGTTTGAAAACAGGTGATGCTTTGGAAAAACCCATGTTCTACTTCTAGATAGTATAAAATAATAAATAAAAGTCCAAATTTAAAATCTAAAAATTATAGAGGCCTTATTACAACCCAGATCAAAATACTTAAAAGCAAATAGTCAACAAAAGCATAAGCAGTGTGTGGCCTTCTCCAAGTCCCTCGCAACTCCGATTAGTCTAAGGCTGGGAGTTACCTAAAAAAGTTAACAAATAGGGTGAGTTTACGAAAACTTAGTGTGTAATCCCCTTACCAGAGTAACAGTCAGTATACATAAATAGAGACAGAAAAAAATAGTCAGGGCCAGAGCCCCTTTAACAGTAATGGTAAAGTCCAATTTAGGGCTTACGTGGGCTAAAGCCCACTACAATCATATAGGTCTCAGCCCATAACTGAAACAATTGGGCCTAGCCCTAAACAATAATAGAACAAGTGGCCTAAGCCCAATCCAGAGGCAGATCTAAAAAATAGGTATGCAACAGTGTGAATATGCATCCCACCCCAATCCAGCCAACACACCACCCATACCAACCCTACACAGTTTGTGGGGAATAAATCAACCCACCTAGCCAACACACCAAGCTTAGCACCAGTTGCAACACTAAGTCAACAGAACGGCTCAACACCGTAGACAGAATGGCTAAAAGCCATAAATATCGCAGAAAGGCTAAAAGCCTTGTACAGAACGGCACATAGCCATCGGTTACTATATTATGATTGGCACATAGCCTTCAGCGAAGGTAATGTAATCGGCACACAGCCTTGGGTAAATATGATCGACACAGAGTCATCAATAAATATATTAGGCACATAGCCATGGGTAAATATGATCGACACAGAGTCATCAATAAATATATTTGGCACATAGCCATGGGTAAATATGATCGACACAGAGTCATCAATAAATATATTAGGCATAAAACCACAATCAATATGGCACAGAGCCATATTTAGGTTGGCACAGAGCCATAATCAAATTATGCAGCCTTAAGTCGTTTGTCGATCCACAGTCATCTTGTGCGACCCGTGCGACCTACACAGATCAATACTAGATCCACAATCGTCTCGTGTGTCCCGTGTGATCTTATCAGAACAGAACTTCCTCCATAGCCAATATCTCAACTTATGCAGTATGCAGAATGACATGCTCAAAATTAGTCATACAATCGTAGTCAAGTCAATTAACACACAATCATACATTCACAATCAAATCAGTCATAGCCTAAGTCAATCATTTACCCATAAGGGAAAAATAGTCATTTTACACATTAACGGCAAAACAGTCATTTTACCCTACGGGGTATTTCGGTAATCTTACCCTACAGGGGTATTTCGGTAATCCTACCCTACAAGGGTATTTTAGTAATCCTACCCTATAGGGGTATTTAGGTAATTTCACAATCTGATGGTATTTCTATAATTTTGCAAACTGAGGGTATTTTTGTAATTTTGCAAACTGGGGGTATTTCGATAATTTCACAAACTGAGGGTATTTATGTAATTTTACAAATAGAGGGTATTTCGGTAATTTCACAAACTGAGGGTATTTTTGTAATTTTACAAACTGGGGGTATTTCGGTAATTTTGCAAACTGAAGGTATTCTTGTAATTTTGCAAACCGGGGGTATTTTGGTAATTTTACAAACTAGGGGTATTTTGCTAATTTTACAAACTAGGGGTATTTTGGTAATTGGCTAAATTTTGGAGTCTTAGTACCTAGTACGACCTCCTAGAAGGTCTATTGTCACTTCGAGCGACTCAAATAACCTACTTGGCCAAAATGGTGTTTGCGGGCCCAAATCTCGTAATTAGGCCCGATTGGGCCAACATGCTCGTGTGGCCCGTTCAGCCCAGAAACAAACACAGCTGTGCGAATGACACAGCCCGACTAATCACTTATCACATCATATACATATTATCCGTGTGGGCCTACAAGCCCAATGGGCCAACATAGCCCATTTCAGCCCAACGTGGCCCAATACAACCCAAGACCACGAGAGTGCTCGTGGTGGCCTTTACGGTCCAACGCCCATGTTCGTGGCCTCGAATCACCACACGGGCGATCACATGCTTGTGTGGCATCATTTGCCAGCATTTCAGCTCTCGGTATTTCATCATTCTATAGTCATAGCCCTGAACAACACATACTTTCGGCGTTTCAGTCAAAAATCAAACATAGCATATGGTTACACACCTTTTTGGCTTTACAGCCGACTATCAAAAATAGCATACAGATACACACATGTTTACGACTTTTACGCCTACTACCGTTTATAAGGTACAGATACACACTTGATGCGATTGCAGTTAATCCTCGAGAACCCAACCTATATAATCAATCATAAACTTGATTAATCGCATAATCACAAATACATAAGCAGCCCTAATAGATTTCACCACTTACCTTGCTTATACGAGATATAACTTAATCCTCTTAGATCGCTGGCTAAAGATCGATCTCACGTCCCGATCTACTAACTGCACTATCGATAGCCCTTAATAAAAATCATCGATTAAAGATGTGACTTAATGCCAAAGATTACTCTAAAGAAATATAGGCATATTCGGCCTATGCCCAAAAATAAAGGTAATGTACTTACCTTAAGTGAGCAACACTTGCGATCCTTCACTTCTCGAGGAAATTTAGAGAATCAATCGAATAGCACTCAATACATGAACTACCTCTTGAGTTGGCAGAGAACATAGAAGGACGACACAGAGAAGAAAAACAAGTGAATAATATTTGGTTACCACAACAAAAACTACCCGCCTGATGGAGGAGAAAAGGAATGATAGGGAGAATTAGCAGAGAACAACCAAAGAGAAGAAAAAGAATTTTTATTCGGCTTAAGCAAACATTATAATCAAAAGAGGAAAATATTGAGAGAAAGAAAAGGGATGGGATCAGTTAAGATAAGGGAAGTAAAAGAGAATGTTGAAGAACTCAAGAATTTTGAGGGAGAGGGACTGAAAGTATTCGACTAAATTAAGAAGAGGAAGAAGTAAAAGAAGTGCACCAAGATGAATTCGGCTAGGCAAAACCAATGTAATGAACGATGCAATATTGAAGGCAAGAGGAGGAATCGGCTCAAATTGACACCTTAAGATTTGGTTTTTGGCAAGTGAACAAATACCCCAAATAGTCACTCACCTAATCGGCACTCAAGAGTAAAGAACCGAAAAATACAAAAAGAAGCAAAAACCCGAGATAAAAGAAGAGGAACTTTTGGCACCTACACTCCCAAAATGTCGAAATTACACACTGCTACCCCCTTGGTCGAATTTGCATACTCAAGCTAGCGAATTCGGCTTCATTCTCCCCAATTTTGAATTCCCTGAAAATCTCCACAATCTGCTCCATAATCCACTCCTTAACCACTCCAAATCCCATGATCCTTTCCCCCTTTTACCAAGTCCACAACCACTCCAAAGAATTTGAATCCACCTCAAACTCTTACCATTCACGAAGCAAAATAAATACCCTTTGCAAACAATGGGATTCGAACCCACTCCCTCTCATATGCTCAAACACGCCACCACCACTGGACCAAACAAGCTTCTTGTGACACATAACGAGCACAAATAATTATAAGTCCTATAAGCTAACATCCCATTTCACCTAAGAGCCCAAAATAAAAACCTTGCAAATGACAAGGCTTGAACCCTAGACCACCTGAACACTCCTAACGCCTCCTTGCCACTAGACCACATGCTTCCTTGTGTCACATTTCCCCACATTTAATTCTTAAAGCCTTCAATCAAACGCCAAGGTCCTACTAAAGGAAAAATTTTGCTAGTGCCCTGGTTTGAACCCAGGACTTCTCAAACCTCCCCAAACACTCCAAATCACTTAAACAACATACCAAACATGCCATTGTGATGTTTATAAACACACTTTAAAAGAAATATTTAGGCCGCCTTCTAACTGATCCCAAGTTCAAGGCCCAATACTTCTAGGCCCAAATTTCAGGCGTTACATAACTTGCTCTAGCTATTTCTACCACTATTTCAAGCTAGGGTTGAAGTTAAAAATTTTATCCATGAATGACATGCATGTATTTTGATGGCTAGTGGTAGAATATGAAAGTATAAAGTGTGATGAACAACTTCTACTAGGTTATTTTTGGTGAAAATTGTAAAAAGGACTAAATTGTATAAGGTGAAATATAGTGTGCATAAATTATGAAATGGTGGAAATTGGGGGCTTCTATAAGAGGAAAAGTGATTCGGCTAGGCTTGAAATGCATGAAAATTGAATGAAAATCATAAACCGAGCCTAGTGACTAAAGTGTAAAATTGAAAAAGTTAGGGGTCAATTTGTAAAATTTGCTATAGAAAAATTTTGGGCTATTTTGAATAATGTAGTGATTAAATAAGCTAAATATGTCATTATAGATTGAGGAATTGACCTTGACTGAGGCAAGGACAAGGTTTCAGACTAAATTGCAAATTATCACATTTTGTTATCGAGGTAAGTTTATATGTAAGTAATACATCAATTTTAATTCCATAAATACAATTTATTGTATGTTATGGATAATGTTGGATAACTTCTATGATTTGGTGAATTATGGAAATTTGGTGTTCCCGATTGAACCTTTAGAAAAACGAAAGATACGGATAATGTGTAGCTAGGTCACATGTGTGTTTCCGAGGGTGGGACTCCATGTGTACAAGAGAGCTACGAGATGCTATGTGGTAGCTAGGTCACATGTGTTATACGTTGTGTATACCATGTGTACAAGAGAGCTACAAAATGATAATTTTATTAGTAGCTAGGTCACATGCGTAATACTGGGTGTATACCATGTGTACATGAGAGCTACAGGTTTAAAATAGCTAGGTCGCATGTATGTTACTGAGGGTACATCATGTAGACACGAGAGCTATGTTATATATAGCTAGGTCACATGTGTGATTCCTAGTGTTGGACACCATGTAGGCATAAGAGCTATGAGATTTAATGGCTAGGTCACATGGGTGATACTAAGAGTTCACCATGTGTACACAAGAGCCAGATTATGTGTTGGTGGAGCTATGTGCTAAAACCATCGAGTATCGGATGTTATTCTGAAGGGTTCAATGAGAAAGCTTACTAAAAGAGATTTGTGTGGTTATGTGGTGTGTAAGTGCAGGTGTATTTATGAGTCAGTGAAAATGTGGGCGAGAGTATATGTATGCATGGGTGCATGTGAACTTAGGTTTATGTAAATGATTTGTTTGGTATGTATATGATATTGGTAAGGTTATGTGGTGAGTTGATATGTGATGATATGATTTTTGGTGATTAAGAGAGTTGGTATGATGTTAATTATTTGCATATAGACTTACTAAGCTTCTTAAAGCTTACTCCTTTCTCTTTTTCCTTGTTTTATAGATTAGTCAAGCCAGCTCAGATACCAGGAAGTGTTGGAGGATCACCCATACTATCCATAACGTTCTTTTGGTATTGTAATATGTACTCTTTTGGACTATGGCATGTATAAGGACTTAGTGGTGTTGTAAGTGTCATGCTGGTTTGGCTATATTGTGGCAATTGTCATTTGATAAGTTATTTTGTAATTAAGGCCATGTGATATGGCCAATGGTGATATTAGTTTGTACATATATCCTTATGAGGTAATTCACGGAATGCTTGGTATGCTTGTGTGTGTATAAATTGAAATGGATGATTGATGCTTGAATGAGGTCATTTAGGTGCCTAAAAATGTGTATGGTATGTGATTTTAAAATTTGTAAAGTTTGTATGTGTTTTGGGGCAAAGGATGGCTATTAGCCTAACTTAGGGCAACACAGCTGACCACCACGGCCATGTGTGTAGGGCGCGTGAACCTTGCATGAAATTTTCGGAGAATAAGGACGTCACATGGCCTGGTCACACGAGCGTGTCCCGTGGCCGTGTGACCAAAATTGCATGCTGCCGTCATGTAACACCCCAAACCCGGCCTAGACATTATAGCCAAATCTGGCGTGTCACATTGAAGTGTTTTTCGAAAACCATGTTTTCATTGAAAACTCTTCTTACTATTTAAAACTTCTAGCCATTCAAAATGGGTGTAAAACCTACGATAGTTTATTCTCAATACGTGATTCACTAAAAAGTTATTCTCTTATTAAAACGTTGTTATTTTTATTTCTAAAATGTTGTTTGTTGTGAAAGCTTAATTCAAAATGGTTGATTTGTGAAAACACGATATTTAAAAATTGAGTTACGAAACCATTTCGAAAATGTAGCGGAAATGTGTTGTTTTGAAAATAGTTGTCGATTTAGAAAAAACTGCGTCCTAAAACTAGCAGATATAAAACTTAATATCGTAAAACCCAAAATTAAAGTCCAAAAGTTTAAGAGAGGCCTTATTACAAGCCAAACCAAAATTTAAGTACTTAAAGGTAAACTAAACAAAATAGAAAAAAATAAGCAGTTGTGTGGCCATCTCCGAGTCCCTCGTAGCACCGATCCTCTTAACGCTAAGGATTACCTGAAAAGTTAATAAACAGGGTGAGTTTACGAAAACTCAGTGTGTAATCCCCTACTATAAAAGAATAGTCAGTCAGAACAATATACAGAATACGAAAGCAATCTGGGCCTAAGCCCATTATAGCAGACAGTATCAGATGAGCCTGAGCCCATTACAGTAGCAGAATCAAAAGCAGAGCATATGTTGGCCTAAACCCAATATAGTAACAGTTGGCCTCAGCCCACAGCAGAATCAATTGGGCCTAGCCCATATCAGAACAGGATCATAACAAATGATGTATGATGCATGTTATATGTTAACCCCATCGAACCTTGCACTTGCCTCTGTCCAACCCTGTAGAGTCTGTGGGGATAAAATCAACCCACCTATCCTTACTCTCTAAGTGTTAGCACCGGTTGCGACACTAACCGAAATCGCAGCAACACTGCCTAAAATCAGAATGGCCAGAAGCCATAAACAGAATGGTTATAAACCATAAATAGGATGGCACAGAGCCATAATAATATGCATGGCACAAAGCCATCGATAGAATGGACAACATTAAGCCGTTGCTAATGTGTGTGGCACAAAGCCATCGATAGAACAGACAGCACTAAGCTGTCGATAATGTGTGTAGCACAAAGCTATTGATAGAATGATCGGCACTCAACCATCGAAACAAATGTTTGGCACTAAGCCATCGATCACTCCACGTTGTCTCAGGTGACCTGTGTGACTTTATTAGATTAATACGAATGTACAACTTTTAAGCCTTCGGGGTGTCCACAGTTGTCTCGAGCGACCCGTGCGACCCTAACAGATCAAATCTTCCTCCGTACAATATCCCAACCCTCATGCAATATGTCATGTATGCAAAATGTCATGTTCTTAATCGGTCATACAATCACAGTCAAATTAATCCAATCATAGCCATACAATCACAGTCAAATTAGTCCAATCATAGCACAAGTTGATCATTTACCCTCGAGGGGGAAAAACAATCATTTTACCCTTCAAGGGTATTTCGGTCATTTTGCCCTCTGGGGTCTTGGTTCAGACAATCGACCTCTTGGAAGGTCTACAGTCTTTTCGAGCGACTTAAATAACCTAAATTGACATAACGATGTAAATGGGCCTAGGGCCCATTACTCAGCCCAAGTGTGCCCACACGCTCATGTGGCCCATGTAGCCTAGAACTAACCATGGCTATGCGAATGACATATCCAGTCTAAAACTTACCACATAACATAATAAAAACCCGTGTGGGACCACGAGCCCATTGGGCCCACACGGCCTGTTTTGGCCCGAAATCGGCCTAAGCCCATGAGAGCGCTCATGGCAGCCCCTTCAGCCTAACGCCCATGCTCATGGGCTCGATTCACCATACGTGCGATTGCACGCTCGTGTGGCATCAAATACCGAAGTTTTAGCTTTTCAGCTTCTGCCGATCAACAGTTAAGTGGTGTTAGTACTGAGGTGATCATGGGCCGAGTCGAGCCCAGAAAAAAATTTTAGCCCGTTTTTAGGCCCGGGCTAGGCCCGACCTGAAATATGAGCCTGAAATTTTGTCCAGGCCTGGCCCAAAATAAAAATGCTAGGCTCAAGCCCGGCCCAGCCCATATTATTATTATTATTTACTTATTTCATTAAAAAAATTAAAAATATAATAAATTAAATAAATTCAAAAACATAAAAACAAATATTAAAACAAGAAACAAAATAAAATTGAGATAAACAATTCTTAAAACAATACACAAACTAAAAAAAAAAAGGTTAAAAATTACATATGCTTAAAAAAATAAAAAATATTTTTATATAATTCGGCCTGGCCCAGGCCAAAAAAGGTTGGCCCGAAGGCCGACCCGTTTTCTAAATGGGCCTCGTATTTTTGCCCAAACCCATATTTTGGGCCTATATTTTTACCCAAACCCTCCCATTTTTCAGACGGCCTTTGGTCCGGGCCAGGCCGCCCAACCCATGATCACCTTTAGTTATTACACACACCTCTGGCTTTTCAGCTGATTATCATAGGCAATATACAATTACACACCTTATCATGTAGAGCACTAGGAATTCATAATCGCCAGAACCTATATTAAAACATAACATTCCGTTAATAACTGATCAAATAGTGTTAGAAAAGCTCTTAACAACCACCTAACCGAGAGATTGACTACCACTTGCCTTGACTAGATCGGTCGACTGAGATTTTCCTACTTAATCCAAAGTTCGATGCAGACACCCTTCCGTAGCCACGCAGAAAGTCCCGAACCGCCGACACCTTACACCGTTTAAACTTGGGAGCAGAGACTACACGTTCAATCTTAGCCGGAACCTTTGCCATCACTTTATCACTAGCACCCCCTTTACCCATCTAAAGTTCGGTTACCCGAGGTTATTCGCCAAATCAGAAACAGAATGGAGAGAAAAAGTTTGGGAAAAGAGACTAGATTTAATCAGAAGTGGAGAGTATAATCACTTAAAAACAAAAGATATTTGGCCAAGGTATTAAAGAGGGAGATGGTGCTAGAGCAATTAAAAAGAATGAATAAAGATGGGAAGAAGGAGAAGATTCGGTTTGTGCTATTTGAGAAATGCAAATGAGAGAAAAAAGAAAAAAGGAGAAATGACCAAAAAGTATTTGGTTATACGAAATAAATAAGAGAGGGAGAGGATGGAGAAGTTTGGCTCAGAGATAAAAAGAAAGAAAAGATGAAGAGATTAGAATGAGAAGAGAATGATTCGATTTTGGAGAAAAAGAAGCAAAAATCAAAAGTGAGAGCAGAGGCTATTCGGCAAAACCAAAGCAACTAAAGCAAAGTAAGAAGTGAGAACAATTCGGCACTTTGGGATCTTGAGTAAAAGACTAAATGAAAGAAAAAGATGACCAACACAAGAGAAAAGACCAAAACGAAATTCCCCTCAAATTCATACCACAATCGGCACCCCTCAAACAAAATAACCCCCAAAGCTCACTAATTGACGTATGCACACCACTAAAGATCTCCTTAGCCAAATTTGTGCCTTCTCCAAACTCCCCAATCGGCTACAACTCTTCTCCAAGATGAACTCCTAGATTTTCTCCCCCTAATTCTCCTCATCATCTCCAACTTCCAACCATATCCCCTAAATCTCTCTTCCTTGACCATTTCAAACCTCATCCATCAGAATTCCATTACAATACAAACTCTAGCTGTCCATGCTGCAAAATAAATACCTCTTTGCTCAAGGCGTGAGTCGAACATCAGCCCCCTTGAAACTCCATCACGCCACTTACCATCAAGCCAATAGGCTCATTGTGTCATAATTTATCCTCAACAATTTAAAAGCCTATAAGCCAAATTCAGAGTTCCCTTAAATAAAGAAAACAAAAATTCTGCACATGTCATTACTTGAACCTTAGACCCCATATACACTCCACACGCCACCTACCACTACACCACAAGCTCTTTTTGTGTCATATTTCACCACATTTTATTTATAACCTTACCAACCCAAGATAGGGGTTTTATTCACTTAAAACACAAAATTTTACTAAAGCCCAGATTTGATCCCAGGACTTCTCCAACACTTCTTAAGACCCCTAACCACTAAAACAAACCTTCATTTATCTCACTTCTTGTACAATAAATATTCATGTACTGACTTCCTAACACTCCCCAAGCTCAAGGCCCATTCTTCTAGGCCCAAAATTTAGGGCGTTACACGTCATAAATAGAATACCCCAGTTTTTTGCATGGAGAGAGAACATGGGCGTGTTAGGACCGTGTGAAGGACACAGGCCAAGGACACGGGCGTGTGCTCGGCCGTGTGAAAACCCCTATGGTTTGAAAAAAATAAATTTTTAATAATTCAACACGGGTTGGGGACACGGGCGTGTGTAACCACACGACCTGCCCACACGGGCGTGTGCCCTGTTTTTGACCTAAATTTCCAAAATTTTTCTAAGTTCTCGATTTGGTCCCGAACCACTCCCAAACTGTGTTTTGGGCCCCGTAGGCCCACTTTAAGGATTGTATGATATATTATGAAAATTTTTTAATTTGGAACAAAATTTTATGGCTTGACTTTGTATGATTAGTTGTGATATTGTCCGGTAGTGCCTTGTACTCGGTTCAAACATTGAACCCGGGTAATAGGTGTTGCATGATTAATTAGTGGAGGTGTGTGAGTATGGTTGTAATGCCCCAACCTTTTTATTTATGCTACTGTAAAATTTGACATAAATATCTGTCTACTTCAGTTGTTAAATGTTTTGGGTGTGTGTAAGAGGTCGCAAGTTCAAGTCTTACATTGAGCAATTTTTGTTATTTTTGGAATTAAGCCTTACCCTTGGTGATTGGGTTATATTTATTTGTTTGCTATTTGATATCAAAATGGAACTACTGGTCTGGTGGTTAAGATGAGTGTTAGTGTGCTGAAGGTCTTGGGTTCGAGTCCCTACACAGGATGATATATTTTTACTTGATTTTGTGTTGGAGTTTCGGTGGAGCTAAACTACTGAGGTGGTTGAGATGTAGTGGGATATTGGGAGTTGAGGGCATTGTGGGGAGTTATCAGAATTTTTAATTTGATTTTATTTTTCCAAAATTTAGTTTTTCTCTCCCTATCCAAAATTTCTAACGTAAATTTTCCCTTTCCCTCCCCTTCCCCTTCTGCTTTTTGACTTCAATTGTGGCTCCTCCCTGTTTTGATTGTTGGTTTTTACTTTTATGAAATCCACTCTTTGTTTCCGTTGATTGCTAGTAAGTGGCTTACGTACGTTGTAGTCTCTTTTTTTGAGTACCAATCGGAGGCTTATGTATTTTATTTTGACAGCAAAGAATCGAGAGGAATGAGGCTTTACTAGTGCTGTTTTGTAGTTGAAATCGTGCGGGGTTTTGAGTAAGCGCTAAGTGGTCATTTTAGATTGTTGTTGGTGTGGTGGTTTCAGATTAACCTTGGTTTAAGACTGGTTTTAGGGTTTCATATGTTAATTTCTAGGTTTTGGTGGGCTTGGGATTATTTTCGCATAAAAAAGAACTAGGTGTGTACTTGAAATGCAGAAAAACGAGAATCGATTAAAGTCAAAAAATGTATCTGTTGACACCACACGGGCGTGTGGCCGCCCGTATGGTAGGCTATGTGCCACAACACGGTCTTGTGATCGACGAAGGCCATGCTATGCGTAAGACACGGCTGTTTGGTGGCTAGAGGATGGCCGTGTGCACCACACTGGCTAGGCCAAATTGGGCGTGTGGGCCACATGGGCGTGTGGGTTTTTGGGCTAGGCCATGTGATCCATACGGGCAAGGCCAATATGGGTGTGGGGGCCCACACGGGTATGTGGGCCCAAAATTCTATAATTTTTCCTAGGGTCGTACGGGTCATCCTAAATGACTGTGGGCCTATCGAGGGGTCGGTAAGGGCTATCCAATTCTATAAGCTGATGATCTAATGCTTTGTTTGTAAGAAATAATACTATGCATGACTGATTTCTATCTATAGCCTACCTGATATCTGAGTAATAGCATGTCGAGCATGTTAATTTGTTATCTGTATCTATTAGTTATACCTGATTGTTTTGTATCTATTTTTGGGATGGGCTGATATATGTGGAGGAAGTGTTCTGAATGGCGACCTTTGCCTATATTCTGGCAGCAAGGCTGCACTTTATTTGATATGTGCTGCATCGATACAATATGGTGTGTAGGACTGGGTGGGTGTTTTAAACTGCACATGGTGTATAGGGATGGTCGGAGATGGTGTATAGAGGATGGGGGTAGGATTCTGTTATCTGTATCTGACTCTATATCTAAAATGGGCTTGGCCTAAGTCTATATGTGATTGATGTTTGTTAGTCTGTATGTATGCATGCCTAATTCTACTGGGTTACATACTGAGTTTACGTAAACTCACCTCTTTCTATTTGTTCTGTACAGGTAATCCACAGTCTTAGGAGGATCGGTGCTGCGGAGTCCCATAGTGACCACATGTAATGAAATGATTTTAGTTATGGTTTTATTTTGAATTCTGATTTATTTTGGGTATTGTAAGTTGGACTTTACGAACTACTTTCTTTATTTTGGGATTGACTACTTTTTGTGATTTTATCACCGCAAAACTGGACAAAACACAAATTTTTCTAAAGCTAAAGTTTTTCTTAAACATAAACAATTTTTCTCAAGTAGCACAACGTTTTCCTAAGCTTCCGTTAAAAGATATGTTTTAAGGCTAATTGACTAATTGAATAAATGTTTTGAATTAGATAAAGGAAAATAAGAGTGGATAGGTTAAAAAGGTTTTCATCGTGTTAGCTCCGCTTACAAAATCCCTTCCATGTGACATCGCCAGATTTGGCCATAACGTCTAGGCCTTGGTTTGAGGTGTTACAATGGTTACTGGTTGGAGTTAACCTTAAGTAGGATTAGAATGTGAGTTACTTATAAATAGGCTAGCCTAGTTGTGGAGAGAATACTTTTGTTTCATTTTCTTTACTAGACTTTATTATCATCGAAGAAAACCAGAACAGTTCTTCGTTGTGAATGAAGGTGCTATCTGTAACGCTTATAAGAGCTTTTGTCTTAAGCTGTCTGTTGGCAAACTTTTAAACCTTTCTTTAAGTTTTACTAGATGGAAAGAAGTTGTCATAGAGAAGTTCGGTAGGATTTCCATTTGGTTACTGGATAAGAAGGATACTTATATCCAGAAATAATCTGCATGTCTACAGATTCATGTTATTTTATAAAGTTTTGGTTGTTTTTGATGTTTAAAGAAGTCATTTTATTATTTTAGCCCAAGAAAGGAGAGAAGGTACAATACTAAAAGGAAGGAACCCGTAGAGTAGATAAAGCTCTAAGTAAAGAATTTAGGTTAGTTCCTTTGTACCTTGAGTCTGTTTTCTGCATTATTTCATTTAAACTTTACCTTTGTACCTTGAGTCTGTTATCTGTGTTATTTCATTTAAACTTCTATCACTATATAGCCAGGTAAGTGGCTTTGTCCTTTGGTTTTGATACACGTGTCTAAGAAAATGTGTTTAAGGAGTCGGTGCATGCAAGGGTATAAATAGTTAACCTGACACAGAAGTTTGGTATGTTTATGGTTTAAATAATCCTTCTTTGGTGCACAAGTTCCATAAACAGACTAGTGTAAGGAGGCAACGGAGGGATGTTGTGTATAATGATGAAAAGAAGACATAAGGTAATATTTTTTTACCTCCAGTATGGCACTTTGGTGAAAATCATGACAGTTGAAAAGCCATTTTGTGGGAGGACACTTACGTGTTCGATTACAAGGAAGGATGTTGCATGACACCTACATACTTAGTAAGTGTGCATGATGCCTTTCAAAGGGAGGACTCAAGGTTGGTCGCAATGTTGCAACATGTGGAGTTCAATATCGCAATATAGTGAATTGAGTGCCAAAATACCAAGTCTGCCTTTAGTGTCATGACATAGATAGTGAATGGCTTGACACACACTTGAAGCTAAGCCTAAGCCAAGCAAACTACCTTAAGTGTCGCGACATAGGCAGTGGATGTCACGACATCAACCTTGTACGTGAAAGCATCAACAAACTAAGTGCGTTTTGGTCTGCACAATGTTAGTTAACATAAAAGCATCAGCTGACCTTGTGCTAAGGATGACGACTAACCCTAACATTATAAATAGACTTATTAAACACTTGAGAGGGGACCTTTTCGGTAACTTATAATTTTCCTTGCAATTTAGTTTTCAATTTTTAATTTTTTTTAGACTTCGGATTTATTTTCAATTTTTTTTCGTTCGTGATATTCGAAGAATCTAATTTGTGGATTCAACCAAACACTTTGTGGATTTCTGCACTTCAACTATTCAATACAATCATGATTTCTTCTTAAACTTTTATTCTTTATTCGTTCCTCATGTTTACTTTATTTATTAAATTTACATTATTTATGAAATCTATGAGGAACTAATCCTCTTATGGGGGGATTAGTGAGTGGAACTGGTTAATTAATTTCTATATAGGGTTTCCTTAGCATATTAACTATTTGGGATAGAAGAAATTCAACCCTAGGCCTGATAACCTTAAGAAGTCATCTAGTTGGGAATTAACCAAAAATTGGTATTGCTTATGCATGAACCCCTTACCCTAATCCTCTTTGGATTGTGAGGTTGAGAGATAAGTAGTTATTGTTGACTCGTTAGTTTGGTGGAAGATCGAGAGATCCTGCTAGGGTAATGACTAGCTGATTAAGTAGAAACCCAAAATAGGAATTAGGTATGACCACCGAAGCGAGCTATTCACCCATGCTTAGATTTGGTTAAGTTACACATAAGTTTTCCGTTTTCATTATTTCATGCATGTTTTATTCTTTTCTTATAGAACTTAAATTCTTTTACTTTATGTTTTATCGTAATATAATTTATCTAAAGTGCTAATTAGATCTATTTACATTTAGGTTAACATTAATTTAGTACTCACCTCTCTTGGTTACGATCCTTGGAGTACTTATTGAATCCGTTGTAAAAACTATATTATCACCTGACCAGTATACTTGCAGGCACTGCCTCAATTTTGTATCTTTAGTTGCAGTATTCACATTATGGATGTTAGTACGTCCAAAGGTGGTCAAATTGTTGGTGCCGTTGTTAGGAAGGCAACGCTACTAGATTAATTTTAATTTTTGTGTTTTGTAGAATAAATAGTAGAATTTTAAATTATAGATACGATCTTTATCCTTATTTATTTATTTTACTTTTCTAAAATTTTCTTTTCTTCAAGAGATCCTAACACATACTTCTAAAAAAAGAAGGAAAGAGCCTTACAAAGTTAGTCACTGAAACCACTTTGGCAGAATCATTGATGAATTTTATTACATATGGTTTGATGATGAAACGAACTATAATGATGAAATTTATGAAGAAGGGGTATACGAAGATTGGGAAATTCAAGAGAATCGAAGATTGCTAATGCTAGAATCGAGTCAACTAAGAGGTGGAGTCTCAAAATATTTACAGAGCAGCAAATAGGGTACAGATATAGATCAATCTTTCTAAGGGATCGATCAAACTCAAGGAAAAATTAAGGATGAGTTTTGGACGAATTAAGTGGAGAATCCAACCATAAAAACATCTTCGAGGGGTGAAACCTTGAGGAGCCGGGCAACCCTAATTTGGGAAGAGTGTGAAGAGAAAATGATTAAGTTTAATGGGGAGATAATGCCACAGACAGATGTCAAAGCCAAGCCAAAACCAAAAGTTGAGTTGACGACTAAAGAGAAAAATAGGTTAAGTACCTAGTTTTCTTTCATAAAAAAATCAATCCCATCCCAACTAGAGAATGAACAACACCATAATGTAATAATAGGTGTAAGTTTTTCAAACTTACTCCAATCCTTTTGTGAGATGTTAACTCTTATGGAACCAATAGAGGAATTTCCAACACCTTCAAAGCCTGTACAAAAGATTGTGGAAAAGCATAGGAAATTTGAAATGGAGGATTCATTTGACATTACCAGTTTTTGCAAAATGATAATTCTTAACCAGGCACCCCAAAAATTTAAAAGCCTAGGGAGTTTCACAATACAAATAAAGCTAAGGATTGTATATGTTGATAGAGTTCCAATTGACTTAGGAGTTGTTCTTAATCGAATGACCCTACCAATAAATAAGAAACTAGAGTTTGGAAAATTAAAAAGTATTCATGTATGCCCCAAACCCGATCCTTAAGGAGGACCCAGAATTGGCGTGTCATTGCCTTAAAATTTTTTCCTTTAACTTGTATAGGCGTGGTCTTCATAAAAACACAATTCAAATAAATAAATCCTTTGTAAATTTAAAGATAAATAAGGGTATACATTTCCAAGGAAAATGAAACATAGAAGCTCCATTGGAAGCTCTTAAAACTATATTGGGTATAAACCATAATTTAACTACAGGGTCATATGCATATACATATAATTAGACCAAGATCAATCTTTCAAGTAAGTAATTCGATAATTTGCAAAAACATGTTCACTTTACTGAGGTTTCATTGAATTAACGGTTTCAAGAAAATAGCTTTAAATTACAAAATTCATTCTTTTAAAATGATACCATCATGACACCACTCCTATGCCATGCATAATACAAAATACTTAGAAATCTCACAGTAAGAGATGTCCTTTGATGTAGTCTTCAAAAAATCCTTTTCTTCGTCAATGATCTTAGGAATGAAAGGTAACTAAATAAGTTCAAAGAACTTAGTGAGGTCCAGAGCAACCATCTCTATAGCTATATGTAATGCAAATAAACCTTTCCAACTTAGTAAGTTATACAGTTCGTTCATCGATGAATACCATACATAAACAAATTGTATTATAGACACTATTCCTTTGGTGCATACACTACACCCATGCAACCTTATAGAAAACCTTATTCATGCTAGCCACACCTAAGTCCATAATCAATCCTTAGCATTCATTTCATTCATTCCATTATGATTTGCCAATCTAGTTTGCAATAACTCTTGCCCTAACAGAGGCTACATGATCCCTTTTCATGTATCGTGATCTGCTAGTTCAATGCTCATTTCATTGAAGGCATCGCCATGATTTGATTTTCATAACTTAGTTCATATTGTTCATTCTAGAAACAATGGGTGGTGGCTTAAACATGAAGATAGATCCTTACTCCATTTACACAAACAGCCAACTTAGACTTATAACCACAAACTTTTGTTACCCATACACAAACATATAATATTATAGGATAAGAGTGCTTACCTCAATTAAACATAAACGAGAACATTATGCACACACACATGGAAGCAAGAAGGAACTTACTAGAAAATACAAAAATGTTCAAGCAGTAGGGCTTTTGCCCTTATCACGTAAGCTATAATATAAAAAGTTAACCTTTTTAGATCATTTTAAACGAAAACTATGCAAGTTACAAGAACATTAACAGGAAACCCAGAATCTAGAAGTTTCCTTCCTTACGCTCTAAACTTACCCTAAAACATGAAACCTTAAGGCCTCGTAAGCAATGATGAAATAACTTGAGTTTCATCGATATTTACCAAGTACTAAGCAATAACGGAGTTGATTAAGTATAGTGAACCCAAAATCTTCAAGCAAGTCTCAAGTCTAGGATTTTCAAGAGAAAATTTTGGAGAAAGTTGGGGAAGAAAATATGGTTGCCGAAGAAAGCATAAAACTTGCTCAGGAAGCCAAAGCTAGTTTTATGCAAATATACATGGAAGGAAAAACTTAATGGATAAGTCTGATTTCCCTCCAGGCCCCTTGTTCGTTATGATTAAGCACTTTTCTCTCTTCATGAATACGAGTCTGACAGGTTACAGAAACTTAGTTCTATACTAACCAAATTCTCATTTGTCTAGCCAGATTGTTCAACCAGGATAATAAAATAAAAAATCATACAATTATTTTCAAGTTAAGGTCTTAACACTTAGAGCCTAACATTTCGTCTAATAGCTGGGGTGGTGTATATTCTTCAGAAGAGTCCGCCAAACCACCAAGCTCACCTAATGCAGACTTCGCCTGAAGGAACAACTGTAAACCCATATACTTAGTCAAATTTAATACCTACCTACTCATAACTTACTATATATGCCTTACTTCTATAAAAATATTCAAACACTAGTGCTTCACTGGGCGGGATGTTACAATTCACTCCTTACTAGATGTTACGACACCGACCTTATACATGAAAGTATTATTGAGCTAAGGGCGTTTTGGTCTACACAATGAAAAGTAACATAAAAATGTCAGCTGATAACTCTTAAAAAGAGTTATATTTCATGCCTTTAGACTTGGTTAATTACTTTTACTTAGATAAATTTAGTTGCATTTTGGGATTTTCTATTAGTGTTTTTAGGAAATTGCATTAAAAGGCTTAGACTGTGCTTAAATGTTATTATATGTTACTTCTAATTGTTTGCGGGAAGGATTTGTTTATTGAGTGGTAGGTGCAGGATCAGGAAAAGAAGTAAAAGAGTGAAGGTTTGTTGTGGAAAAAGGTTGGACAGTTTTCCAACACGAATGTTGTGGCAATGCAAGGAAGTGACCCAGTTAACACTTAACTGTTATCAACCTTATTGTACGTGTATCAGAAAAATCAGCCTAAAAAGGAGGAAAAATGTCATGGGATCATGGGATCATGGGTTTAGCCTAAAGGACGAGATATAAAACCAAAATTAAAAATTGAAAAAGGGAATTTTTTTTTTTTTTAGAGTGGATGTATTGGGAAAAAAAATCCTTGGATGAGAATAGAGGATAATAGTTAAGATTAAGGAAAAATCAAAAGGGAGAAGAAGAAGGCATTCCCTGTTGGCCACTATTAGATATTGCAATACCAGAGTTGTGGGCTGGATAGGTGACAACCATCTTCCTGAAATTCTTCTTTTACTTCTTTATTTACTAGTTTGTGAATTGAAACCAGAAAGAATGGTGTTGAATGTTATTTTCCAGCCCATGAGTTAATCTCATATGGTTGGGATTGCTTGATGAAACTTTTATTTCCTTTAATGGCTAAAGCTTAGATTAGTTTTTGTCTTTGGAGGTTTCTGGCTTTTGAGTTCCCTTTCTCTGTTTGAGAGAGCTCCTTGACCTGGGCTCTCAACGCTTATAGGCTTGTGGTATAGTGCAGTTCGTACTCGTATCAAGCTGCGGTCTCCGCCCCTTTCGATTATTAGTAGGGGCTCGTGCCTTCGTTCCGTCGGTATAGGTATACCGTCACCGCCTCGAAGTCCCGTCAATTGAGTGCCGTCAGTCAGTGTTCTCAAATCCCAGACCCCCCTAGTCTCCGGCGAGTGGAGGACGAAGGACGTTTCCGCTTTTCTGCCAAAGGAGCTCGTGTAATTCTCAGAAGAATACACCCACTAGCAGACGTTTTTGCTAAGAAGTTCTTTTACCAACAGCGCTCGCTGACTGAAAAGCTTTACTAATAGGGGGGGGACTGGACACCGATACCGCCAAGATGGCATCAAGGGCGATTAAGTGTGGCTTGCTTGATAAGGGAAACAGAAGACATCCCTCAAAGCCCCATTAACGCAAAACAACTCGATCCCTACGTTTTTAAATTACCAGAAGCTCTTAGCTACTTAGCTAGAAGTAGACCACAATAGAATAAGATTGATTTTGCCAATACATTAATGGTTAATAAGGGTAGAATTTTATTAATCCCATCTTTTCAAATCAACATCATAGATCTTTTAATCTTTTACGTAGCATCTTTATTTTCACAGTTCTAATTGTTTACTTGATTGTTCCGTACATTTTATACATCACTATTCTTCTAATCGCCACTGCATTTTTATTTCTATTATTTTTGCCTTAGCATTAATCTCACTTTTCTATAATAACTTAACCAATTTAAACCTAGCCAATCCTTGTGGAGAGAATCTCACTTATAACTTTATTGCTTGATCCGACGTACATACTTACACAATTCACATTTCATATTCACACGCGACATCAACCAACCTAGGACTAAGGATGAAAGCCAACCCTAACACTATAAATGGAATCATAAGACATTTGAGAAAGGGCAATTTTTCATACCTTAGAATTTTCTATATAATTTAGTTTTTAGTTTTCAATTCTTTTTAGGCTTAGGATTTATTTTTAGTTGTTTTGTTCGTATTCATTGGGGAATTTGATTTGTGGATTTGACCAACTCTTTGTGTATTATATGCTTCATCTATTGAATACAATCAAGATTTCTCTTTAAATTCTTATTCTTGATTTTCTTTTAATATCTACTTATTTTTATCAAGTTTACTGTGTTTATGAAAGTCACGAGGAACTAATCCCCGTATAGGGGATTAGTGAGTGGAAGTATTGTTAATTAATTTCTATGTAGGGTTTTCTTAGCAGATTAACTATTTGGGATAGAAGAACTTAAACCCTAGGCCTTTCAACCTTAGAAAGTCATCTAGGTGGGAACTAACCCAAAATTAGTATTGCCTATGCATGAACCCCTTACCCCAATCCCATCTGGATTGTGAGGTCGAGAGATAAGTGGTTATTTTCTACTCGTTAGTTTAGTGGAAGATCAAGAGATCTTGCTAGGGTAACTACTAGTTGATTGAGTAGAAACCTAAAATAGGAATTAGTTATGACCACCAAAGTGAGCTAATCACCCATGCTTAGAGTTGGTTGAGTTACACATAAGTTTTCCGTTTTAATTATTTCATGCATGTTTTATTCTTTTTTTATAAAACTTAAATTCTCTTACTTTATATTTTTTCGTAATATAATTTATCTAATGTACTAACTAGATCTATTTACATTTAGGTTAATATTAATTTAGTACTCACATCCCTTGGATATGATGCTCGGAGTACTTACCAACTTTGTTGTAAAAACTATATTACAACTTGACCCATATACTTGTGTAACACCCCAAACCTGGCCTAGACGTTATGGCTGAATCTGACGTGTCACATTGAAGTGTTTTTCGAAAACCATGTTTTCATTGAAAACCCTTCTTACTATTTAAAACTTCTTGTTATTTAAAACTTGTGTAAAATCCCAGTTTACGTTAATTTATTATGAAAAACGAATTACTTTTTGGAAAACTTTTTTAAATGCAGAAACGTTTTAATAGTGTTACGGAAATGTGTTGTTTTAGAAACCGTTAATAATTTGGAAAACCGTGTTCTACTTTTAACAAATTTAGATCAAAATAATCCAAAAGAAACCCTAATTAAAATCCAAAATTAAGAGAGGTCTTATTACAACCAAATCAAAAATTAAAGTGCTTAAAAGTAAATAAATGAAAAAGGAAGCAAAAGCAGTTGTGTGGCCATCTTTGAGTTCCTCGCAGCATCGATCCTCCTAACGCTGGGGATTACCTGAAAAGTTAATAAACGGGGTGAGTTTACGAAAAATCAGTGTATAATCCCCTACTATATAAAAATAGTCAGTCTTCCATAAATGCAATAATGATCTGGGCTTAAGCCCAATACATCAACATTTGGGTCACAACCCATAGCAGAATCAATTGGGCCTAGCCCATATCAGAAACAAAATCATAATGAATGATGTAGGATGCATGTTATGTGTTAACCCCACCCAACCCTGCACTTGCCTCCGTCCAACCCTACACAGTCTGTGGGGATAAAATCAACCCACCCATCCCTGCACTCTAAATGTTAGCACTGGTTGCGGCACCAACAACAATCACAGCAACGCTGCCTGAAATCAGAATGGCCAGAAGCCATAAACAGAATGGTTATAAACCATAAATAGGATAGCACAGAGCCATAATAATATGCGTGGCACAAAGGCATCGATAGAGTGGACGGCACGAAGCCATCGATAATGTACGTGGCACATAGCCATTGGTAAATTGGATATCACAAAGCCATCAACAATGCACCTGGCACAAAGCCATCGATAGAATGGACAACACTTAAGCCATCAACAATATACATGGAACAAAGCCATTGTAAGAATGATCGGCACTCAGCCATCGGAACAAATGATCAGCACTAAGCCATCGATCAGTCCACAATCGTCTCGGGCGACCCGTGCGACCCTAATAGATCAAATCTTCCTCCGTACAATATCCCAACCCTCATGCAATATGTCATGTATGCAAGATCTCATGTTCTTAATCAGTCATACAAACACAATCAAATTAGTCCAATGATATCCATACCATCACAGTCAAATTAGTCTAATCAAAGCACAAGTCGATCATTTACCCCAAGGGGCAAAACAGTCATTTTACCCTTCAAGGGTATTTTGGTCATTTCACCCTTTGGGATCTCGGTACAGACAATCGACCTCTTGGAAGGTCTACAGTCACCTCGAGTGACTTAAATAACCTAAATTAACATAGCGACGTAAATGGGCCTAAGGCCTATTACTCCCCCCAAGTGGGCCCACAAGCTCGTGTGGCCCTTTTAGCTCAGAACTAACCACGGCTATGCGAGCGACATAGCCCAGTCCAAAACTTACCACATGACATACATTTCATCCATGTGAAGCACACAAGCCTATTGGGCCCACACGGCCCATTTCGTCCCAACGTGGCCCGAACGGCCCAAACCCATGAGAACACTCATGGCGGCCTCTTTAGTCTAACGTTCATGTTCGTGGGCTCGGTTCACCACACGTGCTATCGTATGCTCGTGTGGCATGAAATGTCGAAGTTTTGGCTTTTTGACTTTTCGGCCTTTGCCAAAACACGGTAAAACAAGGGTGTGAATACACACCTTTAATAGCTTTTCGACAGTAATAGGTTCCGGTCTACAGTTACACACATTATTTGCAAAGACACGAATAATCCTTGAGTAGCAAATCTTGCTCGCACCGATGGATGTTTGTGGCTAACCGATAATCCAATGCTAATATCCACTTCTTTGACTAACATCTACAATGAAAAGAACCATTTATTTACAATAGTCGCATAACAAAAGACTGGAATTAATGACCCTAGACTACTTGCATTTCAACCAATGATGGAAAAATAATGGCATACAACCAACACCTTAGATTAACAACCCCAAATGCTTGCCTTTAATCAAGTGCAAAAAACATGGTTTCAATAACCATTGACCCTAAAATCCTCCTTCACCACCCGAGTGATTCTAAGAATTAAAAGAAAAAGCACAAAAAAATACCATGTGAGAATTAGAGGGAGAATTTAACGATCAAAGGAGAAAGAGTCTCTAATTCAAAATAGAGCAAGAGAAGAAGGAAAAGAAACATTACTGTTGCCTAGACTACCTCCTGAGTCTATAGAGAATACTAAAGAATGATTCAAGGTGGATGAAAGATCAATATTCGACAAAGATGGTGAAAAGCCAAGTTTGGCCTAGGAAAAAGAAAGAAGATGAAGTTACAGAAAGGGTTTGTAATATGGTTCAGCTAACACTAAGGCTAAAGCCAAATGTGTCAGAGTGAGAAGAAAAGGAGAATATTTGGTACAAAATGACAATGGAGCCAATACCGAGAGAGAGAAAACCAAGAGCTAAAAGAGAAAAGAAAAGGACTAGAGAAATTCGGTATTGACAAGAGAAGAGAAGAACGATTCAGTAGAAGTAAATGAGAAGTATAATTCGGCAGCAATTGCAACAAAGGAGGAAGGAAAGGAGTTGGGGAAAACAACACAAGCTTTTGGTATTTAGACAATTAGGGGTTTCGGCACACTATCTGAACAAAACACGAATGGTCACTCGTGATCCCGGCATTCGAGAAAAACTAGAAACACCAAAAGAATAAAACCTGAAATGACTAAAGAAGAATTGACACCTACTCACTCTCCAAAATGCCGAAAAAACATACCCCAGACCATTAAGCCAAATTTGCCCATAAATGCTACCCATTTCAGTTACAACTTCTCCCATTTTCAAATTCCTTGAAAATCTCCTTGAATCACTCCCCTTATCCCTCCTTAATGTCCTTCATAACAACACCAAGACCGATTCAAACTCCCACTCCATAAAGTTCTACTACACCTCAAACTCTAGCCACACAGAGCGGTAAAAATAAATCCCTTTATTGAACCCCTGCGTCTTGAACCATGGACCTCCTTGCCATTCTTGTAGCGCCACTTCCACTAGACCATAGCTCATCTTGTGTCATACTTTCACCAAAAATATTCTTAAAGCCTACCCACTAACAACAAGGGTGTTATGCACCTAAAACCAAAATTTTTGCTAAAGCCTAGGTTTGAACCCAGGACTTCTCCAACACTCCCAACTCCTCCTAATTCATTTAGCCGTTACTGCAAACAACCAATTTGTGATATTTTCATGCACCACATAAATTGATAAGCCACTTTCTAACCGATTCCACAATCAAGGCCCACTACTTTTAGGCCCAAATTCAAGGCTTTACAACTTGTAACACCGCATCAATTTCATATCTTTAGTTGCATTATTCACCTTTCGGATGTTAGTATGTCTGGAGGTGGTCAATAATGTTCTGCGTGAGGTGATGGAATTGCTCAGTCGGGTCCATCAGGCGAGGGAAGTAGATATTGACCTTTGCACCCCCATGCACTTCTTAATTCTTGATTTATCCATGTTCCTATACAGATTTGCTTGTGCTGCAAAATAGAATACAATAACACCGCTCAAAAGACACTAACTGTACTAGTGTTTAATAAAGGGCTTACGCGGGTACAGATGAACTGCATCCACATCTTGGCTAGCGGAACCATTACGTCTTGATTAAAAAACTGAGGAAATTTTTTGTATTTCTCAAGTTTCCATTTTTCCTTACCTTTCGTTAGGTACGCAAGAATGGTGTCCCTATTGACATTTTTAAAAAAGTGCAAATCTATAAGTTCCATGTCTTCTTTTTCATACCATGGAATGCCATAGTTCTTGCTAATAACATGTTGGGAAATGTCAACCTCTAGTCCCTGAATCAGTACGTGGTTACCACCATAAAATTTTAAATTTGCATAAAATTGAAGAATGACTGGGATAACCGCAATCAATTTTGGGACTAGACAAAAATCGAACCATCCATGGTAATGGACTAAGTCCTAAATCTCATTACAAAGAGAGGTGGTTTGGTTAAAACCACGTTCAAGAATGAAGGTTCACCCTTGGATTGAGATAAAAAAGTTTTCAACCTCTTTCTTTGTAAATTGATTCGAAACGACCATCGATGGCGGAGAAGGGTCTCGTTGAGACCTAGTTTGTTTAGTTTGTCTTGGTCGCATTGCAACAAGATTTTTCTCTAACTTAAATCAAGTAAAAATTTTGGGATAAAAATCTAACCAACAACAACAACAATATTTAATAAAATTAAGTTCCTGATAACTCAAAAATAAAAATTTAAAATAAACAAAACAAAAAATTAGAGATAAACTAAGAAAAGAAAAAATGGAAAGCAAAAGAGAATTGGAACTTTTAACCTTGTTAGTTGTTGAGATCAGATTGGCTTGAGGTGATGGAGCAATTTTGTTCTAAAGCAAGAAGGGAGAGAACCTAAAAAAGAAAGAAAAATATGGAAGAATAAAAAGAAAGAATAAAATTGAAGAACATATTAGAAGGAGATTGGAGAGAAACAATGGGAGAAATAAATGAGAAGGAGAAGTATTTGGGGGTGTCTAGGTTTTAAATGAGGGGATTTGAGGGGGAAATTTGGGTTTTAAAGGCAGAAACACTCGGATCACAATGCCTAGACCTGAATTTTTGCATGTCTTGACATGGGTATCACGATACCTAGGTTTGATATCGTGATACCCCCAAAATTTTGAATCCCTCGTTTTAATATTGTCTCGAGTATCATGATTCAAAAGTCCCAGTATCACAATACCACTAGGTTTTTTTTTGCCAAAATTGTAATTTTTGAAATTGTTCAGGATATTGCAATACCCAAAAGAGTTTTGGCC